>CM054124.1:88910472-89615934 GCA_028751855.1 Ambrosia trifida
TCGTTTAGGTTTGGAGGCGAGTTGGAATGGGTGGGTGATTAGGATATCATGTTATGGTTTTTGGGCTGAATTATTGGGTAGGTGAGGAGGGGTGTTGGTGTTTGTGGTTGGGTGACTGAATATGGTAATTGAGAGATCATTTTCGAATGGGCTATAATTGGCCACAATGTGTTGTTGGGCAAATGGGAATTGATTTTCATCAAATGTTACATGACGGGAAAAAATGGTTTTGCCGGTGATGAGGTTTAGACAACTATTGTGATACCCTGCAATTTCAACTATTGTGATTTTCATCAAATGTTACTCTAGTTACTTGTAGTTACATTCCTTGTATTCTACTTAACTAGGGTTAGCTAGATAGGTCACACGTTGCACAGTTATAGGTTAATAACTGCATGAAGTGGTAATTCGGGGAATTACCAAACTATAGACATGAGTAGTGAACCTCGGACGTTAGTGAACTGTGAAGTTAAATGATTGTGGATTAATTGATTAAGATTGATTGCAATTACGTGTTTATGTGAAACTAGGTGCAAATTGTATGTGATTACGGGAACTTAAACCGAACGCGTTATTAAAAATCAAAATCCATGAACCATTAGGATGGTTGGGGTCTTAATACATGGGGTTACACTTGATAAGGTCCAAAATAGTGAAAACATTGAAGATAACAAGCAATGCACTGGACCAGAGCACCCGGAGCGAGCCGAGGCTGAGTGAGCGGCCGCTCAGTCAGACCGAGCGGCCGCTCACAGGGACCAGATGTGTTAAAACCGACTTAATGCCTCTATTTAAGCAATCTTAAGCCCCAAGTACCTCATAACCCTAACTCTAATCGCCCCTACTGCCTAATTATGAAAATATAAAACCCCAAACACTTACTAAGGATCAAGAACACCATTCGGGAAGCTTGGTGAGCAATTGATTGGTGTATTTGAAGTGCTTTCGGTTTAATACTCAATCCTATATGTTTTAATTATCCTTAATGTATTTTAAAACATCATAACCAAGTTTGTCCAAATCTGAAACACTTTTATAAAGATTAAAACTTGTTGTCCATAAAGATTAATGGGGATAAACATGGTGTTAGGCGATGATTATTGTATGTATTGCATGAGTTTGCATGTTCTTGATGTTTTAGACTTCTAGGGTTTATATTTGATGATGATTAACTTGTATCTTGCTAGATCTTGATCAGGTTATGTGTTATTCATGTTATATGATGTTGTTGACTATTGTTGATCGTTAATATGCAAAGATAGTGATTAAAACTAGGGTTTATGCATGATTTAAAATCTGGACAGAATGAATGAATCGACTTGCAGAGGCTGTAACGTGATGATAAAATGTTTGTTTTGATGATTTCTTTGTATAAAAACATTGTACATGGTCTTAGCTTTTTATAATGGGCAAAATCATCCGTTTTGGACGTCGTTTGATAGGTTTTTGGAATTTTCTTTGATTAAAGGTTATATCAGATTTTCGGATTTGTAAAGGGGGTCAACTTTAAACGATCATAACTTGAGTTTTACAAAGAATTAGATTATGAAATTTCGACAGTAGGTCGACATTGATGAAACTTGACTTTTCCAAGTGGATTCATCCCGTTAGGATGAATACACATTTTTTGGGATTTTTTCTACTAATTCGATTTGTTGTGAGTATTTTTTTGACATAGCTGTATTGTGTGATTTTTCATAATTTTTGTGTATGGTTTTGTCACGAACTAAAAATATATACTTGTCTGGTCGACTCCCTGGAATAACTGATGTGAACTTATATGGGATGTATATGAACTGCATAACTGATGTTAATCATTGTGTTCACCAGCAGGTCCGTAGGGTTTACTTGTGCATTTAAAATCATTAGGTGCCACTTACACGGTTTTGAACTTTTAAACGTCTTGGACAAACGGGTTATATGGTGTATTGATTGTACACATATACTCACTTAGTGACACATGTACTAGGGAGTCGGTAGTACATCCTATTTGCGGAATTTGGATTTTTTGCTTGCAACATAAGGTGAGTTTCACTACTTTTTCTCAAAAGCATGCGTCTCGGTTTGAGACAACTTACAAAACGTTTTCTAGTCCGGTTTGGGACTACTTTTGCATCTCGGGTTTTGAGATGCTTTGAATCCTTGTGGGTCGGATTTTGACTCCTTGTGTGGGTCGGGTTTTGACTACTTGTGAGGGTCGCATTTTCGTTTCCTTGTGTGGATCGTGTTTACGATTCCTTGTGTGGATCGCATTTTTTATCAGTTTTACAACTTTAATTGTCCTTTGTGAACTAAACACAGTCTATCACTTAAAGTCCTTACATAATATTGAGTTAATCGCTGGAGGCGAACGACGTATTAGTTGATAGCGCTATTAGGTTGTGTAGCAACCTCATGCTTGAGGTGCTTGGGTCATGGGCATGAACTTCTGACCACATCTTTCCTACTAGTGTTGATAGAGACTAGTACTAAGGCAGTTTAACGTACGTTAACACATTTCTGAAGGTTCCCAATAATCACCTGTTAAGTTACAATGAGTGGGCTAGCTACCCCTGGCAAGCTTAAAGCTGATGACTCTTATGACTTTTGCAATCGGCAACTTTACACTCGTTATTTAAACTGTGAACTCACCAACATTGTTTGTTGACCCACGATATACATGCTTTTGCAGGTAGTTAGTTTCCGGTGCCACGATTAGAAAGCACTGCACACTTCATTGTATTTGGGTCTAGGCATACATCTAAATTTCATTCTATGCTTTTACGTTTTCTTTAATATTGTTTTATATTGGACGCGTTGTTTTGCGCATGGTTTTAAACTATCTATGTTTGGTTTACGCTTCCGCAACTTAACTAAACTTTTTGTAAACGCTAAACTTGGTTTTTGAAAACAAACTAAAGGTTTTGGGCATTTAGTGTCGTTCTTATGACTTATGGCTATGGGATCCTGGTATGTCATGCGCCTCGCGGTATAAATTCCGCAGTGGAAATTTGAGGGTGTGAATTAAAGATTGGTATCAGAGCCATTGGTTATAGTGAACTAGGATTGCATTCAAGTCTATAATCATCATAGCATAAGTACTATAATAGTTACACTCATTACCTTAGGTGCACAACTTATTATTTTCTTGAATACATGTACTGATCTAACGTATTGCAGGAAACCATGACTAACCCTACTCACAGAAACGATTCTTATCATGCTATCGAGGGGCCACAAGCCGAATCACTAGATCCTTATCAACGTCCAGCTTCATCAAAGGATCCACATGATGATACCAGCCGTTGGCTGTGGTCTACCGATAGGATGCACTCTTGGGTTATAGGTTATGGAGTGCCAGCTAGAGTACCTCCCATTATTGACTCGTAGGAGAGATCATTTGCAGGAATGGTGAGGCGTGTGCATACTGAGTTTGACAATGCCTTCACCGTTATCAAACAATTTCAGCTTTGGAGGAGAATGCTGATGAATCACTTAAGCATATGGAAGGACATATTGATCATTTGTTGACAGAGTTAGCAGGAGTTAAGAAAGAGGCTACTGAGGCTAGGCAGGAGTTGACTGCCACGAGACAAGATTTAGCAACCACTAGGCAGGAACTGAATACTGTGCGTAATAGACTCATGGAAGCTTTGGGGCAAAATGGAGAGGAACCAGAGGAGGATCCCGAGGAGGAACCTATGGAAGGAGGATTCGATGCTCTTGGAGCAGCACTTGATGCAACACTCGAGGATGAGCTCGAGCCAGAGGAGGAAGAAGAGCCATTTGAGACCGAGATTCAAGACGAGAGCGAGGATGAAGGCTCGTGCGTCTCCATGGATTGCGTGGATGATTGATATTTTATTTTACTATCCTAGTATCTACTATATATTCCTATGATGACTTGTATCTTATCATTGTGAGATTTGAGAACCGTTCTGCTTATGTTTGGATTATCACTATTTTAATATTACTATCGATCGACTGCTTTACCTTATTCTCGCGTATATCATCTAGATTATATTATAGTTTACTTGTACTATGTGAACGATTGTATGCGGGACATATTATTGTTTTCTCATGAGCATAGTGTAAATGTAGAATCGCTATGGCGGGAAGAGGTCACGGTAGAGGAAACATTAACATGACCCAAGCAGAGCTGAACGCGCTCATCAACGATAGGGTGGTTGAAGCCCTAGCATCTTTTCAAGCCGGTAATGCCATTTCGTTCTAATATCTTTCCTTAGACCCTAGCGTTAAGCTCTTTCTCATTCGTGACTTTCACCGTTGATGTTTAGGCCAACCTGCTCATCACCCTCCAATTTGTACGTACAAGTCATTCATGGACTCGAAGCCTTAAAATTTCAAAGGATCTGAAGGAGCAGTCGGTCTACTCAGGTGGTTCAAAAAGTTGGAATCGTGTTTTGCTATGTGTAACTGCCCGCCAGCTGACAGGGTTAAGTATGCCACCGCTACACTTGAGAATTCGGCCTTATCATGGTGGATTGCTCAAGCACAGATGCTAGGAGTTGATGTGGTCAATGCTAGACCCTGGGCGGATTTCAATGAACTAAGGAAAGAGGAGTATTGTCCTCGGGATGAGATTTAGAAGTTGGATTCAGAAGTTGGAGACAGAGTACCTTAACCTGTAGATGGTGGGGTTAGAGATTGAGAGCTATACTACTAGGTCGCATGAGCTGGAAACAATGTGCCCAAATTACTCTACTCCACTCTACAAACGTATTGAGTTGTACATCAAGGGCTTGGTACCTCAGATCAAGGGAATGGTCATTGCTGCGAACTTCAACAACATTCAGCCGGTAATTCGTATGGCACACCAGCTGAATGATCAAAAGGTGGAAGAGGGACTGCTACCCCCTCGTGGTGCTTCATCTTCTGGTACTAATGACAACAAGAGAAAGTGGGAGAATGTGTCTGGCAAACTCTCAAATAATGGAAACTATCCATATCAGAACAAGAGGCATGGCAATCACAACAGTAGTAGCAACCGCAATCACCCCCAGGGAGGTTATCAGGGAAACTATCCCAAGTGCAACAAGTGCAATTTGCATCGCTCTGGGTTATGTAACAATGTTAAGTGTGATTGCTGTGGCAGGATGGGGCATAAACATAAGGATTGTTTGGTGTATATCCAAAGATGTCAACTGGCACCACAGCAAGGTCAGCAATAGAAGGGTGGTAAAGGGTGTTACCAGTGTGGCAGTGAGAACCATTTTAAGAAAAATTGTCCCCAGCTGAATGGAAATGGAAACAATGGGGGAAATAACAACAACAATACTACCAACACAGGCAACAACAACAACGGGGCTCATCAAAGAGCATTTGTGATTGGCTCTAGGGAAGCTAGGACCGATAACAATGTAGTGACGGGTACGTGTTCCTTAAACCACACTATCGCTTCTGTTTTATATGATACTAGTGCAGACTATAGTTTTGTGTCATCGAAACTTAGCAAACAACTAGGGATGGTTCCTACTCTTCTTGATACCCCGCATTCTATAGAATTAGCTGATGGGAAGCCTGTTGAGGTAACCCACATCCATCGTGACTGTAAGCTCAAGCTAGATGGTCAATTATTTGCCATCGATATTCTACCTATCACCCTAGGAAGCTTTGATCTTGTGGTTGGCATGGACTGGTTGTCCAAGCAACACGCTAAAATTCTCTGTCAGGAGAAGATTGTCCGTATCCCTCTCCCTAGTGGAAAACTATTATCTATTCAGGGTGATCATGGTGGTGCCATGGTGGGCATCATCTCCTTCTTGAAAGCCCAGAAGTGTATTCAAAATGGCTATCCAGCCATTCTGGCTAACATTTCTGACATTCGAGCTGAAGTTGAAACAAAGATTGAGGACATATCAGTAGTCTGAGACTTCCCAGATTTATTTCTAGAGGAACTACCTGGACTTCCACCTGTTCGTCAAGTGGAATTTCAAATTGATCTTGCACCTGGAGCGGCCCTAGTTGCACGCGCACCCTACCGCCTAGCACTAGGCAAACTTCAAGAACTATCTACCCAAAACCAAGAGTTATTGGATAGGGGTTTCATTAGGCCTAGTTCTTCACCTTGGGGAGCCCCAGTCCTATTTGTTAAGAAGAAGGATGGGAGTTTCCGCATGTTTATTGATTATCGGGAGTTGAATAAGGTGACAGTTAAGAACCGCTACCGTTTGCCTTGTATTGATGACTTGTTCGACCAGCTTCAAGGGTCGAGTTTCTATTCTAAGATTGACTTGAGGTCAGGGTACCATCAGCTGAGAGTCCGAGAGGAGGATGTGGCAAAGACAGCCTTTCGAACTCGCTATGGACAATATGAGATTTTGGTGATGCCATTTGGGCTAACCAATGCACCGGCTGTGTTCATGGATCATATGAATCGCGTGTGTAAGCTTTAGTTGGACAAATTCGTCATAGTTTTCATAGATGACATATTGATTTATTCTAAGAGCAGGGAAGAGCATGAGCAACACCTGCAACTGATCTTAGAACTCTTGAGGAATGAGCAGCTGTATGCGAAATTTTCCAAGTGTGACTTCTGGATTCGAGAGGTCCAATTTCTAGGACATGTGGTTAACGAGGCAGGAATACATGTCGATCCAGCCAAGATTGATGCTATTAAAAAGTGGGAGGCTCCTAAGACTCCTACAGAGGTACGCCAGTTTATTGGTCTTGCGGGATATTATCGCGGATTCATTGAGGGATTCTCTAAGATCGCTCAACCCCTCACTGCTTTGATCAGAAGGGTAATACATACAGGTGGGAGATGCCCAAGAATATGCTTTTCAATTATTAAAGGCAAAGCTCTGTAGTGCACCCATATTATCGTTACCTGAGGGAACAGAGGACTTTGTGGTGTACTGCGATACGTCTATCCAAGGGTTAGGGTGTGTGCTGATGCAGTGTGATAAGGTGATCGCGTATGCTTCACATCAATTGAAGGTTCATGAGAAGAATTACACCACCCACGACTTGGAACTAGGAGCAATTTTTTTTGCTCTTAAGATTTGGAGGCATTATCTCTATGGAACGAAGTGTACAATCTTCACTGATCACAAGAGCCTCCAACACATTTTCGATTAGAAGGAGCTGAACATACGACAGCGTCGATGGGTCGAGCTTCTGAATGATTATGACTATGCCATCAAATATCATCCAGGGAAAGCTAATGTAGTAGCGGATGCCCTTAGTCGTAAGGAAACGAAACCCAAACGGGTGCGAGCTTTACAACTCACTATTAATTCTAACCTTCCTAAGAAGATACGTGAAGCCCAGGGTGAGGCTTTGAAAGAAGAAAGCGTCAGTCTTGATACACTACATGGTGCCGATAAACACCTAGAACTGAAGACGGATGGTCTTCAGTATCTCATGAATTGAGTCTGGATTCCACGTTCTGGAGATCTTAGACAACTTGTGCTCGACGAGGCTCACATCTCTCGTTATTCGGTACACCCTGGTTCGGATAATATGTACCAAGATCTCAAAAGTTTTTACTAGTGGCCAAACATGAAAGCTGAGATAGCCACTTATGTTAGTAAGTGCTTGACTTGTGCAAAGGTTAAGATTGAATATTAGAAACCTTCAGGCTTACTCCAGAAACCAGAAATCCCTTTGCGGAAATGGGACGGCATTTCTATGGACTTTATCACAAAGCTCCCTAAAGCGCCAAGTGGGTATAACATGATTTGGGTTATCGTCGATCGTTTAACCAAATCGGCACATTTTCTGGCAATAAAGGAAACTGGAACGCTGGAGAAGCTGGCGAACATCTACATCAAGGAGGTCGTCTCTAGGCATGGAGTGCCAACTTCTATCATATCTGATCACGACGCGCGATTTACTTCTCATTTTTGGACTACTCTCCAGGATGCTTTGGGAACTCGCTTAGATATGAGCACAACCAATCACCCACAGACGGATAGACAAAGTGAACGTACCATCCAAACATTGGAAGATCTACTACGAACATGCGTGTTGGACTTTGGCAACATTTGGGATAAGCATTTGCCTTTAATCGAATTCTCGTATAACAATAGTTACCACACTTCTATTCAGTGTGCGCGTTTTGAGGCACTATATGGACGCAAGTGTAGGTCTCCCATCTGCTGGACTGAGGTTGGGGATAGCCAGCTGACAGGTCCCAAACTCGTGCACGAAACATCTGAGAAGATAGTGCAAATCAGAAACCGGATGGCTGCTGCTCATGATCGACAGAAAAGCTACGCTGATAAGCGTAGGAAACCTTTGGAGTTCTAGATTGGGGAAAAGTTACTATTAAAGGTGTCACCTTGGAAGGGTGTGATACGCTTTGGGAAACTGGGAAAGTTGAACCCGCGATACATTGGACCATTCGAGATCGTCGAAGGGATTGGTCCAGTAGCTTACAGGTTAAACCCGCCTGATGAACTCAATGGAGTGCACAATGTATTCCACGTATCGAATCTAAAGAAATGTCAATCTGATACAACACTGGTAGTGCCACTAGAGGAGATCAAGGTGGAAGACCAGCTACGGTTCGAAGAAGAACCAGTGGAGATTCTTGAGCAGGGCGTCAAGAAACTCAAACAGAGCACTATACCTATTGTTAAGGTGCGATGGAATTCCCGTTTAGGACTGGAATATACGTGGGAACGCAAATATCAAATGCGGCTCAAATACCCACATCTCTTTACTGAACTTGAACCTATGCATGGATCAAACACTGAACATAAAGCAGCTTGCTCAAAGTGAATTTCAGGGCGAAATTCTTTTCAACTTGGGGATGATGTGATAACCCGCAATTTTAGGTTCTGACTTTAACTAAACTCTAGTTACTTATAGTTACATTCCTTGCATTCTACTTAACTAGGGTTAGCTAGATAGGTCACACGTTGCACAGTTATAGGTTAATAACTGCATGAAGTGGTAATTCGGGGAATTACCAAACTATACACATGAGTAGTGAACCCCAGACGTTGGTGAATTGTGAAGTTAAATGATTGTGGATTAATTGATTGAGATTGATTGCAATTACGTGTTTCTGTGAAACTATATGCAAACTGTATGTGATTACGAGAACTTAAACCGAACGCGTTATTAAAAACCGAAATCGATGAACCATTAGGATAGTTGGGGTCTTAATACATGGGGTTACACTTGATAAGGTCCAAAATAGTGAAAACATCAAAGAAAACATGCAATACACTAGACCAGAGCACCCGTAGCGAGCCGAGGCTGAGTGAGCGGCCACTCACTAAGACCGAGCGGCCGCTCACAAGGACCTGATGTGTTAAAACCAACTTAATTCCTCTATTTAAGCAATCTTAAGCACCAAGTACCTCATAACCCTAACCCTAATCGCCCACTACTTCATAATTACGAAAATATCAAACCCTAAACACCTACTAAGGCTCAAGAATACCATTCGGGAAGCTTGGAGAGCGTTCGATTGGTGAATTTGAAGTGCTTTCGGTTAATACTCAATCCTATATGTTTTAATTATCCTTAATGTATTTTAAAACATCATAACCAAGTTTGTCCAGATCTGAAAGACTTTTATAAAGATTAAAACTTGTTGGTCATAAAGATTAATGGGGATAAACATGGTGTTAGGCAATGATTATTGTATGTGTTAGGCGATGATTAAAACTTGTTGGTCATAAAGATTAATGGGGATAAACATGGTTTTAGACTTCTAGGGTTTATGTTTGATGATGATTAACATGTATCTTGCTAGATCTTGATCAGGTTATGTGTTATTCATGTTATATGTTGTTGTTGAGTATTGTTGATCATTAATATGCAAAGATAGTGATTTAAACTAGGGTTTATGCATGATTTAAAATTTGAACAGAATGATTAGATCGACTTGCAGAGGCTGTAACGTGATGATAAAGTGTTTGTTTTGATGATTTCTTTGTATGAAAACTTTGTACATGGTCTTAGCTTTTCATAATGGGCAAAATTATCTGTTTTGGGCATCGTTTGATAGGTTTCTGGAATTTTCTTTGATTAAAGATCATATAAGATTTTCGGATTTGTAAAGTGGGTCAAGTTTAAACGATCATAACTTGAGTTTTACAAAGAATTAGATTATGAAATATGGACAGTAGGTTGATATTGATAAAACATGACTCTTCCAAGTGGATTCATCCCGTTAGGATGAATACACAATTTTTAAGAATTTTTCAACAAATCTAATCTGTTGTTAGTATTTTCTGGACATAGCTGTATTGTGTGATTTTTCATAATTTTTGTATATGCTTTTGTCACGAACTAAAAATATGTAATTGTCCAGTCGACTCCCTGGAATATTCAGTAAACTTTTGGGAGTCTAATTCATTGGATAAGTATTTTTAATAAATTTGTTTTCACAGCACATAATCTGTCCTGAAAACGCAGATTATGTAATGTACACTTATGTGGCTATTGGAGTCTTGTATGACTTGTTTTTGACATAAACTTGTATGAGCACTTATATGGGGTGTATATGAAGTGCATAACTGATGTTAATCATTGTGTTCACCAGCGGGTCCGTAGGGTTTACTTGTGCATTTAGAATCATTAGGTGTCACATACACGGTTTTGAACTTTAAAACGTCTTGGACAAACGGGTTATATGGTTTATTGATTGTACACATATACTCACTTAGTGACACATGTACTAGGAAGTCAGTAGTACATCCTATTTGCGGAATTTGGATTATTTTCTTGCTACATAAGGTGAGTTTCACTACTTTTTCTCAAAAGCATACGTCTCGGTTTGAGACAACTTATAAAACGTTTTCTAGTCCAGTTTGGGATTACTTTTGCATCTCGGGTTTTGAGATGCTTTGACTCCTTGTGTGGGTCGGGTTTTGACTCCTTGTGAGGGTCGCATTTTCGATTCCTTGTGTGGATCGCGTTTACGATTACTTGTGTGGATCGTGTTTTTAATCAGTTTTACAACTTTATCTGTCCTTTGTGAACTAAACACATTCTATCACTTAAAGTCCTTACATATTATAGGGTTAATCGCTCCAGAACTGGGTATTAGTTGATAGCGCTATTAGGTTTTGCAGCAACCTCATGCTTGAGGTGCTTGGGCCACGAGCATGAACTTATGACCACATCTTTCCTACTAGTGTTGATAGACACTAGTACTAAGGCAGTTTAACGTATGTTAACACATTTCTGAAGGTTCCCAATAATCACCTGTTAAGTTACAATGACTGGGCTAGCTACCCCTGACCAGCTTAAAACTGATGAGTCTTATAACTTTTGCAATCGGCAACTTTACACTCGTTATTTAAATTATGAACTCACCAACATTGTTTGTTGACCGACGATATACATGCTTTTGCAGGTAGTTAGCTTCCGGTGCCACGATTAGAAAGCACTGCACACTTCACTGCATTTGGGTCTAGGCATCCATCTAAATTTCATTCTATGCTTTTACGTTTTCTTTAATATGGTTTTATAATGGGCGCGTTGTTTTACACATTACTATCTTTGTTGGGTTTTCGCTTCCGCAACTTAACTAAACTTTTTGGTAAACGCTAAACTTGGTTTTAAAAATGAACTAAATGGTTTGGGCATTTACAGTCATTCTTATGACTTATAGCTATGGGATCCTAGTATGTCATGCGCCTGGCGGTATAAACTCCGCAGTGGAAATTTGAGGGTGTGACAACGATACCCACGGTAGTCGGCGGGGTAGCCAAGAAAAACACATAGTGAGGATATATGGCAAAGTTTGTTTGGACGGGTTGAGGATTGGTTTGGTTAGCATGTGCTGGCAAAAATGCGAAGGTGGTCATAAGTTGGGTGTTTAAGGTAAAGGGCAGCCGTAGGTGTGTGATTATTAAGAAGTTTGGTAGGGAGAATATTATGGAGATAAACGGCTGTGTGGGCAGCCTCGACCCAGTATATTGTAGGGATAGAGAGATACCAGATCAAAACTCTTTTGCAACCCAAAAGTAACCTGAAACATCTGTTGATACTTCCTTAAGTAGATGCATATATCTTAACCAATCTAAACTCCTCATGTTTTCTTCCAAAAGGAACATGTTGTAAGCACAGGGGAACCACATCATGAAATACATGATTCACTTGAACATCTGTATTCAAGCGCATATCCCAGGGTTGTTTCTCTATCAACTCCACAACCTACTCCTATAATACCACCTACCATGCAACCATTGATCAAAGCAATTGAAAAAACCATGACATAATCTAGAGAGAAATCACCTATTATTGAGAGTTTGCTCCCACAAGTGATTAGGCCTGGTGATAGTCTTTATGTCAACAAACAAGCAGATGAGGCTAAACCTCTTGAGTCGCAAGTGACTCTTGGTAGTTTTACAAATGAGGCGGTCACTACAACTGTGGAGATCAATGTCTCACAGTTGGACAGTGGTAACATACCTAAGACATCCTTAAAGGCAACAACTATTGAGTCTACTATAGTACACTCTTTCATAATTGGAAGTCCCCGGTACCAAGAAAAATGGGCATATGATTTTTCACACATTGGGTCTCTTCATGTGTTAGAACTAAGTACAACTACCTCTGGTAGGAAGATCTTTCAAGCAATGCCCAAAGAGATCTTGATGCAAGTCACCAAGAAAAATACTGCCAAGGAGGTTTGGGAGTATTTGAAAACAAGATTTGTAGGAGCAAAGAGAGTGTAGAAGGCCCATTTACATACAATGAATTGTGAATTTGAAGTTTTACATATGAAGGAAGGTGAGTTTATTGACAAATATGCTAGAAAGATTTTGAAAATGCTATCAAAGTTTAATAGCATTGGTGCAACATTAGAAGATGAAGAGTAGGTTTGAAAGTTACTTGACACTATGACAGATAAAGTTATAAACCTGGTTGCATCAATAGATCAATTTGTTGATGTATAGGACATGCTAGTCGAGGAGGCCATTGGTTGGTTAAAAGCATACGAGGACAGACTAATGCTTAGACAAAGAAGTTTAGCACGTGACAGCAGTTTGTTGCTTGCAAAGACTAAAAGTGCATCTAGCTGTAAAGGGTTTAATAATACCCACACGACAGGCAGTCGTGGGAGAAGCTATTATAAAGGTCGAAGAAGCGCATCGAGGGGTAGAGGAACTAACCGCAGAAGAGGGGATCGTTGGGGTCGAAGATCAACCAACAATAATGGTGGCCAGAATCGATAATCATAGCATCATCATAAAAGTCATATTCAGTGTTTCAACTGCCAACAACTTGGCCATTTCGCATTAGAATGCATGTTAGAGAAGAAACAAGATCAAGAGGTTCACTTAACAAGAGATAACGAAGACGGTCCAACTTTGTTGTTACGTGTTTAGGTAGAGATATGGATGAATTCAAGGTTAAAATGGTTGTTGTTGAGTTCGTCATGAAGCAGAGGAAGAGAACAGAACATAAAAAAGGAAGAAGATAATCGCAGAAACGAATCAAAGTAGAAACCAACGGAGGTGGAACACCAGAAAACAGAGAAGAAGAGAAACAATGGTAGCCAAAAAACTACCAACTCGCCGGAGTTCCATACTAGAAACGCATAGTATGACTCTGATACCATGAAGACAACGTAAACTCTTTGTATCTCAATAGGATATACACTACTAAAAAAACACCCTTCCTTGACATGCAAATTATGACATACAGGTATTTAATGACATAAAAAGTGTATGTCATAAAAACGTGTCATCGTTGATAAAAACTAATAAATTCTTGACGTTTTTCTTTGCGTGTCAACAATTTTCCGTCATAAATTTAAAAAGAATGACGGTAACGAACTTGCGTGTCATGATTTTGTGTCACCAAAATCTTAAATCCTCTCACGCGCCTCTCCATAAAACCTCCCTCTCTGTCCTATCAAAGCATCTAACTTCAAAACAAATAGATCATTCTTCAAACCCTAACCCCATTTTTCAAACAAAGCATCGATCTTCAAATCCTTGTTACGATCTTCTTCTAAATATCACACTAACTAAATCAGATCATTCTTCAAACCCTAACCTCAATGTCGAAGGTTCTGGAATGCTGGACTACGGCTCTTTCTTGAGGCTGAAAAACTAATGTCTGCGTCTTCTGAAAAGATACTCCGCCTGAGGAATCTGCACAAAACCGGAGCTTTGCTAGAATGATTGATCGGGCCCTTGAGAAGGAGTTCAATGAGAGTGACCAGACTGAAGGTTAGGTTATATTATTATTATTGTTATTGTTGTTGTTATTATTATTATTATTATTATTATTATTATTATTATTATTGTTGTTGTTGTTGTTGTTGTTGTTGTTGTTGTTGTTGTTGTTATTTTTATTGTTATTGTTATTGTTATTATTATTATTAAATTAAAACTGGTGGTTTTATCTAGTGTTTTATATTGTGTGGTTTTAGAATTTGTGTTGTTGAGTTAATTGCTTAGGGTTTTGGTTTCTGCATTGTTGTTTTATGGATTGGATTGCTTTTTATTGGAAATTTTAGGGTTTTTGTGTTCGGTTTATTATTTGGCTACAATGTTGGAGTTTTGTAGTATAGGTTTGACTTTTGTTGTCTAGTTGATCTGCAATGGATCTGTTGGTTCTGTTCGGTTTATTATTTGGCTACAATGTTTGAGTTAATTAAACTAAAAGACTAGAAAAATAAAAAAAATTGTTTTTTTGTTTTTTTTTTTAAGATTTTTAAGAAAAGCAATAAAAACTAGAACAAAACTATCTATCTAACTAAGCGCACCGATTCCCCGGCAACGACGCCATTTTGATCGATGTTGTTTGGTTGGTAAAAAATATATAAATAAGTAGCATAGTGAAAGTCGAGTCGTCTCTACAGGGAATTGGTGGAAAGAGTAGTTTTGTAAATTTAACTATTAAACTAAAACCTAATTACTTCGTTTTTGCTTTGAATTCAGAAAACAGATTTGAAAAGTTGTGAACAATAATAATAAAGAAGTAACCCCCTCCGACTTTCCGGTTCAATGATTCACCCAAACTTGTTTAAATGATATGATACCACATAGACATGGCTTTGTTAAACGATTTTAAATCAAGTGATAACCGAACACAAGTTTTTAATAATAACCTGTACAATTCAATTACCAACCCACATGTATCAATTACCCTCCCAATAATCAAACTGCTCACGATGTAAGAAAACCGAATGTGAATGATGAAACGATAAGCAATTGAAACACACATAAATTGTTTAATGATTAAAACCTCAAATATTCTTCTAGTGAATGAAAAACAATCCAAGAACCAAATCAAACAAGTTTAAAGGTTTCACAAACGAACCATGCACCCGGAGGTGGTTACATAAAGAAACTAGCCGCTCATCATGATTGTGTATGCTTCCATGGATGATTTTGATGATAGATGCATGAAAAGAATGATTAAAATGTGTTTTGGAATGGTGAAATTCGTCCTAGAATGGTCCAAGACGGCTAGGGTTGAAGTCTCCTTTATTTGTGGAGTAAAGAACCGTTAAATATGGCCAAAACCTGAAATTTCGCATCCATAATCAGATAGGGGCGCAAGCTTGCGCCCCTGGTGAAGTAGGTTGCGCTCTAAAGGGCGCAGATCAGCCAGGAATTGGCTGTCATCGCAAGTTGCGCCCTGCTGAGGTAGGTTGCGCCCCTGTCTGCTGGTAGGTTGCGCCCCTGTGTAAAAATGGGCCATTCTTCGTGTTTTCATCCCAGGTGCTCTCGGGTGACTTCCAATCCTTCTTAACTTGTCCCGAAACCCTCAAATATGCTCCGCTTAATGCTTTTCACCACCGTGCACCTGCAAATCACAAACATTCTCAAAGTAACTATGTTCCGTGCAATAAATCACATAAAAACACATAATTAAATACATCTTAACATGGTAAAACACCCTCTCGTCAATCTCACAAAGCAGTTGAGATAGCTAATATTCTCTCTGAGCTGAAAGAGAACAATACATCTGAAAATGTCAATCCCCAATCACCACATAACACAGGGGATCAAAACACAGATATGGACATTGATGAGAATGTTATCAGCTCTAACCAAAGAGATGAGGAAGAACAAAGGTGTCTAAGCCCAAACTTTGATACTTTAGGTATGTTTGAGGCTGCTACTACTCCTATATCATCCAGTGATAGATTTGAGGACAATAGTACCATAGCTAAGACCTCAAATGTGGCAACTACTGATGAAGGCATTGTGCCTGAAGTAGGAAAACCTCAGTACCAAGAAAAAGAGGTTCATGAGACAACTAGGTTGGGCCTAGCTCATGGTATAACTGATGACATACTCATTGAGGATGTTACCAGGGATTCAGATGATTCCATTAATTTGGATGATGTTTCAAAATCTCCACAAAAATAATTGACGGCTCACTATGAAGGTCCTGAATCTAATGTATCTGTACTCAAAGAGACAGACACATAAGATCAAGTTAAAGACCACTTAGAAGATTATAATCAATCTGCTTCAAATAAGATATCTTTTCGAAACTCACTATCCCATTACTAACACATCCTTCCATTGTTATATAACCTCCTTTGTTACCGGAAAAGGCAACATAACCTCCATTGATGTTCTTGATGTCGAAAAAGAGCGTCTTGTCCCCTGTCATGTGCCTGGAAGCTCCACTGTCAACAATCCAAAGACTGCTAACAGGGCCAGCTTAAACTCCTTGCACCATTAAAGAAAATGGTTAGTTCTTATAGGGGACCCAAGCCTGTGTGGTCCTAGGTCTTGAAGTATCAACAAATGAAACAACATTTTTCTTCTCTTCAATCAGTTTTTCCAAAACTTTCATTTCAGGAACAACATTCACCGATTCTTATGAAGTCGAGGTAGAACCACTCGAAGAACCCTTAGGTGACCAAGTTTGCTGGGGTCGTTTCAAGATTCTAATTTGTTTTTGAGGTTCAGTTGTAACATTTTCATTTTTCTTAGAAACGACTTTTGGAGGAGCATTCTTAGTAACCTTGTCTAATTTAACAGACGAAGGTCCAGCAACAGACATAGCATGTGGTTTAGGATAAACCTTCTGCTAATCATTTACTGTGTTCACCATCAATTTCTTCGATTGCTTTTCCATGGCAATTCGGTTGCGATTGTCATAAACAATCGATTATTTTCCTCTTGGTGGATATAACTGCATTTCAAGATAAACAACATTCGAATTCCTTTGGTTATGTCTAACCTCAACTTCATGCCTTTTGTGTCTCACATATGGGCAGTGGGCAAATAAATGTCCTCTGTCCCCACATTTGAAACAGGCACGATATTCTTCAAATTTTGGTTTTCCATGATAATTGGCAAATGTGTTAACCGGGTATTGGTCATCAATACACTTACGCCTTAAACTCTCAGAAGCGGGCTCCACTGAGTAAGACGGTTCCACAAATGAATTAACATGATTCACTGGATTCACAAATTCAGTTACATGAACTTTGTCTTTCTTTGATTCATGACCATACAGTTTTCGAATCAATTCTGTCAGAAAATCATTTGTTCTTTCTGATTTTGGAAACTAAATTGTGCTTTCTTGCCAGATTTTAGCAATTTTTGAATAGTTCACAAACTGAATTGGATACTCAGAATCAACAAATATCTGATCGGATCCTTGCATCCGATAGAATATTTTCACTGGTTTGTTATCTGATTCTTTCTCATCAATTTTCTTTTCCGATGATGTAGGCTTAGTTTCAGCCTTAAGAGGAAGTTGAACCTTAGGTGCCGGATCGCACTAAACGTGATTTTCCAGAGGAATATCACCATTCTTTTTAGGTTCATCTTCCTCAGAATCAGATTCATCATCATAAATTGCTACCACATTCTCATTGTTCATTCCCAGTACCGGTCTCACATCGGAATGCAAATCACCCACACTATAGGTGTTTAATTCATTTTCCGACGTGGAATCAGAATTATCTAAACTCTCCGATTTCACAACAGCAATGTTGTAGGTCTCAAAAAGTACCAGAGATGGAACAGATTTGTAACTAATACTGGTTGGAATGCCTTCCTTGTTTGGCACTTCCACAATGTGGTCCAAAACATAAGCCACATTGAGGTAACTCTCTAACTTCTTGTTCATTTTGTCGTACAAACATCTAACCTTAGCCATTTCGAGCTTTGTATCTTCGATTTCGTTGATGTAATTATTAATGGCAATTTGTTTGTTAGAAAGAGTTTTCGTTAGTTCAGAAACATCCTTTTTTATAGTTATCAAGTGTTTTGTTCAAAGCTCTTTCATTTTTCCTATAAGTCTCAACAGTTGTTCGCATTGGCCAATTCAGATTTTAGACTCAGAATTTTTTCTTCTGATCTATCACATCTTCTTAATAAAATAAGACAATCTTTACACGTAGGAAGTGATGCGCGGTTGCAGGCATCATGTTTATTTGTCAGTTTTGTATATTTTTTAGTCGTTTAGATAGTATTTTTATTAGTTTTAGGTCTGTACCCTATTATTTTAGTATTGTATATATTTTAGTACTTTTTGGTTGTTTTTACTATTAATTTGTTTATTTTATATTTTTGGTAGGTGATCGCATGGAGCGGGGCTAAAACAGTACAAATTATATTTGATACCTGAACACCCGGGTCTAGAGCACGAGGTCACAATACCATTTATAATAATAGTATATTAAATAATAATAATAATAATAATAATAATAATAAAATAAAAGAATGGAAAAGTGACTTTGGGTCACGTGGCCCAAGTCCAACAAAAAAGATGGAGAAGGGATTTTGTCGAAGAGGGTTTTATTATTTAATCTTTTGGAACGACGCACAGGAGGAGAACACACATAGGAGGATCGCAATTATTTTTTCTGGGGAGAAGGAGGTCGCAGATCAAAAGGGACGCACACAAGGGTTCAAGATCCAAATTTTGAAGGAGCAAGCTTCATGGCCATGAGTGGCTAATTCCCTTTGTATCACATTGGGAATGTAAACTTTTGAAGATCTAGGGTTAGCAATTGGGTATTGTTCTTAAACTATTGATTATGTTTTTGTGTGTTTGAATTAGCTGTGTTGAATTGTGATTAACCTTATGTTGAACTCATTTTAGTTAATTGATCTTGTGCCAATTTCTAATGTTATGAACATGGTTCCTTGCTTTAACACAAACATAGGATTGTATGTTCTAGGTAATGAAGTGTAGTTTATTCTATCTTCGATATTGATAAAACCTGACACCTAAGCCTATTGAGCAATCACTCCGTTAACACCAATCACATTACTATTGTTTACCTATTTGTGAAATCCCTAGTATTCAATTGTTGAAACCCTAGTTTGATCTTTTTAATTAAATTGTTTACAATCTATATTATTTTTTATTCATATAATTTCAATTCAAGTTTAATATAATAAATAAAATCTTTTTAAATCAAATTCTTAAATGAAGCAATAAAAATCTTCATAAGTTTCTAGCATCTTCATAAGAAATACCATTTAATCAACTAAAATATTATCCACTAACCACACGCTCCTCTGGATTCGATACCCTACTTACCCTAGCTACCTAGGTTAATTAGGTTTTGCATGACCCGTGACGACCGGTTCATCGGGAAGTTGATCAGAACTTACCAGGGTAGTAGTGTCTCTGATTGCCATCAAAGCAAAATGTGTTTCCTTCCCGGAGAATAAGTTGGAATAGTCAATCCTGGTGCAAGCATCATCTACCATACATGACTACTTACTGATAAGAAAGTCGGCTTCTGCAAGAAATTGATCAACATCATTGTCGAGTGAGTTTAAACTTGTGTCTGAATCTGTTTCGCTCTCGGAATCTGAATAACTTGAATCATGATCTCAGAAGCTTCTTCAACTACCGGCTCTTTCACTGTCTCAATCACCTTTTCTTCAACAAACTTCTTCTTTCACCGACTCTTCTACTTTCACTACTTCCTCATTCACAACCTTTTGTGCAAAACATGCAACGTTACCTCACAAAATTTCCACGACACCTAATTGCATGTCGTTCCAATTAAATCCCCTATCTTGTTGAATCACCGACGCTTGTTCTCATTTTGGTTTCGGTTGGTTGGAGTGGTTATTGGAACAATGTTTCTTTCATGATTTGGTGTGGTTTGAGTTTGGTTAGGTGTTGATGTTTGTCTTTGGTTGGAATTATGTGAAGTAATTTGTCAGTTTTGGTATTGGTAGTTGTTTTGACGGGTTTGGTAGTTGGTGTTGAATGTAGGGGTGAGCAATAAACGGTTCCGAACCGCGAAAACCGTGAAACCGACCCGGAACCGCTAGAACCGAACCGAATTAATGTTATAGGTTCCGGTTCCGGTTCTCATATTTTGGCATAATCGGTTCCCGGTTCGGTTCCGGTTAGAACCGACGGGTCCGGTTAAGAACCGTTTTGAATTAAATTAAATATTTAAATATTCTATTATTAGTTTGAAATAGAATGTGATGTTTCATTCTTTATAGTTCTTAACACTTTTAAATTGTTTTACTAGGTAGGAATGTAGAGTATTGCCTTATGTGATGGTCAGCAGTCAGCACAGCTTGTTCTGACCCGTTTAATCTGTATAAAAAGAATGATCTGATCTGAACAAAACATATTTTGATACGTAAACTGCTATACTTTTAGTAACTATGTTTAACACAAACTGTTGATAATTTTTTTAAGAAAAATCATTGTTTTTGTTTATTTTTTTATTTAATTGTTAATGTTAATTTTAGGATTTTATTGACAAGCGGTTCCGGTCTAGAACCGTTCATGAGAACCGTTTCACCCGGTTCTGGAACCGAACCGTTTAGTAATTATCGGTTCCGGTTCCGGTTCTCATATTTTGGAATAAACGGTTCGCGGTTCGGTCCGGTTCGGTTCGGTTTGGTCCGGTTCTGAACCGTTGCACAGCCCTAGTTGAATGGGTTTCGGTTTCTTTGTTGTTTAGGTTGGGTACATTTACGAGCAAAGTGACCTTTCGTCCCACAATTGTAACAAGTCACCTTTCTTTGTTGAAACTATAAGTGGTATTTGGAGAGGTAGCAAGATCAGTTCTACCAGTTCTCTCCATAAACTCAGTCACTCTCCTCACCACGCTTGCAAATGCCCATTTTATATCAATCAATTCCATCTAGTCCTTGTCAATCTGAGAATAATCTTCATTTGTTAAATTGTTATTTCCAATTTGACTCGTTACAAGGCCATTAGATGATGCTACCATGGCTGAAACCAAGGCAACATGTTTCTATGCAATTTCCACAATCACATAATCCATGTTAGAAGTTTCAAACACAGCGGCACTTGAGCTTGATGGTGCTTGTCCAACATTCAATGATGATTGTTGAGTCATGTTCACCGTTGGAGCACCATAATAACTTGCAGATTGCATTGGAGGTTGAGTGGGTGTGTAAGATGAAGCTAATGGCACACCATAATAAGTCACAGCATTGGTCAGTTCAACACTTGAAACAAATGCGGTCTGTGGTGCTGAACTCATACCAACACTTGGAACGGCCAAAGATGAGGAACTTGCATAATACAATTTCGGATTCTGGGAAATCTGTGCTCTCTTCGCCTTCCTTCTTTCCTCCATTTTCTTGTTTTCCAGCCTTTGAATGCACTCA
This sequence comes from Ambrosia trifida, assembly GCA_028751855.1. Lineage (NCBI taxonomy): Eukaryota > Viridiplantae > Streptophyta > Magnoliopsida > Asterales > Asteraceae > Ambrosia > Ambrosia trifida. The sequence goes on from CM054124.1 coordinate 88,931,997, forward strand.
TTCAGTGTCCAGAATGGAAACGAGTCCTTCTCCCTTAGCACTTCTACATGTTGACTCCAATAAACTGGTAAAGCATCTGCAAATTTCTCAACACATTCTGACATAGGATAAACAATTTCATAGTTAGAAAGTTCAAACAATAAATGAAAGAAATGTGCAGTTAATTCTTTTAAACTTTCATTCCCAACAAAGCTAAAATTCTCGAATTCCTTCTTTAGCTCATCCATCCTGAGCTTCCTAGTCTTCTTATTACCGTCATTCCTGCTCTTCAATGCTTCCTTCCCACAATTGCTTTGAGGTGGTACATGGTTCGAACTGATGAAGCCAATCTGTGGTCAATGCTTGAGATAACTTAGAGTAAGCCTTCTTCTCAGCTGCATACTTCTTCTTTTCTGTGTCAGGTAGATCATCAAGTGCAACTGGTGTACACGTTTGAGTTCTCAATCATCGGTTGCACATATCCTTTCTGTAACATCTGCCATGCTTCTCCACCATCTAGTCCCTAAAACCTTTTCTACCATGATGGATATTCGATCATGTCTAACAAATTTGGTGGTCGGTTCTTGTTACCAGTTGATAGATCATTCATCAAAGTTGTAATAGCAGTGGTTTTCTGATTTTGTACAGCTGCGGCTGCTGCAACACCCCAATAATTTGGCATTGGTTGAGGAGGAGGTCTCACAGCGGGTTGAGTTGGACCCGAAACTGTCCAGTAGTTAGTCATCGGTTGTGGTTGTGGTTTACCTCTCTCTGCTGCTACTGCCCAAGGACTCATTGGTGTTGGTTGTTGTGATGCAATATTAGGTCGGTTGTTCATCGGACATCCCCAAATGTTATCCATGATGTAAAGGTTTCAACACTTAGAAAATTTTTTTAAAGAAAATTTGGTTCTGGATGTCGAGAGGTCGAATCAGATTCTAGACAATTGGTTCGACCTAAAAATTAACCCAAATGAAAAAGGTTTTGTCAGGTTAGACCTAATCAAAAGCACGCATGAAAATCTGAGAGCACAAACGAAGTCCTGATAACACGAATGGAAATCTAAAGGTTCGAATGAAAGAAACTAGAACTGGTTCGACCCAACTTCTAGCACGAATGGACAATCTAAAAACTCATTCGACCCAAAGATAAAACCCATTCGACCTGTCCAGTGTTCATGATCAATTTTTCTGCAAAAACACACAATTTTGACTTGATTTTCGAAAATGTTGTCAACTATGATTGTTAATGTGAAGGTTTTGGATCGTATCACTATATGAACAACTTTTGTGAAAGAATTTTTTATTTCGATCGTAAAAACACCTTCAAACCATTCAAAAACCATGTTTTATCAATGTTCAATGAAAATAGCTAGGGTTTTGATGATTTTGTTCTGAAATCTGAACATTTTTTTTCAATTTGCAGTCGTGTGATCGAGCACAAGCTCTGATACCACTTGTAGGATCGGTTTTAGATAAAGAAACGTTTGATCAACACGGGTACAGATGTATTAGGTGCGGAAACCCTAATAATCATGCAAAATGATAGAAACCGTAATCAGAACACGATAATATCCATTTTCAACATGTTTTCATTAACTTTAAAGTGATAATAACGGCTATAGACTCAAAGTAATGAAAACACACACTTCAAGGTGTAAATGATCACACACTAGACACACACACAACTGACCAAAACTGTGAACTACCTCTAACCAACCCACATATATATAAACCATTCTGTTTGACCTATCGTAGGTTCGAACCAAACCTATTCGACCATTACAAAGTACAAATCAAAAAGATTAACTTCATTCGACCTAACAAAACTTGGTTCGACCTCACGTTTACCCGAACCAAAACTTCAGAAATCAACTTTCTCTTTAAACTTTGGCGATTTCATTTTTGACAATCTGAAAACTACAAACACGTTATATGAAATATGTATCTACAAAACGTTTAAAGACCACCCAAGAGTCGAGTGTTTGATCGTCGATATGTCACGTAAGGGTCATTGTAATTCAGTTGTCATAGATCAAATGAGACTTTATTAGAACTTGCATAATTAACGTTTATTTTGTTTGATGCAGCTGTTACTAATATTGATACCAGTGGCATTCATGCCTTGGAGGAATTGCATTCTAGTCTCCATAAGAGAGATGTTCAACTTATTTTAACAAATCGTGGACAAATTGTACTCGATAAGCTACACGCGTCTCATGTCGAAGATCTTATCGGGGAAGATAAGATCTTCCTAACTGTTTTTATCTAATTATGTTGGTAGGTTTCCTCTTATTTTAATGGAACCATGAACTGCAGTATTGCACCAATGTATTAGGTACATATGCAGAATAATTAGATATCCGAATCATATAAGTTCTAGCATCTTTAGGTGTTTTGAAGTTGGTAATTAGTTCAGATATGTTGGGTGAAGATGGTAATTTGGGTTTAATATTTTTCTAATTTTTTAAATGTGTAGTGTCCATGCAAGAAGGGAATTACGGAATGTGGTTTTTATGTCATGAAAGAGATAGTTCACGAAGTCGAACTATTGGGCAATGTATGTTAAGACAAAATAAGCGTAGCAATGCACTATGATTTATGTAAAATAACTGGCCGGCCTCAACTAATTTATTAATTTTATTGTTGTCTCAGGTTGGGGGAGGATTGGATTGTTATGCGGATGAAGATATGGATGTCATTCGCGAAGAATGGTCAAACTATGCCGCGACATTTATTTTCATGTGATCGATACTGGTTTTAAGGCAATGTATTGTCGATACAATATTTTTGGAAATGTTAAATGTTGTCTCGGATTGGTTTGTAATTTAATAAACATGTATTATATAATGAAATGATGTTTTAATTATTAGTTTGCTAATTATTTTGCATATAATAAAATGGGTATAAATCCAAGAGGGTAAATCTGTAATTTTACAGGAAACTTTTTTTTAGATTAATAAATTATTACACGCAAAATGAACGTCATAAAATTCTGTCTTAAATTTCTGTCATAAAATGTGTCATTAAAATGTCAATAAAAACTGTCATAAAAATGCGTGTCATTAGAAAAAGTGTCATAATGCGTGTCAATAAATACTGCCATAAATGTGAGTCATAAATAGATGACATGCCAAAATGTGTCATGTTAAATTTATGACATCGCCTTCCTTGACATTCTTTTTCTTGTTATCAGACCCCTTTCTTGACACGCAATGCGCGTCAAGAAAGGCTTTCATTCTAATAGTGAAAGTGAATGCAATACGAAGTTATCGTATATATCTCAATATATAGAAAAAGGAATAACCATTTAACAAGATGTTGCACTTAATGCTGTAAACGAACTAAAATTTCAGTAAACAGTTAATAAAACGTTCGGCAGAAAGTTTGTTTGTGTTCATTCGTTTAATAAATGAACGAACATGAATACAGGCCGCGTTTGTTCATTTATTATCGTGAACGTTCGATAACGTGTTAGTTTGTGTTTGATAGTTTAATATAGTTTTTAATATTTATAATGTTTTTCACATTCTTTAACTTTATGTTTTTTTTTAACGGCAAACAAAACAACGCCGAGTACTTCATACACGGCCCCCCAGTGGCAAAGACAGGGGCAAAGCCCGGCTCACCCCAGACGCATGAAGCCCCTAGCCCGCCCGACAGCCCGCTTCCACGAAAAACCCGACCCACATACCCGCCTGAAGGCACGAGAGTAGTAAACCGGTAAAACCTGGCGAGATCAGGACTCGAACTCATGGCCATGAGTAATCCATCATTTCTCATTATGTCCTTTGTGGGAATCGAACCTGAGACCTCCAAGAGAGATCTCTGGTCCATTCACCAACTGAGCTACCCGTGAAAGACTCTTTAACTTTATGTTATTTTACCCAAATAAATAAATCATTTTGCGTGAGATAAGTATATGACTATATGGGATAAATAAACCATAATTTTAGTATAATCATTAAATAAATAGTTAATGAAGAGTTCAAATTTAAATAAATAATTAATGAAGACTTCATGTTTTTAGACACTACATTATTATGTTTACCAATACTATGTTAAGTACTAAATATGTTTGTTTAACTATGTTATATTTTGGGTGGATCTAGTTAATTTCTTAATATACGTGAATTTGATCTTATTTAAAAGTTAATTATGTATCTTTCTGTTTGTTTCCGTTCATGAACACTACATTGTGTTCGTTTGTGTTCATGAACACTTGGTTGTGTTCATTAATGTTCGTGTGCATTAATGAACAAAATTAACAAACGAACACAAACATGAGTGTTTTCTTAATAAACGAACACAAACAGAAAATCCGGTTCGGTAAGAGTTCATGAACTATTCGTGAACACATAATTTTCTTAACAAACGAACACAAACAAGACTTTGTTCGTGTTCATTCGATTCGTTTGCAGCCCTAACTGCACTAACTTATCTAGCTAACAAATTCTAACCGATTATATGTTTGTACAATGATTCATACACCCATACACTAATATTATGTATTGAATTAGTTTATCTAGTGGTAAGACTATTCGTTGTGGCTAGAGGTGAGCAATGGCTCTATCCTCTCATATTTAGCCACGTAAGCGTCCAGTTGGCATGGTGATAAAGCTCTAGTTCACTAGCCTGATGGTGTTGTGGCTAGAGGTGAGTAGCAGCTTTATCCAGTTTTTATTTATTTTTTATTTTTTTAAACTTTGTTATTTTAAATTTATAATAATTAAATTTGTAACATAAATTAAATAATAAACGTAAATTTTTCATTAATAAAAAAAATTAAAAACACATACAATAATAAAAAAAATAAACTACTTAAAATAAATAAACTACTCTTCCTCGTCGATGGGGTGTTCTTATTCCATCTCGTATTCCTTCACGAGTTGCGCTTGTTCTAGTTCAAGTATCTTTCGACGAGACATTGGTATGTTGCTAAAGTCTCTCGCTAAAAAGTCCATGTCCCTCATTCGAACTTTAAGAAAGCTTTGGCCGTCATCTCCATTGTCGTCCTTATTTTGGTTATTTCCCCCGAGAACTCCGCATCGGCTTCATTAACAGGTTGTTTAGCCTTTGTTTTGTCCCTTCCAACGGGTCGACCAAGGGGAGACAGGGGAAGACCCTCATCATTAAGGTCAACCCCCACGTGAGCATCCGAGCTCATAGAGGATATGTACCCACTCGATGAAGACGTCTTGGCTCGCTTTGATGATGAGGCGACGCCGCCTTCGCTCATGTCTTCAACAGAAATTAGCTTCACCCATTTGGAGCAATTACGTAGGATTCTCCACAAATAGTCCTCATCCCACATCTTGTTGATCTTGTACTTGCGCAAGACCTCCTCTTTCCATTCGTTACAAGTAAATTGATACACGTCAAGATCACTTGACCCGCTCACTCGCACTCGAGCAGCGTTCCTGTTATGAAGGTTCGTAAACAAACCCACATATTTCCTAATCTCTGCCCACTAGCCGGAAATCATATCGGCCGAACGCATAGTGCTCCCGACTTGCTCATGAAAGAGGTCTCAGATTCGTCGCCAAAAAATCTTAGCCTTTTGATAATCGGCTACATAAAGAAATAAATTAATGTTAAAAAATCAAATATGTATATTTAAAAAAATATATATTTAAAAAAAATACATACCCGTTTTTTGGTCCTCCGATACTTCAACCCAAGCCCGACAAAGGGCTATTTTCTCTTCTTTGGTCCAAGGGGTCACTTGGCGCCTTGGTCGAATATCTTGGTCGGGCGATTCACCGACCCTACCACCACCCCTTGCACCACTTCGGCCGGCCGTCCGTCCTCGGCCACCACCTCTTCCACCTCGTCTTTGAGTTGATGGTGGTTGTGTATCCGATACTAATTCCGGTGAAAGTGAAATCGGTTGCATTTGGCTTAGGTTAACTTCGATTTCGTTCGTTGTAACATCATACTCTTCATCCAAAAATTCCATTTCGGGTTGATAGCAATTTTGCCATTCCGAGTCCATCTTTTGTTTGCGTGATTTTTGAAGTGTAGCTTGATTGAATATTGTATTTGATTTGTTTGGTGAATAAAAATTAGTTTTTTTTATTTAAATAGGACAAATAGTCGTTAGCCAACGGCTAGTTAACTGCCAACGGCTAGTTGACCTCGCTACCACACGCGAGCCCACTAACGGCTAGTAGCTCGCGCCAGCTCTCGCTCAACCATGTTATGGATCCAGCTAGCCAGGTGGAATGTTTAGTGGCTCGCGGCTAACCGGTCGCGGGCCACAACGGATAGTGTAAGAATGTTAGATTGGGGTTGCACGGGTAAACTACAATTTTAATGGGGATTTGCAAACTAAATGCATCAAAATGTAACGTTTTTTTTTAGGGAATTAAAAAGTGGTCATGTTGGGTTAACCTTAAACATGTTTTGGTTGATTAACCAGTGAACCAGCTGAAGTTTTTCATATTATAACCTAGTAAGTTTGGTGCTGGCGCGTCCCAAACAGCAACACACGAAGCTTCTACCCGACACACGATTGCATGTCATATCAGTTTGGTTCATTTTGATTCTCATAATTGGTGAATTTCGTTTACAGAAATGGAAGTATAAAATTCAAGAAAATAAGAAAACTGGTGAACTAATTAATACTCGTCTGACTTTTCCATATGAAAACATTCTAAAGTAGTTATTAAAAATGCGTCCAAGTTGTTTATTGATTGCTATGAAATAAAAGTATTGCCGATGGAGGACGCAATATCACCCACGGTACCATATTCAAACCCTGCATGTGAAACATTGAATTTCATTATAATAATCATCAATTAAAAACTAACAATAGCTTCTGGTACAATTATTTGACAACTAAAAGTATTTTGGATAAATATAAATGAATAAACATTTTTTTTAATAGCTTGATCATGTGGCAACGCACACGTGAGAACTCGCAAGACCTATGTTTGATATAATTGACCCACGTCAAGGGCACTTCCTAGTAGAAATCGGTGAGACATCTCATGATTTCAAAGAATCTCAGCCTCCTCTCTACAGATAGACAGAGAACAGTAATACAACTTTGGCGTCTCAGGAAGCTCTTTATTATTGTTACAGGCATAGTTTGAACTCAATATCTCCTTATGATTTATAAGGATGGTATAATATTATTAATTACAATTATAGTTAGATTTTGTTAAATTTTAATATTACCAAATTGTGACACATGAAGCTCTCGTTTTGAAGATTTAATCTAACAATAACTGATATTAATTTCAATCCATGTGAGACAAATCCTTCTTTTACATATTTATTTATTATTTATTTTTTTGGACTCGGTAAAAATAATTAAGGTTTAGATCAAATATCAAGTATCTTGGAGTTAAAATAGGGGCAAACATGAATCGTCCGGTACACTGGGAACCTGTCATAGAGACTGTCCGTAGTAGATTGCAGACGTGGAAGGCCAAGGTCCTCTCCATTGGTGGCCGGCTTACGCTAATTAAGTCGGTTCTCCGTAGTCTTCCGGTGTATTACCTTTCAATTTTTAAGGTTCCTATCGGGGTGGTTGAAGAAATTGAGAAAATGATGAGGAAATTTTTGTGGAACGGGAATCGAGACGGTAAAGGCATACATTGGGTGTCTTGGGAGGTGGTGACGAGACCAAAGAAGCAAGGGGGTTTGGGTATTTCTAAGTTGGCTGAGGTGAACCTTGCGTTACTTGTTAAATGGGCGTGGAGGTTTAAAACTTTGTCAAGACGAACTGTGGAGAGATGTCATAATCAGTATACATGGGGGTCGTAATAGGTGGTCGTTCTTACCGGTGAATAGAGCCGTTCCTGGGATATGGAAAGATATTGTTAACTGCCTGGACAAAAGTCGTATAAAAGGTTTGTCACTTGATAAGCTCATTACATGTCAGTTAGGGAACGGGTCTCAGATTAGATTCTGGAAGGATGTGTGGTACGGGACGACGCAATTATGTATAAGATGGCCTACCCTTTTCTCCTTGGAAAGTAATAAGAATTGTTTGGTTAGCGAAAGGTTGAAGTTGGTCGATGGGCACACTATTATGACTGATAACTGGCGGATAAGTGCGTCCTCTGTCGCGAGTATTTCAGAGTTACAAGATGTTCATTTCATGATATCCCAAGTGAGGCTTAGATATTGTCCGGATCAGTGGGTTTGGGATCAGAAGTTTAATTCTGATTTCAGTGTTGCAGCGGTCAAAACTTCTTTGCGACAGGATTTGTATGGGACGAACAACCAGCTCTTCTGTTGGGTGAATTGGGTCCCTATCAAAGTTAACGTGTTGGTTTGGAGGATCGAGAAAGAACGAGTTCCCACTAGGGTAGAGCTGGTCAGAAGGAATATTGGTCTGCCTTCCAAAACGTGTCCGTTATGCAGCGTTAACGATGAAGAGGTGTTGCACGTCTTTGTGGATTGCGGGTTTGCTACCAATGTTTGGAACAGAGTGTCTAGCTGGTGTAGTAGGCCTTTAATCAGCAGTGCTTCGATCGTTTCTATGTCTAAATGGGCTGATTCGATTCAGGGGACAGCAAAGGAGAAGCTTATTGTTCGAGGTATAGTTATGGTAACTTTTTGGGCGATTTGGAAAGAAAGAAACAAGGTGGTTTTTCTTAGCTCTAGTCCGAATGTGAGCGAGGTGGTGTCTTTAGTGAAATCTATGTCTTTCATATGGTTAAACTTTAGATCGAGTCGTTACAGGATTGTTTGGTCTGAATGGGTTAAATTCCCTCTATACATGTTGTAATGGTGTGGCGTGCGGTCCTCGTTTCCGAGACCCTCGTTTTTGTGTGAATGAAATTAATGTTAAAAAAAATGACTTTTCTTTAGAATGAGTGACCAGGATTTTGTTTCATTGATTTTACATTTAAATGGTTAAGAATAGTTTGATAGAAAAATTAAATATTAAATTAGGTGAAAGGCATAAAAAAGAAAATCATATTTGTTGACTTTCTCTCTTCATATACAAGGCACATGTCAAATTCCCTCATCATCTTAAAATAACTGTAACTTTTTCATACGATATTCTTTTTTTTTTTAAAAAAAACTTTCACCGTATTAATAAGCGTTTTTTATATTTAATATGAATACGACATTGCTATATTAAAACTGGAAAAAAATACCTGTTAACCGGGTTTTGTTACTTCATTGTGTCTTATGCTTGCCATTGTGTTGTATATTATGCAAATATATGTTATAAATATTTTTTTTGTGTGTTTTTTAGCCTACACATGGTTTCATTTTGTACATTGTGTTTTTATTACGATTTCCAATGTGTTTTGTGTTGTTTATCGTGTTTTACGCAAGTAGGTTGTGTGTTTATAGTATACATTGTGGTTTATTGTGTTTTTCATTGTGTTTTAATATGTTGTTCATTGTATTTTTAATATGTCATTCATTTTGTATATTAGGTTAGGAATTTTGGAACCATACACCCCTTAATTAGTAATGATACACCCTGACCCACATCAATCACCAATAGGAAGCTGCCACATATCCCATAATGTGATGTCACACCTCTAAAATGTGATGTCACGGGGTGTATGAAACCCATAACCCGTAGGTTATTCATTGTATTTTATTACCTATTGTTCATTGCATATCTAATAAGGTAATCATTGTGTTTTATGCTATCTCCATTGTGTCTTAAGCAACTAGTTTTCAATTTTTTTTTTTTCAAAAGTATAACAATAGGGTACTCATATTAAAGATAAAAAGACACTTAATTTTATGATATAATTTTTTTTTAAAAGAAGACTACGTATAAAAAAGTTACGGACATTTAAAAATAAGGGTGAAAATACCATGTGACTTGAATGTACATGATTTTTATTATTGTGTTCGAAATTACCCTTCCCACTTGTCACTTTCTAATGACTTTTCACTATTGTTATTTTTTTTCCTTCGAAGATAACTCAACCATTATTCATTATTTTTTAAGAAGAATTTATTCTTAAAATTTTGCATGGGTCAACATACAGATTAACAATAATTCACAAGGGTGTGACATTTATTTGTTAATAACTTTTCTTTCATTTGTGGTATTGTCAAACCTTTCATGTTTATTTTTTATTTTTTAACGGTCAATAAATCAATCCCGAGCACTTTCGAAGTACTCATTGGACAAAAGAGTACTCCGAGAGTAACCCGGGTCCACCAATAATTTCACACCAGTTCTCAGGAAAACCCGCCACCCGAAAGCCCACTACGGTAAAACACGGCCCATCAATAGCATTTTGATGCCGGTAGAACTCGAACTCCCCACCTCCCATAAGAAAAGCAAGGAGGGTGTCACTCCACCGTAAGGGACTTAAATGAACAACCCTTTGAAATTTGCAACAGATATTCAAAACCCGATATAGTTATCCTAAATCCAAGCCTGGTTTTATTTAAAAACATTAAACAAGAAAAGGCATGAATATGGATGGCTAAACTATATTTTGTTAGGGTCATCATCATTATAGTTAGTTAATTCCATTTATAGCAAAGCTAAGGTAGGGTTCGAGGAGGGTAAGATGTAGACAACATTACCTCTATCCCTAAGAATAGAGAGACTGCTTTCAGTGAGACCCCCGGCTCGATGTGGTTTGATATCAAGTCTTGGTCATAAGGCACAGAACACTTAGCAATCGGGACAAACCCGATCGGTGCATGTACCCCTTTGCCTTTTGGCTATCCACGCCACCACATGATGCATGATTAATTGTCTATTGTCTTTAACGTTATTTTCACGAAATTAGTAAAATAACGTTAAAAGTAGTAGAACTTTATTTTTGTCCCCCAAAGGACATACATATATACAATATATACGCACACCGTAAGACCTTGTATCCATGTTTTAATGAAGAAGGTTTGCTTTTATAAACAAGCCACCAAACCATTAGTGACTAAACTATATATCCGTTCAAGAAAAGAATGGTTGAACTACGCGATTATTAATGTGATATTGTCGTACGCACTTGTGACATTTCTAGCTCACAAATGTTCGATCATTCAATGTGCGAGCTTACGTCAGTATCCAGATATATAAAGAATAGAAAATGTATACTATTTGAGATTCATATTTATCTCCTCATTTCCAAAAAAAGACGTCACTGAGAACCTCATTCCTTAGTATTTTTAACATATGCTTGGCCACGGAATATTTTTTTATTCGCCATTATATAAATCATATATATTGGAAGCACCACAACTTTTTTTTTATCTAACTTAAATATTACATGGATCATATCTCCGATTATTGAGTTATGTGATCCATCTATGCACATAAAATATATTGGATCGGATCATTCCAAAAGTATTAATTACCACCTTTTTAAGAAAGTTTTCACGGTGTATATATGGTTTGTATATCTCATCTATATCTATATATCTATTGGGGTTGGTGGTCCAATGGTAAAAGCAAAGCTTCTAGAAACACCTAAGGGAATGTCATGGGTTCAAGTCTCATAAGGAGTAGAAATTTGCCGTTCAAAAAAAAAAATCTATATCTATATATCTCATCTATATATTTGAGATGGTGTTGTCCCACATGACATGCATACATGCATCCTCTCATTAAGTTATTTAGTAAAAAAAGAATTTAAAAACAATTATCTCATGTTTTATTCCATAACTTTTAAACGTTAATATCTTTTATATACGAAATTTTTAAAAGAAAAACATTACACCAAATTAACGAGCGTTTTATTATCTTTCCAACGAGTACCATAGTGCTATATAAAAAACGGAGAAAAAAACGACTATTTTTTGTGGAGTTTTGTTTTCAAATATATCTATATATATATATATATATATATATATATATATTGCAAAGGAATTAATCCTACATGTCATACTCTTATGCAATCTCTCCTTTGAGAGATGCCACATAGGATGTGATGTGGCAACTTTAGACCAATTAAAAAAAAGGGAATAAATATGGTTTAAATATGGTTTAACCTAATCTATTAAATACTTAATCTACTAAATGTAAATATTAAACCTTTATTATTTTCTCTCTCATGTTTTCCCCCATAACTTTTAAACGTTAATATCTTTTATATACGAATTTTTTAAAATAATAATATGATAACTTATGACAGAGATTTGTTTAAAATAGATAATAATAATAATAATAATAATAATAATATTCATTAATCATATATTGGCAAGTAATTAATTATGTTATCATATTAGATATTTTATTATGTCATATTAGATATTTTAACCCGGGACGCTCCCGGGATAAAAACTAGTTTTACATATTTGAATAACTTATGGTAGAGATTTGTTCATAATAATAATAATAATAATAATAATAATAATAATAATAATAATAATAATAATAATAATAATAGTAATAATAATAATAATATTATTATTATTATTATTATTACTATTATTATTATTGTTACTATTCATTAATCATGTATTGACAAATCATTAATTATGTTGTCATACTAGATATTTCAATCTCGAGAGGCTCCCGGGATAAAAGCTAGTACTTGATTATTGCTAGTGGAATTCATTATTTATTATAGTTGATAGATACATTTACAAATCCATATATTATACAATTAGTACATGACATAATAAATAGTTAGCAATAAAGAATCAAGAAATGTTAAACAGTTAGCAATAAAAATTTAGACATATTTTATGATAAGAAATATGTATAAGAAGAAAAGATTGAATAGAAATTAATGAATAACATAAGTGGAAAATTATCTTGAGCTCATTTAATTGTGATATATGACACATTCAATTACTTATTTATCAGGTTTATATTATTACTTGATATATCATTTACCAATTAAGTTTATTGGTTAGTTATTACTTTAATTATCTCTACTTTTAATGGTATTAGAATAGTTATTAACGGTTTATTATCATTATACATTTTACAGTAATGTTCATGTTTAAACAAATGATTGTAGGTTTTTTTTTTTTTTTAACTTTTATTAACACCGGTTACCGGCTAGTCCTCAAATCAAGAACTACCAACAACTATAAACGCATATACAAAGGATAAGAGGTCCAGTCCTTCAATACAATACATTCAAATTTCGATCTATGTTTCAACCATAAAAAAACCTCGATTTCACCTCCGCCACCACATCTATAATATTCTTGGACATGTCACTCTCTGGTTTAATTTATTATCAATATTATTAAATTTCTAATATCTACTATTATATAATCTTTTTTTATCTTTATCTCTTGTTAAATATTAATATTTAATTATATATTTTTTTTATTTTTTTCAGCTATTAATTAACAATTTTAAATTATTATTTTTATTTCTCTCTCATATTAAATAAAAATACTAAATCATAATTATATTTCTCTCTTGTGTATTCAAATCTTTAGACAATATTCTATTTGTTCTCATATTAATTAGTAAACGTTTAATATTTTATTGGTCAAACTTTTCGTATTATACATATTCTATTATACATAAAAAATAAAGTCAAATTTTATAATAAGTAAATAATAGATCAAAGTTTATTCTTTAAAAACATATCATAACGATTGTTTGTGCACCGATTACATTATAGCTATTCAACCAGTGTAAACAGACTTGTTTATTTAGTCCGTACAAAACAAGTGTTTTCTAAAGATATAATTATTTTATTATTTGGTATCAAAAGTTACATATAGGCAACCCTTGTAAGGCCAGCCGGGGTGGTCCGTGATGACCACCTCGTAATGAGGTGTCACAAAGTTATTGGGTGTGATGGTTTTAGTGATAATTGTGAACACCGTCGTATGGGTTTAGTGATGGAATGTGATAAAATGAGATGGCAGAATCTGATTGTCTGTGATAGTGTAATAAATGTGATAAATAACCAACCACCCCTTTGTGGCCTAATACAAAGAGGGTTGTAACCTAGTTTCCGTATAAACAAATTCTATTTCTAGTTATATAACAACAAACTTTTATTTACACATAATTTTTTAGTTATTTTAAAAAATATTGAACATAAATATATATACAGTTTTAAAAAGTTTACACTAAAAAGAAAGGAAGCTTACTTTTGAAACTCAATGTTAATGGATGAAATTTGATTTGCGATAGTTCTAAAAGCAGTATCCGAGAGGACCATTGTGGTACCGGCCCGTGTTGGCCTGGAAACCGATGTTTGTGCCCGATCGACGATCTTAATCTCAATCGTTTGACCGGGAATACACGTTCGCGGTATGGCTGCACTTATACACTTAACCAAATATTGTCTCCCACAAGCAGCGCCGTTGTCCCATATCCCCTCTCCTGCTGCTGCAAACAAATTGCTAGAAGGAAATTGCGAAGCATCGCTTCCATAACACGCCGTAGCTATGGTTTTGTCATACAAAGATATGTATTCCGTTTTTAATTTAACAATAATCTAGAGATACATAAAACATGTTATGTTGAATTTATAAAAAAAATGTACAGGATACCAACTTACGTGTGTATGGTGGGTTGTACAAGCTAGCCGTGCCGACTTCACAGTGCATACCGTTGAAAAGCATTGATAATATTAGGAGAGCAATCCATGGATGGGAGAGATGAAGCTTGAAATTGAACATCCTTATAAGCTATGAAGACTCCGTACAAGAACAATTGGTGTGTGTGCATATATACATATACATATATAGAGCTATATATATATATATAGATATATATTTATTATTTCAAGCTAATATTTTATATTTTTAATATCAAATCAAACAAATATTTCAAACTATAATTCCTCCTCTCTACACAGAGATATAGGGTGAGTTTTCTAATAGGGGTTTCCAACCTGAGGGTAGGTCACAGATTTGATCCATACACATTGCACACCATAAAAAATTCCCTATGACGGTTTAAGCTTAGACAAGGAGGACACCGGTGTGTGGGTAGGGATTCAAACTTGAGACCGCTAGATTAAGATTGTACAAAGATTTCGAGTGAATTAAACTTTAAAAAAAACATAAAGATACAAAAAGGGGGGATCGAGCCTCCAAATATTAGGAAGTTTCTTAATTATTTTTGCTAAGCGTGATTTAAACTTAGTATTTTCCAGCTAAGCCAATTAATATTTTACTTAAAAACAAAGAGAAAATAAAAAGAAGATTCGTAACTGATTGGAAAAATCATTTTGTGAAGATCGAGAAGTTTAAAAAAGTTGGATTCTTCTTTTACAAAGTATCCGACTATTCACACTCTCCACCCTTCTATTCCAACCTCAGAGGTAGACCTGGCAATTTCAACCTATCTAGTTAAGTTTGGGTTGTTTTAAATTTAAAATTTGACCTTATGGATTAAAATGGGTTTAGTATAATTTTCAAGGGAGTTAAGATGGATAATTTTAATTGTAGAAAATAAGTAAGTGAGTAAGGATGGGTATGTCAAAAAAAAAAACAAAAGGGTCAGGATGGGTATTTTTAGATAACCATATACTCCCTCCGTCCCATTTTAAATGTCCTCCTTTCCTTTTTTGTTTGTCCCAAATTAAATGTCCCTTTCCAAAAATGGAAATGTAATTTCCAGTTTTGCCCATAAAAGACAAAACACAATCACCACTTTTGAGGATATTATTGTCATTTTACCACATACAAACAAAAAATTTCTTAAAATGTGTGTTTTTGGAAGTGGGACATTTAAAATGGGACGGAGGGAGTACAAATCTAAATTAAAACTCACCCAAGTTGATGCCTCGTAGAAATCAATGTCGATAAAAACAAAAAAATATATCTTTTACATTTGTTGATCACCCCAGTCGGTTCGAAACAGTTCGGGTCGTTAACGGACGACAATGTCGAAACAACACGGGTCGTTAACGAGACCGATCTCGTCGAAACGGTTTGATTCGTTAGCGGGTTTGATCGAGTGCAAACGGTCTGGGTTGTTGACCAGCCCGTTCGGGTCGAAACGGTCCGTGTTGCTAATGGGATCGGTCATGTCGAAACGGTTCGGGTCGCTAACGTGCCCGGTCGGATCGAAACAGTACAGGTCGCTACAGGACGGGTCAGGTTGAAACGGTCGGGGTCGTTACCGGGCCCGGTCGGTTCGAAACGGTCCGGGTCGCTATCGGGACCGGCCGGGTCGAAACAGTCCGAGTCACTACGGGACGGGTCAGGTTGAAACGATTTGGGTCGTTACCGGGCCCGGCAGGGTCGAAACGGTCCGGGTCGCTACGGGACGGGTCAGGTTGAAACGGTTTGGGTCATTACCGGGCCCGATCGGGTCGAAACGGTCTGGGTCGTTACCGGGCCCGGTCGGGTCGAAACGGTTCGGGTCGCTACCGCGCCCAGCCCGGTCGAAACAGTCCGGGTCGCTACGGGACGGGTAAGGTTGAAACGGTTTGGGTCATTACCGGGCCCGGTCGGGTCGAAACGGTCCGGGTCGCTAGCGGGCCCGGCCGGGTCGAAACGGTCCGAGTCGCTACGAGACGGGTCAGGTTGAAACGGTCCGGGTCGCTACCGGGCCTGGCCAGGTCGAAACGGTCCGGGTCGCTACGGGACGGGTTAGGTTGAAACGGTCTGGGTCGTTACCGGGCCCGTTCGGGTCAAAACGGTCCGGGTCGTTACCGGGTCGAAACGGTCCTGGTCGCTAACGGGACCGGTCAGGTCAAAACAGTCCGGGTCGTAATGGTCTGGGTTGTTAACCAACCCGATAGGGTCTAATCGGTCCGGTTTAAAATGAAATATTTCGAATCCCTTAAAATTTTATTTTTAAGTTTATTTTTTTTAAATTTGTTTTCTTTCCTTTTTTTATTTTTTACTATTTTTTATTTTTTTTACTTTTTAAATTTTTAACTTTTTATTGTTATTTTAATTTTTTTTAAAAATATTAATCTATTTGATGTGAAACTATCCTAATCCAAACCATATAGACCCAAACCCATCCTGACCTAACCCATCCTAACTTACTTTTTTAATTTACCTATCTTGACCCAAACCTATCCTAACCCAAACCCATCCTGACCCATCAACCAACCCAACCTAACCTACCAATTTTGCCACCCCTACTCACAAGCGTCTCGTTTTCGCTGAAGTGAGGCGCTTCGGGTCAAATCAAACGAGGTGTACGAGGTGGCAGGGAAAAGCTGAATTTTTTGATATAAAGCGCCTAGTTTTCACCAAAGCAAGGCGCTTTGGATTAAAGTTTTATTTTGGGGTATTTTTTGGTGTGTTGAATTGGTTTTTAATTTTTAAAAATTTTTTTTAACATAATTATTTAAAAAAGTTAAAAAAATTTAAAAACAAAGTAAATAACCTTAATCAAACGTCTATGTAGACGTTTTCGATTTCCAAATGAATCAACGACTTAAACTTGACATCATCAACCACGTATAGTCAAAGATTTTAACAATAGATTCAGGAAGCTTGAAGAATAGATTCAGTACTTCCGGGAAAAATACAACATTAATCTTCGTGATCCTTTATCATCTCTAAGAATTAAATTCCTAAAAACTGTTCACCACCGTTAAGTATTAATAAAGACCTTGATCTGCAATATTTGAAAATTATCATTTCTTGACATGCTTGGTAACAGAGAGGAACAATTTCTTCTTTTGTTCTACAATATTTTTGTTAGTTATTAATGTTGTTATAGTTTTTTCTACTTTTAGAAAAAATAAAAAAACCAATTCGAATGCGGTATGCGCGTTAAATTTCATTAAATAAGTGAAAACGCGAATTGATCAAACTTTGTAGAGGCGTATGTTCTACGGGAGATGAGTTGGCAATCAAGGGATCCCTTGGAGTCTAAAGCTTCGCGTGTCATCTCTAAGTATTCAATTCCGATAATCTACACCTTTCTCCTGAAGCAAAACCTCTTAAGGTTTACCATCACCAAACGGATTCACCTTAGGCCTCGGTTTGTCCACTCCAATTCCTAACATTAATTCCAATTCCACCGTTGTTCATTCTTCTTCTCAGGTAAAAAAGTCTGTCATTGTTATTGTATAATAATAATTTAAATAGTAATAATAATGTAACTTATTAGTTTCAGGTTTATAACATTCCCACACACAATACAATGCGATGATAATCTGAAGACTAGATTCGGTGCAATCAGAATCTGAAAAGAAGTTATTATCATCATCATCCATAATGTTTTTACCTAGAGCTACCAAGCATCCGGTTGTTTCAGGTTGCCTTCATCGTTGACAGATATATCTCCGACAACAACTTGCTCCATTTTCAAACATGGTCATTGAATGGTATTAGTGGTTGGAAACTCTGATGAATAGTGACCCTTTGGCAATTGGTTACTTAATGTTCTTTATATATGAATAGTGACCCTCTGCAAAGGTCTTGATGAATATCTTCATGAATCTCCTTGATCTACGCATAAGTGTGAGTGTCGATTTTCCTTTGAGGGTGACTAACAAAGAGATGGTCTTTTTGATGAATGTATTATTCACAAATACATTTGTTTAACTATTTTAACAACTTCCATAAGAACTCTCTATTTTCAAATACCATGGATCAGAGAGATTTAAGCTAATCGAACTTATATCTCAAGCTGGTGCAAGTTATGTTGGAGCAATGATTTATTATTTTATTGTTATTTTATTTCTGTTTTGAGGGTGTAATGATGATGATGGTTATGATTTGACAAACGATTTATGAAAGTATCAAGAATCGAAAATTAGTAAAATGATTTTATAATTCATTAAAGGCTGAACACGAGTATACTTAAACAAGGGTTCCGCATTTCGGAACGTTTTAATTGATCGGATGTGACTTCTGAAAACCACAAACGATGAATTAAACATTACGAAACGCGTCAAACTGAAGCCGAAAGTCCAGCATGTCGATTAGACATGCAAAAAACTGTGTTTTGAAAAAATATGGGTATCAACTGTATAGTTGGAGCACCACGTACAATGATTCATGAAAGTTGTACAAACTCGGATGTTTCAACCAAAACACACAAACGAGCAATAAACGACCCGTAACGCCTCAAACGAATTTTGTTGTATTGGGAACAACTAAAATCATTTTAAAATGAATTAAAATTATTTATTTTATCAATAACAAGTATTTAAAATGAATTAAAACAAATTAATTTCTTTTAAAAAAAGGCCAAAGTGTCTGGCTTTGGTCAAAGCTAAGCGCTTGGTAGTTGAATTGTATGTGTGTGTGTATTTGTTTGTGTCTTGAATTGTATGTGTGTGTGTATTTGTTTATGATAATATGTGTATATTGGTAAAAAAATTTAAATGGTAAAATGACCGTTACCAACGGGCAAGAATCATAACCAACGTTCAAATTTTTGTGACAACGCTCGTTACCACCATAACCTTCACAATCATAACACCACCATAGCGCCTAAGGGGGGTGTTCCCCGGCGCTATGGAGGCCATGGCGCCACCAAAACGCCACCACTACGCATACTCTAAGATGAACCACTAACACACATTCATGAAAGCATTTGATATTTCTCATAATCATCCTTAGTGACTGGAGCCTATGAGCATCTATATCTATATATCTATATCTATCTATCTATTATAATAAACCAAATCATAAATCACACATGACATTTAAAGAGGACAACCTTTTCATTAAGTATGTTATGTGACATGCCATGTTATTAGTGATTTAAAAAAAAAATATTTCTCTCTCATGTGCATGACACATGGACTTTCCTCCATGTTTTTCAAACACTAATAACTTTTTTATATGACATTGTTTTGGAAAAACAATTACATTAAATTAACGAGCATTTTATTATCTTTCTAATGGAGAACATAGTGCTATACAAAAAACGAAAAAAGAAAATGACTTTTTATGTGGTGATTATTGAAATAGATACTTAAATTATGTATGAGTGAAGAAAACAGTAGGGAAACATGAAAAGATGTTGGATTGTGTATCCATAATAAAGATTGAACATATATGTCATTCTTTAATAAATGCCCACTTTACATATTAGAATCGCCTATCATCATCATGACATATTATTTTATACCAAATTCTTTTCAAATTTTTTTAATAAAAAAAACGGCCTATTACTTTTATAGTACATATATTTTGTCATATCATATTGGATTTGTCTATCCCGGAACGCTCCCATGGGATAACCTAGTATATTAATATTCCAAAGCATTAAATCTTACTTGGCAATCAAATAGGCCGCTCTCCCCCTTTGAGTGTGTCATGTGACATCCTCCTTATTTAATTCTAAAAGTCTTTTTCTCTCTCATGTTTCCCTCACAATTTAAAATGTTAATAACTTTTTTATACAATATTTAAAAAAAAATACACCAAATTAATGAACATTTTATTATCTTCCCAACGAGTACCATAGAACTATACAGAAAACGATAAAACAAAACGTGTTTTTTTCAGTTTTTGTTCATATAGAAAAAAACACAATGTGTTTAGGTAATTCATCAATTGTTGTTTTTAGCTCTACTCTTCATCCAAATATACATCTTCTTTTTAATATATATTTTCATTGTTATTCACATAATTAATATTGTTGTTTTTTTTATATGATAGTACATTAGTTTGTATGCAACATCATATCCATATTTTATCACATCATATTAGATTTATTTATCCCGGAAAGCTTTCGAGATATAATCAAGTATAAGTATATAATTTAACATCTTTCTTAAGGATTTTGGTCAAATTAGGTTGGCAATTAGGTTGCCCATCAAGGAAATTTGTACGTTTTAATCCGTCTAATAACAAATAAGTTTGGCAAAGAAATATGAAATGATACGAAACTCGTACGTTTTAACTCCGTCTAATAACAAACAAGTTTGGCAAAGAATATGGATCTCAAGGAATTACCACCTGTAAAAGAATTTTATAAAAAAAAATGAACCCCAAGTCTTAGAAGATCAGTGAAAACATGAATGAAAAGTAAAGGACAAATACCATAAAAAGAAAAACGCGTTATTTTTTGGTTTTTCTCACAAAAATCACTTCAACAATTTTTTTTACATAAAAATTATTGAACTTAGTGTTTTTTTTTTTCCTTACAAAAGTCACTCAATAATTTTTTTTGCATATATAAAACATCATACTTTATGTTTTTTCCTCGTAAAAGTCACTAAACATTTTCTTTTTTGCAAATTATATGACAAAAAACTCTCGTTGCAATCAAAATAATAGTAGTTTCGCTAATTTAAATAGTCATACAAGTCTTAAACAATAATAAAAAAATAAAACACACATTACATTTGCCTTCTAGTTGATCAAACTCGCTTGAAGTTTAACTTTCTTATTCAATAAGATTCATCATTTTGAGTTCTTTTGTAACGTTAAAAAATATACATGCCACTTATGAAAAAAAAAAGAATTGTAAGCAAACACAACAGAGTGTTATGTATTTATGTTATTTAAAATAAAAAGAAATCACAATTTGTTCCTACTTGACATGTGGATGGATTTCTATGTGGAAATATTATCAAATAACTTTCGTGAGAAAAAAAAGTGTAGTGTTTTTTAGATGTAAAATAATTGTTGAGTGACTTTTATGAGGAAAAAACATAAAGTATAGTATTTTTTTATGTGTAAAAAGTTGTTGAGTGATTTTATGAAAAGAATTAGAAAGTTTAGTGTTTTTTATGATAGTTCTTCAATATTAAGATATATTTTAATTATTCAACACTTAAAGTAAAGTAAAAACACACAAAAATAAAACATAAACTACATATAAAACACATAAAAAGTCAAAACTAAGGGCATGTTTTGGATTGCGTTTAGAAACAATTATTGACTTATTGAGTTTTTTTCAAAAAAAACTAATAAGTCAATAAATTGTTTGCTATGTTAAAAGCCCTTTTTGTTTTAGCTTTTTGGTATGAGTTAATATTTTTGTTTTCAAAAGCCACAAAAACCTGGCTTTTAAAACTGCTTTTGGCTTTGTGAATATCAAATTACCAAATTACCCACATTACTCCTTTTTGTTTATTCTATATGAATAAGCTAACACAAACATTTTCTTAAAAATAACATATTGACTTTTTCAACTACAAAAACTAATTCAAACATTTTTTTCAAAAATACTTTTTAAAAAGTCATATGTCAATAAACACTTTTAGAGTTAAATAAATCATCCCAAATACCCTCTAAATAATTACAATATAGTGCTTAGTTTCTTATACATATACAACTAATTTATTTATTTTTTGTTTAGCACCACATTGAAATGGCTATTAGAAATTGTTTTTATTAATTTTAAATTAGGAGTATACATAGGACGACGTTCATCTTTAAATAAGGATGCTACATGAATAAAACATTGATAAAAATACTTAAAAGGGAAATTACATATAAAACTAAAACAATTTTGTGTACATGTTTGGACTCTATAAATTTAGATATGCCTGCTCCAAATGCTTCAGGTTTGAGATATTCGGCCAGACTCAAAATTTCTTTGCTGCCCTAGGTAAAATGTAAAATTGCACTTATATAAAATCACAATAAACCTTCTTTATGAATATGTATTTTGATGACATCATTAATAACTATATGCTATAAAATACAAAATTATAATAAGAGATTAATATTATAAAATATTTGCATATTTAGATATTTTAATTATTATTACAGTGATGATGATATATATTATTTTTATCATAATTTAATATATTTTATAGATTAAAAAATAGAATCTTTAGAGCAAATACTTCTAAAAAACTTAAAAACCAAAACAAAAAAATGTAACTGTATCAGTGTTTTTATGGGCAAAAAATGTATCACTAGGCAAAGTACACTGGTATAGTTACATTTAACTGTTTATTGTTTTTAACATTTACTAGGCGCTTTTTACATTTTTTTGTTCGAAACGCTCGAAATTGTGTACATTACATGCCTTAGAAAAAATACGTTGTGTAACCTAGTGTTTTTGAAGGTTTTTTCAAGGTTTCTTAACTTATGTGGGTTTTCAAATATAGATATATGTAAAGGTTCATGTACAAAGGGTAAAATTTGTGAGAAGTATAAATAGGATTGTGGTGTTGACATGTAGGGTTCATTAAATTTAAAGATTATGGGTATTTAGGTAATTTGATAAAACACATCTAATCCATATGATTGACATAAAACACCTACTAGAACAACACCTTTGTGTTGGTGTATGATTGTGACAGAGGCTCAAACATACGCTCGGGTTACTTGATAGAAGATTATTAATTGTTCGTGTCGTTAGAAGAACTTGTCTAGTTAGTTCGGGAAGTTGTAATAAGCTAGCATTGTAAAGCCCAATAAAGCCCAGCCTAAAAGCCTTGTGGATCTAAATATATATAAACATATGAAACAAGAGTTTTGAGGGCGTTGGTTATTATTGATAGTGTGCGAGTTGAGAGAGAGAGAGAGATAGATAGATAGATAGAAATAGGGCCGTGAGTTTATTCATACGGTTAGATCCTAGATAGTTAGCAGGATTACAAGTTCGTTGTAGTTCTTATTGTAACGTTATCACATCATTCAATAGGAAAAACATTTAAAAGTAATCTTGTGTGTTCTTTGTGTGATATCCACGGGTGCAAGATATTCAGCGTCTTGTGTTCGTGTTAGTGTGATTGTTATTGTGAAGATCCTCAAGGACACAAACCAACAAGTGGAATCAGAGATTTTAGGCTAGATTTCATTCAAGGAACATGTTCAGTTAAAGCTACAAGTTCTCGGTCAGATCTGTGTTCGTTTTTTAAATTTATTTTCTGTTTTGTTTCGGTTTCACTGGTGTTTCAGAGTTTTGCAGGTTTGTTCTATTTTCGGATTAGGAGATTTCGATCAAGAACACGAAGAACGAGTTTAAAGATTATTAATTTTGGTGTTTTGATCTTTCTTTTCGATTTTTGTTTGTGTTTGAGCAGGTTTAAAAAGTTGTAAGGAGTAAAGATTGGAGAGGATTTGGAAAATCTTCGACATTCAAAAATTCAATCCCTACCATTTAAGGATCCTAAAATTTCGAATCAAGTTAGGGTTTTCGGAAACCAGTCAGCCTTCGGAAATAAGTTGTATTCGGAAACAAGGAATTCAATTTGGAAACCTCAACAATACTCGGAAACACCAAGTAATCTTTGTCAACTCAAAGCATTCGGAAACTCCTACTCAGTCTCGGAAACAAGGTTTTGTACTAAAAAACCTAGTTCTTGGAACCAGTTCGGAAACACCAAATGGATTAGGAAACCATAATTCATTCGGAAACAAATTCACCATTCGGAAAATATCTTGGAATTAGACTTGACATTGTATTTCATTTTGGACTTTTTGACTTAATTAATTAATTAAATCTAAAATTAATTAACCATGTCACTTCTAAATAAAATGATGGATATGGACCATGAGGTAGGAAAAGAGAATTCCCCACCCAAGATGATAAGTATCTAGAAAACTATTTCTGGTTGATTTGTAGATTTGAGGAATGGGCTCGTTTTTATGAATTGAGAATGTAGATTTGTATCACTGATGGGTACATTCAACCGGTATAGGAGGGAGAAGGTGTAAGTGGAAGAAGGTTTCTCACATTTAGGGAAATGGATGAGGAGCAAATGTTGATGCACGGGGCAGAAAACAAAGTTTGTGCTGCCATCGCTATGTGTTTGCCTCAGAAAATTCTACACACATTCAGCAGGATCAGAACCTCTAAAGATCTTTAGGAGGAACTAGAGAAGAGATATATGGGTAGTGACGAAGTGCAGAAAAACAAGAAGGAACTTCTGAAGAAACAATTTGTTGTGTTCAAGCACTTTAAAGATGAAAGTCTAGAGGAAATCATCACCAAACACTATCACTTGCTGAGAGAGTTAGGAAATCATGAATTAGAATATCCTGATAGTGAACTGACTAATAAGTTGTTGGATACCCTACCTATGAAATGGGATATTTATTCTTTGATGATAAAAAATGGAGGAGATTACAATACCATGTATTTGGATACTGTTGTAGGGAAGCTGAGGGCATATAACTTCAACAAGATGAGAAGAGAAGCAGGTTCTGCTCAGGTACACGATCCAGGGATTTAACATGGATAGCCTTCAACAAAGAACTCATCAAGAAGCAGCAGCGGCATCTCAGCATTCTTCTCTGGTGAAACTTCTGAAAATATTATTCTTGATTATGACGGTGAATGTTGTTTTATGTCTACTTCAGGTGAAACAACGAAGGTCAATGATATACTATCTGGCGGCAAAGGCAAAGCAGCAGGTGGATCTACTACTTAAGTTCGCAACTCAATGCCGATGAGTGTAAAGTCGGCCGAACAACAACTTGCTGTGTTGTCTTCCTTCATTGCTTCTTATGAAAACTACATTCAAGGGAAGATAATTGATCCAACCCTATTTGAGACTATGACCAGATTGATCTAGATGATTAGGAAGAAATGGATTTGCAATGGAACATAGCCATGCTGTCATGCAAGGCAAAGCGTTATATACAGATAAAAGGAAGGAAGTTCATTGGTGGAAGAGCAGGATTTGACAAGAATAAAGTGAAGTGCTACAATTGCCAGAATTTTGGATACTTCTCCAGAGACTGCCAATGATAGAGGTCAACCAACAATAACTCCAACATTGTGCAACAGTGTTCTTCAGTTGCACCACCTGCAAGTTCAAATAACTTAAGTTCCAGAGCACTTATGGTTGCTAAACCAAACAAGAGATATGGCTGGAGTTCTATAATAGATGGGGATCAAGCTCTCATAGCTGAAATCATTGAGGAATGTGTGAAGACGAAGGATTCTGATTGAAAGAGTGACTATGTACCTGAAACTGAAACAGTGTCTGAAACAGTTGAGAACAAAGAAACTGTGGCTGAAGGAAATGCAACAAAGTCTGATGTAGCTGCAACTAGGGATGAGCAAATGGTACCGGGTACCAGTACCATGCTCATCCCTAGCTGCAACTGAGAAAGCTGAGGAAGAGGTACAAGAAATAATCAGGGAGAAGAAGCCTACTGAAGATACTTTGGATCTTACAAATGCTACTGTAGGAATGTCAATAGCAGAGTTCATTGCCTTCATGATTGATATTTGATTCTGACTCCAAAAAGGTACAATTCCCTTATCATTTGTGGTAGATGCTTGTAAGAAATGTTTTGATTTTATTGAAAAGCTTAATATCATTAATGAATAAAACGATAATCTAGTTAGTCAGAATAAGGAACTAGTAGTGCTTCTAGATGAACAAAAGGAACTGAACTTCAGTAATAAACATAGAAAGTCAAGCCTTGTAACACCCCAACCGATGGCGGAAACATCGAGGTGTCACATAGTGACGATTGTTCAATAGCTCATGGACTAAAAGTGTAAATATTGATACATTGAGTAAATAGTTTATTACATTGAAATGAAATACAATGATTCTAAATGCTAACTAATCTGAAATACAATGAGTCAAAATCTAAATATAAATCCGGAAGCTTAAAGAATGCATCGCAAAATAACCTGAAACATGTACAAAATATTTTGGTCAATACAAAAATTGTATTGGTGAGCATACCCTGTTTAAATAAATATAGTAGAAAAGTGTTTTGCAATTCATGTGTCGTATACTGTTTGCAAGTATGTAATAAGTGGTATCCGGGTCAAATCAACCTAAGAGAAGAAAGCAGATATATATAGTATGCGCTAGTAGTAATGTAATACATAGCAATGACGAGGACTCTCAACAGAGTCACAAGGGTATAAACCATAGTACTATTCATTGAAATGCCAGGCCGCCCAGCGGTTAATGATTTGCAGGTCATAGATACACAAAATAACACAAGCAAACACACATAAGAATTGCTATTTTAGTAAAAGGAAATATAAACTTGATAGTAAGTACATGAGTCGCCCCGAAATGTAAAATAGTAAAAAGGGGAAAGATATACTCACAGTTTGCGAAAGCGAGCAAAATCCAACTTAAGCGGTCGTGAGCTAAGTAATGAGAATTCCGAGGAATTCAACCTATAATGTGTAAGCATACTAATAAGGAAAATGTCTAAAAAGTCTAAGGTATCTAGGGTCTAAGGCATTAGAGTTTGTTAAGTCGATTTGGGGAATTAGAGTTTTATGATAAGTCGCGTTAATGTAAAAGTTGTATCTCACAATTAATATATGAAAGGTTGTAAATATTGTTTAAATAATATAACTATTACCAACTGAGTATTTAGTTAAAAATATGGTTAAATAATTAAGACAAAATAATTTAGTTAATTACTTTAATTAATTATTGTAAATAAATACAATAATCATAAATATTGAAATAAATAGTTATGAGTTACTCAAAGATCCATCAATGATAATAAAGACTTTCAATCATAAGATATTTCTATTTTATAATAAAAGTGTTTATAAAATAGATATTTAATAGTATAAATAATTAAATGATTAATTATATCTAATTAAACATAAATAAGACTATAAATACAAGACATGATCCAAAAATTCTATTTTCATAGAAAATGGGTGATTTCTGATGTAAACTAATGAAAATAATTTTCTCATAATTTTTATAAACTTATTTATATTTAAAATTGATTTAATGATATTAAATCATGTTTAAATGATTAATAATAGGGAAATTAATAAAAATGAATGTTTTCTGAACCAAATATTTTTATTTCAGTTCATAATCATTAGAAATAATTTATCAAAAATTTTGAGATTAAAATCATTAAAAATGAATTTTTAATCAATTAAATATGATTAAAACAATTTAATTCAATAAAAATATAAAAATAAAACATTTTCCAGAAACTAAAAGTGGGATAATATTCTATGAGGTGTCAAGAAGCTACTCCTAAATTTTCATAATTTTTGGAGCAAAAATGAATTTTTTATAAATATTCTAAGTTTTCTATTTATATAAACATATACATAAATAATAAATAATTATTTTGGATAAGGAAAGATATAAAAAAAAACACCAAAGAAGGATGGAGGTGCAGGGACTCGAACTCGGGTCCACACCCTATACCCACCTGTTTACAACCATTACACCACAAGGACATTATGTTGAAAGTTTTGATATTATGAGATATTTATCATTTGTAAAACTTCATCTTCTTCTTCCCCATAACAAACCCTAAACCCTAGATTTTTACATAACCTCAATTTGATTAAGATGGAACCCGAAAATATGGGGCTTTTAATGCGTGACACGTAAATAATAAAACGGCACTGATAGATGGGACTTACATTCACGAATTCTAGTAGAAAATCAAGCTTCAAAAAGCGTATGAAAAGAACCCGATTTGTATAGCTTCCAGTCGCGTTTTTGCTTCGTTTTTTTGTGGGTTTTGTTGTGTGAAGGTGCAGAAACAGAATGGAGCTAACAATTTATATAATGGATGAGTTGAACGTGCGTTTTGAAGGTGTCAATTAAGTCCGGTCGGTTACAAGAAATTATTACGAATTAAACACAGATTTTAACCCTTAACGCTTGTTTATATTCTTGGAATTTAATACACAATGATGGAGAAATCGTTTGAAATCACTAGGAGTTGAAACGGATCACCAAATTGCAAATATGATGCTCGCCGGAAAAAAACTCCGGCCGCCGGAGACTGCCGGAAAAACGCGACCAGATAAGAAAAAGAGGGCTGGATTTTTAAACTTTTATGTATTGACAAGAATGGTCCCTCAAGTATAACTAAGTTAGTTTTTATTATAACTTGTTAACTTTTTCATATACAAAACTTAACCATGTTAAACTAACTTAACTTAAAACATTTTTAAACTTGAATATATATATATATATATATATATATATTATGTAAAAAAAAACTTTTACGAACCCATGTCCACATACACATTCGCTTAGAACTCATACCCGAACGATAATAAATTTAAACGGTAAATTTTTAGTTCGCTCTAAAATTAAATTTGAAAACAACGAAACTTATAGGGACTACAATGAAAATATTTGAAGGGCTAATATTGTAAAGTTGACGAAAGACGAGGGTGACGGATGTCACAAGCCTCTAGAGTAAGTTAGATAGAACTTTAAAGATCTTGAAGAGGCTAAGCGTTTTCTATATGTGAAAACCGAAGACTGTGAATTTCAGTACTAAGGTTTGGTGGAAAAGGATAAGACCATTGTTAAAATGCAGCTAGAAATTGTTGAGAAACAGAAAACCATAACCGAGCTGCTTAAGAAACTAGACCAGTTTCAAAGCACAAAGTACATGTATTCTCCGTTAGTCACTTCACAAAATGATAAGCAGGATACATCAGATTCAGGTTATAATGATGTCTCACCTCCTTTTAATGCTAACTACTCATTTTTGCCTAAAGAAAGGGAGCTGAATACGGTTGTCTATAGCCCACAGCCAGTAGACAACAAAGAAACTATGAAAGTAATTGAGAAATTTAGCAAAAAGGGTCAGCAGGAAGTAGTTTCTAAACCTAAGGACCTCAAGCCTACTGTAGAGGTCAAAGTTGTGACTCAGACAACAGATGGGTCGGGGGGGGGGGTTAAAAGAAAAAAGGTCACTGATAAAATTAATAAGTTTTACTGGCTAAAGGGATCTGACAAAGTATATTCTGACGCTGATTTCCCTATCTCCCAAGTCAACCCTGATTCAATTGAATCTATTTTAGTAGAGATTGATTCTCCTAAAGCTTCAAATGATAAAAATAGTCCTGACGATAAAACTGAGACTAGTGAAGGGTCGAACGCAAATGGGCCACACAAAAAAGCCCACAAAGAAATGATCATGATTCAAATGTCATAACAAAGGCCATGTGACTTGTTGTTGTTCCCTTAAAAAGATAGGAGGACTAACAGACTCATATCGTGGAAATCAAAAGTCGCCTGTTCAGATGACAAGAACAAAATGAGCAACTCACAAAAGAAAAATTAGCAAAATTTGATAGAGAATGCTTAATGTGGTAACAATGGGGATGGATCGGGCAACTTGGAAAATGCTCGTTTTCAAAGAACTCAACCCAAGTTCATCCCTAGACAAGTACAGGCTGGGAATGTTAGCACATCTGGTGCTCCAGCTGCCAAACAAGCCAACCCAAGTTCCAGTAAGTACCAACCACCACACATGAAAAATCGTCACCAATATCCAAATGGTGACAAAAATATTTCAAGAAACAGTAACCAAAGTTTTCATAATTACAACGACCATAGGGGTAGACAATATCCAAATGGTCAACAGTTTTCTAGAAACAACAATACAAATGGATAATCAAATCAAGGAAGGTATCCTCAACGGTTTTCTAGGTCTCCAAATGGGAGAAGATTTAACCAACCTAACCATTTTGAAGAAAACCAACGTGTTAGTCCTCAACGATCCAATACACCTAAACAATGGGATCGATATTTGAAGGAGTTAATGTTTATAGAAAATGGTGTACCCAAGACCATGATGGCTTGGATTCCCCTAAACTAATTCCTTTTCATTATGAGTGCAGGAGCTGCTAAGGAGGATTATCAACTGGTGGTATGTTGATAGTGGCTGATCTAGCCACATGACAGGGGAGTTAAAGTTATGGATAGAATCTGTGAAATATGATGGTGGTTATGTAAACCTTGCGAGAGCCAAGGGTGGTCGTATAACTGGTAAGGGGAAGGTCACCAATGGGAAGATAACTTTGAATGGTGTTAATTATGTGGAGCAGTCTAGACACAACTTGATGAGTGTTTCTCAAATCCGTGACAAAGGACATTCTGTCCATTTTACAAAGTCCGAAGCATTAGTTTTTAAAACGGGAGTAAAGACTCCTGAAGAATGGATAATAAGGAGGGCTCCAAGAAGAAACGATACATACATCATGGACCTGAGTGTTCAAGATGATGCAAAGGAGGAGCCGACATATCTATTATCTAAAGCATCATAGCCTGGTTCAATGTTGTGGCTCAGGAGAATGGCACACTTGCATTTTAGGAAAATGAATTACATCACAAAGCATGGCCTGGTGCAGGGTGTTCCTTTGAAAAGCTTTAGCGTCGAGGATATGTGCCTACCTTGTAAAAAGGGCAAGCAACACAAAAAGCCTCATAAACTAAAGACTAAGAATTCTCTTAACTTTCCTTTTGATTTAATGCATATGGATTTATTTGGTCCAGTTAACGTTAGGAGTTTAGGAGGAAAGTATTTTTGTCTTGTGATTACAAATGACTTTTCACGTTTTTCATGGGTGTTTTTCCTAGGTTCGAAGGATGAAACATAGGAGATCTTTATGAATTTCTTCAACAAAGAAAAAAAATATCTTTGGAACAATGATAAACCGAATCAGAAGTGACAACGGCTCAGAGTTCAAGAATAGCTGCTTTTCAATTTTCTATGTAAGGAATGGGTTAGGGCATCAATTCAGTGCTGCTTATGAGCCACAACAGAATGGACTTGCTGAAAGGAAGAACAAGACACTGATTGAAGCAGCAAGGACAATGCTCACTGATTCTAAGATGCCTGCCATATTTTGGGCAGAAGCTGTAAATACAGCGTGTTATGTTTTGAATAGGGTGTTGATCGTCAATAAGCACAATAAGATGTGCTATGAACTCTTAAAGGGTAACAAGCCTAATCTTTATGGTTTCGAACCATTCGGGATGCCAAGTACTATTTTGAAAAATAAAAACCAACCTAAATTCGGTGAAGTGGCTAACGAGGGATTTTTCCTTGGTTATGTGCTAGGTGCATCAAACAAAAGGGTTTTTAATAAAATAATTGGTCGTGTCATGGTCGTTTTCAATGTTGACATAACAAGTTACACACCAAAAGATACTCCAAGAAAATTTTTAAAGAACCTGAGACAAGAAGATCACAAAACACCGACGATCTACAACAACAACGGAAGATTCTGCAGTTTTTACAATCCAAGCTTATTCTCAGGGGGAGTTAACGTAATTCTCAAGAGATGCTGAACACAAGAGAGTTGTTAAAGACTCAAGATCACAAGTTGAAGAAGATAGTTGATCTGCCAAGTTCTTCTAAATTATTTTGGTAGACTATCTCAAGATCAGACGGTTGAAGATTAAAGATATCAAGTGGAAGACATTGAAGATACTTTGAGATTTGAAAAATAATCTTAAATAGCATCCGTAAAGAGGGAGTTTGTAGGTGCATGATTGTGATAGACGCTCGGGTTAATTGAAAGAAGATTATTTATTGTTCGTGTCGTTAGAAGACCTTGTCTAGTTCGTTCATGAAGACGTAATATGTCACCCCTGCTAAGGCGGAAACGCGAGATGTAACTTCGAAAGGTTTTCAAGCACATAAGTCACGCAAGCATCAAATTCATAAGTTAAGAGATATATTAAAAGATGTCATTGTTTAATCATAACCATCAAAATATTGTCTTAAGAACCACGTTTAAAATGATATTGTCTAAATCATTTGATAAAAATAAGGTTTAAGATATTCCTGAGATGCTAATGCATGACTCCAAGTTCCATGATGCTCAACTAATAGCCTGAAAAATATGCAAGTAAAATATGTCAACAGTTAAGTTGGTGAGGTCACGGGTTTTGGAATCTTTATAAACCATGGGTGACTGGATCATTGCGTAGCTAAGATAATAATCATTATGTGACTGTCATGAGCCCGTAACCAAACCTTGTTGAATGTTGTGCCTCTCCCGTTGTACACTAAAGACAATGAATGTAATGTGAAATATGAGCACTCTTTTGATATCTGTAATCCAGTGAGAGCGACTAACTAAGATGGGGGGAGGGTGTCAACCCAATAGATCTATTCAAGTGCATCATGGCTAAGTCCATAGCTAATGGTTACAGTAAAATGTATGACACGAGGGGTTATGAGTATTCTAAACCTTTTTGTCTCATGTTCACTGATAACTCAAAAAGTTATCATATAAAACGGGCATAAACAGTCTCGTAATAGGGTACAATTTGGGTAACATTGTTAATATTTGATACTTAAATCGTTCCTATTTGTATTTTGCAGGAAAATGGAACTCCAAAGCGGAAATAAAGGATTTTCGGGCAAAAACAGACAAAAACCGGAGATTCCTGAAGATATGGGACTACAGCCGGTTCACTGTATGATTTGAAGACAATCCCGGGACTTAAACAATACTAAAATCAGCCCCGGAGTGACCAAGCACGCCCACGCACACCTGCACGAAGGTCCAGTACGCGAGAGAACAACGCAGCAAACTTGGAGAGCAAGAAATCAGAGACAACAGACTGAGCACGCCCGTGCCATATGCATTGGCACGACCGTGCAGAGGACAAAAGGTACAGACAAAAGTCTGCCATGCAGCAACAGAACGTACGTGAGACAGCGAGCACGACATGACACACATTGGCACGACTTTAACACCTCAACCGATGGCGGAAACATCGAGGTGTCACGTATTGATG
Source organism: Ambrosia trifida (assembly GCA_028751855.1). Classification (NCBI taxonomy): domain Eukaryota; kingdom Viridiplantae; phylum Streptophyta; class Magnoliopsida; order Asterales; family Asteraceae; genus Ambrosia; species Ambrosia trifida. The sequence continues at coordinate 88,965,211 of CM054124.1, forward strand.
ATTGTTCAATAGCTCATGGTACTAAATGAAAGTTGAATAATATTAAACAATTTACAATTCATCTTACAAGTAAAGATTACAAAAGTGGATTATTATAAACTAGGTCCAAAGCTCCTATGTGTTCCAAGACTTGTACAACTTCCAATAGCAAATAAACCTGAAACATGTTAAGTTGGAAAGATGGGGGGGGTCAACTATAAATAGTTGGTGAGAATACATAGGTTTTGCATATAATTGAAAACAGTATGTTGTATAGCAATCATTGTTGAAGTATAATAATGAGTAATGATAGAATATGAGTCCGACATGTAACAATGCGTCTTTTGTACAATCAAACCTTGTGTCGACTGAGACCTAACTCGCAAGTTAGTAAAAGTGTAACTGTTATCGATCATCCCTGAATCTATGCGGGGGGATGGGTTTGTCAGACCTATAGCGCTATAATCTAAACAGGCGGCTTGATCAATGTTAATGATTGAACTGTGTCTTTTTGTTACAGTCAAATGATAGAATGAGTAAATGATAGTGTAATTGAATCACAAGTTTCAACAATGTAAAAATGAGTAAATGATAGTGTATAAAATGTTTAAACATGTTTTACCCCAAAATGTAAAACAGAAAAAGGGGCTATGTAAACTGTGATACCCCGCATTTTCAGGTTAAATACTTTTACTGAACTCTAGTTAACTTACATGTTCATACATGGCTAGATACTTAACTAGGGTTAGTTAAGTAGGCATAACATATGTTAGAAGATGCTAACATATGTTATACGTAGGGAAATCCTTGTTAAATACACACATGAGTCCTGTATCCCAAACGTTGGTGAATTATGTGACATACATAGCAATAATATATACAAGTGAATTTTGGTGAACATGAAGTACGTGCTTATGTGAATTACATGTTTTTGTGAATGATCGCCTAACTGAAAGGTAATGCGTAGATTATGCAAATTACGTGCACACATGAATGACATGCTATGTAATAATAAAAATAATGGTTTTTATATAATTTAGCATGGTTAATAATATTGGGTTCGGTATTGGGCTAGAACATGGTTAACGGGTTAAGTTAATGGACTAGAAGGGCCCTAATACCAATTGCTTGGGGAACAAGCAAAGCCCATTTACAATTAGGAGGCAAGGAAAAAGATAAAAACCCTATCCCTTGCCCCCTTGATGCCGTGCGAAACCCCCACCCCCTCTCTCTCTTTGTTTTCAAGCAATCATGCAATCTTTCACTAATCAAGCTAGTTCGGGTTTGATTTCAAGGCTCTAGGGAGTTTAATCTTTCACAAGGTATACGTTCTTACGATTCTTGATAAATTATAATGATTGAAAAACTTTAAAAACGCTAAAAAGAATATATATAAAATCGCATACATGCATGTGTAGGAGTTCTTGAATGTTCTTGATGATTGATGATGATGATTGTTATTAGCAGCCATGATTAGGGTTTTCACATGATAATATATGTGTTTTGATATGATTAATATGGTGTTTAATCAGTACTATAGGTGTTATACATGTATTAGGGATGTTTATGAAGAATTAGGGTTTGTAGATTACTTGGGATGCAAGTTTCAGATTCTGACAGATTTGTTTGAACGTGTTGAAGGGGCTGTAACGGGTTGGTAAATCGATTGTTTTGATGATTTCTTTGCATGATTGTAATGTACAAGGTCTTAGCTTTTCATAATGGGCAAAAACATCGATTTTGGACACCGTATGAGTCGTTTTTGGAATTTTAATTGATTAGGGGTCATATCAGATTTTCGGATTTATAAATTGGGCTAACTTTAAATGGTCATAACTTGAGATTTACAAGGAGTTAAGTTATGAAATTTTTACAGTAGGTCAATACTGGAAAAATAGAGCTTTTACAAGTGGATTCATCTCGTTTGGATGAATACGCCATTTTTAAGAATTTTCCTACTAAACTGACCTGTTGAGGAAATTTTCTGGACACTGCTGTGTTGTACGAATTTTTATAATTTTTGTGTTTGGAATTAACACAACACAAAAATAGGTATTGTCGAGTGAGTCCCAAATAAAATTCAGTAAAAATTTGGGTCTCTAATTCATTCATTAAGTATTTTAAATAAATTGTTTTTCACAGCGCACAATCTGTCCTAAAAACACAGATTGTGTATGGGGTCTTTAAGTGACTATTTGGAGTTCTATGTGGTGTGTAATTGACATGTACTTGTGTGGAAACTTGTATGAGATGTAATTGATGCATTAAACTGATAATAATTGCTATGATCACCAACGGGATACGTAGGACATACTTGAGCATGTAGAGTCATTAGGTGTCACTACACGGTTTTGAACATTTAAAGGTCTCTGATAAACGAGTTATATGGTGTGTTGGTTATGCACATATACTCACCTAGTGACACTTGTAATAGGGAGTCGGTAGCTCGTTACTGTTTGAGGGATTTGGATCATTCACGTGCAACCTAAGGTGAGTTTCACTACTCTTTTTCTCAAAAGCATGCGTCTCAGGTTTGAGACACTTTACTTAACATTTTCTAGTCCGGTCTGGGACTACTTACACATCCCGGGTTGGGATGCCATGGATCCTTATGAGGGTCGGTCACTTTGCTAATTCGCAATTGTGTCCTTGATAAACTGAACCATCTCTATCACTTTGTAAGTCCTCACGTACTGAATGAGTTGCCAGGGTTGGCAAGCGGGTTATTAGTTGATAGCGCTATTAGGTCTTACAAACCTCACACCGGCTCGGGGAGCGCGGGCGTGAACTATAACTACGAAACATTATCATTGCGGATAGACAATGATGTCAGGCATACGGCACACTTATGTGGCTACACGTACATAGCAGTTCGGTATAATCGGTTAGTTATCATGAATGGGTTAGCTACCCTTGGCATGCGATGAATTAGTGGTTACACGGTGCGGGGCACCAACATAACTTACTTACGTGGTTTGGGAAACCAGCGCAGTTACATACTCAGTTACTTTACTTAGTGAACTCACCAACATTGTTTGTTGACCCACGATTTACATGCTTTTGCAGGTAGTTAGCTTCCGGTGCCAGAATTAGAAAGCACTGCACACTTCATTGCATTTGGGGTCTTGGGCATACACCTAAATTACATATTATGCTTTTACATTTTCTTTCATATGGTTTTAATTTGGGCGCGTTGTTTTGCGCATGGTTTTAAAAGGATTAAATTTGGTTTACGCTTCCGCAACTTAACTAAACTTGGTTTATGAAACGAACTAAATGGTTTGGGCATTTAGAGTTCGTTCATATGACTTATGGCTATGGGATCCTGGTATGTCATGCGCCTCGCGGTATGAACTCTGCAGTGGAAATTTGAGGGTGTGACAGATTGGTATCAGAGCCATTGGTTATAGTGAACTAGGACTGCATGTTGAGTCTAGTCTATAATCATCATAGCATAAGTACACTCACAACTTAAGTGCACAACTAGCTATTAGCTACATATATCTACAACATATGATTTCAGGAGATATGTTATCTTCTAGTTCTAGACTTAATTCTTAACACGTCAATGGTGGGAACCTAGGGTTACACCAGGTGGCGCATTACTGGGAGTAATATCCTAACTAACCTCATGGACGAGGAGACAACTATAGTACAAGGGAGGGAGCCCTTGCGAGCGTCGTGGCGCACGTACACAGGAAGCTGCACGATGCGCATGACGTGGTACTATTAAATCAACTATGAAGGAATTCGAATGCTGAGACTTATCTTTTGTCACTTAGCAGGGAGACAATTAGTTTCTGTTCCTTGTTACTTGATCTTTCTTACTCCCATTCGAAACACAGACGGGACTGGATTACGCATATAGAACTTATTTCTTACCTTAGTACCTTACGCCTAGTATGAGCGGGCGAACGTATGACTGCATATCCTTGTTTTCTCATGAGTATATGGTAGATTCAAGGGAACACATTAGATCGGGACTTGTTACACACACTCTTGGGGAGTTACGTAAAGCCTGCGATGTAATGCAACATCACAAGGGAGGATGAAACCTACTAATGGCTGATAGCCACGATTGGAGGAACGAGTGGTACAGCTTACCACTAAACTGGTTCACATAGGACTAGAGAAGGAGATTGTACGTGATGAGAACCATATAACACTGACATCACAAAAGAGGAAGGATAAGAGATGGAAGGGGAACCTGAGCAGGACGAGCACATGGAAGTGAGGATGAAGGTTCTACTATCTAGACAGAGCATGGCGACGATTGGCTCTTACCTTTTCTTACCTATCTTTTCTTTCATTTTCCTTTGCTAACTTAGATAAGACTGAGTTCTTATGATCAACGATAGGGTGGTTGAGGCCCTCGCATCTTTCCAAGCTAGTAAAGATCTATTTTGCTAAATCATTCTTTTCCCCTGACTTCCACATTTGAACTTTCTTATACCTTGAACGCACAACGTATTTTCAAGCCTTTTATTGGTTGTAAACCTCGATAACTCCAACGGAACTGAAGGAGACCGTCTGATTGCTTCGATAGTATAAGTCTTTGCCATGTGCATTTGTCCCAGGCAGGATGGAGTAATGTACGCTACATGCACACTCGATGAGTTACAGATACCTGGAAGGAGAACGTAACACCCTGTGGTGAAATCCAGAAATTTTGTTATATAAAGACGGATGGGTCTGAGATCGACGCCTACACTACCAGGCTATAGGAGATAGCCACTATAGGCTCAAATCTATCTAACCTACCTTGCAAATGGATCGAACTTTATACCGAAAGGGTGGGCCCCTCAGATTCGTGGCTTGGCCACTGCAGCTCACCTACAAATCTTTCACTTGACTCGCAAACTCACAGATGAGACTGCCGATCATGGTACTTTTCTGAAGCATGGTGCTTCATTTTCTACTATTGGTGATAGCAAGAGAACGTGGGATAGTGTGAGGTATAAGTCCTGCAACAATAACAACCGTAACGGTAGCAACAACAACGGGGCTCGGGGAAAAGCATTTGTGATTGGCCTGGGGAAAGCTAGGACTGATAACAATGTCGTGATGGGTACGTGCTCCTTGAACGACACTCTTGCTTCTATCTTATATGATACTGGTGCGGACTATAGTTTTGTTTCATCAAAACTTAGTAAACAATTAGGGATGGTTCCTACTCCTCGAGATACTCCATACTCTATTGAACTGGCTGATGGAAAGCCTGTTGAGTTAACCCATATTCATCGTGACTGTAAGCTCGAGTTGGATGGCCAATCGTTTGCCATCAACATTCTACCTATCACCCTTGGAAGCTTTGATCTCGTGGTTGGCATGGACTGGTTGTCCAAGCAACACGCTGAAATTCTCTGTCAGGAGAAGATTGTTCGTATTCCCCCTCCCAAGTGGAGAACTTTTATCTATACAGGGTGATCGTGGTGGTGCCATGGTAGGCATCATCTCCTATCTAAAGGCCCAGAAGTGTATTCGTAAGGGCTGTCTAGCCATTTTGGCTAACATATCAGGTACTCGAGCTGGAACTGAAACCAAGATTGAGGACATCCCAGTGGTCCGAGACTTCCCAGATGTCTTCCCAGAGGAATTACCTGGACTTCCACCAGTTCGTCAAGTGGATTTTCAGATTGACCTTGCACCTGGAGCAGCGCCAGTTGCGCGCGCACCATACCATTTGGCACCAGGGGAGCTTCAAGAACTGTCTACCCAACTCCAAGAGCTATTGGATAGGGGTTTCATTAGACCCAGTTCTTCGCCATGGGGAGCTCCAGTTCTGTTTGTTAAGAAGAAAGATGGGAGCTTTCGTATGTGCATAGATTATCGGGAGTTGAACAAGGTAACGATTAAGAACCGATATCCTTTGCCTCGTATTGATGATTTGTTCGACCAACTGCAAGGGTCGAGCTTCTACTCTAAGATTGACTTGAGGTCAGGATACCATCTACTGAGAGTCCGAGAAGAGGATGTGGCAAAGACGGCGTTTCGAACTCGTTATGGACATTATGAGTCTTTGGTGATGCCATTTGGATGCACCGGCTGTGTTCATTGTTCCGATGAACCATGTGTGCAAGCCCTATTTGGACAAATTCGTCATAGTGTTCATAGATGACATACTGATTTATTCCAAGAGCAGGGAAGAGCACGAGCAACACCTGCAACTGATCTTGGAACTATTGAGAAAGGAGCAGTTGTATGCAAGATTCTCTAAATGTGACTTTTGGATTCAAGAAGTCCAATTTCTTGGACATGTGGTCAACGAGGCAGGAATACATGTTGACCCCACCAAGATTGACGCTATCAAAAGTGGGAGGCTCCTAGGACCCCTACTGAAGTGCGCCAATTTCTTGGTCTCGCTGGTTATTATCGCAGATTTATTGAGGGATTTTCTAAGATCGCTCAACCTCTCACCGCCCTAACGCAGAAAGATATTACGTATAAGTGGGGAGATGCCCAAGAAACTGCCTTTCAGCTACTAAAGTCCAAACTTTGCAGTGCACCGATATTATCGTTGCCTGAGGGTACAGAGGACTTTGTAGTATATTGTGATGCGTTTATCCAAGGTTTAGGGTGCGTACTGATGCAACGTGATAAGGTAGTTGCATATGCATCGCGGACACTGAAGGTCCATGAGAAGAACTACCCCACTCATGATTTGGAACTGGGAGCGGTAGTTTTCGCTCTCAAAATCTGGAGGCACTACCTCTATGGAACCAAGTGCACAATTTTCACTGACCACAAGAGCCTTCAGCATATATTTGACCAGAAGGTACTAAACATACGGCAACGTCGTTGGGTTGAACTTTTGAACGATTATGACTGTGCCATCAAGTATCATCCAGGGAAAGCTAACGTAGTAGCTGATGCCCTCAGTCGAAAGGAAACGAAACCCAAAAGAGTGCGAGCTTTACAACTCACCATTCACTCTAACCTTCCTGATAAGATACGTGAAGCCCAGAGTGAGGCATTGAAGGAAGAAAACATCGGGCTTGAGACCCTACATGGTGCGGATAAGCACTTAGAACTGAGAACAGACGGTCTGCAGTACTTCATGAATTGAGTCTGGATACCACGATTTGGGGATCTCAGACAACTGGTGCTCGATGAAGCACATACCTCTCGCTATTCGGTACATCCTGGTTCGGACAAGATGTACCAAGATCTTAAGACTCTATACTGGTGGCCAAACATGAAAGCCGAGATAGCCACTTATGTTAGTAAGTGCTTGACTTGTGCGAAGGTTAAGATTGAATATCAAAAACCTTCAGGCTTACTCCAACAACCAGAGATTCCGATGTGGAAATGGGATGGAATTTCCATGGACTTCATTACAAAGCTTCCTAGAACAACAACGGGCCATAACATGATTTGGGTCATCGTGGACCGTTTAACCAAATCGGCCCACTTCCTGGCAATAAAAGAAACGGATTCGTTAGAGAAGCTGGCGAACCTACACATCAAGGAGATAGTCTCTAGGCATGGGGTGCCTACTTCCATTATATCTGATCGTGATGTGCGATTCACTTCTCGTTTCTGGACTACTCTCCAAGATGCTCTAGGAACTCGTCTTGATATGAGCACAGCCTATCACCCACAGACGGATGGACAAAGTGAACGTACCATCCAAACATTAGAGGATCTGCTACGAGCGTGCGTGGTGGACTTTAGTAATAACTGGGATAAGCACTTGCCCTTAATCGAATTCTCTTATAACAACAGTTACCACACTTCGATACAGTGTGCGCCTTTTGAGGCACTTTACGGGCGCAAGTGTAGGTCTCCCATCTGTTGGACTGAGGTTGGGGATAGCCAACTAACAGGTCCCGAAACTCGTGCACGAAACTTCTGAGAAGATAGTCCAAATTAGAAACCGGATGGCTGCTTCTCGGGATCGACAGAAAAGTTATGCTGACAAACGTAGAAAACCTTTGGAGTTCCAGGTTGGGGACAAGGTTTTGTTAAAGGTGTCACCATGGAAAGGAGTGATACGCTTTGGGAAACGAGGGAAGTTAAATCCCAGATACGTCGGACCTTTCGAGATCGTTAAAAGGATTGGTCCAGTAGCTTACCAGCTAAATCTACCAGATGAACTCAGTGGAGTACACAATGTATTCCACGTCTCAAACTTGAAGAAATGCTTATCTGATACGACACTGGTAGTACCACTGGAGGAGATCCAGGTGGACGATCAGCTACGGTTCGTGGAAGAACCAGATGGCGGAAACATCGAGGTGTCACGTATTGATGATTGTTCAATAGCTCATGGTACTAAATGAAAGTTGAATAATATTAAACAATTTACAATTCATCTTACAAGTAAAGATTACAAAAGTGGATTATTATAAACTAGGTCCAAAGCTCCTATGTGTTCCAAGACTTGTACAACTTCCAATACCAAATAAACCTGAAACATGTTAAGTTGGAAAGATGGGGGGGGGGGGGTCAACTATAAATAGTTGGTGAGAATACATAGGTTTTGCATTTAATTGAAAACAGTATGTTGTATAGCAATCATTGTTGAAGTATAATAATGAGTAATGATAGAATATGAGTCCGACATGTAACAATGCGTCTTTTGTACAATCAAACCTTGTGTCGACTGAGACCTAACTCGCAAGTTAGTAAAAGTGTAACTGTTATCGATCATCCCTGAATCTATGCGGGGGGATGGGTTTGTCAGACCTATAGCGCTATAATCTAAACAGGCGGCTTGATCAATGTTAATGATTGAACTGTGTCTTTTTGTTACAGTCAAATGATAGAATGAGTAAATGATAGTGTAATTGAATCACAAGTTTCAACAATGTAAAAATGAGTAAATGATAGTGTATAAAATGTTTAAACATGTTTTACCCCAAAATGTAAAACAGAAAAAGGGGCTATGTAAACTGTGATACCCCGCATTTTTAGGTTAAATACTTTTACTGAACTCTAGTTAACTTACATGTTCATACATGGCTAGATACTTAACTAGGGTTAGTTAAGTAGGCTTAACATATGTTAGAAGATGCTAACATATGTTATACGTAGGGAAATCCTTGTTAAATACACACATGAGTCCTGTATCCCAAACGTTGGTGAATTATGTGACATACATAGCAATAATATATACAAGTGAATTTTGGTGAACATGAAGTACGTGCTTATGTGAATTACATGTTTTTGTGAATGATCGCCTAACTGAAAGGTAATGCGTAGATTATGCAAATTACGTGCACACATGAATGACATGCTATGTAATAATAAAAATAATGGTTTTTATATAATTTAGCATGGTTAATAATATTGGGTTCGGTATTGGGCTAGAACATGGTTAACGGGTTAAGTTAATGGACTAGAAGGGCCCTAATACCAATTGCTTGGGGAACAAGCAAAGCCCATTTACAATTAGGAGGCAAGGAAAAAGATAAAAACCCTATCCCTTGCCCCCTTGATGCCGTGCGAAACCCCCACCCCCTCTCTCTCTTTGTTTTCAAGCAATCAAGCAATCTTTCACTAATCAAGCTAGTTCGGGTTTGATTTCAAGGCTCTAGGGAGTTTAATCTTTCACAAGGTATACGTTCTTACGATTCTTGATAAATTATAATGATTGAAAAACATTAAAAACCCTAAAAAGAATATATATAAAATCGCATACATGCATGTGTAGGAGTTCTTGAATGTTCTTGATGATTGATGATGATGATTGTTATTAGCAGCCATGATTAGGGTTTTCACATGATAATATATGTGTTTTGATATGATTAATATGGTGTTTAATCAGTACTATAGGTGTTATACATGTATTAGGGATGTTTATGAAGAATTAGGGTTTGTAGATTACTTGGGATGCAAGTTTCAGATTCTGACAGATTTGTTTGAACGTGTTGAAGGGGCTGTAACGGGTTGGTAAATCGATTGTTTTGATGATTTCTTTGCATGATTTTAATGTACAAGGTCTTAGCTTTTCATAATGGGCAAAAACATCGATTTTGGACACCGTATGAGTCGTTTTTGGAATTTTAATTGATTAGGGGTCATATCAGATTTTCGGATTTATAAATTGGGCTAACTTTAAATGGTCATAACTTGAGATTTACAAGGAGTTAAGTTATGAAATTTTTACAGTAGGTCAATACTGGAAAAATAGAGCTTTTCCAAGTGGATTCATCTCGTTTGGATGAATACGCCATTTTTAAGAATTTTCCTACTAAACTGACCTGTTGAGGAAATTTTCTGGACACTGCTGTGTTGTACGAATTTTTATAATTTTTGTGTTTGGAATTAAGACAAAACAAAAATAGGTATTGTCGAGTGAGTCCCAAATAAAATTCAGTAAAAATTTGGGACTCTAATTCATTCATTAAGTATTTTAAATAAATTGTTTTTCACAGCGCACAATCTGTCCTAAAAACACAGATTGTGTATGGGGTCTTTAAGTGACTATTTGGAGTTCTATGTGGTGTGTAATTGACATGTACTTGTGTGGAAACTTGTATGAGATGTAATTGATGCATTAAACTGATAATAATTGCTATGATCACCAACGGGATACGTAGGACATACTTGAGCATGTAGAGTCATTAGGTGTCACTACACGGTTTTGAACATTTAAAGGTCTCTGATAAACGAGTTATATGGTGTGTTGGTTATGCACATATACTCACCTAGTGACACTTGTAATAGGGAGTCGGTAGCTCGTTACTGTTTGAGGGATTTGGATCATTCACGTGCAACCTAAGGTGAGTTTCACTACTCTTTTTCTCAAAAGCATGCGTCTCAGGTTTGAGACACTTTACTTAACATTTTCTAGTCCGGTCTGGGACTACTTACACATCCCGGGTTGGGATGCCATGGATCCTTATGAGGGTCGGTCACTTTGCTAATTCGCAATTGTGTCCTTGATAAACTGAACCATCTCTATCACTTTGTAAGTCCTCACGTACCGAATGAGTTGCCAGGGTTGGCAAGCGGGTTATTAGTTGATAGCGCTATTAGGTCTTACAAACCTCACACCGGCTCGGGGAGCGCGGGCGTGAACTATAACTACGAAACATTATCATTGCGGATAGACAATGATGTCAGGCATACGGCACACTTATGTGGCTACACGTACATAGCAGTTCGGTATAATCGGTTAGTTATCATGAATGGGTTAGCTACCCTTGGCATGCGATGAATTAGTGGTTACACGGTGCGGGGCACCAACATAACTTACTTACTTACGTGGTTTGGGAAACCAGCGCAGTTACATACTCAGTTACTTTACTTAGTGAACTCACCAACATTGTTTGTTGACCCACGATTTACATGCTTTTGCAGGTAGTTAGCTTCCGGTGCCAGAATTAGAAAGCACTGCACACTTCATTGCATTTGGGGTCTTGGGCATACACCTAAATTACATATTATGCTTTTACATTTTCTTTCATATGGTTTTAATTTGGGCGCGTTGTTTTACGCATGGTTTTAAAAGGATTAAATTTGGTTTACGCTTCTGCAACTTAACTAAACTTGGTTTATGAAACGAACTAAATGGTTTGGGCATTTAGAGTTCGTTCATATGATTTATGGCTATGGGATCCTGGTATGTCATGCGCCTCGCGGTATGAACCCCGCAGTGGAAATTTGAGGGTGTGACATAAACTCCCCTTAATGATAGTATTGAATCCCTTGATATAGAATAAACGTGGCACAACGATTCCAAGTATACCCTAAGTTCAAGATAATAAAATAAGTCTAAGTTTTCTAGTCTACAAGTAGTTCTAGGGTTCCTAATTTGGGGATTCGTAATTAATTAATCGTTGATTTAAATGAATTTGTAAATAAAGAAATTTAGGGAAATGAATAAATAAAAAGACTTTTGCAAAATCTTGATTAAGGATGGTTGTATTATAACGTTGTATATATAAAAATAATTTTTATAAAATTATTTTCTTAATAATTGAATATTTAGTATGTTTATATTTAATTGTCAAAATATGATATTAATGTCTAAAAATATTAAAACTAATGAAGTTTCAAATTAAAATTCATATTTCTGTTCGAAATAAACAAAAATAATTTATGTAAAATTTTGGTATAAAAATAGTGAAAAATGAATTTATTATGATTTATTTTTGATTAAAATAACAGAAATTGATTAAAAATATTAAATAAACGATTTTCAAGAATGAAAACTTATTTCTGAAACACTTATTGATCTACAAGTTTACAATATTTTTTGCGGGATTTTATAACATTTTTTAGATATTTTTATAGAATTTTAAAATTATAATTGAATAAACGTGTAATATTTATAATATATATTAGATAAATGATTTTTGAAAAATTAAAAATTGTATGATAAACCTTACCATTAGAATAACATAAAATAATTTTTATAGAATTTATAAGTCTCTTTTGGTATTTTAAAACTATTTTAAAATGTAAAGAGTAAAAAGAATATAAAAGAAAAGTTTTTTTTTTTTTAAAAAAAATTGTGTTTTGTGGGGATCGAACTCGGATCAGAGCCGGCCCCTAAGACTTAACAAACGTTGTGAAACCCATCTGATCTATATCAGATTTGTTGATTTGTTTCACTTCGAAAATCATTTAACTCAAATGTCTGGGAGTCATCTTCCCCAAATTAGTTTATCAAAACCCTAGCCTCATAACTCAAACAATTGAATCAGAAAACGTTGCAGATCAAGAACAAAACGTTAGGGCTTTTATTTGTCTATGAAAACCGAACCTAAACATGTAAAATAATCACACTTACAAACTCATATCAATGTGAAACGTATGGAACAAGGCTCGCGCACCAATCACTTCAAATCGACATTTAGAGGTTTTGATCATGGAAATTTATAATGGGGTTATGTTAATCGGCCCTTCTTGATAGTGTAATTGAGTTTAATTGAAATAAAAACAATTCTTCATGCTCATTTGGAGTGGGAGTCGATATGGGTTTTATAAACGGCATAATTGATTAGATGGATCCATAATTCACGCAGAATTGACAATGTTTACTGCTGTTGGGTCTGCTGACATGGAGAAGAACAGATGATTGAAAAGCCAAAATATGCTAACAGTTGATTCACACAAATAAATAGTCTTTACAACATACTCTTCCCAAAAGACTGCTGACCCTAACAACTGTTCCATCCAAACAACTGCTATGACAACTGCTGATACAAAGGACTGCAAGATAACAACTGATAGAGAACAATTGCTGACCAAAGGTCTGATGAAGAAACAACTGCTTATCAAGTACTGAAGACTATAGGTCTGTTGGAGTCAACAACACTTAGACTCCAACAGATGTTGCAAGACCATCAGAGTTTTTCCTTAACAGTAGTTTACTTTACAGTGTTTTGTAAGACAACAGTAGTTTGTATAGGGCAGATGTTTTATGTTGTTATTCTGTTAGAGGTCACTATCTTAGGTGACGTCAGCACAGGTCACCAGTGGTTTAGGTTTGTCTTTAAATAAAATAGTGCTTGTACTGTTCTATTGCATCACACACAAACATTCTCCCAGACAAACAATCACCGTGTGATCAGGCTGAGGGGGAGTACTTGTATTGATTGTAATCTTTCAATTAATGAAAGCTTTCGATTAAGAAAACATTTATTCTTATTGTTTTGATTATTGTTTATCATTCCGCTGCACTTTCCATATATACTTACACCATTCAATTCTCATCTTCTTCTAAATATGTCAAAACAATCAAACTCAGATCCTAACAATTGTTATCAGAGCTTGGTCAATTAAATTCGATCTAATCAATCAATTTAATATAAACAGATCAGCTCACAATTATTGATATCGTTTGTTTGTCGGATTGAAAACAGAGTAATAGTTTATTTTCGATTTAACCGTTTATAAACATATTTTGTTTTTGAAAAATCAGAGAATGGCTTCAATCAATCACGATCCACATAACACTGGCACGAACAACAAGCCACCGATGCTTGTCAGATCTGAATACAATATCTGGCAACGTCGGATGAGCCATGTTCTAGCTCAACAGAACACTGGGTGTTGGAAGTCGGTTATCTTCGGACCACATGTTCCGATGGTGCCGAGTACTGAAGATCCCAAGGTTCAGGAGCCAAAGAAACTTGAAAACTACTCCGACCAGGATTTTCAGAAAATTGAGTTAGATGCTAAGACCTTCAGTATTGTGGCCATGGCTATACCAAATGATATATATGCTAGGCTGTTACACTGTAACAGTGCAAAGGAGTTGTGGGATGCACTGAAAGAACAATTTGGTGGGACTGAAGAGGTTATTGAAAACAATCGTGAAATACTTAACCAACAATATGAAACATTCAGTCATGTTAAGGGAGAGTCATTAACCGAACAATTTGAGAGGTTTAACTGTCTCATTAGTGAACTAAAACTGGTTGGTCTAACTTACCCTCATTCAACTTTGAACCATAGGTTTTTAAGATCATTACCAGACAAATGGGACACTATTGCGATTGTTATGAGAAACTCAATTAGATTTAAGGACCTATCACTGACCCAGCTTCATGGTAAGCTCTTGACCTATGAGAGAGAGCTTAACAAGAAAAAGAAGCTCTAGGACTCTGGAAAAGTGTCTGATGATTATGTATTTGGTAATACAGCACTTTTGGGTCATGATGAGGTGCCTGGAAATACTAAGGATCAGAGTTATGATCACTTAATTGACATAACTTCAGGTTTTAACTCAGGTTTTAACTCTGATTCTTATTCACCAAACTATGCTTTCACAGCAAGTGGTGGTGATATCCAGACATCTGATAACATATCCTTTGGGTATGATGATCTGAAATACTTTGACCCTAATGATTTGGAAGAAATAGACATTATGCACCAATTGGCCCTTCTCAGTGTAAGAACTAACAATTTTTACAAGAAAACTGGGAGAAGGTTTCCAGGGTTAACTGGCAGATCAAAGGTTGGGTTGGATAAATCAAAGATAAAGTGTTAAAAATGTCATAGACTTGGTCATTTTGCTAGGGAATGTAGGAGTCAACATGGTACACCTATAATCACCTATCCAAATCAAACACCTCAGACCAACACTTATTAAAATTCCTATAATACCCCTGGATCAAATGTGCAAAACACTGCTCATTTTGCACAGTCTTCAAACACTGTTCCTGTCCAGTATATCCAAACCACTGTTCTTCAGATCCACTATGTGCAAACACCTGTTGCTCAGGCACCTGTGCAAATGACTGTTGCTCCATCCTCTGCTCCTGCAAAGACCAGTCAACAGAGCTTCTTCACACAAGGCTTTGTTGATTGGAGCAGTCTACCAGATGAGTTAACAGATGAAAGTTTTGCATTAGTTGCCAAAGCTGAAAATGAACCAAAAAATTTTTGTTTCATGGCTTTGGTAGAAGAAGTTGAATCTGAGGAGGTGGTGACTGAGTCTAAAGTTATGACTGATTGATGAAGTAATTGCAGGTGAAAAATCTGAAGAAGAGGTTGTGAATCTCTCAGATCCTTGGGGTGCATCTGATGATTGTGAGTGCAAGTGTGATTGTGCTTTGATGGCTACTGCTAAGGTATCTCCTCAAATTCTTAAGGATTTATGTTCTGACAGATGTGTGATAGCATTTGCTAACATCAAAGAGGTGAATGAAAACCTTAGAAAGAAAATTTTAGATGATGAAGTTAAATTTGAGAAACTTTCAAAAGAATTAAAAACAAGTTTAACTGAAAAAGAATCTGAAATAAGCAGCTTAAAACATGAAGCAACTATAACCAAATACCAGCTCCAAACTATGATAACAAAATATCAGAGTTGTAAAAGTGAGCTTGAGTCCACCCAAGTTGAATGTCAGAAATGGGTGGAATCATGTAGAGGATTTGAAATGCTACTCAACAAACAAACCAAAAGTCATGTGAAGTTTGGTTTTGGTTTTGAAACCACTGCTCCAGCTTTTGAAAACACTGAAAAAAAGGATCAAAAGTTAGTTGAGATAGTACCAACAAACCTGAAGGGTCAAGAGATTAAAATCACTGAACCTAATGGTAAGAAAATTGTTCTAGAAAAACCAGAAGGTTCCTTATCATTCACTGAACTTGAAAATTATGAATTTAAACCTACTTGGTCTGATGAGTGTGGTACTCTTGAGAATTTTAAACCCGTTGATTTCAAAACTCCTGAAGGAAAGACAACACCTCAGGCAAAAATCATTCCTTTGAAAAACCTTCCAGCAGATGCTCAAACATCTGCTGAAAAGAAGGCTGAAAAAGGGAAGAAGAAAGAAAAGACTGTCCACTTGTTCTGTGAAATCTGTGAAAAGAAGAATCATGTCACTAAAAACTGTTTTCTTCTAAAAGCATATGATATTAACAAAGGAACAAGTGTGTGTGATTCCAAAGCCACATGTTCAATATGTGGGAAAAAGAATCACAAAACCAAAGAGTGCTTGTACCTCAAAAATTTTGATGTAAAAATACAAGAGTACAAAGCTAAAACTCTTGCAAATTAGGTGGTGAGTACTTCAAAAGTAAAGCCCAAACAGACTTTCACTCCTGTCCAAACATCTGTTACTAAAAGTCTTGAAACATCTGCTCCTAGGGATGTCCAAGTAACAAATGCTCTACCCACAAGCAAGTACCCAAGAGGATATGGACAACCACCATGTCATAATCTGTCACATGTTTATGATGAGCCGAAAAGACCTTCTAAACCAAGAGTGAACAGAAATCCCTATGGGTATTATCATCTGTCTGGAAGTGATCAAACAACTGTTGCCCCAAGTGTTGACATTCAAGCACTAGCAAATGGTCAGCAACAGTTGTTGAACTTGATTCAAAAATTAGTTCAAACCACTGATCATCTTCCAAAGCTTGAGTCTGAAAAGTCTGAGGACCCATCCAAAGCCAACTTGGCTTTGGACACTCACCAAAACTAATCCATTACTGCTGTGCAGGGAGCTTCTGCTTGTTTAGATAGTATTGGATCAGTATTAAGCTGCTCTTTTAGTTTGAACTTGCTAGTAGACACTTAAGTGTTTAGCAAGTTCTTTGTGAGTGTTAGCACAGCGGAATGTTTATAAGTTTATAGCTACACTTTGTCAACAGGAGTTATTACTCCCCCTGGAATCAAGAACTAATAAATGAGAAGTGTTTATTGAGAATCTAAGTATTGAATGAGAATGAAACACTTTGACAGATTCTCAGTAAACACGAAATGGAAATATAACAATAATAAGAGTTGAAGGATTTCTTGTATTAAAATCAATGTCTAAAACAGAAGGGGGAGAAAACATGTTGTGCTCTTTAAACGTGTGTCAATTGTGTTCGCAAGTTCATTACGTTTGGGAGGGTTCGTTTGGGTTCAAAGTATTCATTTATGTTCAGTATTATATGGCCTCTGTTGTGGCAGTTCGATCGCCGCGATGCGGTAGTTCGTTAACCACTATGTGGTAGTTCGTTAGCTATGATATAGTAGTTCGTTGGCCATGGAATGGTAGTTCGTTAATCGCGGTGGGCGAGAGTTCGTTTGGGAGGTTCGTTATGGAGTTCAAACGTTTAACGAGTGTCTTCATCGGTCGATAATATCATGATAGTCTTTTAAAAGTTCGTGAAACGTTTTACTTAAAAACCTGTGAACTCACCAGCATTATGTTGACGTCTTTTTGGCATGTTTTCTCAGGTCGCTAAGGTAGCAGCAATGAGTGTAGGCGCACGGAGTCTCACGGTGTCTAGGGATCATATGCATCTCATTTAGTATTTTCAGACTTTCGTACTTTTGATTTAGTGTTGTAATAAAGTTTTACGCTTCCGCAGCGATGGATCATTTATGAAAACTTAATGGTTTGTTTATGTCATTTTTACGCTTCATATAGTGTCGTTTATTGTGACCGTTGACTTGGATCCTGGTATGTCACGCGCCTCGCGGTAAAACCCCGCACGTGGAAATTTGAGGGTGTGACAGATTGGTATCAGAGCCAATGGTTATAGTGAACTAGGACTGCATGTAGAGTCTAGTCTATAGCCGAGTATCACACACGTTAGACGGTCACACTTAGTTACAAGGCGTGTCATTTGGTGAACATACTAATCTTGTCGGGGTGTCGGTATCCTCATCACACAGTATTGTATTATCTACCTTTGGACTATTTCTACATTTATTCTATCTTCTTCTTCGGGATTGAAGATGAAGGGGTTATCGCATATACTTGGCAGTAGTGTACATTGGAGTGGCTTCGACGCATTCTTGAGATTTTTCCGGGATTTGGATATCTCCCCTCTATGCTCTAATGCACATACTTGCCTACACACACACACTATCTTGCACTAGTACTTGTCATAGTACACCCTTGAGTGATTGTTCACTTTGGGGACCTTCGTGCGATAAGGGTTTCTTTTAGGAATGTGGGTGACGGGTGATTGAAAGTTCTAGCTAGGAGCACGCCTAGAGGACCATGTAGAGAGATTTGTTATTTCGGGTGCACACGAAATCATAAATCGAAATGCATGGGAATCTTGGCAGACTTTGAGTTCGGATGTACGATCATGCTGGAACCCCGTTCTAAATCCGTTTGTTCACTAGTAGTTTGATCTAGTAGTGATGCTGAGTATCTTGTTTGCGTTTTGGCAGAACATGTCTGGTCGTGCTGGTGGACGTACTGGGGGACGCCGTGGTGGCGGCGGGGGTCGCAATGGCGGTGGACGAGGTGGTGGAAACATCACCATGACTCAGGCAGAGTTGGAGAACATGTTGCAGCAGCAGTTGAACGTTGCGTTGGCTGCTTTCCAGGCTGCTCAGCAGACCCTGGGAAATACTAATCAGGTGCAGTCTGGGTGCACCTACAAGAAGTTCATGGACTGTAAACCCCATTCTTTCAATGGGACTGAAGGGGCAGTGGGTCTGCTCCGGTGGTCAGAGAAGATCGAGTCGGTGTTTGCTATGTGTAACTGTCCTGACGCTGATCGCGTCAAGTATGCTTCTGCTACACTGGAGGGACATGCGTTGACCTGGTGGAACTCCACCACTGCGAATCTTGGCCTGGGTGAGGCCAAGCTATGTCGTGGTCCGATTTTGTTCAGATGTTGCGAGCGGAGTATTGCCCGAGGGACGAGATTATGAAGTTAGAGCATGAATTCTGGAATCTGATGATGGTTGGGTCGGAGATCGAGGAGTTTACTGCTAGGCATAACGAGTTGGCTGTGATGTGCCCCGGTTTGGCTACACCGGAGTACCGGAGGATTGAGCACTACATTGCTGGGCTAGTGCCGGAGATTGCCGGGCTTGTTGCCGCTGCTGATCACACTACTATGTTGGCCACTGTTCGGGCAGCTCACAAGCTGACCAACATGAAGGTTGCTGAGGGCGTTCTACCTCCGAGGGGTGCTGCTGTGAAAGCCCTTGCGGACAACAAGCGGAAGTGGGATGGTACTGGGAAGAGTGCGAGTTCGGGTCAACCGCAGCAGCAGGTGAGGAAGACTGAGGCTTTAGATCGTCTTCGGGTCAGAGGCAAGACGGGTACACGGGGAAACTGCCGGAGTGCAATCAATGTGGGTTCCATCATTATGGCAGCTGTGAGAAGTTTCGTTGCAACCGTTGTAAGCGTGTGGGCCACGTTGCTAGGAACTGTAGAGCCAATCTCCAGACAGTTCCAGGCCAAGCGATTGTCCCTTCTCCTGTTCCTCAGGGAAACCAAGGGTGTTATAATTGTGGAGAGACTGGGCACTTCAGACGGGACTGTCCTAAGCTGAACCAAGGG
Source organism: Ambrosia trifida (assembly GCA_028751855.1). NCBI lineage: Eukaryota > Viridiplantae > Streptophyta > Magnoliopsida > Asterales > Asteraceae > Ambrosia > Ambrosia trifida. The sequence goes on from CM054124.1 coordinate 88,984,896, forward strand.
ACTGCAGGTGGAGCTGGGATCGAAGGTGGCGGTCGAACTGCTCCGGCTCGTGCTTATGTCATCGGTGCTAGGGAGAACCAGGAGGATCCTGATACTGTTACTCGTGAGTATTCTTTTCTTGACTCTCGTTATACTCGTATTTATCTCTATTGACATTGTTTGGCGATTCGTATTCATTGTGTGCATTCAGTTTGGTATTTGGTCATTGCTTTGCATTCATGGGTCTGATGTGGGTCCTCTGGAGATGTTACTTGGACGGTACCGGTTGTCACACCCTCAAATTTCCACTGCGGGGTTTATACCGCGAGGCGCGTGACATACCAGGATCCCATAGCCATAAGTCACAGGAACGAACTCTAAATGGCTAAACCATTTAGTTTGTTTTCGAAAACCAAGTTTAGTTAAGCTGCGGAAGCGTAAACCAAATTTAAACCTTTTTAAAAAAAAAACTATGCGCAAAACAATGCGCCCAAATTAAAACCATACGAAAGCATAATATATAATTTATGTGTATGCCCGAGAGCCCAAATGCAGTGAAGTGTACAGTGCTTTCTAATCCTGGCACCGGAAGCTAACTACCTGCAAAAGCATGTAAATCGTGTGTCAACATAAAGCTGGTGAGTTCACAAAGTAAAGTAATTTAATATGCAAATGCGCTGGTTTCCAAAACCACGTAAGTAAGTAAGTTGTGTTGGTGCCCCGCACCGTGTAACCACTAGTTCATCGCATGTCAAGGGTAGCTAACCCATTCATGATAACTAACCGAATATACCGAACTGCTATGTACTTGTAGCCACATAAGTGTGCCGCATGCCTGACATCATTGTCTATCCACAATGATAAAGTTTCGTTAAGTAATAGTTCACCCCCGCGCTCCCCTAGCCGGTGTGAGGTTTGTAAGACATAATAGCGCTATCAACTAATAACCCGCTTGCCAACCCTGGCAACTCATTCGGTACGTGAGGACTTACAGATGATAGAAATGGTTTAGTTTATCAAGGACACAATTGCAAACTAGCAAAGAAACCGACCCTCATAAGGATCCATGGCATCCCAGCCCGGGATGTGTAAGTAGTCCCAAACCGGACTAGAAAATGTTAAGTAAAGTGTCTCATACCTGAGACGCATGCTTTTGAGAAAAAGAGTAGTGAAACTCACCTTAGGTCGCAAGTGAAAATCCAAATTCCACGAATAGTAACGTGCTACCGACTCCCTATTACAAATGTCACTAGGTGAGTATACGTGCGTAACCAACACACCATGTAACTCGTTTATCCAAGACTTTTAAAGTTCAATACCGTGTAGTGACACCTAATGACTCTACGTGCTCAAGTATGTCCTACGTATCCCGTTGGTGATTATAGTGATTATTATCAGTTTAATACATCAAATACATCTCATACAAGTTTTCACACAAGTACATGTCAATTACATACCACATAGAACTCTAAATAGTCACTTAAAGACCCCGTACACAATCTGCGTTTTTAGGAGAGATTGTGCGCTGTGAAAAACAATTTATTTAAAATACTTAACGAATGAATTAGAGTCCAAATTTTTACTGAATTTTATTTGGGATTCACTCGACAATAATTATTTTTGTTTTGTCTTAATTCCAAACACAAAAATTATGAAAATTCGTACAACACAGCTATGTCCAGAAAATTTCCTCAACAGGTCAGTTTAGTAGGAAAATTCTTAAAAATTGTGTATTCATCCAAACGAGATGAATCCACTTGGAAAAGCTCTATTTTTCCAGTATTGACCTACTGTATCATAACCTAACTCCTTGTAAATCTCAAGTTATGACCATTTAAAGTTAGCCCAATTTACAAATCCGAAAATCTGATATGACCCCTAATCAATTAAAATTCCAAAAATGACTCAAACGATGTCCAAATTCGATGGTTTTGCCCACTATGAGAAGCTAAGACCTTGTACATTACAATCATGCAAAGAAATCATCAAAAAAATCAATTTACCAACCCATTACAGCCCCTACAAAACGTTCAACCGAATCTGCCAGAATCTTAAACTTGCATCCCAAGTAATCTACAAACCCTAATTTTTCATGAACATCCCTAATACATGTATAACACCTATAGTACTGATTAAACACCATATTAATCATAGCAAAACACATATGTTATCATGTGAAAACCCTAATCATGGCTACTAATAACAATCATCATCAAATCATCAAGAACATCCAAGAACTCCTACACATACATACATGCGATTCTACATATATTATTTTTAGAGTTTTTAAGGTTTTTCAAGTATTATAATTCATCAGAAATCATAAGGATATATACCTTGCAATGCTAAAACTCCCTAGAGCCTTGAGATTAAACCCGAACTAGCTTGATTAGTGAAAGATTACTTGATTGCTTGAAAGCCAAGAGAGAAGGGGGGTGGGGGTTTCGCACGGCACAAACAAGAAGAAGAAGTAGGGTTTTATCTTTTTCTTGCCTCTTAATTATAAGAGGGCCTTGCTTGTTCCCCAAGTAATTGGGTTTTAGGGCCCTTCTAGTCCATTAACTTGACCTTTTAATCATGTTATAGCCCCATACCGGACCCAATAATATTAGTCACCCTAAATTGCATAGAAACCATTGTTTTCATTATTACATAACATATTAATCATGTTGCGCACGTAATTTACATAATCTACGTATTATCTTTCAGTTAGGCGATCATTCACAAAAACATGTAATTCACATAAGCACGTACTTCATGTTCACCATAATTCAATTGTACGTATTACTGCTATGTATGCCACATAATTCACCAACGTTTGGGATATAGGACTCATGTGTGTGTTTAACAAGGATTTTCCTACTTATAACATATGTTAGCATCTTCTAACACATGTTAACCTACTTAACTAACCCTTGTTAAGTATCTAGCCATGTATGAACATGTAAGTTTACTAGAGTTCAGTAAAAGTATTTAACCTGAAAATGCGGGGTGTCACATCATCCCCAAGTTGAAAAGAATTTCGTCCCGAAATTCAGTAAGTAAACAATAAAGCCAGCTATAAAAATGTGTGCTTGGTTCCCGGATGTCACATCACCCCCAAGTTGAAAGGAATTTCTCCCCGAAATTCACTTTGAAAGAGCTGCTTTATGTTCCGCGTTTGATCTGTGTACGATTTCAGGTTCAGTAAAGAGGTGTGGGTATTTGAGCCGCATCTGATCTCTGCGCTCCCACGTGTATTCCGGTCCTAGACGGGAATTCCACCGTACCTTAACAATAGGTATAGTGCTTTGTCTGAGTTTCTTGACGCCCTGCTCAAGAATCTCCACTGGTTCTTCCACGAACCGTAGCTGATCGTCCACCTGGATCTCCTCCAGTGGTACTACCAGTGTCGTATCAGATAAGCATTCCTTCAAGTTTGAGATGTGGAATACATTATGTACTCCACTGAGTTCATCTGGTAGATTTAGCTGGTAAGCTACTGGACCAATCCTTTTAACGATCTCGAAAGGTCCGACGTATCTGGGATTTAACTTCCCTCGTTTCCCAAAGCGTATCACTCTTTTCCACGGTGACACCTTTAACAAAACCTTGTCCCCAACCTGGAACTCCAAAGGTTTTCAACGTTTGTCAGCATAACTTTTCTGTCGGTCCCGAGCAGCAGCCATCCGGTTTCTAATTTGCACTATCTTCTCAGAAGTTTCGTGCACGAGTTTGGGACCTGTTAGTTGGCTATCCCCAACCTCAGTCCAACAGATAAGAGACTTACACTTGCGCCCGTAAAGTGCCTCGAAAGGCGCACACTGTATCGAAGTGTGGTAACTGTTGTTGTAAGAGAATTCGATTAGGGGCAAGTGCTTATCCCAGTTATTACCAAAGTCCACTACACATGCTCGTAGCAGATCCTCTAATGTTTGGATGGTACGTTCACTTTGTCCATCCGTCTGTGGGTGATAGGCTGTGCTCATATCAAGACGAGTTCCTAAAGCATCTTGGAGAGTAGTCCAGAAACGAGAAGTGAATCGCCCATCGCGATCAGATATAATGGAAGTAGGCACCCCATGCCTAGAGACTATCTCCTTGATGTATAGGTTCGCCAGCTTTTCTAACGAATCCGTTTCTTTTATTGCCAAGAAGTGGGCCGATTTGGTTAAACGGTCCACGATAACCCAAATCATGTTATGGCCCGTTGGCGTTCTAGGAAGCTTTGTAATGAAGTCCATGGAAATTCCATCCCATTTCCACATCGGAATCTCTGGTTGTTGGAGTAGGCCTGAAGGTTTTTGATATTCAATCTTAACCTTCGCACAAGTCAAGCACTTACTAACATAAGTGGCTATCTCGGCTTTCATGTTTGGCCACCAGTATAGAGTCTTAAGATCTTGGTACATCTTGTCCGAACCAGGATGTACCGAATAGCGAGAGGTATGTGCTTCATCGAGCACCAGTTGTCTGAGATCCCCATATCGTGGTATCCAGACTCGATCCATGAAGTACTGCAGACCGTCTGTTCTCAGTTCCAAGTGCTTATCAGCACCATGTAGGGTCTCAAGCCCGATGTTTTCTTCCTTCAATGCCTCACCCTGTGCTTCACGTATCTTATCAGGAAGATTAGAATGAATGGTGAGTTGTAAGGCTCGCACTCTTTTGGGTTTCGTTTCCTTTCGACTGAGGGCATCAGCTACTACATTAGCTTTCCCTGGATGATACTTGATGGCACAGTCATAATCGTTCAAAAGTTCAACCCAGCGACGTTGTCGTATGTTCAGCACTTTTTGATCAAATATATGCTGAAGGCTCTTGTGATCAGTGACAATTGTGCACTTTGTTCCATAGAGGTAGTGCCTCCAGATTTTGAGAGCGAAAACCACCGCTCCCAGTTTCAAATCATGAGTGGGGTAATTCTTCTCATGGATCTTCAGTTGCCGCGATGCATATGCAATTACCTTATCACGTTGCATCAGTACGCACCCTAAACCTTGGATAGACGCATCACAATATACTACAAAGTCCTCTGTACCCTCAGGCAACGATAATATCGGTGCGCTGCAAAGTTTGGACTTTAGTAGCTAAAAGGCGGATTCTTGGGCATCTCCCCACTTATACGTAATACCTTTCTGCGTTAGGGCGGTGAGAGGTTGAGCGATCTTAGAAAATCCCTCAATAAATCTGCGATAATAACCAGCGAGACCAAGAAATTGGCGCACTTCAGTAGGGGTCCTAGGAGCCTCCCACTTTTGATAGCGTCAATCTTGGCTGGGTCCACATGTATTCCTGCCTCGTTGACCACATGCCCAAGGAATTGGACTTCTCGAATCCAGAAGTCACATTTGGTAAACTTTGCATACAGCTGCTCATTCCTCAGTAGTTCCAAGATTAGCCGCAGGTGCTGCTCGTGCTCCTCCCTGCTCTTGGAGTAAATCAATATGTCATCTATGAACACTATGACGAATTTGTCCAAGTAGGGCTTGCACACACGGTTCATTAGATCCATGAACACAGCCGGTGCATTAGTTAGCCCACATGGCATTACCAAAAACTCATAAGTCCATAACGAGTTCGAAACGCCGTCTTTGCCACATCCTCTTCTCGGACTCTCAGTAGATGGTATCCTGACCTCAAGTCAATCTTAGAGTAGAAGTTCGACCCTTGCAGTTGGTCAAACAAGTCATCAATACGAGGCAAAAGGGTAACGATTCTTAATCGTCACATTGTTCAACTCCCGATAATCTATGCACATGCGAAAGCTCCCGTCTTTCTTCTTAACAAACAGAACTAGAGCTCCCCATGGCGAAGAACTAGGTCTAATGAAACCCCTATCCAATAGCTCTTGGAGTTGGGTAGATAGTTCTTGAAGTTCACCTGGTTCTAAACGGTATGGTGCGCGTGCAACTGGCGCTGCTCCAGGTGCAAGGTCAATCTGGAACTCCACTTGACGAACGGGTGGAAGTCCAGGTAATTCCTCTGGGAAGACATCTGGGAAGTCTCGGACCATTGGTGTAACACCCCAACCGATGGCGGAAACATCGGGATGTCACGTAATGATGATTGTTCAGTAGCTCATGGTGAATAATAGATTCCATTAAATAATTTAAATGAATTACATACAATAGTTCTAGAATTTGTACATCAATTTGAATGAAACTATACACATATCTTCAAGCATCAAATCAAATCTTCAAGCAAATAGAACTTGAAACATGTTAAGTTGAAAATGTTTTGGGTCAACAAAAGTTGGTGAGAATTACATAGGTTTTTGATAATTGAGTAAGAATGATGTGCAATTCATGTGTCATGTCAATCTAGTCCATATGTGAGAACATACTAGAAATAAATCGAGTGCATAATCAACCCTGATGACTGTTATAAAATGATACATACCATACGCTCATGGTCCAATATGTTATACGATAACAAACACCCACGCTACCTTTGTAGGAGGCACGTATCCGGGTGGGATTGTCAGTCCAATAGATCTATCAATGTATACCGCCGGCTGATCAATGTTAATGATTATGCTAGAATGGTGCTTACTCTAATCATGCTCAAGACATAATGCAACATAGAAAACACATAGACACATTGATGATTGAATTGCATAAATGATGTTGTAACATGTTTCACCCCAAAAATGGTGATAAATAGAAAAGGGGCTATGTAAAACTCACCTTGGTAAAATGTTATATCTGTTGAGAAATTTGGATAATTGTGTTGACCAAATGTATCAAGTATCACCCTATAATAAAGTAATAAATATGTCTAAGTCTACCAAGTCTACAAATGTATAAGTTCTAGGGCTTCGAATTGGGGATAATTGCTCGTTTGATTAATATAAAAAAATATTCGCCAATTGAGAGGAATTTAGTAAATAAATAACCAAAAATCTTTTTATAAATGTTAAATCTAGGATGGTCACAAGAATGTGTTTAAAGTATAAAAATAATTTTTATAAAATTATTTTCTTTAAAATAGATTATTAAATCTATTTATACAAATTGTCAAACTTTAACTTTAATATCTTAAAAATACTAAAATTAAAGAATTATCATTTTAAAAATTATATTTCTGTTCTAAATGGTTAAAAATAATTTGTATAAAATTTTGGTGCAAAAATGATGAAAATTGGATTTATTATGATTTAATTATGATTAAAACTAACAAAAATTGATTAAAAATGTTAAATAAATGATTTTTCTGAAATAAAAATCATTTTTGAAAAGCTTAATGTTATAAAAACTTAGGATAATTTTTGTGGAAATTAATAAGATCGTTTTGATATTTTTATAGATTTTTATAAATAAAATAGAATAAACTTGATTTATTTATTATAGATAATAAATAAAAGATTTTTGAAAAACTAAAAGTTGGGTATTAAACTTTATCATAGGAATAACTTAAAATAAATTTTGTAGGATTTATAAACCATGTTTAGTATTTTTTTTTACACATATTAGACATAATATATATGCATAATATATAAGAATTTGTTAAAAAAATATTTTGTAGGGCATGGGAATCGAACCTTGCCTCACAGGGCGGTTCAATGGTTTTTCAACAACCATCAAACCATCTGGTCTGGTCAACAGGCTTGTTTCATTTCAGTTTCGAAAATATTTAATATAAAGAACAATCATTTATCTTCCCCAAATTATTAGTATGAACCCTAGATTTCACAATAAATTGAATTACACAACATTAACCCAATTAATCATGGGGTTAATGTTGTGTAGGTTCTGATTAACAAAACCCATAAAAAATATAGGACTTACAAACTTGTTTTGATCACGAATGCTCGGTCAACCAACAAGGTCAAAGCGTGATCAATTAATCAACACAGAGGGTTTTTAAGTAAGAATTAGAGGTTGAGAGATGATGTTCGGCGAGATTAGAAGGTTCAGCAACCTTCAATTTATAGTGATCGAGTCTGGATCATAAATTTGGCAAATCGTTGACCTTGTTTAATGTTTGACGCGTTTTGGTTAAATTTGGTTATATTTGATTGTAATTATAGGTATTCTCGAGTCAAAGATGGCCGGATTTCACGAGTCCAAGTCAAACAATAATTAGTATGAGTTAGTTAAGCCAATTAAAGGGTCAAAAGAAAGAAAAAAAAAAAAAAATTATCATCATCGCTGCTGTTGCTGTGCACGTCCACAGGGAGGAACAAGGAAGGGTTAATGTGTGCATAAATATAATATACGTTGGGTTTATATCAAATGTAAGGGTGTGGAGTAGTTGGTTAGTGCGTGTGTATGAGTGTGGAGTGACTCGGGTTCGAGACCCGGCACAAACCACTATTTTTTTTAATTAAAGGTAAAGGGGTAGGAGAGTTGGGCTTGGCTGGGTGGGCCGGCTGATGGGCCTGGGCTTCAGGAAACAAAGGTATGGTTGGGTTGGGTTGGGTTTAATAGTTCTAAATTAATAAAAATCAGTTTTTTTTTTTTTACATATAAAATCTGCAATTTATTTTTTTTTAATATTATTATTATTATTATTATTATTATTATTATTATTATATATATATACATATATATATAAGTTGTGAATGAGGAAAATAAAGATTTAGGCATATTATGGAAATAATATACGTTTTAAAATCTGAAAATTTTGCGATGTTACAGTCTCCCCTACTTTTAGGAACTTCGTCCCGAAGTTAAGAGAAATATTAGGTTTACAATTGGTCAACCACCGGAAACCTTGATAAAATTCCACACTACCTTAACGTACCTGTAAATTCGTGATTACGTTCCGGACCGTAATTACCAATTTACCTTACATTAAGATTTTGCGTCCTTTTATGACTTTACCGATTGTTGAGTAGGTCTGATAGTCTCTACCAATCGTTGAGCAGGTGGTAGGGCCTCTCCCGACTGTTGGAAAGACATGATGACCTCTACCAATCGTTAAGTAGGTTGTTTGGTAGTCAACAAGTAAGCAAGTATGATCATAGATATAGCAATCAGTTCACATTCAAACAGGCATGCACACAGATGTTATGATAATACTTGAATTTATTACTTGAATCAAAAGTGTCATTACATAGAATTAAAAGCAAACAACATTTAAATGATGGAACTTGCTGTTAAGTAGCTGGAGGGTCTTGATCTTGGTTTAGTTTAGGGCATCGGTTACGGTAGTGATTTGGGTTTCCACATTCATAGCATTGACCATAGTTGTATTTACCAGGACGATTAAGATTAGCAACCTGAGCAGGGTTGTGGATAATCGCAGCCAGTCGGGCATCAACACCTTTGTTGTTTTTGTTGTTGTTGTGGTTGTTGTTACTTTCCTCTTGGTTTTTCACCACTGTTATTGCGAGTGCTACGACGTGGAGACATGATCCGTAAGGGACACAATGAAGGTTCAATGTGTCATGAAATGAATGAGGTGATATAAGGAATGTAATCATTTATTCATTAATTAAAACGAATAAACGAAAACGTTGACTTATCAAAGATTCTAAATTCTAATAACATATGAAGACATGCTTTAGCCTATAAGTGAACACTCATCCCGAGAATTCCCAGGTAGGCATCCGGGTCCCTCGTCTGATTGGGATATATGCGCAATGCCAGCCTAGACAGAAGACTCAGAATACAGGCGTTCACCCTTCCAGATTGCACGTGTTCGTTATTAAAATCTAGAACTTCGACGAGATCTCAAGGGGGTTCAGGTTAGACCTGAGGATTTTGTCCTATTAGTCTAAGAGTAGATCCACTGATGGAGAGCAACCTTCTTGTAGTAGTGAAGGTAGGGATAAGAAGTAGGAGGAAGATAGAGTATATCAAGTAAAAGAAGCATGTACTGGTTAAATCCTATGGTTATAGACTAGATTATTTTTCTAATAACCTAATTCCCTATAACCATGGCTCTGATACCAATCTGTAACACCCCAACCGATGGCGGAAACATCGGGATGTCACGTAATGATGATTGTTCAGTAGCTCATGGTGAATAATAGATTCCATTAAATAATTTAAATGAATTACATACAATAGTTCTAGAATTTGTACATCAATTTGAATGAAACTATACACATATCTTCAAGCATCAAATCAAATCTTCAAGCAAATAGAACCTGAAACATGTTAAGTTGAAAATGTTTTGGGTCAACAAAAGTTGGTGAGAATTACATAGGTTTTTGATAATTGAGTAAGAATGATGTGCAATTCATGTGTCATGTCAATCTAGTCCATATGTGAGAACATACTAGAAATAAATCGAGTGCATAATCAACCCTGATGACTGTTATAAAATGATACATACCATACGCTCATGGTCCAATATGTTATACGATAACAAACACCCACGCTACCTTTGTAGGAGGCACGTATCCGGGTGGGATTGTCAGTCCAATAGATCTATCAATGTATACCGCCGGCTGATCAATGTTAATGATTATGCTAGAATGGTGCTTACTCTAATCATGCTCAAGACATAATGCAACATAGAAAACACATAGACACATTGATGATTGAATTGCATAAATGATGTTGTAACATGTTTCACCCCAAAAATGGTGATAAATAGAAAAGGGGCTATGTAAAACTCACCTTGGTAAAATGTTATATCTGTTGAGAAATTTGGATAATTGTGTTGACCAAATGTATCAAGTATCACCCTATAATAAAGTAATAAATATGTCTAAGTCTACCAAGTCTACAAATGTATAAGTTCTAGGGCTTCGAATTGGGGATAATTGCTCGTTTGATTAATATAAAAAAATATTCGCCAATTGAGAGGAATTTAGTAAATAAATAACCAAAAATCTTTTTATAAATGTTAAATCTAGGATGGTCACAAGAATGTGTTTAAAGTATAAAAATAATTTTTATAAAATTATTTTCTTTAAAATAGATTATTAAATCTATTTATACAAATTGTCAAACTTTAACTTTAATATCTTAAAAATACTAAAATTAAAGAATTATCATTTTAAAAATTATATTTCTGTTCTAAATGGTTAAAAATAATTTGTATAAAATTTTGGTGCAAAAATGATGAAAATTGGATTTATTATGATTTAATTATGATTAAAACTAACAAAAATTGATTAAAAATGTTAAATAAATGATTTTTCTGAAATAAAAATCATTTTTGAAAAGCTTAATGTTATAAAAACTTAGGATAATTTTTGTGGAAATTAATAAGATCGTTTTGATATTTTTATAGATTTTTATAAATAAAATAGAATAAACTTGATTTATTTATTATAGATAATAAATAAAAGATTTTTGAAAAACTAAAAGTTGGGTATTAAACTTTATCATAGGAATAACTTAAAATAAATTTTGTAGGATTTATAAACCATGTTTAGTATTTTTTTTACACATATTAGACATAATATATATGCATAATATATAAGAATTTGTTAAAAAAATATTTTGTAGGGCATGGGAATCGAACCTTGCCTCACAGGGCGGTTCAATGGTTTTTCAACAACCATCAAACCATCTGGTCTGGTCAACAGGCTTGTTTCATTTCAGTTTCGAAAATATTTAATATAAAGAACAATCATTTATCTTCCCCAAATTATTAGTATGAACCCTAGATTTCACAATAAATTGAATTACACAACATTAACCCAATTAATCATGGGGTTAATGTTGTGTAGGTTCTGATTAACAAAACCCATAAAAAATATAGGACTTACAAACTTGTTTTGATCACGAATGCTCGGTCAACCAACAAGGTCAAAGCGTGATCAATTAATCAACACAGAGGGTTTTTAAGTAAGAATTAGAGGTTGAGAGATGATGTTCGGCGAGATTAGAAGGTTCAGCAACCTTCAATTTATAGTGATCGAGTCTGGATCATAAATTTGGCAAATCGTTGACCTTGTTTAATGTTTGACGCGTTTTGGTTAAATTTGGTTATAATTGATTGTAATTATAGGTATTCTCGAGTCAAAGATGGCCGGATTTCACGAGTCCAAGTCAAACAATAATTAGTATGAGTTAGTTAAGCCAATTAAAGGGTCAAAAGAAAGAAAAAAAAAATAATTATCATCATCGCTGCTGTTGCTGTGCACGTCCACAGGGAGGAACAAGGAAGGGTTAATGTGTGCATAAATATAATATACGTTGGGTTTATATCAAATGTAAGGGTGTGGAGTAGTTGGTTAGTGCGTGTGTATGAGTGTGGAGTGACTCGGGTTCGAGACCCGGCACAAACCACTATTTTTTTTAATTAAAGGTAAAGGGGTAGGAGAGTTGGGCTTGGCTGGGTGGGCCGGCTGATGGGCCTGGGCTTCAGGAAACAAAGGTATGGTTGGGTTGGGTTGGGTTTAATAGTTCTAAATTAATAAAAATCAGTTTTTTTTTTTTTACATATAAAATCTGCAATTTATTTTTTTTAATATTATTATTATTATTATTATTATTATATATATATATACATATATATATATATAAGTTGTGAATGAGGAAAATAAAGATTTAGGCATATTATGGAAATAATATACGTTTTAAAATCTGAAAATTTTGCGATGTTACAGTCTCCCATACTTTTAGGAACTTCGTCCCGAAGTTAAGAGAAATATTAGGTTTACAATTGGTCAACCACCGGAAACCTTGATAAAATTCCACACTACCTTAACGTACCTGTAAATTCGTGATTACGTTCCGGACCGTAATTACCAATTTACCTTACATTAAGATTTTGCGTCCTTTTATGACTTTACCGATTGTTGAGTAGGTCTGATAGTCTCTACCAATCGTTGAGCAGGTGGTAGGGCCTCTCCCGACTGTTGGAAAGACATGATGACCTCTACCAATCGTTAAGTAGGTTGTTTGGTAGTCAACAAGTAAGCAAGTATGATCATAGATATAGCAATCAGTTCACATTCAAACAGGCATGCACACAGATGTTATGATAATACTTGAATTTATTACTTGAATCAAAAGTGTCATTACATAGAATTAAAAGCAAACAACATTTAAATGATGGAACTTGCTGTTAAGTAGCTGGAGGGTCTTGATCTTGGTTTAGTTTAGGGCATCGGTTACGGTAGTGATTTGGGTTTCCACATTCATAGCATTGACCATAGTTGTATTTACCAGGACGATTAAGATTAGCAACCTGAGCAGGGTTGTGGATAATCGCAGCCAGTCGGGCATCAACACCTTTGTTGTTTTTGTTGTTGTTGTGGTTGTTGTTACTTTCCTCTTGGTTTTTCACCACTGTTATTGCGAGTGCTACGACGTGGAGACATGATCCGTAAGGGACACAATGAAGGTTCAATGTGGCATGAAATGAATGAGGTGATATAAGGAATGTAATCATTTATTCATTAATTAAAACGAATAAACGAAAACGTTGACTTATCAAAGATTCTAAATTCTAATAACATATGAAGACATGCTTTAGCCTATAAGTGAACACTCATCCCGAGAATTCCCAGGTAGGCATCCGGGTCCCTCGTCTGATTGGGATATATGCGCAATGCCAGCCTAGACAGAAGACTCAGAATACAGGCGTTCACCCTTCCAGATTGCACGTGTTCGTTATTAAAATCTAGAACTTCGACGAGATCTCAAGGGGGTTCAGGTTAGACCTGAGGATTTTGTCCTATTAGTCTAAGAGTAGATCCACTGATGGAGAGCAACCTTCTTGTAGTAGTGAAGGTAGGGATAAGAAGTAGGAGGAAGATAGAGTATAGCAAGTAAAAGAAGCATGTACTGGTTAAATCCTATGGTTATAGACTAGATTATTTTTCTAATAACCTAATTCCCTATAACCATGGCTCTGATACCAATCTGTAACACCCCAACCGATGGCGGAAACATCGGGATGTCACGTAATGATGATTGTTCAGTAGCTCATGGTGAATAATAGATTCCATTAAATAATTTAAATGAATTACATACAATAGTTCTAGAATTTGTACATCAATTTGAATGAAACTATACACATATCTTCAAGCATCAAATCAAATCTTCAAGCAAATAGAACCTGAAACATGTTAAGTTGAAAATGTTTTGGGTCAACAAAAGTTGGTGAGAATTACATAGGTTTTTGATAATTGAGTAAGAATGATGTGCAATTCATGTGTCATGTCAATCTAGTCCATATGTGAGAACATACTAGAAATAAATCGAGTGCATAATCAACCCTGATGACTGTTATAAAATGATACATACCATACGCTCATGTTCCAATATGTTATACGATAACAAACACCCACGCTACCTTTGTAGGAGGCACGTATCCGGGTGGGATTGTCAGTCCAATAGATCTATCAATGTATACCGCCGGCTGATCAATGTTAATGATTATGCTAGAATGGTGCTTACTCTAATCATGCTCAAGACATAATGCAACATAGAAAACACATAGACACATTGATGATTGAATTGCATAAATGATGTTGTAACATGTTTCACCCCAAAAATGGTGATAAATAGAAAAGGGGCTATGTAAAACTCACCTTGGTAAAATGTTATATCTGTTGAGAAATTTGGATAATTGTGTTGACCAAATGTATCAAGTATCACCCTATAATAAAGTAATAAATATGTCTAAGTCTACCAAGTCTACAAATGTATAAGTTCTAGGGCTTCGAATTGGGGATAATTGCTCGTTTGATTAATATAAAAAAATATTCGCCAATTGAGAGGAATTTAGTAAATAAATAACCAAAAATCTTTTTATAAATGTTAAATCTAGGATGGTCTCAAGAATGTGTTTAAAGTATAAAAATAATTTTTATAAAATTATTTTCTTTAAAATAGATTATTAAATCTATTTATACAAATTGTCAAACTTTAACTTTAATATCTTAAAAATACTAAAATTAAAGAATTATCATTTTAAAAATTATATTTCTGTTCTAAATGGTTAAAAATAATTTGTATAAAATTTTGGTGCAAAAATGATGAAAATTGGATTTATTATGATTTAATTATGATTAAAACTAACAAAAATTGATTAAAAATGTTAAATAAATGATTTTTCTGAAATAAAAATCATTTTTGAAAAGCTTAATGTTATAAAAACTTAGGATAATTTTTGTGGAAATTAATAAGATCGTTTTGATATTTTTATAGATTTTTATAAATAAAATAGAATAAACTTGATTTATTTATTATAGATAATAAATAAAAGATTTTTGAAAAACTAAAAGTTGGGTATTAAACTTTATCATAGGAATAACTTAAAATAAATTTTGTAGGATTTATAAACCATGTTTAGTATTTTTTTTACACATATTAGACATAATATATATGCATAATATATAAGAATTTGTTAAAAAAATATTTTGTAGGGCATGGGAATCGAACCTTGCCTCACAGGGCGGTTCAATGGTTTTTCAACAACCATCAAACCATCTGGTCTGGTCAACAGGCTTGTTTCATTTCAGTTTCGAAAATATTTAATATAAAGAACAATCATTTATCTTCCCCAAATTATTAGTATGAACCCTAGATTTCACAATAAATTGAATTACACAACATTAACCCAATTAATCATGGGGTTAATGTTGTGTAGGTTCTGATTAACAAAACCCATAAAAAATATAGGACTTACAAACTTGTTTTGATCACGAATGCTCGGTCAACCAACAAGGTCAAAGCGTGATCAATTAATCAACACAGAGGGTTTTTAAGTAAGAATTAGAGGTTGAGAGATGATGTTCGGCGAGATTAGAAGGTTCAGCAACCTTCAATTTATAGTGATCGAGTCTGGATCATAAATTTGGCAAATCGTTGACCTTGTTTAATGTTTGACGCGTTTTGGTTAAATTTGGTTATAATTGATTGTAATTATAGGTATTCTCGAGTCAAAGATGGCCGGATTTCACGAGTCCAAGTCAAACAATAATTAGTATGAGTTAGTTAAGCCAATTAAAGGGTCAAAAGAAAGAAAAAAAAAAATAATTATCATCATCGCTGCTGTTGCTGTGCACGTCCACAGGGAGGAACAAGGAAGGGTTAATGTGTGCATAAATATAATATACGTTGGGTTTATATCAAATGTAAGGGTGTGGAGTAGTTGGTTAGTGCGTGTGTATGAGTGTGGAGTGACTCGGGTTCGAGACCCGGCACAAACCACTATTTTTTTTAATTAAAGGTAAAGGGGTAGGAGAGTTGGGCTTGGCTGGGTGGGCCGGCTGATGGGCCTGGGCTTCAGGAAACAAAGGTATGGTTGGGTTGGGTTGGGTTTAATAGTTCTAAATTAATAAAAATCAGTTTTTTTTTTTTTTTTACATATAAAATCTGCAATTTATTTTTTTTTAATATTATTATTATTATTATTATTATTATATATATATATATACATATATATATAAGTTGTGAATGAGGAAAATAAAGATTTAGGCATATTATGGAAATAATATACGTTTTAAAATCTGAAAATTTTGCGATGTTACAGTCTCCCATACTTTTAGGAACTTCGTCCCGAAGTTAAGAGAAATATTAGGTTTACAATTGGTCAACCACCGGAAACCTTGATAAAATTCCACACTACCTTAACGTACCTGTAAATTCGTGATTACGTTCCGGACCGTAATTACCAATTTACCTTACATTAAGATTTTGCGTCCTTTTATGACTTTACCGATTGTTGAGTAGGTCTGATAGTCTCTACCAATCGTTGAGCAGGTGGTAGGGCCTCTCCCGACTGTTGGAAAGACATGATGACCTCTACCAATCGTTAAGTAGGTTGTTTGGTAGTCAACAAGTAAGCAAGTATGATCATAGATATAGCAATCAGTTCACATTCAAACAGGCATGCACACAGATGTTATGATAATACTTGAATTTATTACTTGAATCAAAAGTGTCATTACATAGAATTAAAAGCAAACAACATTTAAATGATGGAACTTGCTGTTAAGTAGCTGGAGGGTCTTGATCTTGGTTTAGTTTAGGGCATCGGTTACGGTAGTGATTTGGGTTTCCACATTCATAGCATTGACCATAGTTGTATTTACCAGGACGATTAAGATTAGCAACCTGAGCAGGGTTGTGGATAATCGCAGCCAGTCGGGCATCAACACCTTTGTTGTTTTTGTTGTTGTTGTGGTTGTTGTTACTTTCCTCTTGGTTTTTCACCACTGTTATTGCGAGTGCTACGACGTGGAGACATGATCCGTAAGGGACACAATGAAGGTTCAATGTGGCATGAAATGAATGAGGTGATATAAGGAATGTAATCATTTATTCATTAATTAAAACGAATAAACGAAAACGTTGACTTATCAAAGATTCTAAATTCTAATAACATATGAAGACATGCTTTAGCCTATAAGTGAACACTCATCCCGAGAATTCCCAGGTAGGCATCCGGGTCCCTCGTCTGATTGGGATATATGCGCAATGCCAGCCTAGACAGAAGACTCAGAATACAGGCGTTCACCCTTCCAGATTGCACGTGTTCGTTATTAAAATCTAGAACTTCGACGAGATCTCAAGGGGGTTCAGGTTAGACCTGAGGATTTTGTCCTATTAGTCTAAGAGTAGATCCACTGATGGAGAGCAACCTTCTTGTAGTAGTGAAGGTAGGGATAAGAAGTAGGAGGAAGATAGAGTATAGCAAGTAAAAGAAGCATGTACTGGTTAAATCCTATGGTTATAGACTAGATTATTTTTCTAATAACCTAATTCCCTATAACCATGGCTCTGATACCAATCTGTAACACCCCAACCGATGGCGGAAACATCGGGATGTCACGTAATGATGATTGTTCAGTAGCTCATGGTGAATAATAGATTCCATTAAATAATTTAAATGAATTACATACAATAGTTCTAGAATTTGTACATCAATTTGAATGAAACTATACACATATCTTCAAGCATCAAATCAAATCTTCAAGCAAATAGAACCTGAAACATGTTAAGTTGAAAATGTTTTGGGTCAACAAAAGTTGGTGAGAATTACATAGGTTTTTGATAATTGAGTAAGAATGATGTGCAATTCATGTGTCATGTCAATCTAGTCCATATGTGAGAACATACTAGAAATAAATCGAGTGCATAATCAACCCTGATGACTGTTATAAAATGATACATACCATACGCTCATGGTCCAATATGTTATACGATAACAAACACCCACGCTACCTTTGTAGGAGGCACGTATCCGGGTGGGATTGTCAGTCCAATAGATCTATCAATGTATACCGCCGGCTGATCAATGTTAATGATTATGCTAGAACGGTGCTTACTCTAATCATGCTCAAGACATAATGCAACATAGAAAACACATAGACACATTGATGATTGAATTGCATAAATGATGTTGTAACATGTTTCACCCAAAAATGGTGATAAATAGAAAAGGGGCTATGTAAAACTCACCTTGGTAAAATGTTATATCTGTTGAGAAATTTGGATAATTGTGTTGACCAAATGTATCAAGTATCACCCTATAATAAAGTAATAAATATGTCTAAGTCTACCAAGTCTACAAATGTATAAGTTCTAGGGCTTCGAATTGGGGATAATTGCTCGTTTGATTAATATAAAAAAATATTCGCCAATTGAGAGGAATTTAGTAAATAAATAACCAAAAATCTTTTTATAAATGTTAAATCTAGGATGGTCTCAAGAATGTGTTTAAAGTATAAAAATAATTTTTATAAAATTATTTTCTTTAAAATAGATTATTAAATCTATTTATACAAATTGTCAAACTTTAACTTTAATATCTTAAAAATACTAAAATTAAAGAATTATCATTTTAAAAATTATATTTCTGTTCTAAATGGTTAAAAATAATTTGTATAAAATTTTGGTGCAAAAATGATGAAAATTGGATTTATTATGATTTAATTATGATTAAAACTAACAAAAATTGATTAAAAATGTTAAATAAATGATTTTTCTGAAATAAAAATCATTTTTGAAAAGCTTAATGTTATAAAAACTTAGGATAATTTTTGTGGAAATTAATAAGATCGTTTTGATATTTTTATAGATTTTTATAAATAAAATAGAATAAACTTGATTTATTTATTATAGATAATAAATAAAAGATTTTTGAAAAACTAAAAGTTGGGTATTAAACTTTATCATAGGAATAACTTAAAATAAATTTTGTAGGATTTATAAACCATGTTTAGTATTTTTTTTACACATATTAGACATAATATATATGCATAATATATAAGAATTTGTTAAAAAAATATTTTGTAGGGCATGGGAATCGAACCTTGCCTCACAGGGCGGTTCAATGGTTTTTCAACAACCATCAAACCATCTGGTCTGGTCAACAGGCTTGTTTCATTTCAGTTTCGAAAATATTTAATATAAAGAACAATCATTTATCTTCCCCAAATTATTAGTATGAACCCTAGATTTCACAATAAATTGAATTACACAACATTAACCCAATTAATCATGGGGTTAATGTTGTGTAGGTTCTGATTAACAAAACCCATAAAAAATATAGGACTTACAAACTTGTTTTGATCACGAATGCTCGGTCAACCAACAAGGTCAAAGCGTGATCAATTAATCAACACAGAGGGTTTTTAAGTAAGAATTAGAGGTTGAGAGATGATGTTCGGCGAGATTAGAAGGTTCAGCAACCTTCAATTTATAGTGATCGAGTCTGGATCATAAATTTGGCAAATCGTTGACCTTGTTTAATGTTTGACGCGTTTTGGTTAAATTTGGTTATAATTGATTGTAATTATAGGTATTCTCGAGTCAAAGATGGCCGGATTTCACGAGTCCAAGTCAAACAATAATTAGTATGAGTTAGTTAAGCCAATTAAAGGGTCAAAAGAAAGAAAAAAAAAATAATTATCATCATCGCTGCTGTTGCTGTGCACGTCCACAGGGAGGAACAAGGAAGGGTTAATGTGTGCATAAATATAATATACGTTGGGTTTATATCAAATGTAAGGGTGTGGAGTAGTTGGTTAGTGCGTGTGTATGAGTGTGGAGTGACTCGGGTTCGAGACCCGGCACAAACCACTATTTTTTTTAATTAAAGGTAAAGGGGTAGGAGAGTTGGGCTTGGCTGGGTGGGCCGGCTGATGGGCCTGGGCTTCAGGAAACAAAGGTATGGTTGGGTTGGGTTGGGTTTAATAGTTCTAAATTAATAAAAATCAGTTTTTTTTTTTTTTTTTTTACATATAAAATCTGCAATTTATTTTTTATTATTATTATTATTATTATTATTATTATATATATATATATATATACATATATATATAAGTTGTGAATGAGGAAAATAAAGATTTAGGCATATTATGGAAATAATATACGTTTTAAAATCTGAAAATTTTGCGATGTTACAGTCTCCCCTACTTTTAGGAACTTCGTCCCGAAGTTAAGAGAAATATTAGGTTTACAATTGGTCAACCACCGGAAACCTTGATAAAATTCCACACTACCTTAACGTACCTGTAAATTCGTGATTACGTTCCGGACCGTAATTACCAATTTACCTTACATTAAGATTTTGCGTCCTTTTATGACTTTACCGATTGTTGAGTAGGTCTGATAGTCTCTACCAATCGTTGAGCAGGTGGTAGGGCCTCTCCCGACTGTTGGAAAGACATGATGACCTCTACCAATCGTTAAGTAGGTTGTTTGGTAGTCAACAAGTAAGCAAGTATGATCATAGATATAGCAATCAGTTCACATTCAAACAGGCATGCACACAGATGTTATGATAATACTTGAATTTATTACTTGAATCAAAAGTGTCATTACATAGAATTAAAAGCAAACAACATTTAAATGATGGAACTTGCTGTTAAGTAGCTGGAGGGTCTTGATCTTGGTTTAGTTTAGGGCATCGGTTACGGTAGTGATTTGGGTTTCCACATTCATAGCATTGACCATAGTTGTATTTACCAGGACGATTAAGATTAGCAACCTGAGCAGGGTTGTGGATAATCGCAGCCAGTCGGGCATCAACACATTTGTTGTTTTTGTTGTTGTTGTGGTTGTTGTTACTTTCCTCTTGGTTTTTCACCACTGTTATTGCGAGTGCTACGACGTGGAGACATGATCCGTAAGGGACACAATGAAGGTTCAATGTGGCATGAAATGAATGAGGTGATATAAGGAATGTAATCATTTATTCATTAATTAAAACGAATAAACGAAAACGTTGACTTATCAAAGATTCTAAATTCTAATAACATATGAAGACATGCTTTAGCCTATAAGTGAACACTCATCCCGAGAATTCCCAGGTAGGCATCCGGGTCCCTCGTCTGATTGGGATATATGCGCAATGCCAGCCTAGACAGAAGACTCAGAATACAGGCGTTCACCCTTCCAGATTGCACGTGTTCGTTATTAAAATCTAGAACTTCGACGAGATCTCAAGGGGGTTCAGGTTAGACCTGAGGATTTTGTCCTATTAGTCTAAGAGTAGATCCACTGATGGAGAGCAACCTTCTTGTAGTAGTGAAGGTAGGGATAAGAAGTAGGAGGAAGATAGAGTATAGCAAGTAAAAGAAGCATGTACTGGTTAAATCCTATGGTTATAGACTAGATTATTTTTCTAATAACCTAATTCCCTATAACCATGGCTCTGATACCAATCTGTAACACCCCAACCGATGGCGGAAACATCGGGATGTCACGTAATGATGATTGTTCAGTAGCTCATGGTGAATAATAGATTCCATTAAATAATTTAAATGAATTACATACAATAGTTCTAGAATTTGTACATCAATTTGAATGAAACTATACACATATCTTCAAGCATCAAATCAAATCTTCAAGCAAATAGAACCTGAAACATGTTAAGTTGAAAATGTTTTGGGTCAACAAAAGTTGGTGAGAATTACATAGGTTTTTGATAATTGAGTAAGAATGATGTGCAATTCATGTGTCATGTCAATCTAGTCCATATGTGAGAACATACTAGAAATAAATCGAGTGCATAATCAACCCTGATGACTGTTATAAAATGATACATACCATACGCTCATGGTCCAATATGTTATACGATAACAAACACCCACGCTACCTTTGTAGGAGGCACGTATCCGGGTGGGATTGTCAGTCCAATAGATCTATCAATGTATACCGCCGGCTGATCAATGTTAATGATTATGCTAGAATGGTGCTTACTCTAATCATGCTCAAGACATAATGCAACATAGAAAACACATAGACACATTGATGATTGAATTGCATAAATGATGTTGTAACATGTTTCACCCCAAAAATGGTGATAAATAGAAAAGGGGCTATGTAAAACTCACCTTGGTAAAATGTTATATCTGTTGAGAAATTTGGATAATTGTGTTGACCAAATGTATCAAGTATCACCCTATAATAAAGTAATAAATATGTCTAAGTCTACCAAGTCTACAAATGTATAAGTTCTAGGGCTTCGAATTGGGGATAATTGCTCGTTTGATTAATATAAAAAAATATTCGCCAATTGAGAGGAATTTAGTAAATAAATAACCAAAAATCTTTTTATAAATGTTAAATCTAGGATGGTCACAAGAATGTGTTTAAAGTATAAAAATAATTTTTATAAAATTATTTTCTTTAAAATAGATTATTAAATCTATTTATACAAATTGTCAAACTTTAACTTTAATATCTTAAAAATACTAAAATTAAAGAATTATCATTTTAAAAATTATATTTCTGTTCTAAATGGTTAAAAATAATTTGTATAAAATTTTGGTGCAAAAATGATGAAAATTGGATTTATTATGATTTAATTATGATTAAAACTAACAAAAATTGATTAAAAATGTTAAATAAATGATTTTTCTGAAATAAAAATCATTTTTGAAAAGCTTAATGTTATAAAAACTTAGGATAATTTTTGTGGAAATTAATAAGATCGTTTTGATATTTTTATAGATTTTTATAAATAAAATAGAATAAACTTGATTTATTTATTATAGATAATAAATAAAAGATTTTTGAAAAACTAAAAGTTGGGTATTAAACTTTATCATAGGAATAACTTAAAATAAATTTTGTAGGATTTATAAACCATGTTTAGTATTTTTTTTACACATATTAGACATAATATATATGCATAATATATAAGAATTTGTTAAAAAAATATTTTGTAGGGCATGGGAATCGAACCTTGCCTCACAGGGCGGTTCAATGGTTTTTCAACAACCATCAAACCATCTGGTCTGGTCAACAGGCTTGTTTCATTTCAGTTTCGAAAATATTTAATATAAAGAACAATCATTTATCTTCCCCAAATTATTAGTATGAACCCTAGATTTCACAATAAATTGAATTACACAACATTAACCCAATTAATCATGGGGTTAATGTTGTGTAGGTTCTGATTAACAAAACCCATAAAAAATATAGGACTTACAAACTTGTTTTGATCACGAATGCTCGGTCAACCAACAAGGTCAAAGCGTGATCAATTAATCAACACAGAGGGTTTTTAAGTAAGAATTAGAGGTTGAGAGATGATGTTCGGCGAGATTAGAAGGTTCAGCAACCTTCAATTTATAGTGATCGAGTCTGGATCATAAATTTGGCAAATCGTTGACCTTGTTTAATGTTTGACGCGTTTTGGTTAAATTTGGTTATAATTGATTGTAATTATAGGTATTCTCGAGTCAAAGATGGCCGGATTTCACGAGTCCAAGTCAAACAATAATTAGTATGAGTTAGTTAAGCCAATTAAAGGGTCAAAAGAAAGAAAAAAAAAATAATTATCATCATCGCTGCTGTTGCTGTGCACGTCCACAGGGAGGAACAAGGAAGGGTTAATGTGTGCATAAATATAATATACGTTGGGTTTATATCAAATGTAAGGGTGTGGAGTAGTTGGTTAGTGCGTGTGTATGAGTGTGGAGTGACTCGGGTTCGAGACCCGGCACAAACCACTATTTTTTTTAATTAAAGGTAAAGGGGTAGGAGAGTTGGGCTTGGCTGGGTGGGCCGGCTGATGGGCCTGGGCTTCAGGAAACAAAGGTATGGTTGGGTTGGGTTGGGTTTAATAGTTCTAAATTAATAAAAATCAGTTTTTTTTTTTTTTACATATAAAATCTGCAATTTATTTTTTTTAATATTATTATTATTATTATTATTATTATTATTATTATTATATATATATACATATATATATATAAGTTGTGAATGAGGAAAATAAAGATTTAGGCATATTATGGAAATAATATACGTTTTAAAATCTGAAAATTTTGCGATGTTACAGTCTCCCATACTTTTAGGAACTTCGTCCCGAAGTTAAGAGAAATATTAGGTTTACAATTGGTCAACCACCGGAAACCTTGATAAAATTCCACACTACCTTAACGTACCTGTAAATTCGTGATTACGTTCCGGACCGTAATTACCAATTTACCTTACATTAAGATTTTGCGTCCTTTTATGACTTTACCGATTGTTGAGTAGGTCTGATAGTCTCTACCAATCGTTGAGCAGGTGGTAGGGCCTCTCCCGACTGTTGGAAAGACATGATGACCTCTACCAATCGTTAAGTAGGTTGTTTGGTAGTCAACAAGTAAGCAAGTATGATCATAGATATAGCAATCAGTTCACATTCAAACAGGCATGCACACAGATGTTATGATAATACTTGAATTTATTACTTGAATCAAAAGTGTCATTACATAGAATTAAAAGCAAACAACATTTAAATGATGGAACTTGCTGTTAAGTAGCTGGAGGGTCTTGATCTTGGTTTAGTTTAGGGCATCGGTTACGGTAGTGATTTGGGTTTCCACATTCATAGCATTGACCATAGTTGTATTTACCAGGACGATTAAGATTAGCAACCTGAGCAGGGTTGTGGATAATCGCAGCCAGTCGGGCATCAACACCTTTGTTGTTTTTGTTGTTGTTGTGGTTGTTGTTACTTTCCTCTTGGTTTTTCACCACTGTTATTGCGAGTGCTACGACGTGGAGACATGATCCGTAAGGGACACAATGAAGGTTCAATGTGGCATGAAATGAATGAGGTGATATAAGGAATGTAATCATTTATTCATTAATTAAAACGAATAAACGAAAACGTTGACTTATCAAAGATTCTAAATTCTAATAACATATGAAGACATGCTTTAGCCTATAAGTGAACACTCATCCCGAGAATTCCCAGGTAGGCATCCGGGTCCCTCGTCTGATTGGGATATATGCGCAATGCCAGCCTAGACAGAAGACTCAGAATACAGGCGTTCACCCTTCCAGATTGCACGTGTTCGTTATTAAAATCTAGAACTTCGACGAGATCTCAAGGGGGTTCAGGTTAGACCTGAGGATTTTGTCCTATTAGTCTAAGAGTAGATCCACTGATGGAGAGCAACCTTCTTGTAGTAGTGAAGGTAGGGATAAGAAGTAGGAGGAAGATAGAGTATAGCAAGTAAAAGAAGCATGTACTGGTTAAATCCTATGGTTATAGACTAGATTATTTTTCTAATAACCTAATTCCCTATAACCATGGCTCTGATACCAATCTGTAACACCCCAACCGATGGCGGAAACATCGGGATGTCACGTAATGATGATTGTTCAGTAGCTCATGGTGAATAATAGATTCCATTAAATAATTTAAATGAATTACATACAATAGTTCTAGAATTTGTACATCAATTTGAATGAAACTATACACATATCTTCAAGCATCAAATCAAATCTTCAAGCAAATAGAACCTGAAACATGTTAAGTTGAAAATGTTTTGGGTCAACAAAAGTTGGTGAGAATTACATAGGTTTTTGATAATTGAGTAAGAATGATGTGCAATTCATGTGTCATGTCAATCTAGTCCATATGTGAGAACATACTA
Organism: Ambrosia trifida; assembly: GCA_028751855.1. Taxonomy (NCBI): domain Eukaryota; kingdom Viridiplantae; phylum Streptophyta; class Magnoliopsida; order Asterales; family Asteraceae; genus Ambrosia; species Ambrosia trifida. The sequence goes on from CM054124.1 coordinate 89,010,604, forward strand.
GAAATAAATCGAGTGCATAATCAACCCTGATGACTGTTATAAAATGATACATACCATACGCTCATGGTCCAATATGTTATACGATAACAAACACCCACGCTACCTTTGTAGGAGGCACGTATCCGGGTGGGATTGTCAGTCCAATAGATCTATCAATGTATACCGCCGGCTGATCAATGTTAATGATTATGCTAGAATGGTGCTTACTCTAATCATGCTCAAGACATAATGCAACATAGAAAACACATAGACACATTGATGATTGAATTGCATAAATGATGTTGTAACATGTTTCACCCCAAAAATGGTGATAAATAGAAAAGGGGCTATGTAAAACTCACCTTGGTAAAATGTTATATCTGTTGAGAAATTTGGATAATTGTGTTGACCAAATGTATCAAGTATCACCCTATAATAAAGTAATAAATATGTCTAAGTCTACCAAGTCTACAAATGTATAAGTTCTAGGGCTTCGAATTGGGGATAATTGCTCGTTTGATTAATATAAAAAAATATTCGCCAATTGAGAGGAATTTAGTAAATAAATAACCAAAAATCTTTTTATAAATGTTAAATCTAGGATGGTCACAAGAATGTGTTTAAAGTATAAAAATAATTTTTATAAAATTATTTTCTTTAAAATAGATTATTAAATCTATTTATACAAATTGTCAAACTTTAACTTTAATATCTTAAAAATACTAAAATTAAAGAATTATCATTTTAAAAATTATATTTCTGTTCTAAATGGTTAAAAATAATTTGTATAAAATTTTGGTGCAAAAATGATGAAAATTGGATTTATTATGATTTAATTATGATTAAAACTAACAAAAATTGATTAAAAATGTTAAATAAATGATTTTTCTGAAATAAAAATCATTTTTGAAAAGCTTAATGTTATAAAAACTTAGGATAATTTTTGTGGAAATTAATAAGATCGTTTTGATATTTTTATAGATTTTTATAAATAAAATAGAATAAACTTGATTTATTTATTATAGATAATAAATAAAAGATTTTTGAAAAACTAAAAGTTGGGTATTAAACTTTATCATAGGAATAACTTAAAATAAATTTTGTAGGATTTATAAACCATGTTTAGTATTTTTTTTACACATATTAGACATAATATATATGCATAATATATAAGAATTTGTTAAAAAAATATTTTGTAGGGCATGGGAATCGAACCTTGCCTCACAGGGCGGTTCAATGGTTTTTCAACAACCATCAAACCATCTGGTCTGGTCAACAGGCTTGTTTCATTTCAGTTTCGAAAATATTTAATATAAAGAACAATCATTTATCTTCCCCAAATTATTAGTATGAACCCTAGATTTCACAATAAATTGAATTACACAACATTAACCCAATTAATCATGGGGTTAATGTTGTGTAGGTTCTGATTAACAAAACCCATAAAAAATATAGGACTTACAAACTTGTTTTGATCACGAATGCTCGGTCAACCAACAAGGTCAAAGCGTGATCAATTAATCAACACAGAGGGTTTTTAAGTAAGAATTAGAGGTTGAGAGATGATGTTCGGCGAGATTAGAAGGTTCAGCAACCTTCAATTTATAGTGATCGAGTCTGGATCATAAATTTGGCAAATCGTTGACCTTGTTTAATGTTTGACGCGTTTTGGTTAAATTTGGTTATAATTGATTGTAATTATAGGTATTCTCGAGTCAAAGATGGCCGGATTTCACGAGTCCAAGTCAAACAATAATTAGTATGAGTTAGTTAAGCCAATTAAAGGGTCAAAAGAAAGAAAAAAAAAATAATTATCATCATCGCTGCTGTTGCTGTGCACGTCCACAGGGAGGAACAAGGAAGGGTTAATGTGTGCATAAATATAATATACGTTGGGTTTATATCAAATGTAAGGGTGTGGAGTAGTTGGTTAGTGCGTGTGTATGAGTGTGGAGTGACTCGGGTTCGAGACCCGGCACAAACCACTATTTTTTTTAATTAAAGGTAAAGGGGTAGGAGAGTTGGGCTTGGCTGGGTGGGCCGGCTGATGGGCCTGGGCTTCAGGAAACAAAGGTATGGTTGGGTTGGGTTGGGTTTAATAGTTCTAAATTAATAAAAATCAGTTTTTTTTTTTTTACATATAAAATCTGCAATTTATTTTTTTTTAATATTATTATTATTATTATTATTATTATTATATATATATATATACATATATATATATAAGTTGTGAATGAGGAAAATAAAGATTTAGGCATATTATGGAAATAATATACGTTTTAAAATCTGAAAATTTTGCGATGTTACAGTCTCCCCTACTTTTAGGAACTTCGTCCCGAAGTTAAGAGAAATATTAGGTTTACAATTGGTCAACCACCAGAAACCTTGATAAAATTCCACACTACCTTAACGTACCTGTAAATTCGTGATTACGTTCCGGACCGTAATTACCAATTTACCTTACATTAAGATTTTGCGTCCTTTTATGACTTTACCGATTGTTGAGTAGGTCTGATAGTCTCTACCAATCGTTGAGCAGGTGGTAGGGCCTCTCCCGACTGTTGGAAAGACATGATGACCTCTACCAATCGTTAAGTAGGTTGTTTGGTAGTCAACAAGTAAGCAAGTATGATCATAGATATAGCAATCAGTTCACATTCAAACAGGCATGCACACAGATGTTATGATAATACTTGAATTTATTACTTGAATCAAAAGTGTCATTACATAGAATTAAAAGCAAACAACATTTAAATGATGGAACTTGCTGTTAAGTAGCTGGAGGGTCTTGATCTTGGTTTAGTTTAGGGCATCGGTTACGGTAGTGATTTGGGTTTCCACATTCATAGCATTGACCATAGTTGTATTTACCAGGACGATTAAGATTAGCAACCTGAGCAGGGTTGTGGATAATCGCAGCCAGTCGGGCATCAACACCTTTGTTGTTTTTGTTGTTGTTGTGGTTGTTGTTACTTTCCTCTTGGTTTTTCACCACTGTTATTGCGAGTGCTACGACGTGGAAACATGATCCGTAAGGGACACAATGAAGGTTCAATGTGGCATGAAATGAATGAGGTGATATAAGGAATGTAATCATTTATTCATTAATTAAAACGAATAAACGAAAACGTTGACTTATCAAAGATTCTAAATTCTAATAACATATGAAGACATGCTTTAGCCTATAAGTGAACACTCATCCCGAGAATTCCCAGGTAGGCATCCGGGTCCCTCGTCTGATTGGGATATATGCGCAATGCCAGCCTAGACAGAAGACTCAGAATACAGGCGTTCACCCTTCCAGATTGCACGTGTTCGTTATTAAAATCTAGAACTTCGACGAGATCTCAAGGGGGTTCAGGTTAGACCTGAGGATTTTGTCCTATTAGTCTAAGAGTAGATCCACTGATGGAGAGCAACCTTCTTGTAGTAGTGAAGGTAGGGATAAGAAGTAGGAGGAAGATAGAGTATAGCAAGTAAAAGAAGCATGTACTGGTTAAATCCTATGGTTATAGACTAGATTATTTTTCTAATAACCTAATTCCCTATAACCATGGCTCTGATACCAATCTGTAACACCCCAACCGATGGCGGAAACATCGGGATGTCACGTAATGATGATTGTTCAGTAGCTCATGGTGAATAATAGATTCCATTAAATAATTTAAATGAATTACATACAATAGTTCTAGAATTTGTACATCAATTTGAATGAAACTATACACATATCTTCAAGCATCAAATCAAATCTTCAAGCAAATAGAACCTGAAACATGTTAAGTTGAAAATGTTTTGGGTCAACAAAAGTTGGTGAGAATTACATAGGTTTTTGATAATTGAGTAAGAATGATGTGCAATTCATGTGTCATGTCAATCTAGTCCATATGTGAGAACATACTAGAAATAAATCGAGTGCATAATCAACCCTGATGACTGTTATAAAATGATACATACCATACGCTCATGGTCCAATATGTTATACGATAACAAACACCCACGCTACCTTTGTAGGAGGCACGTATCCGGGTGGGATTGTCAGTCCAATAGATCTATCAATGTATACCGCCGGCTGATCAATGTTAATGATTATGCTAGAATGGTGCTTACTCTAATCATGCTCAAGACATAATGCAACATAGAAAACACATAGACACATTGATGATTGAATTGCATAAATGATGTTGTAACATGTTTCACCCCAAAAATGGTGATAAATAGAAAAGGGGCTATGTAAAACTCACCTTGGTAAAATGTTATATCTGTTGAGAAATTTGGATAATTGTGTTGACCAAATGTATCAAGTATCACCCTATAATAAAGTAATAAATATGTCTAAGTCTACCAAGTCTACAAATGTATAAGTTCTAGGGCTTCGAATTGGGGATAATTGCTCGTTTGATTAATATAAAAAAATATTCGCCAATTGAGAGGAATTTAGTAAATAAATAACCAAAAATCTTTTTATAAATGTTAAATCTAGGATGGTCACAAGAATGTGTTTAAAGTATAAAAATAATTTTTATAAAATTATTTTCTTTAAAATAGATTATTAAATCTATTTATACAAATTGTCAAACTTTAACTTTAATATCTTAAAAATACTAAAATTAAAGAATTATCATTTTAAAAATTATATTTCTGTTCTAAATGGTTAAAAATAATTTGTATAAAATTTTGGTGCAAAAATGATGAAAATTGGATTTATTATGATTTAATTATGATTAAAACTAACAAAAATTGATTAAAAATGTTAAATAAATGATTTTTCTGAAATAAAAATCATTTTTGAAAAGCTTAATGTTATAAAAACTTAGGATAATTTTTGTGGAAATTAATAAGATCGTTTTGATATTTTTATAGATTTTTATAAATAAAATAGAATAAACTTGATTTATTTATTATAGATAATAAATAAAAGATTTTTGAAAAACTAAAAGTTGGGTATTAAACTTTATCATAGGAATAACTTAAAATAAATTTTGTAGGATTTATAAACCATGTTTAGTATTTTTTTTACACATATTAGACATAATATATATGCATAATATATAAGAATTTGTTAAAAAAATATTTTGTAGGGCATGGGAATCGAACCTTGCCTCACAGGGCGGTTCAATGGTTTTTCAACAACCATCAAACCATCTGGTCTGGTCAACAGGCTTGTTTCATTTCAGTTTCGAAAATATTTAATATAAAGAACAATCATTTATCTTCCCCAAATTATTAGTATGAACCCTAGATTTCACAATAAATTGAATTACACAACATTAACCCAATTAATCATGGGGTTAATGTTGTGTAGGTTCTGATTAACAAAACCCATAAAAAATATAGGACTTACAAACTTGTTTTGATCACGAATGCTCGGTCAACCAACAAGGTCAAAGCGTGATCAATTAATCAACACAGAGGGTTTTTAAGTAAGAATTAGAGGTTGAGAGATGATGTTCGGCGAGATTAGAAGGTTCAGCAACCTTCAATTTATAGTGATCGAGTCTGGATCATAAATTTGGCAAATCGTTGACCTTGTTTAATGTTTGACGCGTTTTGGTTAAATTTGGTTATAATTGATTGTAATTATAGGTATTCTCGAGTCAAAGATGGCCGGATTTCACGAGTCCAAGTCAAACAATAATTAGTATGAGTTAGTTAAGCCAATTAAAGGGTCAAAAGAAAGAAAAAAAAAAATAATTATCATCATCGCTGCTGTTGCTGTGCACGTCCACAGGGAGGAACAAGGAAGGGTTAATGTGTGCATAAATATAATATACGTTGGGTTTATATCAAATGTAAGGGTGTGGAGTAGTTGGTTAGTGCGTGTGTATGAGTGTGGAGTGACTCGGGTTCGAGACCCGGCACAAACCACTATTTTTTTTAATTAAAGGTAAAGGGGTAGGAGAGTTGGGCTTGGCTGGGTGGGCCGGCTGATGGGCTTGGGCTTCAGGAAACAAAGGTATGGTTGGGTTGGGTTGGGTTTAATAGTTCTAAATTAATAAAAATCAGTTTTTTTTTTTTTTTTACATATAAAATCTGCAATTTATTTTTTTTAATATTATTATTATTATTATTATTATTATTATTATTATTATATATATATATATATACATATATATATATAAGTTGTGAATGAGGAAAATAAAGATTTAGGCATATTATGGAAATAATATACGTTTTAAAATCTGAAAATTTTGCGATGTTACAGTCTCCCCTACTTTTAGGAACTTCGTCCCGAAGTTAAGAGAAATATTAGGTTTACAATTGGTCAACCACCGGAAACCTTGATAAAATTCCACACTACCTTATCGTACCTGTAAATTCGTGATTACGTTCCGGACCGTAATTACCAATTTACCTTACATTAAGATTTTGCGTCCTTTTATGACTTTACCGATTGTTGAGTAGGTCTGATAGTCTCTACCAATCGTTGAGCAGGTGGTAGGGCCTCTCCCGACTGTTGGAAAGACATGATGACCTCTACCAATCGTTAAGTAGGTTGTTTGGTAGTCAACAAGTAAGCAAGTATGATCATAGATATAGCAATCAGTTCACATTCAAACAGGCATGCACACAGATGTTATGATAATACTTGAATTTATTACTTGAATCAAAAGTGTCATTACATAGAATTAAAAGCAAACAACATTTAAATGATGGAACTTGCTGTTAAGTAGCTGGAGGGTCTTGATCTTGGTTTAGTTTAGGGCATCGGTTACGGTAGTGATTTGGGTTTCCACATTCATAGCATTGACCATAGTTGTATTTACCAGGACGATTAAGATTAGCAACCTGAGCAGGGTTGTGGATAATCGCAGCCAGTCGGGCATCAACACCTTTGTTGTTGTTGTGGTTGTTGTTACTTTCCTCTTGGTTTTTCACCACTGTTATTGCGAGTGCTACGACGTGGAGACATGATCCGTAAGGGACACAATGAAGGTTCAATGTGGCATGAAATGAATGAGGTGATATAAGGAATGTAATCATTTATTCATTAATTAAAACGAATAAACGAAAACGTTGACTTATCAAAGATTCTAAATTCTAATAACATATGAAGACATGCTTTAGCCTATAAGTGAACACTCATCCCGAGAATTCCCAGGTAGGCATCCGGGTCCCTCGTCTGATTGGGATATATGCGCAATGCCAGCCTAGACAGAAGACTCAGAATACAGGCGTTCACCCTTCCAGATTGCACGTGTTCGTTATTAAAATCTAGAACTTCGACGAGATCTCAAGGGGGTTCAGGTTAGACCTGAGGATTTTGTCCTATTAGTCTAAGAGTAGATCCACTGATGGAGAGCAACCTTCTTGTAGTAGTGAAGGTAGGGATAAGAAGTAGGAGGAAGATAGAGTATAGCAAGTAAAAGAAGCATGTACTGGTTAAATCCTATGGTTATAGACTAGATTATTTTTCTAATAACCTAATTCCCTATAACCATGGCTCTGATACCAATCTGTAACACCCCAACCGATGGCGGAAACATCGGGATGTCACGTAATGATGATTGTTCAGTAGCTCATGGTGAATAATAGATTCCATTAAATAATTTAAATGAATTACATACAATAGTTCTAGAATTTGTACATCAATTTGAATGAAACTATACACATATCTTCAAGCATCAAATCAAATCTTCAAGCAAATAGAACCTTGCCTCACAGGGCGGTTCAATGGTTTTTCAACAACCATCAAACCATCTGGTCTGGTCAACAGGCTTGTTTCATTTCAGTTTCGAAAATATTTAATATAAAGAACAATCATTTATCTTCCCCAAATTATTAGTATGAACCCTAGATTTCACAATAAATTGAATTACACAACATTAACCCAATTAATCATGGGGTTAATGTTGTGTAGGTTCTGATTAACAAAACCCATAAAAAATATAGGACTTACAAACTTGTTTTGATCACGAATGCTCGGTCAACCAACAAGGTCAAAGCGTGATCAATTAATCAACACAGAGGGTTTTTAAGTAAGAATTAGAGGTTGAGAGATGATGTTCGGCGAGATTAGAAGGTTCAGCAACCTTCAATTTATAGTGATCGAGTCTGGATCATAAATTTGGCAAATCGTTGACCTTGTTTAATGTTTGACGCGTTTTGGTTAAATTTGGTTATAATTGATTGTAATTATAGGTATTCTCGAGTCAAAGATGGCCGGATTTCACGAGTCCAAGTCAAACAATAATTAGTATGAGTTAGTTAAGCCAATTAAAGGGTCAAAAGAAAGAAAAAAAAATAATAATTATCATCATCGCTGCTGTTGCTGTGCACGTCCACAGGGAGGAACAAGGAAGGGTTAATGTGTGCATAAATATAATATACGTTGGGTTTATATCAAATGTAAGGGTGTGGAGTAGTTGGTTAGTGCGTGTGTATGAGTGTGGAGTGACTCGGGTTCGAGACCCGGCACAAACCACTATTTTTTTTAATTAAAGGTAAAGGGGTAGGAGAGTTGGGCTTGGCTGGGTGGGCCGGCTGATGGGCCTGGGCTTCAGGAAACAAAGGTATGGTTGGGTTGGGTTGGGTTTAATAGTTCTAAATTAATAAAAATCAGTTTTTTTTTTTTTTTACATATAAAATCTGCAATTTTTTTTTTAATATTATTATTATTATTATTATTATTATATACATATATATATATATAAGTTGTGAATGAGGAAAATAAAGATTTAGGCATATTATGGAAATAATATACGTTTTAAAATCTGAAAATTTTGCGATGTTACAATTGGAATGTCCTCAATCTTGGTTTCAGTTCCAGCTCGAGTACCTGATATGTTAGCCAAAATGGCTGGACAGCCCTTACGAATACACTTCTGGGCCTTCAGATAAGAGATGATGCCTACCATGGCACCACCACGATCACCCTGTATAGATAAAAGTTCTCCACTTGGGAGGGGGAATACGAACTATCTTCTCCTGACAGAGAATTTCAGCGTGTTGCTTGGACAACCAGTCCATGCCAACCCCGAGATCAAAGCTTCCAAGGGTGATAGGTAGAATGTTGATGGCAAACGATTGCCCATCCAACTCGAGCTTACAATCACGATGAATATGGGTTACCTCAACAGGCTTTCCATCAGCCAGTTCAATAGAGTATGGAGTATCTCGAAGAGTAGGAACCATCCCTAATTGTTTACTAAGTTTTGATGAAACAAAACTATAATTCTACACATCCAAACGGAAACCAAACGTCATTCAATCATATTATTATCTAGATCATCATCCTAAGTAGCCATAAAAATGTCTAGCCACTCATAATATTAAAAAATACCATCACAAAATAATTAAACATAGTTTTAAGTATGTCTAGAGAAAAATTAATAAAAATTAAACCTAACCCAAGGCTCGTTGGCTCTTGATCTTTAACGTGCCCGTGGCCTTTTCTCCTTCCGTGCCCGTTCGATCGTCACCGCTGCTGACCGGTCTACTTCGTCTTCTGTATGCGATTCTCCAATTGCAATTGTGAGTGAGTGATTGTATGAATTGGAATTGTGAATATATATAATATCCCTCCTAAAGAATAATGTGTTCTCGATCTGCTCCTAGGAATTTTATATCGCTGCCGTCCAACTCCTACCTATATGCACCGACTTCTTTTTTTTTTGGTATTGTTTTAGGCTTGGGCTTTGGCCCAAGTCCCTTTGAGTTTTTTTTTTTCTTTAATATTATTATTATTATTATACTCCGCGCTCTTGCCTTGGGTGTTCATGACTTGACCAAAGTTCTTCGTTTATACTCCAACGTCCATGAACACATGCTCTCTAGTGTTCGTGTCTCGATTAAAATTCTTTCGTTCTGAGCCAATTTTCCACGAACACCTATAAAATAATAAAATAAATAAATAAGTACTAAAAATGACTCAAAACTAATAAAAATCTATAAAAACCTATACTAAATAAAATAGACCGGTACACGCCTAAAACTAATAAAAACACTATCTAAACGACTCTAAAACTGCACAAACTTTACACTGGAAATAGATGTATTTTACAATACATCAAATATCCCCACACTTATCTCTTTTTCGTCCCTGAAAAAGAATTATGCAATGGGATCACAATCAAGTAATCTGGCCTCAAAACATAGGTTACTTTAATTTTAAAAATCTAATCACGTGTCAACTGCGATTGCAGGTATACTTGTCCTCTTAAACCCAACCGCCGGTTTCTAAGCCCCTTATCATGTTAGTTTATCTTTAGGTTCATTTAGTCTACCTAGGGTCTCACACTAAAGAAGCCACAGTTTCACCTAATCCCGCCTCAAGCTTATGAAACAAAAGGAACAATCAATTGACTATTCCTAACCGTTTTATGTAGAAAACCGAGAGAATTTAAAATCATATATATATATATATATATATTTTTTTTTCATCTCAGCATACTTAACTCAGAGGGTGTGACCAATCCAAGTCGCTATCCCAGTGGCCAGGCACCTTAAGCTTCAGTATTTTTGCTTTGATTTCTATTTTTTTTTCATGAGCTTTTTTAGATATTTATTTTCAGACAATCCTAGAGGGAGTCGAGTCCGGAGTCACTATCCCTAGAAACGACACCATTGGCCTTGCCCTTATTTTATATCCAGCTCTTTTTTTTTCTTTTGATTAGAAATTCTAACGGTTTTAAACTTATAACGGTATTCCTTATACTATTATTGGCGGTTTCAGCTTCCCCATTTTTTCCTAGATGAGAACCCACACGGTATCCTAATATATTTAGTGTATTATCTCAAAGAAAACTTTTCTACCGGCTGGGCCTACCCACATATCCCAAGTCAACACGCTTTCGATTATTTATTCTTCTAATACATATACTATTTGAAAACTAGACACTTGATTTTATCTATCATTTCCCATATTTTATAATGCAAACTTCAAAATCAGGGACTTTTTTTTTTTCAGTTTTTTTTTTCAGGTTTTTCAATTTTTTTTTTTGGACTCAAAATGACTCTGTATACAAACTAAACGACAGTTTCCCATCCCCACACTTAAACTCTACATTGCCCTCAATGTAGGAATAGAAAACGACTAAAAACAAAAAATAAATTCCGAATACAAAAATAAAAAGACAAGGGCAAATTGGAAAGGACTTAGCTGGTTTATTAACGCGTAAGCTCCAAAAACTCTAGTCCAATCCAGCTCGATCGTATAGCATTTCATTCGCGATCAGCTCTAACACAATGGTAAACTTTTGGGTTGCTTCAATATAACGTACAGCTCCAGAATCGCCCGAATGGAGATTGAGTACGAACGGTACAATCCAAACCTGCACAAGATAAAACAAAAACCCAGCAGAATACCGAACTAAAAAAAAATAATAAAATAAAATAAAATAAAAAGACTCAAACTAATAACCTAGACACATAATAAAAGCAAAAACAAAAAGACGACGCAACTAAGTAACGAACATGAAAAGAATATACAAACTCTACACATGGGGGTATCCCCACACTCTCATAAACCTACTCGGGATTGATCTCAGGGAGGTCCGAAACCTCCACCTCCTCATCAACGCTCATCCCATCCTCATAATGCTTCAACCTATGGCCGTTCACCTTCCATCGCTGGCCATCCTCACCTTCAATCTCAATCGTACCGTAGGGAAAAACCTGTGTAACAACATAAGGACCCGTCCAACGCGACCTAAGCTTTCCTGAGAACAACCTAAGACGAGAATTATACTGTAACACTTTCTCCCCACACTTAAATTCTTTCACTATCTTCAGACGCTTATCGTGCAACTTCTTAGTTTTCTCTTTATAATCCCACGATCTCATATAAGCATCATCCCTCAACTCCTCTAACTCATGCAACTGAAGGTATCTATGCTTACCTGCCTTATCCAGATCTAAATTCACCCTCTTCAATGCCCAAAACGCCTTATGCTCTAACTCAACCGGTAAATGGCACGCTTTCCCATAAACTAACCGAAAAGGAGTGGTGCCTATCGGTGTCTTAAATGCGGTGCGAAAAGCCCACAATGCATCCTCTAGGTGATCTGACCAATCCTTTCGGTTCTGCCCCACTGTTTTCTCTAGGATTCTCTTGATCCCGCGATTGGTATTTTCCACTTGACCACTTGTTTGTGGATGATAAGCCGTAGAAAGCCGATGGGTGACCCCATAGCGTTTTAAAGCTTTCTCCATCTGGTCATTGCAAAAGTGTGTATCACGATCGCTAATCAAGGACTTAGGAGCACCAAACCTAGAAAACAGTGTCTTTAAAAACCTCACAACAACCCGTGCGTCATTTGTAGGCAAAGCTTGAGCTTCCACCCACTTAGAAACATAGTCAACCGCAACTAGGATGTATCTATTCCCACGAGAATTGGGGAATGGACCCATGAAATCAATGCCCCACATATCAAATACTTCAATGGTCTGAATAGGATTTTGGGGCATCTCATTACGGGATGAGATATTACCGGTCCTCTGACAGGCATCACAATGTCTCACAAACTCATGGGCATCCTTAAAAATGGTCGGCCAGTAGAAACCCGCATCAAACACGCGTTTGGCAGTATTAGCCGCCCCGTAGTGACCTCCTACTCTACCCTCATGACAGTGCCTAAGGATATCTCTCGTCTCCTCACCAAAAACACATCTCCTCAAAACCTGATCTGGTCCTAACCTAAACAAGTAAGGATCATCCCACAAGTAGTACTTAGAGTCAGCTATCAATTTCTTTTTCTCCTGAAAAGTAATATCACTCTTAAATTCACCCGAAACTAAGTAATTAGCTATGTCGGCATACCAAGGGAAGTCCCTACAGATCCTAGCTACCACAGACATCAAACTCTCATGAGGAAAATCATCCCTAATCATCTCTTCCCTACCTCTCTCTAACTCTGGATTCTCTAAACGATATATGATCCGCAGCTACATTCTCAGCTCCACTCTTATCCCTAATCTCAATATCAAACTCTTGAAGCAAAAGGATCCACCTAATCAGTCTAGGCTTTGCATCTTTCTTGGAGAAAAGATGCCTAAGAGCGGAATGGTCAGTAAAAATGATAGTCTTAGAAAGCACGAGATATGACCTAAACTTATCACAAGCAAAGACGACGGCTAGCAACTCCTTCTCTGTCGTCGTGTAATTCTCTTGGGCATCATTGAGTGTTTTGCTAGCGTAGTAAATGGGATGGAAATGCTTGTCCCTACGCTGGCCCAACACAGCCCCAACAGCAAAGTCGCTAGCATCACACATGATCTCGAAAGGAAGAGACCAATCTGGAGCGACCAGAATGGGAGCCGTCACTAAACGCTCCTTCAACAACTCAAATGCCTTGACACATTCAGCAGAAAACTCGAATGGTCGATCTTTCTCAAGAAGTTGGGTCATCGGGCGGGCAATCATAGAAAAATCCTTAATGAAACGCCTATAGAAACCCGCGTGACCTAGAAAACTACGAATAGACTTCACAGAAGTAGGCGGCGGGAGTTGGGAAATGGTGTCGATTTTAGCTCTATCAACCTCAATCCCCGCCTATGAAATCTTGTGCCCAAGCACAATACCCTCACGAACCATGAAGTGACACTTTTCCCAATTAAGCATCAGGTTCGTCTCCTCACACCGAGTAAGAACACGATCTAGATTACGCAAACAATGATCGAAGGAACTCCCAAAGACAGAGAAATCATCCATGAAAACCTCCATGGAATCCTCGATCAACTCAAAAATCGCCATCATACATCGCTGAAACGTGGCCGGGGCATTACATAGCCCAAAAGGCATGCGCCGATACGCAAAAGTGCCAAAGGGGCATGTGAATGTGGTTTTCTCTTGATCCTCAGGTGCAATAGGGATCTGAAAGTAACCAGAGAAACCATCCAGAAAGCAGTAAAACTGCTGACCCGACAAACGCTCAAGCATCTGATCAATAAAGGGCAAGGGGAAGTGGTCCTTGCGGGTGGCGTCATTGAGTTTGCGATAGTCAATGCAAACTCGCCATCCGGTCACAGTCCTAGTGGGTATGAGCTCATTTTTCTCATTCGTGACAACCGTCATTCCCCCTTTCTTGGGAACAACCTGGACAGGACTCACCCAAGATGAATCAGAGATGGGATAAATCAAACCTGCATCTAACAACTTAATCACTTCTTTCTTAACCACATCCTGCATGTTCGGGTTTAGCCGTCGCTGAGGCTGGACAACTGGCTTAAACTCCTCAGTCATCAGAATCTTATGCGTGCAAAAAGAAGGGTGGATGCCCTTAATGTCAAAGAGCTTCCACGCAATAGCACGCTTGTGTGCTTTCAGTACACACAACAACCTCTCTTTCTCATCCTCTGTCAACTCAGATGATATGATGACAGGCAACTGAGAGTCCTCCCCTAAATATGCATACTCTAGATGAGATGGTAACTCCTTAAGCTCAAGGGTAGGGGGTGTCTCAAGTGATGGTGTCTCTAGAGGTCTCTCCGAATCAGTGGTCTCGAAAACTTGGGAGGCCTCATCAGAAAGGTGAGACTGAACAGCGGGTGGAGACATGTCCCGCTCAAGATCAAACTCAGTCATCTCAATGCACCCTTTATACTCGGTACCGAGCATCTGTGTGTCAAGGGTGTCTCGCTCGCAGAAGCTAGTGAGAAAGCTCCCCACCTGAGTTATGAACGAATCAATGAAGTACAGAGTATCATCGTTCTGGTTAGGGTGCTTCATGGAGTGCTGAACATCAAAAGTGACCTGCTCGTCGGCAACTCGAAGAGTGAGTTTGCCATCAAAGACATCAACAATAGCACGAGCAGTGGCTAAGAATGGACGACCAAGAATGAGTGGAACCTGTGAGTCCTCGTCCATGTCAAGTATAACAAAATCCACCGGGAAAACAAATTTATCAACCTTAACTAACAAGTTTTCCACTATCCCGCGCGGAAACTTCACCGATCGGTCGGCGAGCTGAATACTCATGCGCGTAGGAGACAGCTCTCCTACATTGAGCCTAGCAAAAACAGAGTAGGGCATTAAATTAATGCTAGCTCCAAGGTCTGCAAGAGCATTACTAACAGTGAGATTCCCTATCAGACAGGGAATGGTAAAGCTACCAGGATCAGTCATCTTCGGGGCAGCTTATTCTGCAGCGCTGCAGAGACCTGCTCAGGAAGAGTAACAGAAGAGATCTCCTCAAGTTTCTTTTTGTTTGTGAGCAAATCTTTCAGAAACTTGACATACTTAGGCATCTTCGAAAGAGCCTCAACAAATGGTAAGTTCACCTGGATCTTTTTCAGCATATCCAGGAACTTACGGTACTGATCAGAATCATCTGGTCTAGCAAGTCGACCAGGAAATGGCGGCTTAGGCTTGTAGGACTTCACCGGAGTGTCATCTCTCTTCTTACCTTGAGACCCGCTGGTTTGTGCTGTACTTGCTGGGCGGAGCCTAGGTTGCACCTCGCCAGCTGGTGTCTCTCTCTCAACTCCCTCATCAACAGACTCATCCTCTCCTACTGGTAACGAATCATCTACCCCCTTCCCACTCCTAGTAGTAACGGCTTTCGCCTGATGCTGCCTAAACGATGAACTAGAGGAGTTAGGATTATTGACAGTGTTACTAAGAAGGCCTCCTGGTGGTCTCTGGTTAACCTGATTAGCTAATTCTACTACTTTGGCCTCTAGGTTTTGAAACGCAGCTTGTTGACCCTTCCTAAAAGCTTCATTCTCAGTAAGTTGTGACTGAATGTTACTAAGAATCTGGGACTGGTTCTCTAGAATGGTAGTAAGGTCAGACTCAGTACGACTAGTGGGACCCCCAGAGTTGGGAGCTTGGAACAGATTCTGGCGAGGTTGGTTTCTAGAAGAGTTACCCCCTTGCCAGTTGGAGTTCTGATTTCTCCAGTTGGAGTTCGAGTTGGAAGTGTAGTTTTGATAAGGTGGTTTAAGCCACCCAGAATTTAGAGAATCTACCTGTTCCTGACTCCGAATTGGACACTCAGATGTGTCATGACCCCCCCTACATATTTCACACCTATCTAACCTCATCTGAAGATCTCTCACTTGCTTAGTTAAATTCTCAATCACCGCAGCCAGACCAGTATCAGGTGCAATCAGATAAACACCTCAGGTAGTAGGAGAGGCGTTACTAGTCATGGGATTTGAATTCCCAACAGTATGCTTTGGTGGTCTCTCAGAATGGGCAAAACTCTCAAATAACTCATTAGCTGCATCAATATCCATTTTTCCATGAAATTACCCTGTGCAGCTGTATTAAAACGAACTCGAGTCTCAAAAGTGAGGCCATTGTAGAATTTCTCCACAAGGGCCCAGTCAGAAAGACCATGATGAGGGCATCGGCTCAGTAGGGTCTGGAAACGCTCCCAAGCCATGTAGTATGGCTCATCAGGATCCATACGGAATGAGTGAATCTGCTCCCTAATGCGGGAATCCTTGGAAGCTGGGTGATATTTTCTTAAGAATTTTCCAAGCATGTCCTCCCAAGTAGAAATGGAACTATTAGGCAGAGTGTCATACCAAGTGGCGGCACGACCAGACAAACTAAATGGGAACAAACGCAGATAAATGGCTTCCTTTGTGATGTGGGAAAGATTGAAAGTGTCACAGATGCGCACAAATCGGGACAGATGTCCATGAGCATCCTCCTCCCCAAGACCATGAAATTGAGTAGCGTTAGTAATAGTGGCCATGACATGGGAGGGGATTTGCCAATTGTTGGCGTCAGCAGTAGCAGGGCGAGCAATGGGAGAACGAATCCCAGTAAGTCCCTCAGTGGCACGAGAGTGCACTGTGCGTCTGACATTTCCTTCAGCCATTTCAGCAGTGAGTGGTGGGAAAGGAATGGGTTTTGGTGGAGAATGGATGGTGGGTTTAGGTTCAGAAAAAGAAAAGGATGAAAAGGATGGAGAAGACGAGCGTACCTGATCAATTTTCTTCCGGATGACTGTTCGAAACTCGTTAAGGCGCTCGTGGATGTCGAGGTTGGGATCCGTGCAGGTGGTGAATTCAGGTGGTCCTTGTGAGCGAGTATGTGGCATACACTGAAAGTGCAAACGACGCTGGAGTTACTAATGGATAGCAAATAACCTAAGACTAAAAGCACAAGTAGCACAGATAATCGCAGGCAGATCCAGCAAGAAGTAAACAAGCAAAACAAAACAAGTAAAATCAAAAAGTGCAAGTAAAAAGTCCCCGGCAACGGCGCCAAAAACTTGATGCGTGCTGATATATATATAAAAATGTGCACAAGTTAAAACCCTAGACTCAACTAAACCACGAACAATCGGCAAGTGTACCGTTCGTTTGTAGCAAGCGAATAAGACCAGGTATCGAACCAAAGGACTCAATTAAACACAGAAGATTAAACTGTCACTGAATTGCTTGTTTAAATTAATAACTAAGGGGGGTTTTTAAATTGAAAATATAAAAATTGATTAACTATTAATTAACTAAATTACCCTAAATTAAATTAAATTAAAAACTAATTAGAACTAAAATAAAAACCGAACTAAAGTGATGGAAAAATCAAGCAAAGGAAAGACTGGCTACCTAGGTAAGAATCCTTAGACATAATACTCAATCCTGACGAAGAAACCCGTTTGGAGACCCTAATTTCATCCAACTACTCTCCTCCTGCAGGTAAGGCTAGTAAGCTAGAATCAAGGCGGGACACGTGTAGAAATGCTAAAATGGAATTGGATCGCCCTAGCGTACCAAAATCCCATAGAAATCAGGTTAAAACCTCTCCTGGATTAAAACCCTCAAACTATGAAGCAGACTTAAACTCTAATGAAAGAAACCTAGGAAAACTCTAAACACGGACAAGTAGCGACTCCCGCCCTAGCGCTTGCCAACTACCGAACAATGCCTAGTTAGTTACCTAGCACTCTCGAGTTAGATTTCTCACCCTCAAGAATGGACTGCACGTTTTAGTTAATTTATTATATTAGTTTGTTATACTTGTGTCGCACTCCAACTCCAAATACTAGCACGCTAACCTAAGTTGACGAACTAGATTGATTTCAAGACCTAGGGGGTATCTCTACATGCCTAGCTCCACAAAATCAATAAACAAACCTCAAATAAAATTAACACCAACACACATATATCAAATCCAACAATAAAAATAAAAATCATGTAATTCTACACATCCAAACGGAAACCAAACGTCATTCAATCATATTATTATCTAAATCATCATCCTAAGTAGCCATAAAAATGTCTAGCCACTCATAATATTAAAAAATACCATCACAAAATAATTAAACATAGTTTTAAGTATGTCTAGAGAAAAATTAATAAAAATTAAACCTAACCCAAGGCTCGTTGGCTCTTGATCTTTAACGTGCCCGTGGCCTTTTCTCCTTCCGTGCCCGTTCGATCGTCACCGCTGCTGACCGGTCTACTTCGTCTTCTGTATGCGATTCTCCAATTGCAATTGTGAGTGAGTGATTGTATGAATTGGAATTGTGAATATATATAATATCCCTCCTAAAGAATAATGTGTTCTCGATCTGCTCCTAGGAATTTTATATCGCTGCCGTCCAACTCCCACCTATATGCACCGACTTCTTTTTTTTTTGTGGTATTGTTTTAGGCTTGGGCTTTGGCCCAAGTCCCTTTGAGTTTTTTTTTTCTTTAATATTATTATTATTATTATTATACTCCGCGCTCTTGCCTTGGGTGTTCATGACTTGACCAAAGTTCTTCGTTTATACTCCAACGTCCATGAACACATGCTCTCTAGTGTTCGTGTCTCGATTAAAATTCTTTCGTTCTGAGCCAATTTTCCACGAACACCTATAAAATAATAAAATAAATAAATAAGTACTAAAAATGACTCAAAACTAATAAAAATCTATAAAAACCTATACTAAATAAAATAGACCGGTACAAGCCTAAAACTAATAAAAACACTATCTAAACGACTCTAAAACTGCACAAACTTTACACTGGAAATAGATGTATTTTACAATACATCAGTAAGAAATAAGTTCTACTTGTGTATTCCAGTCCCGTCTGTGTTACGAATGGAAGTAAGAAGGATCAAGTAACAAGGAACAAAAACTAATTGTCTCCTTGCTAGGTGATAAAAGATAAGTCTCAGCATTCAAATTCCTTCATAGTTGATTTAATGGTACCACGTCATGCGCATCGTGCAGCTTCCCGTGTACGTGCGCCACAACGCTCGCAAGGGCTCCCTCCCTTGTACTTTTGTTGTTTCCTCATCCATGAGGTTTGTTAGAAAACTACTTCCAGTAGTGCGTCACCTGGTGTAACCCTAGGTTCCCACCATTGACGTGTTTAGAATTAGGTCTAGAACTAGGAGATAACATACCTCCTGAAATCATATGTTGTGGGTATGAGTAGCTAAAAGCTAGTTGTGCACTTAAGTTGTGAGTGTACTTATGCTATAATGGTTATAGACTAGACTCAACATGCAGTCCTAGTTCACTATAACCAATGGCTCTGATACCAATCTGTCACACCCTCAAATTTCCACTGCGGGGTTTATACCGCGAGGCGCGTGACATACCAGGATCCCATAGCCATAAGTCACAGGAACGAACTCTAAATGCCCAAACCATTTAGTTCGTTTTCGAAAACCAAGTTTAGTTAAGCTGCGGAAGCGTAAACCAAATATAAACCTTTTAAAAAAAACTATGCGCAAAACAATGCGCCCAAATTAAAACCATACGAAAGCATAATATATAATTTATGTGTATGCCCGAGAGCCCAAATGCAGTGAAGTGTACAGTGTTTTCTAATCCTGGCACCGGAAGCTAACTACCTGCAAAAGCATGTAAATCGTGTGTCAACATAAAGCTGGTGAGTTCACAAAGTAAAGTAATTTAATATGCAAATGCGCTGGTTTCCAAAACCACGTAAGTAAGTAAGTTGTGTAGGTGCCCCGCACCGTGTAACCACTAGTTCATCGCATGTCAAGGGTAGCTAACCCATTCATGATAACTAACCGAATATACCGAACTGCTATGTACTTGTAGCCACATAAGTGTGCTGCATGCCTGACATCATTGTCTATCCACAATGATAAAGTTTCGTTAAGTTATAGTTCACCCCCGCGCTCCCCGAGCTGGTGTGAGGTTTGTAAGACCTAATAGCGCTATCAACTAATAACCCGCTTGCCAACCCTGGCAACTCATTCGGTACGTGAGGACTTACAGATGATAGAAATGGTTTAGTTTATCAAGGACACAATTGCGAACTAGCAAAGTAACCGACCCTCATAAGGATCCATGGCATCCCAGCCCGGGATGTGTAAGTAGTCCCAAACCGGACTAAAAAATGTTAAGTAAAGTGTCTCATACCTGAGACGCATGCTTTTGAGAAAAAGAGTAGTGAAACTCACCTTAGGTCGCAAGTGAAAATCCAAATTTCACGAATAGTAACGTGCTACCGACTCCCTATTACAAATGTCACTAGGTGAGTATACGTGCGTAACCAACACACCATGTAACTCGTTTATCCAAGACTTTTAAAAGTTCAAAACCGTGTAGTGACACCTAATGACTCTACATGCTCAAGTATGTCCTACGTATCCCGTTGGTGATTATAGTGATTATTATCAGTTTAATACATCAAATACATCTCATACAAGTTTTCACACAAGTACATGTCAATTACATACCACATAGAACTCTAAATAGTCACTTAAAGACCCCGTACACAATCTGCGTTTTTAGGACAGATTGTGCGCTGTGAAAAACAATTTATTTAAAATACTTAACGAATGAATTAGAGTCCCAAATGTTTACTGAATTTTATATGGGATTCACTCGACAATAAAAAATTTTTTTTTGTCGTAATTCCAAACACAAAAATTATGAAAATTCGTACAACACAGCTATGTCCAGAAAATTTCCTCAACAGGTTAGTTTAGTAGGAAAATTCTTAAAAATTGTGTATTCATCCAAACGAGATGAATCCACTTGGAAAAGCTCTATATTTCCAGTATTGACCTACTGTAAAAATTTCATAACCTAACTGCTTGTAAATCTCAAGTTATGACCATTTAAAGTTAGCCCAA
Source organism: Ambrosia trifida (assembly GCA_028751855.1). NCBI lineage: Eukaryota > Viridiplantae > Streptophyta > Magnoliopsida > Asterales > Asteraceae > Ambrosia > Ambrosia trifida. Next base: position 89,031,584 of record CM054124.1, read on the forward strand.
TTTACAAATCCGAAAATCTGATATGACCCCTAATCAATTAAAATTCCAAAAATGACTCAAACGATGTCCAAATTCGATGGTTTTGCCCATTATGAGAAGCTAAGACCTTGTACATTACAATCATGCAAAGAAATCATCAAAACAATCAATTTACCAACCCATTACAGCCCCTACAAAACGTTCAACCGAATCTGCCAGAATCTTAAACTTGCATCCCAAGTAATCTACATACCCTAATTTTTCATGAACATCCGTAATACATGTATAACACCTATAGTACTGATTAAACACCATATTAATCATAGCAAAACACATATGTTATCATGTGAAAACCCTAATCATGGCTACTAATAACAATCATCATCAAATCATCAAGAACATCCAAGAACTCCTACACATACATACATGCGGTTCTACATATATTATTTTTAGAGTTTTTAAGGTTTTTCAAGTATTATAATTCATCAGAAATCATAAGGATGTATACCTTGCAATGCTAAAACTCCCTAGAGCCTTGAGATTAAACCCGAACTAGCTTGATTAATGAAAGATTACTTGATTGCTTGAAAGCCAAGAGAGAAGGGGGGTGGGGGTTTCGCACGGCACAAACAAGAAGAAGAAGTAGGGTTTTATCTTTTTCTTGCCTCCTAATTATAAGAGGGCCTTGCTTGTTCCCCAAGTAATTGGGTTTTAGGGCCCTTCTAGTCCATTAACTTGACCTTTTAATCATGTTATAGCCCCATACCGGACCCAATAATATTAGTCACCCTAAATTGCATAGAAACCATTGTTTTCATTATTACATAACATATTAATCATGTTGCGCACATAATTTACATAATCTACGTATTATCTTTCAGTTAGGCGATCATTCACAAAAACATGTAATTCACATAAGCACGTACTTCATGTTCACCATAATTCAATTGTACGTATTACTGCTATGTATGCCACATAATTCACCAACGTTTGGGATACAGGACTCATGTGTGTGTTTAACAAGGATTTTCCTACTTATAACATATGTTAGCATCTTCTAACACATGTTAACCTACTTAACTAACCCTAGTAAAGTATCTAGCCATGTATGCACATGTATGTTTACTAGAGTTCAGTAAAAGTATTTAACCTGAAAATGCAGGGTGTCACACCGGTGTATCATTTATACCGATCATAGTAGTCTCTAGTAGGCCTTCGATCAGGAGGATTCATTGTTTTGTATTCACTTTGGGGAGGGCGGTTCCCCGGCATAGAGTATCTGTTGATATCATCTCTCATTCGTGGTTATCATTTCGTTTGTGTTCTGGGAAACGTTACTTGGGTTAGGTTGACACCCATCGCTGTCGAAGAGTGAATCTCGGGGCGAGATTCCTTTCAACAGGGGGATGATGTGACGACCGGGGAAAAATTTTCTTTTTATCGCTCCGTTCTCTTTGATTTCGGGAAATTTTCGGGACGAAAATTCTTTCAACAGGGGGATGATGTGACACCCGGCACGTTTAGGTTAACATTTTATAAAATACATAAGTCTACCTTAGCGAAAAACGTTTTCAAAACATACTTAACTAGGTCAGTTGAGTCGTTACGATTGTTCCGGGAATCATCGGGAGTCGTTATGATGATGCACGGGATCATTGGGAGTTGGTCCATAACCACGTGAACACGAATAGGTGATCTGTAGAATCGCCTGGTTTAACGCACACACGTAAATCTCGGGTCCCGGGAATTGGTGATCGGGCGGGGAACGTGTTATTTATCGTGCATTATATGTTGGTAATCATTATGTGACTTGTCGGTATGTGAAAACGTGTTTATATATGTTAAAATAGGGTTTAACGCGCCAAAAACTCGGATACTTAGGCTATAGGCGAGTAGGAAGCCCCTTGGGGTGATTAGGGGCTAAATGCTAGTTGTTACTAGTGATTAGGGGCTAAATGCTAGTTGTTACTAGTGAGTAGGGCTAAATGCTAGTTGTTACTAGTGATTAGGGGCTAAATGCTAGTTGTTACTAGTGAGTAGGGCTAAATGCTAGTTGTTACTAGTGAGTAGGGCTAAATGCTAGTTGTTACTAGTGAATAGGGCCTAAATGCTAGTATTACTAGCGAGTAGGGCCTAAATGCTAGTTGTTACTAGCGAATAGGATCCTACTCGCCAATAACATCTGCGTACTTGCCTATACTGCAGGTCACGACTAAAAACGCCTATAAATACCACCCTTATGTTTCAAAACATCATTTGTGAAACCCTAATACACCCCAAAGCCACCCCACACCTTATCCAACCTCTGCAACTCGTTTTTGAGCAAGAAATCATATTTTCAAGTCTTACAACCCATAATCTCACCATTTCAAGGTGTGTTCTTCATCCCAAACCTTTATAATAGTATTGTTTTGATCCCTAAAGGTCCAGACCTGATTTATAAACGTTTGTGTCTTTGAAAACTTATTAAAATCGGTTTCAAAACAAACCCACACATCTATACTTGTTTTATGAGATGTATTCATGCAAGATAAGATCTTTATCGGCTAAACATGATTGTTCTTGTGTTATTGATATGTTTCTAATCTAGATAAGTTAACATGATGATAATCTAGGGATTTGAAGGTTCATAGATGTGTAATATTGATATTAGGCGTTTTGACCCGTTTGGGCGATTATGGTGGATTGATGATGATATGTTGTGTTTTGTTGATTGTTTGAGGATAGGGTTTGCTCTAGGATGATGCTAGAACAGTAGGGTAATGTCGGATAACGCCGTTATGTGATGAAACCTGAGTAATTGCTATTTAGGGTAAGTTTTACATGTTGATGTGATGCTTACATGCAAGATATGCTATTTTGGGAAACCACGTGCATTCGGGACGGCTAGGGTGATGATAAATTAGGAGTTTTTGCTTGAAATAGTTGGGTTAATGTTTTGGGTTGGGTATTGGGTGTTTTTACATATTTCGGATCTGATTTAGAGTGTTCGACGCGCGAAAATGCACTACAGATGTGCAGAGGCGAGTAGGCTCCTACTCGCATGAAGCTTCATGCGAATAGGAACCTAATCGCCTGAAGTTCATGCAATTACAGTCCTATTCGCCTAAACAACTAGCGAGTACAATCCTAAATGCCACTTTTACTAGTGATTACAATCCTAAATGCCACTTCTACTAGTGATTACAATCCTAAATGCCACTTTTACTAGTGATTACAATCCTAAATGCTAGTTTGATTCCTAATCGCGTGTAATGCTGCTGTATGTATATTTTAACATCCCGAAACACGGATTGACACCTAGGAACATGTTAGGAACCCCAGGACATGTCTAATGACTTGGTAACACGTGTTCGGACTTTGTTATGCGTTAATTGGGCGTTATGCTAGATAGGGTGAATGTTTGCGCATGCTAAGTGTTTAATTGCATAAGTTGCATGATATCTTGCTTTCGGCTAACACGTGGGATGTCGGGTCACCAATGGGATGCTGGGTACTGTCTGGGTTGGTCGGTTTAACGTTTAAACATGTTTTCAACATACACGGTCACGGTCTGGACAACTTGGGGACTGATTAGCCTTCGGGTTAGTAGTCATCACACTTATGTAAACGCATTGATAGGTCGCCACTAGTTGGGGCTATCACACACGTATCGGATTTCTGTACTAACCGAGGACGCATAATAAGGTGAGTTCACGGCCCCACTCTTTTACTGGTTTTACATTTTCGTGGGAGAAAACATGTTGTGCTCTTTAAACGTGTGTCAATTGTGTTCGCAAGTTCATTACGTTTGGGAGGGTTCGTTTGGGTTCAAAGTATTCATTTATGTTCAGTATTATATGGCCTCTGTTGTGGCAGTTCGTTCGCCGCGATGCGGTAGTTCGTTAACCACTATGTGGTAGTTCGTTAGCTATGTCATAGTAGTTCGTTGGCCATGGAATGGTACTAGCGAATAGGATCCTACTCGCCAATAATACTAGCATTTAGGCCCTATTCACTAGTAACAACTAGCATTTAGCCCTACTCACTAGTAACAACTAGCATTTAGCCCTACTCACTAGTAACAACTAGCATTTAGCCCCTAATCACTAGTAACAACTAGCATTTAGCCCTACTCACTAGTAACAACTAGCATTTAGCCCCTAATCACTAGTAACAACTAGCATTTACCCCTAATCACCCCAAGGGGCTTCCTACTCGCCTATAGCCTAAGTATCTGAGTTTTTGGCGCGTTAAACCCTATTTTAACATATATAAACACGTTTTCACATACCGACAAGTCACATAATGATTACCAACATATAATGCACGATAAATAACACGTTCCCGCCCAATCACCAATTCCCGGGACCCGAGATTTACGTGTGTGCGTTAAACCCGGCGATTCTACAGATCACCTATTCGTGTTCACGTGGTTATGGACCGACTCCCAATGATCCCGTGGATCATCGTAACGACTCCCGATGATTCCCGGAACCATCGCAACGACTCAACTGACCTAGTTAAGTATGTTTTGAAAATGTTTTTCGCTAAGGTAGGCTTATGTATTTTATAAAATGTTAACCTAAACGTGCCGGGTGTCACATCATCCCCCTGTTGAAAGAATTTTCGTCCCGAAAATTTCCCGAAATCAAAGAGAACGGAGCGATAAAAAGAAAATTTTTCCCCGGTCGTCACAGATGGGACTTTCTCTTTTAGCCCGGAGAGAAGTTTGGTTATTTCTATGTCTGGTTCAGAAATTTGGGGTGCTGGTTCAGTAGTTTGGGCAGTGGGTTCAGCAGTTTCAAAAGAAGAATCTATTGGAATAGTTTTTCTAAGTCTTTTTCTTTTGAAAAGGATAGTTATTGGTGCTCTTGGTGGGGTTTGAGATGGATGAGACTGAGAGGATGTTTCAGTCACATCTTTAAGAAGTGCAGATTGCACAGTAGTTTGTTCAGGCATCTCAACCTCCTGAACAGCTTTTCTTTTAGGTTTGGTGGGTTTTTGTTTTGTTATCTTGGGTTTCTTGGCCTTTGGTGGAGTAGGTTTGGAAGATGAGGGTTCCATGGGGACTGGTGCTTGTTCCCCTTGGTCATCTTCTGGCCAGGCAGCCTGTTTGTTGTGCCTTGAGTATGCTTGTGAGGTTAAGGGTTTTAAAATTTCAATTTTACCCACAAGCACCTCATTACCCAGTTCAGATATTATGCACTGCATAATGAACCTTGGATATAACAAAAACTTTTTCTTAGTGTTATTGTGATGTAACACCAACTCATTAAAGAAAAGTTTTGATGCCCTGAAATTTGTTTCATTCACAATGGAATGAAATATTGGTTGAAAGGTTGAGGGCATCTGGTCATAAAACCCAGTTTTAGGACTCAAGCACATGATAATATAATGAAACAAAAGTTTATATTTTGGTTCAAAATACTTTTTAAAGATTGTAGCTTGTGAGAGAGTACCTTGATAACCACACTCAGTCATGGTTAGGTGGATAGCAGAGTTGTCAAACTTCTCAGGGGCATTCACATCATTCAACCCTAGTCTGTTTGAGAGTATGGCTTCTGTTATGGCCATTTGTCTTCCTCTAATTGTTGAGTTGAGGGAGATAACTTCATCATCCACCATCACTGTCTCAGCATTAGCCCAGAACTCATTTAGAGTTTCAGGATGAATTGGTGGGTCTATGGTGAGAGCGGTGAAATATTGGGATTTGACGACGAGATCAATGATCTCATCGTATTGGGACCAGCCTTCTTGTTTTTCTAAGTAGGCTCTGAGATTGTGTCCCTGTTTGAGAACTAAAGCCATGTGGTTTGTGTGTGTTGATGAATCGAACAGTGATTTTGTGTTGCAGGTTCAGGGGTTTGAGAGCTTTCTTGAGAGAGAAGGAGGGAATTTTTGTGTTTGAAAGGATAAGTGTTGAAAAAAAAGATATTTATCAGAAGTTTTTAACCGCTTGGATCTTCTTTATTAGAAGTTTTTAAACCGCCTAGGTTAAAAATCTCTTTATCAGAAGTTTTAAACCGACTAGGTCAAACTTCTGATGATGGGAAAAGTCAGATTTGCCCATTTTGACTAAACTGCTGATGAAGGATTATCTTCATCAGTAGTTCCCATTTCCTCTTCAGTAGTTTTAACAGCTGATGAGAAATACCTTATAAATACTTTTATTCATAACTTCTGAAGGTTATTTTATCAGAAGTTAATCACTTTTCAGAAATTATCCCCATACTGATGTTTTGTTCATCAGTAATTTCTCTCTTTTCAGAGGTTTTTCAAGTGTTTTGAAAACAGATGTAAGTGAAAAACAAAAAATGTGCAGAAAAATAAATAGAAACACTTACAAATTTAGCATCCCTAGCATGGATACTAACTTCTGAAATGTTGATGTGTCAAGGGGTTTAGTGAAAATGTCAGCTATTTGATTAGCTGTTGCTACATGTTTCACTTCAATCTTGCCTTTTTCATAGCAATCTCTTATGAAATGATACCTAATCTCAATGAGTTTAGTTTTTGAAAACTGAATAGGATTTTGAATGATGCTAATGGCAGATTTGCTGTCTACAAGCAATGATGTCTTGGTCTCTTTGATTCCATAATCAAGAAGTTGATATTGGAGCCATTGTATCTGTGATGTACAACTTGCAGCTGCAATGTATTCAGCTTCAGCAATTGAAGTTGCAACAGATGTTTGCTTCTTTGATTGCCAGGACACTAGACAATTTCCCAAGAATTGACAACCACCAGATATTGATTTTCTTGACATTTTACACCCTGCATAGTCACTATCTGAAAAAGCTGATAACTTGGTATTGCTTGAACCAGGATACCAAATTCCAAGTGTTGGAGTTCCTTTCAGATATCTGAAAATTCTTTTGACTGCAATAAGGTGTGATTCCCTAGGAGCTGATTGATATCTAGCACAGACACATGTTGAAAACATAATATCTGGTCTAGAAGCAGTTAGATATAAAAGGGAACCTATCATACATCTATACATGGTTTGATCAACCTGTTTTCCTTGATCATTTGGTTCAATTTGTGTCGTTGGTGTCATTGGGGTGGAACATGATTTACAGTCTTGTAAAGAAAATTTGTTTAATAATTCTTTAACATATTTTGATTGATGTATAAAAGTTCCATTTGTTTGTTGTTTAATCTGCAGTCCTAAAAAGTACTGCAGTTCCCCCATTGTACTCATCTCAAATTTTGATTGCATGAGTTTCTTAAATTCTTCACACAATTTTGTGTTTGTTGAACCAAAAATGATATCATCAACATATATTTGAACAAGATATGATTTCCAACATGTTTTATGAAAAGTGTTTTATCAATGGCACCTCTTGTGAAGTCATTTTTGAGTAAAAAGGTTGAAAGTGTATCATACCAGGCTCTTGGAGCCTGTTTGAGCCCATAAAGAGCTTTGTCTAGTTTGTACACCCACTCAGGATGAGAAGGATCCTCAAACCCAGGTGGCTGACAAACATACACTTCCTCTTTTATCTTTCCATACAAAAATGCACTTTTGACATCCATTTGATAAACTTTTATTTTGTTGGAAATGGCATAGGCCAGAAATAACCTAATGGCCTCAAGCCTTGCAACTGGAGCAAAGGTTTCATCATAGTCAATGCCTTCTTCTTGAGAGTAACCTTGTACTACCAGTCTTGCCTTGTTCTTTATTATCATACCAGCTTCATCTTGTTTGTTCCTGAAAACCCATCTTGTCCCAATTGGTTGCTTGTTTGGTGGTAAGGGACAGATTTCCCATACCTGTTGCTTGTTGAATTGAAGCAATTCATCTTGCATTGCCTGCACCCAATTGTTGTCTTTGAGGGCTTCCTGGTACTTCTTTGGTTCCAACTGTGAAATAAATGCTGAGAATAGACAAAAGTTGGAAAGCTGGTTTCTTGTAAGAACACCTGATGCAATATCACCCATGATTTGATCAAGTGGATGATCTTTGTGTTCGATCAGTTGTTGTAAACCACTGACAGGTGTTGGTGGCTCATGTTCTTCAAACAAACTACTGAGGTCTATTATATCTGGTTCAGTAGTTTCAGTGTCTTCAGTAGTTGCAGGTGCTGAAGCAGATGTTTGAGTTTGGCCTTCAGTATTTGTTGAATCAGAAGTTTGTGAAACTTCTGATGGTTTTGAAGTTGACTTAATGACTGTTTGAGGAGTCCATGGTGCTGGATCCTCATCATCAAACCTTTGATCACCATAATAAGTAGGTTTGGATGAAGTGATAGTCTTTTCAGGTTCAAAATGAAAGTTGTCAAGGTCAAAGAGTTCAGCAGGATGTGCTGGAATGAGAGTGTGTTTTGACTCATTGAACTTGACATTCAGTGTTTCTTCTACTATCCTGGTCTTTGAGTTAAAAACCTTGTAGGCTTTTCTAGTTGATGAATAACCAAGAAAGTAACCTGAGTCAACTTTGGCAGCAAACTTTGAAATAGATTCCTTGATGTTCAAGATGAAACATTGACATCCAAAAGCCCTGAAAAAGGAGATAAGGGGCTTCATGCCATGAAGAACTTCATAGGCAGTCTTTGAATGTCTCTTGACAACAAGAACTCTATTTTGAACATAACATGATGTGTTAACTGCTTCTGCCCAGAAGTATAAAGGTAGGCCAGAATCAGCTAACATTGTTCTTGCTCCTTCTATAAAGGTTCTGTTCTTCCTTTCTACCACACCATTTTGTTCAGGAGTTCTGGCAACACTGAATTGTCTAATAATCCCTTTAGACAAACAGAAGTCATTCAGAGTTTTGTTCCTGAACTCTGTCCCATTATCACTTCTAATGGTTTTGACAGGTAGAGAGTATTGCTTCTCTACTTGTAGAATGAAGAACTTGATGATTTCAGCAGCCTCATCCTTGGAAAATAAGAAGAATACCCATGTAAATCTTGAGTAATCATCAATGATGACTAAGCAGTACTTCTTTTTACCAAGGCTCATGATCTTTACAGGCCCAAATAAGTCCATATGGAGTAGTTGAAGACATGTAGTTGTTTTTGATTCTTCAATAGACTTATAGGAGGACTTATGTTGTTTACCCTTTAAACAGGATACACAGTGTTCTTGACACTGGTATACTTTTAAGGGTAGACCTCTGACCAAGCCCATTGTTGTGACTTTATTTATGGTTTTAAAGTTCACATGGCCAAGTCTCCTGTGCCAGAGATCAGTTTCTGAAGTTGATGCCCTTGAGAAGAAACAGGCAGTGTTGTTCAGTACTTTGTCTTTTTCAATGTCCACTGCATAGACATTGCCACATCTTTTGGCAATTAACAAAGTATGATCTTCAATGATCTTCTCTATCAACTTCTGGCCTTCTAGTGATATGATCTTGCATGCTGTCTTTGTGAAAAAGGAAGAATATCCTTTATCACACATCTGTGACACACTAAGCAAGTTGTACTCAAGGTTTTCAACCAGATTGACCTTGTCAAACTGTATTTTTCCAGAGGAGACATTGCCATGTCCTAGCACATATCCCTTAGCATTGTTCCCAAAGGACACAGATCCATCTCTTTGACTGATAAAATTGTTTATCAGGTATCTGCATCCTGTCATGTGCATTGAGCCTCCACTGTCTACATACCAAATGCTATTCAAGCCTCTGGAAACTCTCTGCACAATATAGCAAATTAGTTAAATTTAGGAACCCAAGCCAGTTTGGCTTTGGGTTTGCTCTTGAGAACATTTACAGTTTGTTCTTGACCAAGTTTAGAAATCCATGTCTTTTTGGCAATGGATTTTGCATTAAGCACAATGGTGGTATCCTTTTGAGGACCACCATCAACTTTGGTCATCAGTAGTTGTACCATGTTCATAAGATCTTTAATCTCAGCAGTATTTAGGTCTAACTACTGAAAGAGAATTTTGAGAAAAAGACTTTTGTTGAGATTTTGTCTTTTTCTGAGAAAGGGTTTTTGCTGGTTGTTGTTTCTTGGGAGAAAAGGTTTTTGCATAATCATTTTTGATTTGTTCCCCCACAACCAGTTGTTGATTTTTCTTATTAAACTGAATCCCCTTTCTATATCTGCAAAATTCTGTTTTGTGGTTGAACAGACCACAAATTTCATATTCTTTTGTCTTTTCTTTCAAAGACAAATCTCTGACAGTTTTGATTGGTTTTAGGTCATCAGTAGTTTTCAGGTTCTCAACTCCTGATGTAGTTGAAAATGCTGATGACTTAAAGTCAGATTTAATCAATACATCTGAAGAACTTTCTTTGTGTGATTTTAGAAAGTTTTCATGGAAAGATGTGCATTCTTCCTCTTCAGAAGTTTCACCTGAAACAATTTTTTCTCCCATCTTCAGTAGTTTTGGGAGAGAAATCTGTTGGTGTTTCAGTGTGATTGTACCCTATTCCAAACCTAACATTTGAAGCACTTTGTTTGTTTAGCAATAGTTGGTACCCCTTACAAGATTCCACCCATTTTTCACATGTGACCTTGGTGTCAGCAAGCTCTTGTCTGACATTTCCTAGGTCATTAATCATTATTTTGATTTGTGCTTGGGTTTCAATAGCAGAGTTAGTCAATTTAGAAACTTCTTTTGTTTTTGCAGAAAGTTTTCTTTCTAAATCACATTTTATCTGAGTGAGTTTTCTCTCAGAATCATTGGCTTTTCCTTGTAAGTGCACATTTGTCTCTCTTATGAGAGCAAAAGATTCTTTGCATGAATTTGTACATAGTTTTGTCAAAGATTCTTTTGATACCTGAGACAAGGCAGATTTTGAGGAGCATCCCTCAAATGCCATCAAGGCAAAGTTCTTTCTGCCATTGTCAGGCTCTCCCCAGTTGATGTCAAACATTTTGCTGTCTGCATCAGGATTGCACTCTGTGGTGTCAAAAGGGAGACTGCTCCAGTCAACATACCCTGAGGTAAATAAACTTTGTTGAGAGGGTTGTTGTTGCTGTGGAGGTTGTTGAGCAGCTGGAAAGGGAGGGATTGATTGTTGGCTCTGCATCTGTTGAGCAGGCATCTGTACATATTGTACTTGTGGCACATATTGGTGTTGTGGAGCTTGTGCCTGTACAAAATGTGCACTCCCTTGTGTTCCATTATTCCTGTTATAATTGGGGTTAAAATTGTTTCCAGACTGAGATTGGTTAAAGCTAGAGCTTCTACATTCTCTAGCAAAGTATCCCAACTTTTGACACTTATGACATCTAAGTTTAGATTTGTCAAAACCAATTTTTGTAGAACTGTTAAGTCCTGGAAACTTCCTTCCTGACCTTTTGTAAAATTTATTTGTTTTTAAACTTAACATGGCCAGTTGGTGCAAAATATCCATTTCCTCAAGGTCATCACTACTGAAACTATTTAAGTCATCCATGATAAAACACATGTTATCAGCAGTTTGACCAAAGTCATTATTGTCATAACGTGGGAATGATCTTTCAGATGAGATCCCAGCAGTTATGTCAATGTGGTCAAAAGATCCAAAACTATTTGAACAAGTTGGTGAGTCTTGTCCCAATAGTGCTGTACTACCAGGTAGATAGTCATCAGCAGTTTTACCAGAGTTTTGTAACTTTTTCTTTTGATCAATTTCTCTCTCAAAAGTAAGTAATCTCCCATGAAGTTTTGTAAGAGTGAGGGAGCTAAAATCTGGTGAAGATCTTAAGACTATTGAGTATGTTTCCCATTTATCAGGTAAAGACCTTAAAAATCTATGAAGCATAGATACAGTTGTATAGGTCTGACCAATTAGTTTTAGCTTAGATATTAATGAGGATAATCTTTCAAATTGCTGAGTTAAAGTTTCCCCATTAATGTGAGCAAAAGTTTCATATTGCTGAGCCAAGATTTCTCTGGTGTTGGCAATCACCTCTTCAGTTCCTCCAAACTGTTCTTTCAGGCAGTCCCAAAGCTCTTTGGCACTATCACAATGTAATAGGTCAGAGTAGATTTCATTTGGGAGTGCCATTGCCAACATAGAAAAAGCTTTTGCATCAAGCTCAAGTTTTAGGAAATCATCATCAGTATAGTCTTTTGGTTCTTTTGGAATCTCTTCCTTAGTTTCAAGATTTATGTTTACTGGTTTATGAGGACCATATATCACAGATCTCCAACAACCTGTGTTGGTTTGTGACAAGGTATGTGCCATTCTCTTTGCCATATGTTATATTCATTTCTTACAAGCATGGCACGTTTAGTGGCAAAACCAGTATTATGAGGATCCATTTTAAAGAGTATTGATTTGTCAAATATCTCTTAAAGTGATGGATGTTGAAAAAAGTGAGCTTATAATCCTTTATTGAATATCAACAAGAGCCTGTGTCTGATTCTCAATTTGTTAGATTGATATGTGATCAGATAAACCAGTGCTCTGATACCAATTGTTGGATCAGTATTAAGCTGCCCTTTTAGTTTGAACATGCTAGTAGACACTTAAGTGTTTAGCAAGTTCTTTGTGAGTGTTAGCACAGCGGAATGTTTATAAGTTTATAGCCACACTTTGTCAACAGGAGTTATTACTCCCCCTGGAATCAAGAACTAATAAATGAGAAGTGTTTATTGAGAATCTAAGTATTGAATGTGAATGAAACACTTTGACAGATTCTCAGTAAACACGAAATGGAAATATAACAATAATAAGAGTTGAAGGATTTCTTGTATTAAAATCAATGTCTAAAACAGAAGGATGAATCCTTCTATTTATAGACTTTACAAATACATGAACCTTGCCAAAAAGCAAGTTCAGAAACAAGTTGCAACAAGTTGCAGTCTTGGAACTTGTACATAAAACAAAAAGAAATACTAAAGTATTAAACTACTGATATACAAGGGCGGTGGAAAAGATCTTCTTTAAGTACTGATGAATGACAAACTACTGATGAGTAGTTTGTCTTCAGCAGTTCTTCAGTTGAAGTGTCTGGTTTGAACTTCAGAACTTCTGATGACTTCTTCTTCAGTACTTCTGAATCTCTTCTTCAGCAGTTTGATTCCTTGTCTTCAGCAGTTCCATACTTAGAGTATTTTGACAGAAAGTGAATTAGACTAATGTTTGCAAAAGTGGTTTCACCAATCCTTTTTGTCCTAACAGATAGTCTTTGGTATGTAGATAGTGGAGGCTCCAGGCACATGACAGGATGTAGAGCCCTTCTTCTGGACTTCTTAGCTCATGGAGAGGGTGATATATCCTTTGGTAATGATTCAAAAGGTAAGGTGTTGGGTTCAGGGACTGTACAAGCTGGGAAACTCAAGTTTGAAAATGTCAATCTTATTGATAATCTCAAGTTTAATCTCCTGAGTGTTTCACAAATGAGTGACAAAGGTTATGGCTCATTCTTCACAAAGAAAACTTGTAAGATTATTGGGCCAGAAGTGGTGAAAAAGATTGATACCATCATTGCTGAGAGCAAAGCACAACTTGTTGCTCATAGAAGTGGCAATGTGTATGTTGTTGATATGTTAAAGGACAATCCTATGGCAAATGTCTGTTTGTTTTCTGCTGCCTCCACAAAGGAGACAGAATTGTGGCATAGGAGACTGGGTCATACCAACCTTCAAACTATCAACACACTCTCCAAACAAAGTCTTGTCAGAGGCTTACCATCAAAAGAATTCAAATGTGATGAGCATTGTGTTTCCTGTTTAAAAGGAAAACAACATAAAAGCTCTTACAAATCCATTGATGAGTCCAAAACTAGTCAATGTCTACAATTGTTGCACATGGACTTGTTTGGCCCTGTTAAAATCATGAGTCTAAGAAGAAAAAGATTTTGTCTTGTCATAGTTGATGATTTTTCTAGGTTTACATGGACTTACTTTTTACATTCTAAGGATGAGACTGCAGGTATTTTGAAGGACTTTGTCACCAAATTTGAAAAACAATATGACTTGCCAGTAAAAGTCTTCAGAAGTGACAATGGAACAGATTTTAAAAATAAGGAGTTGGATGACTTCTGTGTGTCAAAAGGGATTGTGAGGCAGTACAGCATCCCAAGAACACCAGAGCAAAATGGGGTGGTTGAGAGGAAAAATAGAACTCTTATAGAAGCTGCAAGAACCATGCTAGCAGACTCTGGTTTGCCACTGTCCTTCTGGGCAAAAGCTGTAAACACTGCTTGCTATGTTCAAAACAGAGTTTTGATCAATCCAAGACATCAAAAAACTGCTTATGAAATTTTGTTCAAAATCAAACCACTAATTTCATTTTTCAAAATCTTTGGCTGCCCATGTTTCATCTTAAATCTCAAAGATTCCATTTCAAAATTTGCAGCCAAAGTAGATTGTGGTTATTTTTGGGATATTCTTCTACTGCCAAGGCTTATAAAGTGTTTAACACAAAGACCAAGAAAATAGAAGAAACTCTGAATGTAAAGTTCAATGACCTTTCATCCCTAAAAATCCCAGCAAATCCTGCTGAACTGTTTGATTTAGATAAATTCAAATTTGAAGATGTCACTGTTAAAACTAACAATGCAGGTATTCCACAGTCTCCACAACAAGATTACAGAACAGGTGTCGTGATCCCCAGTCACTATAAAATCTCTTCTGCATCAGAGGAAGCAGCTGTTCAAAACAACTGTCAAAACTCTGTCACAGCTGAGTCAACCACTGTTGGCCAGTCTGACTGTCAAACCACTGCTTCACCTCTCACAACCACTGTACAATCATCTGTTGACAAAAGTCAAACATCTGTTGACAAAAGTTAGTCATGTTTTACACCACTTAGACCATTCCCCCACTTCCATTTCAAACATCTGATGACACTACAGAAGTGCAAACAGATGTTACAACAACAGAGTCACCAAACCTCTGTCCTTCACCTCAAAATGCCATCATACCATATCAGGGAGATCTAATCTACCTAAGAGCTCATCCACCAGACCAGATCATTGGCAACATCAGAGAGGGTGTGCTAACAAGAAGTCAATCCTCCAATATCTGTCTTTTTGCAGGGTTCCTATCTCTCACACAACCTGTCAAGTACCAAGAGGCACTAAAAGACAACAGTTGGGTAGAAGCTATGCAAGAAGAGCTCCTTCAGTTCAAAAGACAACAAGTATGGGAACTTGTACCACTACCTAAGGATGTTTGTCTAATAGTCACAAAGTGGGTCTTCAAAAACAAAACTGATGAAAGGGGTATTGTTGTCAAGAATAAAGCCAGGCTCGTGGTTCAAGGCTTCAGACAAGAAGAAGGAATAGACTATGATGAAACCTTTGCTCCTGTAGCAAGGTTAGAAGCTATTCGACTATTTCTAGCCTTTGCTGTCAACCACAACATCAAGGTGTATCAGATGGATATCAAATGTGCCTTCCTATATGGCAAAATTCAGGAGGAAGTCTATGTATGTCAACCACCTGGTTTTGAAGACACATTCCATCCTGATCATGTCTACAAGCTTAATAAAGCTTTGTATGGACTCAAACAAGCACCAAGGGCCTGGTTTGAAACTCTTTCCACTTTTCTCTTATCCATTGGTTTCACAAGAGGTAAAATTGAGAAAACCTTATTTCTGAAATGGAGAGGGAAAGACTTAATGATTGTTCAAATATATGTGGATGACATCATCTTTGGATCTACATGTAACAAAATGTGTGAAGAGTTTAGAGAACTCATGACAGCAGAGTTTGAAATGAGTGCTATGGGTGAACTTCAGTGTTTCCTTGGTCTCCAAGTGAAACAACTGCAAAATGGCACATTCATTCATCAAAATAAATATGTAAAGAATTTGTTAACTAGATTTGAGATGAATGACTGTAAGCCATGTAGTACACCCATGAGTACAGTCAAGCTACTCACTATTGATGACAAGGATGAACTGGTTGATCAAACACATTACAGATGCATGATTGGGTCTTTATTGTACTTAACTGCATCTAGGCCAGACATTTTGTTTGCCACTTGTGTCTGTGCAAGATCCCAGGCTTCACCTAGAAAGTCAAACCTTATTGCTGTGAAAAGGATATTCAGATACCTAAAAGGTGCTCCCACACTTGGTATCTGGTATCCTGCTAATGGAAACATTGAGCTTTCAGGTTATTCAGATAGTGATTTTGCTGGCTGCCACACCACAAGAAAGTCTACATCAGGAGGGTGCCAATTTCTTGGGAATGCCTTAGTCTCTTGGCAAAGCAAAAAGCAGGCAGTTGTTTCCACCTCAACAGCTGAGGCTGAATACATTGCCGCTGCAAGCTGTACAGCCCAACTCATGTGGCTTCAAAATCAATTGCTGGATTTTGGGATAACTGCATTACAGACTCCACTCATGTTGGATAGTCAAGCTGCTGAAAATATCATCAAAAATCTAGTCTCTCACTCCACTACCAAACACATTGAAATTGACATCAGACATCATTTTGTCAGAGATAGCTATGAAAAAGGTTTGATTTCTCTGCACCATGTTCCAACAGAGGATCAGTTGGCAGATGTGTTGACAAAAGCTTTAGACACATCTACCTTTACAAATCTGATTTCTAGAATTGGTATGCTAAACATGGATTAAACAACACAAATGTTTTTAATAAATGCATTAAAATGTTTCAGAAAATCAAAATTCATCCTTAAAAATAGCTTTTGGGTTGAAAAATCTGTTAAAGATAAGACAACCACTGTTTCATCCATTTTATCCACTGTTAGGTTGAAAAATCTGTTTCAAACCTCTGATCAGATAAAACAATTGTTTTATTATCCATATCTATATATATATATATTTACAGATATCAATAATAATGATAAAAAAACAGCTGTTTGCATCAGCCGTTTGCATCAGCTGTTTAACCATCAGATGTTTGCCACGTCTGCTCCTACAAGCAGAGTTTTGGCCACATCAGCGGTTTCACCAGAGCCTATAAAAACCCTGTTTTATCACAACAGTTGTTACACTGTCTCATTGTATTCAAAATACTGAAACCGCCTTCTTCATTCTCAAACCCTTAATCAAATTCCACTCACTCTCACCTTCGGAATCCATTACAATGGATCTTCAAGCTAAAGCCACCCATAATTATCTCCCATATCTGGTAAAAACAGATGAAAATACTCCATTCCATTCCACCATCGACATCATCTTAAAATCCAAATACCTGACAATCCTAACCGCTGACGCTCTTATCTATCTTGATACTCTCCAAGAATTCTGGTTGAATGCTGAGTTTCTACTACAAGACAAAAAGCCTACTTCCATTATCTCAAAAATTGGTGAGACAAGTATCGTCATTACCCCTCAACTCATATCCACAACCTTCTCACTTAATGGCCTGTCAGGTAAAGACTCTTTCCCTAAAACAGAGCATCACACAGAGTTTCAGGAAATGGGGTATGATGCTCAGATGACTGGGTCAACACTTTTCAAAATGTTTTTCCCACCAGTCATGAAATTTTTCTTCCATACCCTCCTTCTCTGTGTCTCCGCTAAGTCCACTTCCTTTAATGAAATCCCATTGAGGATTCAGTACTTGGGTTATGCTATGTTGTCCGATTCTGACTTCAATCTCTCTTAGGGACTGTTTATGGAATTAGTGTCAAATGTGAAAGCCATAAAGTTTGGGTCTAATAATGCTTTTCTAATTTACCCAAGA
Organism: Ambrosia trifida; assembly: GCA_028751855.1. Lineage (NCBI taxonomy): Eukaryota > Viridiplantae > Streptophyta > Magnoliopsida > Asterales > Asteraceae > Ambrosia > Ambrosia trifida. The sequence goes on from CM054124.1 coordinate 89,049,097, forward strand.
ATTTTAAGTGTAATCCTTCAAAAGCTTTTACCAGAAAAAGTTTTCAAAAAGGGTGAGTCTATGCAAATGAAGAATCTAACTGATGAAACTTTCACAAGAATGTTGGGTTCAAACACCCAAGAAAAAGTATCAAAAGTGTCAAAGGTTTCAAAAACACAAACAAAGAGGACTAAGACAACAACTGTTGTCCAAACCTCTGTTGTTGAGCCCACTGCTCCTGGTGATCATGGCACTACATCCCATGTTGTGAAACCCACACCAGCCATCTCCAAAAGAAAACGTCCATCCACAAAAACCACCACTCAACCTCAAAAGAGACTTCTGGAAGATGAGATACCAGAAGATAACTCTGTTGCAACACAAAAGCATCTAGAAACCACTGTTGTTACTTCCTCACAACAGTTGGAAATATCTCAACCTATCCAAACTCCTCATGCATCCTTACAAAAGGATCATGTTGTAAGCCAAGGAGAAACACATCATGATACATTTGAGTCACTTGGCCATATGTTCACAAGCCCCTCTCCCAGGGCTAATTCTCTTTTTACTCCTCCATCTTCACCATCACATGTCCAACAGACCATGCAACCTCTGTTTGAGGCTATTGATAAAACTCAGGAAAATCCCAGTTCCTCTCTTTCACCTATCACTGAGAGTATACCTCCACAAGTGACTGGGACTGAGGAAATTCAATCAGCCATCCCACAAGCAGAAGAGGAGGTTACACCCCTAGAGTTCAATGCAACTCTAGGTGAGTTTTCAAGTAGAGTAGCCACTACTGATGTAGAGACCATTTTCTCACACCAGGACAGTGGTTACATAACTAGGACTCCCCTGAAGGCAACAACTGATGAGGCCACTATAGTGTCCCCATAATCAGTTGGAAGACCCCAGAACCAAGAAAAAGGGGCATCTGGTTCTCATCCTTTGGATTCACCTCCTAGGACTGAATTAGTTAAAACTACCACTGGTAGGAATTCAGATGATCCTATTAACTTAGGTGATGAGTTAAAATACTAAGAATTGACGGCCAGAGTCCAAACCATTGAAACCTCTGTTGCTGATATCAAATCTGATGTCAAGTTAATATTGGAATCCTTGGCTACTCTTTCCAAGAGTCAACCATCCACAGCTGATATTGCTAGTGAGCTATGGAAATTTGTTTCCCCCATCATCATAGCTCACAGAAAACTAGCAGATCAGACTCATGAAACATACATGGCAGAAATCAGAAACATGGTAGATGCTAGGTACAAAGATACCCATTGTTGGATCAGTATTGCTCTTTTGTATGAACTTGCTAGTGAACACTTAGGTGTTTAGCAAGTTCTTGATCAGTGATAGCACAGCGGAATGTTATGAGTTTAAAGCTACACTTATCAACAGGAGTTATTACTCCCCCTGGATGTTTGAGAAACTAATAAATGATAAGTATTTATTGAGAATATAAGTATTGAATGAGAATGAAACACTTAGACAGATTCTCAATAAATATGAAATGGAAATAACAATAATATGCTTTGAAGGATTTCTGTATTAAAATCAATGTCTAAAACAGAGGGATGAACCCTTCTATTTATAGACTTTACAAATACATGAACCTTGCCAACAAGCAAGTTCAGAGACAAGTTGCAACAAGTGGCAATCTTGGAACTTGTACATAAAGTAAAAGTAATACTAAACTAATAAACTACTGATACAAAAGGCGGTGGAAAAGATCTTCTCATAAGTACTGATGAATGATAAACTACTGATGAGTAGTTTGTCTTCAGTAGTTCTTCAGTAAAATGTCTGGTTTGGACTTCAGAACTTCTGATGACTTTTCTTCTTCAGTACTTGTGTAATCTCTTCTTCAGCAGTTTGATCTTCCTTCTTCAGCAGTTCTATACTTAGAATATTTTGACAGAAGTGAATTAGACTAAGGTTTGCAAAAGTGGTTTCACCAATCCTCTTTGTCCTAACAATCTCCCCCTGGATTGATGAAGCCAAAACCTTTCTAATTCCTTATTGTTTTCGTCTGTCATTCATGATCTTCCATATTCCTTTGAACATGGAATTCTTTAGCTGGTTCAGCTGTTCATCAGTGAGAGATCCTTTTTGTGGTTCTAGATGTTGGATTGTAAGCAGGTCTTGAGTAGATAGCTTCTTCAGATCATTCATCGACTTATAGGCTCTGCTTGTCTGATCTCCTCTTGTCACTAGTACTGAGTTGTTATCAGTAAAGGACCATCTGATGATAGGTACTTTAGACTTGTCAAAGTCTAAAGTGTAGGGAACCATAGTGGTATCCTGGGATGCTCCTGAGTGTTGGATGTTTTCAACTTCAGTGACTCTCAGGTGGGATTCACCTCCTTGTTCTTGTTGCATCACATTAGGTATTTGAAAAGTTGGCAAATGATGCTCAGTAACTACCTTAGTGTGCAGTTTGTCTTTGATAGTTTTCTGGATTTGATAGGCAAAGGTAGAAGGATCCCTGAATTGTGTGACCAGAGGTTTTTCTTCAATGTCAAAGTCAGAATGGACTACTGTACTTCCTTCTAGTAGTACCATTCTGAAATCAGTCTTCACATTCTCCTCTGATTTCTTCTTTTGAGTAGCTGGTCTTCTTTGAACACCAGAAGTTCTAACTACTGAAGTTGATACTTCAGTAGTTTCAAACTTCTCTGGATTTGCAGCCCTTGCAGCCTTGTATTTTCTGTAAGTGTCCATTAATCTTTCTTCTTTCCATTTGGACACAGAGGCTTTTGAACCATAACAATTAGCTACTAGTTCTTCTATCATTTGGGCTCTCTTGGCTTTTGCATCTTTACTTGTTGCAAGTTTGTCTGCAATAAGTTGAGCTCTTCTTGTCGGCTCTTCCATGGAGAGTCTCTTTAATGTATTTGCTTTGATCTTGCTGTTCTTAGTAATATAAGACATCAGTTGATGTCTTTTGTCTTCCTCAGCAATTCTGTCTAGGCTAGCCTGCCTTTGAAGTTCAGCTTCATAAGCCTGTAGCTTTTCATCCAGGCTTAAGTCTAAGTCATCCCTTTTTCTAGAAGTTTCCAAATCTGACTTCCTTGGCTTTCTTCTGAACTGCCACTAAACTCTTCTCAAGAAGTTCTACTGATTGAGAGATTGGAGAAGGGTTTAGTACAGTCATAGTGGTAACTGTTGTAATAGGCCTAGGAGGAACAGGAGTTGGTTGAGTAGGTTCAGTTGATCTGGAAGGCTCTTGTTCAGCAGTTTGAGTGTTGGAAGTGTTAACATCTGATGGGTTGACAACTACTGAAGGTTTGTCAACTACTGAAGGATTGTCTTCAGTACTTTCTGAGTCTTCATCAGAACTTTGTCCATCAGAGGTTTCTTCATTGTGCCCTTGGGATTCATCAGACTTTTCAGCATCTTCTATTTCTTGAATAGAGACACCAAATTGTTGGGCCAGTTTTTCTTTTCTGGCTTGGTTTCTTTGTTCTCTCTCTTGGATAGCCACTCTTGCCTTTTTCCTGGCTTCAAGTGACTCCATAGGTTCCTTAGTTTTCTCCCCCTTTTTGGCTTCATCAGGTTTTGATGTTGAAGGTTGGGAGAACTGACCTGTAAGATTAGCAATCTGTTTGCTGTTGAAGTCAATCTTGTTGGACAGATCGTTCATCATTGTCTGTATCACTCCAAATTGGTTCTTTATGGACAGCTCCAAGATAGCTGTGTATGTTTGGAAGTGATTTTTGATGAGTGTGTTCATCATATGATATAAGGAACCATCTGGGCTGCATAGTTGGTTCATGTCTATGCTGGATTGCCTAGGGAATTGGGTAGGCATTTGTAGTGAGGGGTGTGTTTTTGGTTGATCTTCTTGTTGTACAGAAGATGCCACTATAGGGGAATCAAGGATTAAGTGGACTTTAACCTGATCTGGTGTGACTAGCTTCTTGAGCATAGATACACCAGGTGCAGGACCTTCACTTGTAGCCATCAATTCAGTAGTTTTGTGTTTTGAAACATCATCCAAGTCAATGGAATCATCTGAATCCCTGATTACATCCTCAATGAGGACTATATCAGTTACATCATGAGCTGAGCCCAACTCAGTTGTCTCATGTACCTCTTTTTCTTGGTTCAGAGGATTTCCTACCTCAGGCATTAAGCCTTCATCAGTAGTTGCCACAGTTGAGGTCTTAGCTATGTTGCTTCTTTCCTCAGATCCACCACTGGGTGGTAAATGAGTAGTAGCAGCCTCAAAAGTACGAAGAGTTTCTAAGTTTGGGCTTAGAGACCCTGGTTCATCCTCATCTCTTTGGTTAGGGCTTTGAGTGTCCACATCCATGTCAAATTCTGAGGCTATGTCCCCAGTTTGATGTGGTTGTTGGGGACTGACATGTTTATATGGGACTTTCTCTTTTAGCCCAGAGAGAAGTTTGGCTATTTCAAAATCAGGTTCAGAAAGTTGGGGTGCTGGCTCAGTAGTTTGGGCAGTGGGTTCAGCAGTTTAAAAAGAAGCATCAATAGGAATGGTTTTCTTAAGTCTTTTTCTTTTGAAAAGAATTGTGATTGGTGCTCTTGGTGGGGTTTGATATGGATGAGACTGAGAGGATGTTTCAGTCACATCTTTAGGAAGTGCAGATTGCACAATAGTTTGTTCAGGCATCTCAACCTCCTGAACAACTTTTCTTTTTGGTTTGGTGGGTTTTTGTTTTTGTTCCTTGGGTTTCTTGGCCTGTGGGGGTGTAGGTTTGGATGATGAGGGTTCCATGGGGACTGGTTCTTGTTCCCCTTGGTCATCTTCTGGCCAGGCAGCCTGTTTGTTGTGCCTAGAGTATGCTTGTGAGGTTAAGGGTTTCAAAATTGCAGTTTTACCCACAAGCACCTCATCACCCAGTTCTTTGATTATGCATTGTATAATGAACCTTGGGTATAACAAAAACTTCTTTTTAGTGTTATTATGATGTAACACCAACTCATTAAAGAAGAGTTTTGATGCCCTGTATTTTGTTTCATTCACTATGGAATGAAAAATTGGTTGAAAGGTTGAGGGCATCTGGTCATAAGACCCTGTTTTAGGACTCAAACACATAATTATATAATGAAACAAAAGTTTGTATTTTGGTTCAAAATACTTTTTAAAGATTGTAGCTTGTGAGAGAGTACCTTGATAACCACATTCTGTCATGGTTAGGTGGATTTCAGAGTTTGCAACCTGTTCAGGGGCATTCACATCATTCAACCCCAGTCTAATTGCAAGTGTGGCCGGCGTGATGGCCATTCTTCTCCCTTTATTGTTGAATTGAGAGAGACAACCTCATCGTCCACCATCACTGTCTCAGCATTAGCCCAGAACTCATTGAGAGTTTCAGGATGTATTGGTGGGTCTATTGTGAGAGCGGTGATATATTGGGATTTGACGACAAGATCAATGATCTCATCGTATTGGGACCAGCCTTCTTGTTTCTCTAAGTAGGCTCTAAGATTGTGTTCCTGTTTTAGAACTAAAGCCATGTGGTTTGTGTGTGATTGAATCGAACAGTGTTTTTGCAGGTTCAGGGTTTGAGAGCTTTTTGAGAGAGAAGGAGGGAATTTTTGCTTTTTGAATGGATAAGTGTTGGAAAAAGGTATTTATCAGAAGTTTTAAACCGCCTAGGTCAAACTTCTGATGTGGGAAAAGTCTGATTTGCCCTTTTTGACTAAACTGCTAATGAAGAATTATTTTCATCAGTAGTTCCCACTTTCTCTTCAGTAGTTTTGAACAACTGATGAGAATATTTTATAAATACTTTATTCATAACTTCTGAAAGTTGTTTTATCAGAAGTTAATCACTTTTTAGAAAATTTCCCATACTGATGTTTTATTCATTAGTAGTTTTCTCTCTTGTTTGTTTTCAGAAGTTTTCAATTTTGAAAACATATGTAAGTGAAAAAATGAAAAATATGTGCAGAAAAGTAAAGAGAAACACTTACAAATTTAGCATCCCAAGCATGGATACTAACTTCTGAAATGTTGATGTGTCAAGGGGTTTAGTGAATATGTCAGCTATTTGATTAGCTGTTGCTACATGTTTCACTTCAATCTTGCCTTTTTCATAGCAATCTCTTATGAAATGATACCTGATTTCAATATGTTTTGTTTATGAAAACTGAACAGGATTTTGAATGTTGCTAATGGCAGATTTGCTGTCTACAAGCAATGGTGTCTTGGTTTCTTTGATTCCATAATCAAGAAGTTGATACTGGAGCCATTGTATCTGTGATGTACAACTTGCAACTGCAATGTATTCAGCTTCAGCAGTTGAAGTTGCAACAGATGTTTGTTTCTTTGATTGCCAGGACACTAGACAGTTTCCTAAGAATTGACAACCACCAGATGTTGATTTTCTTGACATTTTACACCCTGCATAGTCACTATCTGAAAAAGCTGATAACTTGGTATTGCTTGAAGCAGGATACCAAATTCCAAGTGTTGGAGTTCCTTTCAGATATATGAAGATTCTTTTGACTGTAATGAGGTGTGATTCCCTAGGAGCTGATTGATATCTAGCACAGACACATGTTGAAAACATAATATCTGGTCTAGAAGCAGTTAGATATAAAAGGGAACCTATCATACATCTATACATGGTTTGATCAACCTGTTTTCCTTGATCATCTGGTTCAACTTGTGTGGTTGGTGTCATGGGAGTGGAACATGATTTACAGTCTTGTAAAGAAAATTTGTTTAATAATTCTTTAACATATTTTGATTGATGTATAAAAGTTCCATTTGTTTGTTGTTTAATCTGCAGTCCCAGAAAGTACTGCCGTTCTCCCATTGTACTCATCTCAAATTTTGATTGCATGAGTTTCTTAAATTCATCACACAGTTTTGTGTTTGTTGAACCAAAAATGATATCATCAACATATATTTAAACAAGTAAGATATGATTTCCAACATGTTTTATGAAAAGAGTTTTATCAATGGAGCCTCTTGTGAAGTTATTTTTGAGTAGAAAGTTGGAATGTGTTTCATACCAGGCCCTTGGAGCCTGTTTGAGCCCATAAAGAGCTTTGTCTAGTTTGTACACCCACTCAGGATGAGAAGGATCCTCAAACCCAGGTGGCTGACAAACATACACTTCCTCTTTTATTACAAAAATGCACTCTTAACATCCATTTGATAAACTTTTATTTTGTTGGAAATGGCATAGGCCAGAAATAACTTGATGGCTTCAAGCCTTGCAACTGGAGCAAAGGTTTCATCATAGTCAATTCCTTCTTCTTGAGAGTAACCTTGTACTACCAGTCTTGCCTTGCTCTTTATAATCATACCAGCTTCATCTTGTTTGTTCCTGAAAACCCATCTTGTGCCAATTGGTTGCTTGTTTGGTGGTAAGGGACAGATTTCCCAAACCTGTTGCTTGTTGAATTGAAGCAATTCATCTTGCATTGCTTGCACCCAATTGTTGTCTTTGAGGGCTTCCTGGTACTTCTTTGTTCCAACTGTGAAATAAATGCTGAGAATAGACAAAAGTTGGAAAGCTGGTTTCTTGTAAGAACACCTGATGCAATATCACCCATGATTTGATCAAGTGGATGATCTTTGTGTTGATCAGTTGTTGTAAACCACTGACAGGTGTTGGTGGCTCATGTTCTTCAAACAAACTACTGAGGTCTATTATATCTGGTTCAGCAGTTTCAATGTCTTCAGTAGTTGCAGGTGCTGAAGCAGATGTTTGAGTTTGTTCCTCAGTATTTGTTGAATCAGAAGTTTGTAAAACTTCTGATGGTTTTGAAGTTGACTTAATAACTGTTTGAGGAGTCCATGGTGCTGGATCCTCATCATCAAACCTTTGATCACCATAATAAGTAGGTTTGGATGAAGTGACAGTCTTTTCAGGTCCAAAATGGAAGCTGTCAAGGTCAAAAAGTTCAGCAGGATGTGCTGGAATGAGAGTGTGTTTTGACTCATCGAACTTGACATTCAGTGTTTCTTCTACTATCCTGGTTCTTGAGTTAAAAACCTTGTAGGCTTTTCTAGTTGAAGAATAACCAAGAAAGTAACCTGAATCAACTTTGGCAGCAAACGTTGAAATAGATTCCTTAATGTTCAAGATGAAACATTGACACCCAAAAGCCCTGAAAAAGGAGATAAGGGGCTTCATGCCATGAAGAACTTCATAGGCAATCTTGGAATGTCTCTTGACAATAAGGACTCTATTTTGAACATAACATGATGTGTTAACTGCTTCTGCCCAAAAGTATAATGGTATGCCAGAATCAGCTAACATTGTTCTTGCTCCTTCAATTAAAGTTCTGTTCTTCCTTTCTACTACACCATTTTGTTCAGGAGTTCTGGGAACACTGAATTGTCTAATAATCCCTTTAGACAAACAGAATTCATCCAGAGTTTTGTTCCTGAACTCTATCCCATTATCACTTCTAATGGTTTTGACAGGTAGAGAATATTGCTTCTCTACTTGTAGAATGAAGAACTTGATGATTTCAGCAGCCTCATCCTTGGAAAATAAGAAGAACACCCATGTAAATCTTGAGTAGTCATCAATGATGACCAAGCAGTACTTCTTCTTACCAAGGCTCATGATTTTTACAGGCCCAAATAAGTCCATATGGAGTAGTTGACACTGGTATACTTTTAAGGGTAGACCTCTGACCAATCCCATTTTTGTGACTTTATTTATGGTTTTAAAGTTCACATGGCCAAGTCTCCTGTGCCAGAGATCAGTCTCTGAAGTTGATGCCTTTGAGAAGAAACAGGCAGTGTTGTTGTAGATGCAAAAGTGCGACTAAAGCTTTGGATTGTAAAACACAATATGTTTTGGTGATATCGAAGGTGCGAAGGAGATTTTCTGTTGATGCGAAGGAAGTATGAAAGGTGCGAAGGAAGATTTAGATTATAGTAGAACTTGGTTCGACCAGTTGATTTGGGCGAACCTGCACATTCGCACAAACAGTTTGGGCGAATGTGCAGTCTATAAATAGACAAGTTTGATTTTTGAATGTAACTTTTGATCATTATTATTCCCTCCACTTTCAGAAACTCTCTCTAGTGTTTTGTTAAACATGTTTATCGTTCATACCTTGATTGTATCTATATTTCAACGTGTAAACAAGTGTTTTATTAATGAAAACGTTTGAAAATGATGATCTGTGTGTTTGAATCTGTTTGATTATTATTTTGTGATAGTTTTAGGGTTTCCGCACCTGAAACTAACTTGTTTGATCAATCTTTGTTTGTTATCGATCCTTTCACGCACATACAAAGTGGTATCAGAGCCATTTCGGATCAAACAACCACAAATTAATAATCTCTCAGTTGATTTGGACCCAATTTTGGTCAAAAAGTTTTTGTTTTCAATGAACAAACTGATGTGATAAGATTTTGATCGATTACACCTTGATTTCGATTTTAAATCGGATAATTCTCTTTATTAAAGTTGTTCCAAATCAATTCCGATTCAAAACCTGATTTAGATCATCAAAATCCATCAACATTTGATAAACATGATCAAAATTAACTGATTTTCAAAGAATACCGTTTTTGAAATCACAGGGGTCGAACGAGAGAGTTTGGTCGAAAGTGGAAATTATTTGGGTCGAAAGAGTGATTTGGTGTACGAAGGAGGTGTTTTAGTGGTCGAAAGAAGACTTTGATTGCTTATTTTTCACATTCGTCCATTTGTTTCACCTTCGTCTGATCGAACGGTCGAAGGAGCTGAAAAACGGTCGAAAGAGAGACTAAAGTGGTCGAAGGAGATTTTGTTGTTTAGTTCACATTCGTATCAATCATAAACGGGCGAAAGAGAACTTTATTTCTCATTCGCACGTTCGTATATACGAAGGAGCATCCTGTTTTAAAACATTTTTAATCTTTTCATGTTTAATCGTTTGCAGGACAAGATGTGGAACTTCCCAACAACGCCTAGACGTACTCAAGCACCACAACAGCAGACAACACAAGATCCGTGGTCCATTGCAGCTCAGAAGACTAGTCAACCATCACAGCCAATCAATTATATGGCAATGACTAGTTCGGCTCCACAACAAGTTGTTCAACCATTACCACAACCGATTGACAACTATTGGGGAGTCGCAGCAGCAGCAGTCCATTCACAGACGACCAACGCTATATCCACTCTTATTCATGATCTATCTTCTGGAAGCGGCAATCGTCCACCAAAGCTAATGGACATGAAGGAGTACAATACTTGGAAGACGAAGTTTAAAATCCATGTTGAGGGACAAGGACTTGAGGGAGCCGAGGCATGGAAAATGATTGTGAAGGGTTACGTTGCTCCTATTCTGGAGAATACTGGAGAACCGATACCTTTGGAGAATTTGGCGGATGATGAGAAGAAAAGATTTGCGATAGAGAAGAAGGCATTCTCTCAGCTATCCCAGGCGATCAACACTGATCTATTGCATCAGTTTGGATCATGCACAACATCCAAACAACTATGGGATATGCTGAGAAATCGACATGATGGAAATGAAAAGACAAGGAAGCTAAAGATGGAAGAGCTTCAGAAGGAGTTTGAAAACTTCAGTTACATGGGTAATGAGACGCTAAAAGAGTTGGTTCCACGGTACTGCCATTTGCTCACTGAATTGTCGAGCTATGAGATCAGCATTCCAATGTCGGAATTAGTAGATAAATTTGCTGATGCTTTACCCCCCTACTGGAACCAACGCATCGAAGTGTTAAAGGAGAAGGATGCTTACCAGTATTGGACTATTAACGAGTTCATTCAAAAGCTGGAAAAAAAAGAGATGGAGGAAAAGAGAAAAGCTAAGAGAGCTCAGATTCCACAGAATCCTGATTTATATGTGAGTGGTACATCTAACTCTCTTTCTGCTTCAAGCACCACTTCTAATGTTGCTCCTCACATAGCATGTGTGTCTAACGTTGTTGAACCAACAAAAGCACCCATTAACTATCTTGCTCAAACTTCATCCTACACACCATCATACACACAACAACCTTATCAAACACCAAACTTTATTCCACCATTTTCACCTTTACAACAAGCCGCATGCTACACATCAAGTCAACCTCAACAACAACAACAATATCCTCCTCAAATGAATCAGATGCAGATTACTCAAGCACAGTCAAGTCAAAACCCGATTGTGTTAGAGACCTCAAACCTTAACAATGTGACTGTTGGAATTGCTCAACAACATGTTGCTCTTGTATCTGCTATGGTTGCTTCTTACAACGGTTTGGTAGCGAGTCAAATTGGTAACAACAATCTCACCAATGAGGACTACGCTCAAATCGACAAAGAGGAGATGGAGTTGATGGACATTCAGTGGGCTTTTGCAAGCATTATGAGGAGAGCCACTGAATTTATTCAGAAGACTGGCAGAACTGATCTCTCAACTTCTCCCAACACCACATACGGATTCAACAAAGCAAAAGTTACATGCTTCAACTGTGGTGAGAAGGGACATTTTAAAAGAGAGTGCACACAGCCAGCACAACAAGGTAACCGAAACCCTTTCAATTCTACATACCAAAATAGACAAAACCAAAACCAAAATCAAGTGTCATACAACAGTCCAAACATATCAAGCTTTCAACCACAAAACACTTATCAGAACCGTCAACAAAACACCAACACCAGACAATCCACAACTCCAAACCAACCTCAATAAAATCCAAACCGAACTATAGTTCCTATCTCTACACCTAACACACAAAACCAAAACCAAACTGACAATCAAAACCAAAACCAAGCACTTGTGATCCAAAAGGATGAAGGTTTTGATTGGACTGGTATGCAATTGGGGGTGGAGGAGATCACTGCTGGGAATGTAGCTTGTGTAGCACAGCAGATGAGTTTGGATGAGAATGAAGTGATTGAAGAAGAGGTTGTGATTGAAAAAGTGTCGGAGTTGAAAATTGAAGAAGTGAATGAGGATGTGATTGCTGAGAGTGAAGACAAGAGATCGGGGATGATTCTTGATTCTGTCACTGATGTTGGAGACCAAGACGATTCAGCTTACTCGGACATGGAGAGTGAATCTGATTCAGAGGCTAGTGTGAATTCACTAGATGATGACATTGACCAACTGTTAGTTGAAGCTGACTTCCTGATGACTCGCAAGTCATGTATGGTGGATGATGCATGCACCAAGATTGACTACTCCAAATTCTTCGCAGGGAAGGAAGCTTACTTCGCTTTGATGGCCATGACAGAACCTCCTAAGCCGGTAAGTTCTGAAACTCAATCTCAAGCGTGTGTTAAATGTGATAAATGTGCTGATTTTGAAAAACTGACTGATGAAAATAAGCTTCTCAAGGTTCAACTTGAGAGTGCCAAAATCAACTGTCAGATTTATCAAAAGGACTTAAAAGATTTCAACAAAGTTCTTGATGGTTATAAAAAGGATGTGTCTGAACTTAAAAAGACATTGTCAATCAAACAACTTGCCATTAATAATTACATCAATGAAATGGAAAACACTAAATTGGAAATGGCAACCATCAAGTGCTTTGCGGAAAAAGTTAACAAGAAATTAGAAAGTTACAAACACATAGCATATGTAGTCGACCATATCATTGAAGAACCCTCCCAGTCAAATAGTGCAAACTATAAGTCGATCCCATCTCCGGTATTGTTTGAGAATCACACTTTACATGCAATACCACCGGAGACTTTAATCAATTCTGATTCCACATCAGAAAATGAGCCTAACACTTCCAGTGTCGGGGATCCATATTCTGATGTGAGACCAGTACTGGGAAATAGTGAGGGTGTGGTCGCTACTGATGATTCAGATGAAGAAGATGAAACATCTGAGACGGTTGAAAGTGATAGTGATATCCCTGATGAAAATCATATAATCACTACTGAGCCAGTCTCACCGTCTCAGATCATTCATCCAATGGCAAATGCTCATCGTAAAAATGAGGTAAAGAAAAATGAAAAGTCTATTGGTAAGATTTTTGAAAAGAAAGAGGTAAAGAAGGTTGTGAAAAATGTGAGAATACCGGTAGAAAAGAAAAACGAAACCAAATTTGAGAAGAATGTGGTAAAACCGGTAGAAAAGAAAAATGAGCTTAAATCTGAGAAAACCAATGATGTGAGCAACGAATCGTGTGACAAACCTATCAAAATCTTCTATCGGATGCAAGGCTCCGATAAGATTTTATCCGATGATGAATATCCGATTAAGTTTGTCAAATATTCAAAAATTGAAAAGATCTGGCAGGAAAGTACGATTTGGTTTCCAAAATTTGAAAGGACCAATGACATTCCTCAAGAGATTTTAGACAAAATTTATTCGGATAAAGATACTAAGGTCAATGTCACACAATTTGTTTTGCCTGTTCATAAAGAAAACAGTTTTATTGAACTAACTTACTCAAAGGACCCAGCTCCTGAGAGTTTAAGGAAACAATGCATGGTCGATCGATATCCCATTGCTAGCTTTTCCAAGTCGCCGATCAAGGAAAACTATGAGGAATACCGTGCGTGTTATAAGTGCGGGGAACGGGGACATTTACTTGCCGCCTGCCCGTACGTATGACACAAAAGGCACGAGGTGGAGATGAGGCAATATCATGATTATCCGGTTGACAACTACGGTTATCAACAAAGACGGTATTACCCTCAGCAAGAACCATATTTTAATCAAAACAATTTTTACAACAAGAGGGAAAACCGTCCGATGACGTATGATAAAAGCAATCGGATGACCACTGATAAATCTGCTAAGAAACCTATGATGAACTCAACTGCTGATAACAAAAAGGTTGCTCCTAAACCTAATGGAAAACAAGCAGTTGGACCTGTCTCTGTTAAATCAGAGAAGGTAACCAAGAAGGTCGCTTTTAAAGATGAAGTAAAGAAACCGACTGAGACTTCAAAATCTCAGATACGGATCCTGAAAAGATCTGAGCAATCTTGGTCATCTAAGGAATCTGAAGGAGCCTCTACTTCACAGAATGAGAAGAGTGAGAAAAAGAAAATTGTGAGTGAGAAGAAAGGGGTTGAAGTAACCCAAGATGTTTGTGATTCAAAAGACTCTTTGAAACAACCTGTTCAAAGACCCAAGACCAAACAGACTTGGGTCCCCCGAAAGAACTAACTGCTTTACTTTAAATGTGCAGGGAGCTCCAGCTGGCCCTGTTAGCAGCCTATGGATTGCTGACAGTGGAGCTTCTGGTCACATGACAGGGGACCTCACGCTACTCTTTGACATCAAAAACATTAACGGAGGTTATGTGGCATTTGCTGGTAATAAGGGAGGCTACATTACTATGGAGGGTAGTGTAAGCAATGGGGTCGTAACATTTGAGCGGATATCTTATGTGAAACAGATAGACTATAATTTGCTCAGTGTTAGTCAAATTTGTGATAAACAATTTTCTGTGTATTTTGATGACAAATCCTGCTACATCTTGAAACCTGGATTTGAGCTACCGAAAGAGTGGGTGATGCTGAAGGCACCGAGAGTAAACAACTTGTATATTCTCGACATGTCCAAAGCAATGACCACCCATGGCCAAGTCACGTGTTTCCTCTCCAAGGCTACAGAAAAAGAATCAATTATGTGGCACAGGAGAATGGGACATATCCATTTGAGAAAGATGAATCAGCTTGTCAAGAATGAACTTGTCACGTGAGTTAATGTAAAACACTTCCATTTGAATGACAAGTGTATCAGTTGCAAGAAGGGAAAGCAGCACAAACAATCCCATAGACCAAAGAAAGTTAATTCCGTTGAGCTGCCACTTGAACGATTGCATATGGATTTATTCAGTCCAGTCAGACGTAAAAGTCATGCCGGGGAGTAATACTGTCTTGTGGTGACTGATGATTATTCAAGATTTTCATGGGTAATGTGCTTGCATCAGAAAAGCGACACTTTTGATAACCTAAAGGTTCTGTTTACACGTCTGGAAAATATATATGGTCTGAAGATCAAACGAATCCGGAGTGACAATGGGACGGAGTTTAAAAACGCTCAGATGGAGGATCTTTGTGCAAACAAAGGAATTCATCATGAATATAGCGCTCCGTATACACCCCAACAGAACGGTGTCACAGAGAGAAAGAACAGGACTCTAATAGAGACGGCGAGAACTATGCTTGCGGATTCAAATCTTCCAGTCATGTTCTGGAACGAAGCTATTTACGCGGCATGTTATACTCTTAACCGTGTTTTGACAGTGTAGAAGTTTGGCAAGACTTCTTATGAGCTGTTGAACCAACGCAAGCCGAATCTGGAGTATCTAGAACCATTTGGTGCCCCGTGTACAATGCTGAATCCTTCGGAGAAGTTTGCACCAAAGGCTGAAGAAGGTTATTTTGTTGGATATGCAACCCCATTAAAACGGGTATTCAACAAAAGAACTAGAAAAGTCGAGGAGTGGACTAACGTAGAAGTTCAAAGATACACACAAAATGTACAGGGTGGAGGACCAGATTGGATGTTTGATTACAAAGATTTCTTTGAATCATTCAATCTAGATAGCATGGTTGAAGAAGCTGTACTTCGCTTATATTACGAGGTCGAAAACGCCGTGACATCACCTTTAGTGCGTCCGATCATGGTAAACCCCCAAACAGCTTCTAATGATACCACTGCTCCTGTGTTGGAAGAAGAGGTGTTCCAAGAGGCTTCTACATCGCTTAATTCATCATAATCAGAATATGAAGACGATGATGCAATAAGTGAAGCTATTCTGGACAACGCTACAGTGACACCACCAGTGAACCCATCTAATACTGATGCTTCAACATCGAATGTGGGTAATGATCTGATTTCTACAGAGAATTTGACAACTCAAACGGGAGTACAAGTACCTGATTATCCGGAATCTCGGATACATCGGATACACCCGCTTGAACAAGTTATTGGTGATCCTGGTAGAAGTGTGATGACAAGAGGGCAGCTGAGAAATGCTCAAGCACCAGAAAACATTGGCAACCTTGCTTTATATGCCAAAATACAGAAATCTGGTTTTCAAAATGACTGGTCATTTGCTTGTTATGTTTCGCAGGTCGAGCCGCGGACATACAAGGATGCTCTTTTGGATGACGCCTGGGTGGAAGCAATGCAGGAGGAGTTATTACAATTCCAGAAACTTGGTGTATGGTCCCTGACAGATTTGCCCCCTGTAAGAAAGAAAATTGGAACCAAATGGGTGTTTAAGTGCAAGAAGGATGACAGAGGAGTCATAGTGCGAAACAAAGCTCGTTTAGTCGTTCAATGTTTTCATCAGGTTGAAGGAATCGACTACAATGAAATCTATGCACCGGTTGCATGCTTGGAAGCTATCAGAATGTTCCTAGCGTTTGCATCATGGAAGAAATTTAAGGTGTATCAGATGGATGTAAAGAGTGCTTTTCTTTACGGTGTGGTCAAAGAGGAAGTTTACGTAGGTCAACCGCCACGCTTTGAGGACCCTATTCACCGGGATAAGGTTTATGTGTTAAACAAAGCTCTCTACGGGTTGCACCAGGCTCCGAGACAATGGTATGAGGAGCTGAGCACGTATCTTCTCTCGAAAGGATTCAAACGCGGACTGGTAGACTGCACACTGTTCACGAAACGAACAGGAGATGATTTGCTTCTCGTACAAATTTATGTTGATGATATTATATTCGGGTCAACTAACGAACTTATGTGCAGGGAATTTGAACAAGTTATGCAGGAAAAGTTTGAAATGAGCGCAATGGGAGAAATGCAGTTTTTCATCGGCTTGCAGGTGGAGCAAAGACCAACGGGGATCTTATTCACCAGACGAAATACGTTTCTGAAGTCTTGAGCCGATTCCAGATGGATGATTCGAAGCCGATGGATACCCCGATACAGCCCAATCACGGGATTGGAGTTGACCTTAAGGGGGAGCTGACTGATCCATTTACATACAGAGCAATCGTCGGATCTCTGATGTATCTCACAGCGTCAAGACCTGATATAATGTTTGCGACATGTCTTTGTGCGCGATATCAATCGAAGCCGAAACAGAGTCATCTTGCAGCTGTCAAGCGTATCCTTAGATATCTGAAGGGTTGTCCATCGAAAGGACTTTGGTACCCTCATGATGATAATTTTGACCTAATCGCTTTTAGTGATGCAGATTGGGGCGACTGTGACAAAGACAGCAAATCCACAATGGCTGGATGTCAGTTTATGGGGAGCAGGCTCGTGACCTGGCAATGCAAGAAACAAACCGCAGTTGCACTATCCACATGTGAAGCAGAATACGTTTCAGCATCGAGCTGCTGCTCACAGGTTCTTTGGATCCAACAGCAGATGGTGGATTACGGTTTGCAATTTCTTAAAACCCCTATTTACTATGATAATGAAGCCGCAATCGCATTAACAAAAGACTTAGTAAATCACTCAAAGGCTAAACATATCCGGATTAAATATCATTTTATCCGTGATTGTTATGCTAAAGAGTTGATCGATATGGTCAAAATCCACACTGATTACCAACGCGCAGATCTTTTTACCAAAGCTTTTGACAAATCCAGATTTGATTATCTTTTGAAAGCTAATGGTATTAAAGAAAAACAGGACTGATCACCACCTCAGTCTATCACTTTTTAGTTTAAGTTTTTACTGCTTTTCAGAAAAATTTCGAAAAACCAAAAACATTAAAAAATTTCAAAATCCATAAAAATTGAAAAATTTCTTTGCTGACTGCTATATCTTCTTCCCTTAGATTAATGCCGTCAGATTTCTGTGAACAAACAATATCTGGGCAGTCACATATTTGAAATGCTCCAGCTTATCCTTGGGAACAGTAAATTCGAAAATCTATAAAAATCAGAAAATTCTAAAATGATTTCCTGGAGTATAAAGGGAAATGATAGTACATCAGTGGGGATCTGACACATTCTAAATAATGTCATGCTATATAGGGCGTGTGTCTGAGTCTGTGCGATGTGCTGATAGGCTTTGTAGACCTATTACTGCGTGCCTGATACATACATATCAAACGATTTGATGTGTGGATGAACTCCTCATTGGCATATGGTCTTAGTACCGTAATTTCGTTTGATAGGGTATCTGTACAAAACTCGGAGGTTTAGGGTCGTTATGTTATTAGTTGTCTGGAGATAGCCTCTCTGATCTTTTGCTGTAAGTCATTACCGACCTAGATCAGACAGGGTGTCTTTATAAAAGAGCTATATGCCAAATCCTAAAGTTACCGAATTGAGGAACTTTCCATGTTATATGATGATCAAAGATTATCTATTACATTGTATTGATCATTGATGCAAATCATGATTAATATCAGTCCTCAACCTGGTATAGTGCATATGTTACTTTGCTGCATTAATTTGCTGACCTGTATACCTCTATGCATTATATCTTGTACAATTACAGACAACGAAAGCATAATCACGCTTTACAATGAGTCTTTGTGCATTTACTTCTTGATACGGGAGTATGTCGTGTGCGTGGGAACCACAGACAATTGCGTTTATACTATAACTATCAGTATCAGTATAAAGCACTGCACAAAAGTTTGCATGTGAGTTTATGTGGATCACAATATCAGCAATTGCCAGATCACACATTGTCTTTAATGATAATAACTTCAAAAGGATCAACGGTGTGATCAGATTTCTCAATAACTGATATGATCCCTTTACCGGAAATCCCAAAAATATTTACAATTTTTCATTTACATTTCTGCATTTTATTTTATCGTCAAAAATTACAAAACTCAAAAAGATTTTAGGTGTCTTTTAGCATAAACTTTAGAAAATCCAAAAAGATTTTTCTTTTTCATCTTATTTTTTGATAACTGATGGTGGTTGATGTCGATTTTCTAAACCTTGATACACCATTTGAGCTTTGTAACTTTTAAAATGTGAAAACATGAATGTTGAATGCTTAAAAGTTGGAAAATAATTGGACCGGGACTCGTTTTTGAGATTTGGAAAATTTTCAAAAATCCCAATTCTCATTCGCCCATTCGGTTGGTCGAATGGGGGATTTTATTTGTTCATTCGTATGTTTTGTTTGGGCGAAGGAGAGTGTTCTAGACAATTATCTCTTTCGAACCCTTTTGGCTCATTCGTACCCTTTTACTAGGGTCGAAGGAGACAAAAGCTTCTCCTTCGTATGACTAAAACGGGCGAAGGGGCAGGTCTATATAAACCCATCTCCTCATTCGAACCCCTTCATAATTTTTTCCAGAATTTTAATCTTAAACTCACCTTATTGCTCGTTTCTTTTACATCATCTCATTGTGTTCGGCATTCTATCCTGATCATTTTGCTATCAATTTTACAGGTTATCATTACGGTTTCAAGATCTAATCTCTGTTTTTTCCATTCCGAGCCCTAAGTGTTCAAAATCGTTTTAAATCATCATAATTATACAAATTGATGCTCAGGGTTTATTTTGTGTGTGTTTTAGGGGGAGAAATAACCAAAAACATGGTTTTAAATCTAGTCAGATTGATCAATCATGGTTTAAACCCTAGTTTTTGGGTGAAAACACAAACACAATATATAATTGTTGAAACTGTTGGTTTAGAAATGTTTATCGGCATTATTAGGCCTGTTTTCAATCAAATGGACATGTTTAGAATCATTAAATTTCAAAATTGATATTTCAAATTTATGAACTGCTTCTTTCGACCAGATCGAATGGGCGAAGGAAGAAGATCATTTGGGCGAATGAGAATTACTTGGGCGAATGAAACACTTTATCAAAATCAATACATTCGTACCAATTATTTCTCATTCGTACCTTTACAAAACCACCTTCGTAACCCCGTTTGGGCGAAAGAGGAGTTTATGACCAAAATTTTCATTTTTGAAATTCTGTCGATTTTTAATGTGTGTTTTTGTTTGTTTTGCAGATTTAACGATGTCTGATCTACAGAAGACGACGGAACAAGCAGGATCCTCATCACAGCCTGCTAAACAGCTAGACTTTGAAAATGCGCACAACTGCTGTGCGTATCTTGGAGATGTGAAGAAGCACACAGAATTCGTCGGAATTATTGATTTTCTAAAGAGAAGCAGGGTGATTGATGCCATTGCTACACCGACAGTTATCTACCGAGATATGATTCAGGAATTCTGGACGAATGCTAAACTTGATTTCTGGAAGTGCGAATCTTGTTTGACGAGCAAGATTCAAGGACAAAGAGTCATTGTGTGCGAAGAGGATTTGAGAGAAGCATTGAATCTGAATGATGATCCGAAAGATCCAAAGGAGTTTACATTCATGGATCAAAGAAAGTGCTTTCTCAGGATGAAGTATAACGGACCAATCACTGACGGTTCGTTGCATAAAGGAAAACTGTGCCCACAATTCAAGTATCTGGCACACGTTTTGATTCACGTTTTCGGATCTGCAGCAGGAGGTTATGATTTGATGAGGAAGAGCATCAGTTCTATGATGGTTGCTTTAGTATTGAACAAACCGTTCAATGTCTCTGGCATGATGATGTCTCATTTACGGGAGCCTGTTAATGGCACGAGGAACCTGAAGTTTCTTTTATATCCTCGTTTTCTCCAAATGATATTCGATCACAAGTATAAAGAGCTGAAGAGAGATCCTAAACACATTGTTGTTCAGGAACATATGTCGTTGAACACACTCGCTAGGATGAAAGCTTATAAAGGTTTGTCTGTTGAAGAACGTCCTCCAGTTAGACGTTTGTTTGGACACCTAGCTAGAGTGGATTACACAGATCCGGGTGAGGGGCTGGTGAGGAATGTAAACAGTGATTCTGATCAGGATAATCCTTTACATCATGTTGATCCTGACGCTAAGCGCAAGTGACAAGTTGTGAATGTAGGCACGAAGAGTGGTAAGACAAAGAAACCAGAGATAAGGATAGAGGTTTCTGAACCAGAAAAGAAGAAAAGTACTCAGAGAAGAAATAAGAGGATGGCGAAAAAGGGATTGAATTTAGTTGATGAAGCGTCTATTGATTCAGAAGAGACGATAGAGGAAGAACAATGGAATTCTGATGCTGAGACAGTAGAGACGACCATGCCCGAGGCCACTGAGGCTGGTGCGTCTGCTAGCCAGAATGTTGAAGATCAAGGGAACAAAAGCCCTATTCCTGTTGATGATGAAGAGCTGGGTTTTAATGTTGATGAGACGTTTGTTGGTTCTCCTGTGCAAGCTGCTAGAAAAGAGAAGAAGAAACAGGAGAAGCCAAGCATTAAGAGGAAGAAAGAGATAGAATCTTTGATAGCTGGTAAGAAACTGCCACCAGCTACAAGTTCTAAATCACCGGTTATTGCACCAGTTCATAAGAAGCAGAAGACTGCAACAACATCTAGCATACCACAGACTGAGGAAATACCGATGGATGATGTTAATGAAGCATTGGATAATGTGCTAAAGAAGATCAGAAAAGGTAAATTGCCTGATGCTATTGAACCACCAAAGAAGACAAAAGTTTCGGTGGACAGTGATATTATGACTGTTGTGAATCAAAGACTATCTGAAATGATGAATCTGATTAACAAACAACAAACGGAGATTGAGCAGTTAAAGTCTAATGATAAGAAGATGCTGGAGGTTGTAGTCACATCGGCAGATGATAATGAGACTTTGAAAAAGACAATCAAGAGATTGAAGAGAGAAAATAAGAAGTTGCTGAAGCATGAGCAACGAAACACCAGAAGGATCATAGTCTTGAAGGAGGAGAACAAACAGTTAAAGAAGAGTAACAAGCATATGGATGATCTGATCAAGAACTTGTACTCTCAAGCTCCTCAACTTCAAGCTGGTGAAGTAGAAAAAGAAAGAGAAGAAGAACAAGTTGATTACGAATTGTCTGATGAAGAAGAAGATGATGAACTTGATGAAGATGCTGGAAATGATACAAAGAAGAAGAAGAAGGATGATAAGGACGATGGAGGATCTAATGATGGTTCGAGTGATGGAGACGGCTCTGCATTTGATGATAGTAGTGATGACGATGATGATGACGCTGAAAAATTTACTTATGAGAAGCGTGACTCAGATAAGGGTGGTGAATCGAGCTCTAAGGCTCCTGGTGAGAATGTTGATGATGATATATTCTGGAACGAGAATTTGCAGTCACTGTCTGAAGAGGATAAGAACATGTATCGCCAGATGCTCACTGATCGAGTCTGGACGATCGACATGACTAGCAGGTTTCCAGCAATATTTGAATCGAACAATAAAGTATTCGAGTTGGAGTTTGATGACCCTGATCTTGAGGATGGGGAAGTCTCGGCGGCAATTTCGAAAGAGATACTTGAAGGTTTAGCAAAACAAGTAGGCAAGACTTTAGAAAAATTACTTGCTGACAACTTCATACCTAAAATACCTAAGAAGGAAGCCGGAAATCATTCTGATGACCGTGACGTTCCTGCATTCGAGGAAGTTGAAATGGAAGATATTACGAGCGAAGAGTACCCACAATACTTCAGGACGAATCAAGATTGTGGATTTTCTTTCTTAGATGAACTGCTAAACCATGCCGAGAAGCTAGCAAAAGAAAAGAGCAAAGTCTTTGAAGATGAAATCTTTAAAGGGCATAACAAGCCACGGTTCGAGCAGTCAGAAAGTTTGAAAGAGTTGTTGAAGAAGTTGAAAGAAAAGGAAAACAATCGTCCGAAACCTGATATTCAAGGAAGCTTTTACAAACTTCACAATAGGATTTTCAAAGGTCGTGCATTGGCCTGGAAGTTTGTTAAAGAGTTGAGATGCTTCGCAGTAAAGTGGAAGAAGGGGATCTTGTATTTCGACAAGTTTCATCGCTTGAAGACCCTTCCTTATTGGGCAATCAGAGATATTTGTCGTCACCGTTTAACGGGAGCGTCAAATAGTCAGATTACTTACTTTGCTGAAAAGATGACTAGAGAAAGCCGAACCAAGTGGGACTTGTTTACACCACAATATCCAAAGCGAATTGTTCATAAGAAGGATATTGATTTGATAACTGGTATGCCCAAGGTGACGTTAAAATACAAACCACCGCGAGTGTTGAAAAAGATTCCTTTGATGCCTATTCCGCAACACTTCGCCAAAGACTTCATCTGGTGGTATTATGATTGGAAGATTGCAGAGGCCGTGATTGTGTTGAAAGATGGAGAGACGAACTACAAGAAAGTGCATATCTTTAATCCCATGTGGTTGATAAACTGTTCACATGAGGATATTATCATGCTGTTCTACAATCCGATCTATTCAGATGCAAAAGATGCTGAGCAAGCAGGAAAGTACCAACGTGTGGTATTTCTATGCTTTGCGTTTGATATCAATGCTGGGTGTGACTATGATGAGAAGTTGGGAAAGTTTGTGGAAAAGCAAAAGGTGCCTGAGCTGAAAACGAAGAAGCAAAAACAATTTCATGAACCGGTGTTGACAAGAGAACAAAGAATTCAAAGACACATCAGACTGATGAACATAAGGATGGACGAAGAACGACGAACACAATCCAAGCAATAGTCGAGGGGGAGTTTGTAGATGCAAAAGTGTGACTAAAGCTTTGGATTGTAAAACACAATATGTTTTGGTGATATCGAAGGTGCGAAGGAGATTTTCTGTTGGTGCGAAGGAAGTATGAAAGGTGCGAAGGAAGATTATGTGGACGAGTGAAGATTTAGATTATAGTAGAACTTGGTTCGACCAGTTGATTCGGGCGAACCTGCACATTCGCACAAACTATTTGGGCGAATGTGCAGTCTATAAATAGACAAGTTTGATTTTTGAATGTAACTTTTGATCATTATTATTCCCTCCACTTTCAGAAACTCTCTCTAGTGTTTTGTTAAACCTGTTTATCGTTCATACCTTGATTGTATCTATATTTCAACGTGTAAACAAGTGTTTTATTAATGAAAACGTTTGAAAATGATGATCTGTGTGTTTGAATCTGTTTGATTATTATTTTGTGATAGTTTTAGGGTTTCCGCACCTGAAACTAACTTGTTTGATCAATCTTTGTTTGTTATCGATCCTTTCACGCACATACAGTTGTTCAGTACTTTGTCTTTTTCAATGTCCACTGCATAGACATTGCCACATCTTTTGGCTATCAACAAAGTGTGATCTTCAATGATCTTCTCTATCAACTTCTGGCCTTCTGGTGATATAATCTTGCATGCTGTCTTTGTGAAAAAGGAAGAATATCCTTTATCACACATTTGTGACACACTCAGCAAGTTGTACTCAAGGTTTTCAACCAGATTGACCTTGTCAAACTGTATTTTTCCAGAGGAGACATTGCCATGTCCTAGCACATATCCCTTAGCATTGTTCCCAAAGGATACAGATACTTCTCTTTGACTGATAAAATTGTTTATCAGGTATCTGCATCCTGTCATGTGCATTAAGCCTCCACTGTCTACATACCAAATGCTATTTAAGCCTCTGGAAACTCTCTGCACAAGATAGCAAATTAGTTAGATTTAGGAACCCAAGCCAGTTTGGCTTTGGGTTTGCTCTTGAGAACATTTACAGTTTGTTCTTGACCAAGTTGAGAAATCCATGTCTTTTTGGAAATGGATTTTTCATTAAGAGCAATGGTGGTATCCTTTTGAGGACCACCATCAACTTTGGTCATCAGTAGTTGTACCATGTTCATGAGATCTTTAATCTCAGCAGTTTGTGAAACTGCTGATGATGTAGGTCTAACTTTTGAAAGAGAATTTTGAGAAAAAAGATCTTTGTTGAGATTTTGTCTTTTTCTGAGAAAAGGTGTTTACTGGTTGTTGTTTCCTGGGAGAAAAAGTTTTTACAAAATCATTTTTGATTTGCTTTCCCACAACCAGTTGTTGATTTTTCTTGTTGTACTGAATACCTTTTCTGTATCTGCAAAATTCTGTCTTGTGGTTGAACAGACCACAGATTTCACATTCTTTTGTCTTTTCTTTCAAAGACAAGTTTCTGACTGTATTGATTGGTTTTAGGTCATTAGTAGTTTTCAGGTTCTCAACTCCTGATGTAGTTGAAAATACTGATGGCTTAAAGTCAGAATTAATCAGTACTTCTGAAGAACTTTCTTTGTGAGTTTTTAGAAAGTTCTCATGGAAAGATGTGCATTCTTTCTCTTCAGAAGTTTCACCTGAAACAATTTTTCTCCCATCTTCAGTAGTTTTGGGGGAAAAATCTATTGGTGTTTCAATGTGATTGTACCCTATGCCAAACCTAACATTTAAGCACTTTGTTTGTTTAGCAATAGTTGGTACCCCTTACAAGATTCAACCCATTTTTCACATGTGACCTTGGTGTCAGCAAGCTCTTGTCTGACATTTCCTAGGTCATTTATCATGATTTTAATTTGTGCTTGGGTTTCAATAGCAGTGTTAGTTAATTTAGAAACTTCTTTTGTTTTTGCAGAAAGTTTTCTTTCTAAATCACATTTCATCTGAGTGAATTTTCTCTCAGAGTCATTTGCTTTCCTTTGTAAGTGCACATTAGTCTCTCTTATGAGAGCAAAAGATTCTTTGCAATAAGTTGAACAAAGTTTTGTCAAAGATTCTTTAGATACCTGTGACAAGGCAGAATTTGAGGTGCATCCCTCAAATGCCATTAAGGCAAAGTTCTTACTGCCATTGTCAGGCTCTCCCTAGTTGATGTCAAACATCTTGTTGTCTGCATCAGGATTACACTCTGTGGTGTCAAAAGGAAGACTGCTCCAGTCAACATACCCTGAAGTAAATAAACTTTGTTGAGAGGGTTGTTGAGGCTGTGGAGGTTGTTGAGCAGCTGGAAAGGGAGGGATTGATTGTTGGCTCTGCATCTGTTGAGCAGGCATCTGTACATATTGTACTTGTGGCACATATTGGTGTTGTGGAGCTTGTGCCTGTACAAAATGTGCACTCCCTTGTGTTCCATTATTCCTTTTATAATTGGGGTTAAAATTATATCCAGACTGAGATTGGTTAAAGCTAGAGCTTCTACACTCTCTAGCAAAGTGTCCCAACTTTTGACACTTGTGACATCTAAGCTTAGATTTGTCAAAACCAATTTTTGTTGAACTGTTGAGTCCTGGAAACTTCCTTCCTGACCTTTTGTAAAATTTATTTGTTTTTAAACTTAACATGGCCAGTTGGTGTAAAATATCCATTTCTTCTAAGTCATCACTGCTGAAATTTTTTAAATCATCCATGATAAAACACATGTTATCAGCAGTTTGACTACAATCATTATTGTCATAACCTGGGAATGATCTTTCAGATGAGATCCTAGCAGTTATGTCAATATGGTCAAAAGATCCAAAACTATTTGAACAAGTTGGTGAGTCTTGTCCCAATAGTGTTGTACTACCTGGTAGATAGTCATCAGCAGTTTTGCCAGAACTTTGTAACCTTTTCTTTTGATCAATTTCTCTTTCAAAAGTAAGTAATCTCCCATGAAGTTTTGTAAGAGTGAGGGAGCTAAGGTCTGGTGAAGATCTTAAGACTATAGAGTATGTTTCCCATTTTTCAGGTAAAGACCTTAAAAATCTATGAAGCATAGATACAGTTGTGTAGGTCTGACCATTTAATTTTAGCTCAGATATTAATGAGGAGAATCTTTCAAATTGTTGTGTTAAAGTTTCCCCATTAATGTGAGCAAAAGTTTCATATTGTTGAGCCAGGATTTCTCTGGTGTTGTCAATCACCTCTTCAGTTCCTCCAAACTGTTCTTTGAGGCAGTCCCAAAGCTCTTTGGCACTATCACAATGTAATAGGCCAGAGTAGATTTCATTTGGGAGTGCCATTGCCAACGTAGAGAAAGCTTTAGCATCAAGCTCAAGTTTTAGGAAATCATCATCTGTATAGTCTTTTGGGTCTTTTGGAATTTCTTCTTTAGTTTCAAGATTAATGTTTACTGGTTTATGAGGACCATATATCACAGATTTCCAGCAACCTGTGTTGGTCTGTGATAAGGTATGTGCCATTCTCCTTTGCCAGATGTTATATTCATTTCTTACTAGCATAGCAGGTTTATTGGCAGAACCAGTATTATGAGGACCATTTTAAAGAATATTGATTGGTCAAATATCTCTTAAAGTGATGGATGTTGATAAAAGTGAGCTTATAATCCTTTATTGAATATCAATAAGAGCCTGTGTCTGATTCTCAATGTGTTAGATTGATATGTGATCAGATAAACCAGTGCTCTGATACCAATTGTTGGATCAGTATTGCTCTTTTGTATGAACTTGCTAGTGAACACTTAGGTGTTTAGCAAGTTGTTGATCAGTGATAGCACAACGGAATGTTATGAGTTTAAAGCTACACTTGTCAACAGGAGTTATTACTCCCCCTGGATGTTTGAGAAACTAATAAATGATAAGTATTTATTTAGAATCTAAGTATTGAATGAGAATGAAACACTTAGACAGATTCTCAATAAATATGAAATGGAAATAACAATAATATGCTTTGAAGGATTTCTGTATTAAAATCAATGTCTAAAACAGAGGGATGTACCTTTCTATTTATAGACTTTACAAATACATGAACCTTGTCAAAAAGCAAGTGCAGAGACAAGTTGCAACAAGTTTCAATCTTGGAACTTGTACATAAATTTAAAGTAATACTAAACTAATAAACTACTGATACAAAAGGCGGTGGAAAAGATCTTCTCATAAGTACTGATGAATGACAAACTATTGATGAGTAGTTTGTCTTCAGTAGTTCTTCAGTAGAAATGTCTGGTTTGGACTTCAGAACTTCTGATGACTTTTCTTCTTCAGTACTTGTGTAATCTCTTCTTTAGCAGTTTGATCTTCCTTCTTCAGCAGTTCTATACTTAGAATATTTTGACAGAAGTGAATTAGACTAAGGTTTGCAAAAGTGGTTTCACCAATCCTCTTTGTCCTAACACCCATGCAGATATTCAGGCCATTAAAGACCATCTGCTAAAGACCACTGGCTCTGCTCCTACCACCATTCTCAGAGATGAAGATGATGATGCATTCACACCTGATGATGCCAAAAAGGGGGAGAGTGGCAGAGATAGATTACCAAAGTTAGATCCCTTTGGTTGTCCACCTTCACAAAAAGGTCAATCAAAGTCTGCCAACAAACCAGGGTCTACTCAAACAGCATCACAACAACAACAACAAACCAACAAAGCTAAAGAAGTGGACAACTCTGCAAATGAAGAAGCTGAAAAAGCTACTGAAGATAAGCAAAAGAGGGCTGACACTTTGGAAGTCAAGGCAGAGTTGTTACTAAAACAGAAAAGAGAACAACAGCAGGAAGTTGAAGATGTGGGTTCCTCTAAAAGGAAGAAAATGCCTGCCAAACATGTCAGACAACCACCATCCAAACTGACTGCTAAATCCACTGCTGTCAAAACCACTGTTGCTACCCAAACCACTGATACCACCACAACATCTGAACCTGGCATCACTATCACCAAACCTACATCTGAACCTACAACCACATCACCACCTAAATCTCAAACATCTGCTGGTTCTACTAAGGTGCCAACAGAAATTAACACCACCACTGCTTCCACACCATAATCACCAAAAATCTTGTACAAAAGGAAGAGGAAATCAACCTTTGTTGTACAGGATGAAAACATACACACATCACCACTCACCACTTCAACTACACAATCCACGCCTATATCAGCCATTCCACTTTCATCATTTTCACCACACACTTCACAACTCAAATCCCATAGACCACCACCAACCATTACACCATTGGCTGTTCAGTATCCCCTTGAACTTGATCTACTCAAGGGGGGAAATGCAATCCTTCTATAATAGTATAATACTGAACAACCATCTGAAAGATCTTTCCCTTCTCTTCCACATTTCCCTGTTCCCCTAAACATTGACACATATCTAAAATACAAGGCTGAACAGGCAGATGCCATCATTAAAGAGAAATGCAAAGGGAAGGATGACAGGCTGCTCAGGGCATCCATTCAGCAGAGCTTAGCAAATTGAGAAGGATTGAAGATTTTGCTAAGACCCTGAGCAACTCCATGTCTGCCATGCCTCTCAGCAGTGACATGGAAAGGGAGGTTAGGGAATCCCTTCTTGAACAGATCTTGGCAACCATGCCTTATAAAGCAAACAAGAAACAGTTTGCATGCTGGACCACTCATGCTCTCAGAGAAGAACTTTTAAGGATTGAAGAGTTGGCCAAGAATCCCCAAGCTAAAGTCTCTGACCCTGATTTTGGTAAAGGCAGAGATCCAGCCAGAGCCTTGAAGTTTAAGAGGATGAGACAAGAAATTGTGGCTTCTGATTATGGGGAGATGAGGTCAGTTGCAAGATGGTCTGAGCTGAGGCTGGTTGAAACATACAAGAGACTAGAAGAAAACAGGAACAAAGATCCCAACCTACCCAGAAAACCTGTCTACTCTGATGAACCACTGATGAAGAGACCTCAACAGGCCTTTACATTAGACAGCTTACTGGATACTTCTGATCTATCAGCTGCTGCTAGAAGACAATTCAAGAAACAGAAAGAAATGTCTGAAGAAGATCAGAAGAAGTTTGCTGATACTTACATAAAGGAGGGCCTCTTCAATCAAGTGCACTTTTTCTCAGATCCCACTACTGATAAGCTCAGAGAACTCATTGGGAGACCTCCATCACCAAACACATCAAGAATAAAAGTGCACGTCAGCAAATCCTCTGACTCAAAAATTCTAAAATGGAAAGTCAATAAAGACACCCATGAATTGACTTTGCTCAAGTCAGATGGAAAAGTTCAAAAGCTAAGCATGGATGATGCATATAGCCTATGTGCAAATGATCTCCAAACACTGCTGAACCTTGAGCTTGAAAGAGATGTAGAAGAACTATTTGCATTGGACTTTGAACTTCAATTCAAAGGACAAATCAGAGAAAGTCTGATGAGAAATAAAGATCAAGAATAAAGCTTAGTTTTGGCATCATCTGTTCTAGGGGGAGATTGTTGGGTCTGCTGACCTGGAGAAGAACAGATGATTGAAAAGCCAAAATATACTAACAGTTGATCCACACAAATAAACAGCCTTTACAACATACTCTTCCCAAAAGACTGCTGACCCTGACAACTGTTCCATCCAAACAACTGCTATGACAGCTGCTGATACAAAGGACTGCTAGAGAACAACTGATAGAGAACAACTGCTAACCAAAGGTCTGATGAAGAAACAACTGCTGATCAAGTACTGAAGACTAAAGGTCTGTTGGAGTCAACAGCACTTAGACTCCAACAGATGTTGCAAGACCATCAGAGTTTTCCCTCAACAGTAGTTTACTTTACAGTGTTTTGTAATACAACAGTAGTTTGTATAGGGCAGATGTTTTATGTTGTTATTCTGTTAGAGGTCACTATATTAGGTGACGTCAGCACAGGTCACCAGTGGTTTAGGTTTGTCTATAAATAGAACAGTGCTTGTACTGTTCTATTGCATCACACACAAACATTCTCTCAGACAAACAATCACTGTGTGATCAGGCTGAGGGGGAGTACTTGTATTGATTGTAATCTTTCAACTAATGAAATCTTTCGATTAAGAAAACATTTATTCCTATTGTTTTGATTATTGTTTATCATTTCGCTGCACTTTCCATATATACTTACATCATTCAATTCTCATCTTCTTCTAAATATGTCAAAACAAACAAACTCAGATCCTAACAACTGCATTAATTGACGCGTACAAGGTTCTCGCACAAAATGGAAACGCCAATCTTGGAAAGAGGGCCAACAAACGCGTGAATTGCTCGTTTTTTTTGTCGGTGGATCGTGGTCCGGGTCCTGGATATGCAGTCGGGTCACAGGGGTGGGTTTAAGGTTGTGGGCCGGGTATATGGACCTGGGTTGGGTTCGTTGGGCTCAGAGGGTTTCTTTTTGTTTGGATTGGTTTTTTGTTTAAATTAGTAATAGGTGATAAGTTTTAAGAAAAAAAAGAAACTAAACTTATAACTAGATATGTATAAAACAAATTTTGAAACTATTTGTTATTATTATTATTATTATTATTATTATTATTATTATTATTATTATTATTATTATTATTATTATTATTATTATCATTACCTAAAAAGAGATTTAAAATATTTTATAAAATACAATATATATATATATATATATATATATATATATATATATATATATATATATATATATATATATAAGTTGTACAAAAAGAAGTATAAGATGGGTAAAATGGTGATTTTATTAATTTAAAATTTGGAGAAAACACGTGATGTTACAGTCTCCCCTACTTTTGGGAACTTCGTCCCGAAGTTATTAAAAATACAGGGTTGAGGGTGATTGGAAATTTGGGTTAAGGCACGACATGAATTGATATATTAATCTGTTTCGAATAATTTGGATAAGAGGGATGATACGTGTGAGTTTTGACGGTTGGATTAGGTTCGTCTGAACTAGCAAGGAGAATAAGAATCTAGTAAAATACTAAACTTAAGTTTTTGGAATCCAAAAAACAAATGCATGAGTTGATTAACTAGAAAGACTAAACAGGTAACTAGAGTTTATAAGTGGTTATCTACCGAAAACCTTGATAGAATTTCACACTACCTTAACGTACATGTAAATTCATGATTACGTTCCGGACCGCAATCACCAATTTACCTTACATTAGGGTTTTGTGTCCTTCTATGACACACACATGTAAGTAATGCAAAATAACCTTGTGATTAAATCGTATACAATGTATCAAAAAATGAGTCCAACTGTTGAGCAGGAAAAAGACTTCTACCAGTCAGTGAGTAAGAACCTCTACCAATTGTTGAGCAGGTTTGATAGCCTCTACCAGTCGTTAAGCAGGTTGTAGGGCCTCTACCAACTGTTGAGCAGGCATGATGACCTCTACCAATCGTTGAGTAGGTTATTTGGTACTCTATTAACTGTTGAGCAAGTACTTCCTCCTCTATCAGTTGTTTGATTAAGTGTACCAGTTATTACACACATAAATTGCAAATTGATAATATGTACACGTAAGCAATCAAGAATCAGGTATAGAATGCGAGTTGTAATAGAGTTGCCCTAGACAAGGTTAATGACTATAGGTTGTCTATAGCAAATAGTTTATATTTCATGACTTCTAGTATCAAATGTTCAAATATGGTAGATAATCGAATCCTCATGCATAACTAAGGATTAAGTTTGATGCAACACACGAACAAGTTTCAATAGTTTGGTTATCATGGGTAACTAGCTCATGTTTGAGAAGGTGAAGGATATGAATTTAGTTCTTGAAAGGATGATGAAAAATCTCGAAGCAGAATCAAGGTTGCGAGAGATAATGAATGTGAAGATGGTTGATAAGGAGTTTATTTTATAGTTAGGAGATTATGTAGCAGTGTAATTTGTGGGGTTAAAGTAGGGATAAGAAATAGGATGAAGATAGAGAATAGAGACAAGTAGAGTTGCAAGTGAGAGAAGCAAGTACTGGTTAAAATCCTAAGGTTATAGACTAGATTATTTTTCTAATAACCTAATTCCCTATAACCATGGCTCTGATACCAATCTGTAACACCTCAACCGATGGCGGAAACATCAAGGTGTCACGTAGTGATGATTGTTCAATAGCTCATGGTACTAAATGAAAGTTGAATAATATTAAACAATTTACAATTCCTCTTACAAGTAAAGATTACAAAAGTGGATTATTATAAACTAGGTCCAAAGCTCCTATGTGTTCCAAGACTTGTACAACTTCCAATAGCAAATAAACCTGAAACATGTTAAGTTGGAAAGATGGGGGGGTCAACTATAAATAGTTGGTGAGAATACATAGGTTTTGCATATAGTTGAAAACAATATGTTGTATAGCAATCATTGTTGAAGTATAATAATGAGTAATGATAGAATATGAGTCCGACATGTAACAATGCGTCTTTTGTATAATCAAACCTTGTGTCGACTGAGACCTAACTCTCAAGTTAGTAAAAGTGTAACTGTTATCGATCATCCCTGAATTTATGCGGGGGGATGGGTTTGTCAGACCTATAGCGCTATAATCTAAACAGGCGGCTTGATCAATGTTAATGATTGTACTATGTCTTTTTGTTACAGTCAAATGATAGAATGAGTAAATGATAGTGTAATTGAATCACAAGTTTCAACAATGTAAAAATGAGTAAATGATAGTGTATAAAATGTTTAAACATGTTTCACCCCAAAATGTAAAACAGAAAAAGGGGCTATGTAAACTCACCTTAATGATAGTATTGAATCCCTTGATATAGAATAAATGTGGCACAACGATTCCAAGTATACCCTAAGTTCAAGATAATAAAATAAGTCTAAGTTTTCTAGTCTACAAGTAGTTCTAGGGTTCCTAATTTGGGGATTCGTAATTAATTAATCGTTGATTTAAATGAATTTGTAAATAAAGAAATTTAGGGAAATGAATAAATAAAAAGACTTTTGCAAAATCTTGATTAAGGATGGTTGTATTATAACGTTGTATATATAAAAATAATTTTTATAAAATTATTTTCTTAATAATTGAATATTTAGTATGTTTATATTTAATTGTCAAAATATGATATTAATGTCTAAAAATATTAAAACTAATAAAGATTCAAATAAAAATTCATATTTCTGTTCTAAATAAACAAAAATAATTTATGTAAAATTTTGGCATAAAAATAGTGAAAAATGAATTTATTATGATTTATTTATGATTAAAATAACAGAAATTGATTAAAAATATTAATAAATGATTTTCAAGAATGAAAACTTATTTCTGAAACACTTATTGATCTACAAGTTTACAATATTTTTTGCGGGATTTTATAACATTTTTTAGATATTTTTATAGAATTTTAAAATTATAATTGAATAAACGTGTAATATTTATAATATATATTAAATAAATGAATTTTGAAAAATTAAAAATTGTATGATAAACCTTACCATTAGAATAACATAAAATAATTTTTATAGAATTTATAAGTCTCTTTTGGTATTTTAAAACTATTTTAAAATGTAAAGAGTAAAAAGAATATAAAAGAAAAGTGAACTCGGATCAGAGCCGGCCCCTAAGACTTAACAAACGTTGTGAAACCCATCTGATCTACATCAGATTTGTTGATTTGTTTCACTTCGAAAATCATTTAACTCAAATGTCTGGGAGTCATCTTCCCCAAATTAGTTTATCAAAACCCTAGCCTCATAACTCAAACAATTGAATCAGAAAACGTTGCAGATCAAGAACAAAACGTTAGGGCTTTTATTTGTCTATGAAAACCGAACCTAAACATGTAAAATAATCACACTTACAAACTCATATCAATGCGAAATGTATGGAACAAGGCTCGCGCACCAATCACTTCAAATCGGCATTTAGAGGTTTTGATCATCGAAATTTATAATGGGGTTATGTTAATCGGCCCTTCTTGACAGTGTAATTGAGTTTAATTGAAATAAAAACAATTCTTCATGCTCATTTGGAGTGGGAGTCGATATGGGTTTTATAAACTGTATAATTGATTAGATGGATCCATAATTCTCGTAGAATTGACAATGTTTACTGCATTAATTGACGTGTACAAGGTTCTCGCACAAAATGGAAACGCCAATCTTGGAAAGAGGGTCAACAAACGCGTGAATTGCTCATTTTTTTGTCGGTGGGTCGTGGTCCGGGTCCTGGATCTGCAGTCGGGTCACAGGGGTGGGTTTAAGGTTGTAGGCCGGGTATATGGACCTAGTTTGGGTTCGTTGGGCTCAGAGGGTTTCTTTTTGTTTGGATTGGTTTTTTGTTTAAATTAGTAATAGGTGATAAGTTTTAAGAAAAAAAAGAAACTAAACTTATAACTATATATGTATAAAACAAACTTTGAAACTATTTGTTATTATTATTATTATTATTATTATTATTATTATTATTATTATTATTATTATTATTATTATCATTACCTAAAAAGAGATTTAAAATATTTTATAAAATATAATATATATATATATATATAAGTTGTACAAAAAGAAGTATAAGATGGGTAAAATGGCGATTTTATTAATTTAAAATTTGGAGAAAACACGTGATGTTACAACGGCCGTGCAGCCCCTGGAAGTCTATAAATAGCAAGCCAACCCCCACCATTTGTTCATCCCTTCTTGAGCTCTCTTGGGCCGACTACCAAGCTTCTTCCAGAGATCTTGGGGTCCCTTGGGAGGCCTTCTGGTCCTCCTAACATCCCTCAATGGTTAGGCTTCGACCTACCTTGATTAGCTTGGCCAAGAAGAGGATCGTAGAGTATTATGCAATAAACATCGAGGGTCGTGAGGATCATGAGAGAATACATATCACTTGGAAGATGGAAAGCTTGTCTATGAGCAGCCATAATCCTTGTGTTGATCATTCTTATAGTTGTATCTTTCCTGTATTTACAAACCCGCTTCGATTTATAGACTTTTTATTATTATTAATAGCAGTTTAGTTTTAGTTATTTGTGGTGTTATCTTCTTCTAATATTTATTTGTTTATCTTTGTAACAGGTTTGAATGATGATTAACTTAATAAAAACCTTAACTTAAATATTCAATGGTATAATCAGCTTCTGGTAGTCCCGAGCTAGATCTAAGGCAAGGAAACCGGTAGTGAGACAGATCCTTCGGGCTTTTGATATCCAAACCGGGTTCTAAGCAATGGCTTCTGAAGTGGACCTGATCTGAGTGACACATTTCTGGTTCATACCAGATGATTAGGTGATCTTCTTGGCAAAGGATGGTTTCCCTACGGGCACACCAGTGATCTTTTGTATCATACGTCTTTAGGACTATGTGCCACCTTTGTCAAGGACTTCATCCAGCTTGGGAGGTTATGGGTTGGGTAATTAAGTCATCATTCACCAAGTTTATCAGGCCTATAAAGCGTCATTAAGATAAATAAAATAAAGGTTCTTTATCTAGTTCTCGTTAGTACAACGCCGTTAACCAATGGAGAGACCGCCTTCCTGTGACAACCGTAAGAGAGATCTTTCGGCTTTGACCGTTAACCAATGGGGATACGTGGTTGCCAGGATAAAGAGACTCTTCGGTACAG
The DNA here is from genome assembly GCA_028751855.1 of Ambrosia trifida. NCBI lineage: Eukaryota > Viridiplantae > Streptophyta > Magnoliopsida > Asterales > Asteraceae > Ambrosia > Ambrosia trifida. The sequence goes on from CM054124.1 coordinate 89,085,013, forward strand.
AACGCGAGAACTAAGGTGAGGTGTACGATGTCCCTAGCCGGAGTGAAGCCTCCAATTTAAGTAGATGATAAATTAGAAGACCCGAAGACTTGACCGCGGTTCGAGGAGCCCGCTATACGCGAGGCCCATGCGAAGTACCCCAGGTGGACGCACGCTGGAGAGGTTTAGCATTCTACTTAGTAGTCACCTTTGCTTATCTATCAAGGAGTCGGCACTTCAAGATCACTCTCATCTTCCACACAATTAACTATATTAAATTATTATAGATAATAGTAAACTTAACTAGTTAGGCGAAGGGTCCCGAGATGTGCATATCTATCTACTATTTTATCCCACCTTATCTTTTATAATAACCAAAACTTTTTAAAACTCTTTTTAAAGAACCCCTCCATTTTATTTTTCTTTTTAAAAACCCGATCGGTCAATTGATGAATGGTTGAGTAGGGGAAAGTGTGAACCTTGGAATACGATACTCAATACATACCACCGAAACTATACTATGCACGTCAGGTTCTCTGCCTATGTGTTGGTTTTAGTTTCCAAAGTAAATATTGTTTACTTTATAAATTTAAAACTTTGTTAATTAGGGTTTAGTAAAATCAGTCTTTTCCCCCAAACCACTGTTTTGGGATTCTCAAATCAAAGTCTTTGGCACCGGGGAAAATGACACCTTTTTAATACTAAAACCAAACGCATCATTCACATAATAGTCAAAGTGTAACTCAACTTATACGAATGTTTTCCCCAAAAAGTATGAAAACATTAAAATGGGGCCGTGAAAACTCACCTGATGTCTGTCTTTTATGACTGGACTGAATCTAGTGTGAAAATGTCTGAACAAAGGTGCCCTAAATTCAATAAGAACAACTTATGTCTATGGACTGTGTGTTTGTATAGTATTGTCCATATTATATGTGTTTAAAATATTCGTTTTTGTCGGTATTTGTGTCTGTGATTATGCATTTATGGCAAAACCGTTGTCATTGGTTTTCTATTTGTTACCACACTATATATATGTTATTTATTTGTAACAAAAGTGACACATTAACATGTTTTTCAGCCATTTTGTATAAAGATATTCATTTACATGTGTTTTGCCCTTGTTAACACACACACTTTGATTATTAACATATGTTTCCCAAAACTTTTGTGTTAAAGCTAAATTACCCTATGTTTTTGGTTCTTTAACATATGATTCCAAAATTGCCTTTATCAAGTATCTTAAAGTCTTGAGTTCAAAATCATTATTGTGGAGGATCGTTTTCACAAAAAAACAAGTTAGTTGATCATACAAGTTTACCAATTTAGGTGCGAAATCCCTAAATCAGTTACGAAATGATAATAATCGAGTCAAAAAACACAATTCACCTTTTAACATTTATTTCATTAATAAACAAGTTGATAAAAGCTTTACAATGAAGTTTACAATGAAATATCTTAGTTTCAAACTCTATTAGAAGCTGTTATCTCGCTATCCTTCTCTTCATAGTAAATTGGGTTGTAATACAGCATAATGATGTCTTCATGTGAGCAATTGATCAACCACATTGGATCAAAAATATGAATCTTCTTGAACTCATCTCTCCCATCCTTCAGCAAGATAATAGCTTCCGCGGTCTTCCAATCATAGTACCACCACACGAATTCTTTAGAAAAATGTTGTGGAATCGACATCAAAGGAATATGTTTCAGTACGGTCGGTGGTTTATACTTCAAAGTCACCTTGTTCATCCCAGTAATCTGATCTTTAATCTTTTTGTGAACTATCCTTTTAGGATACTGCGGAGTGAACACGCCCCATTTCGTTCTGCTCTCTCTAGCCATGCGATCTGCGAAATAGCCCTCTGCATCATTGCTTACAGTTGCACCTGACAAAGTATGTCGGCAAACGTCGCGTACAGCCCAGTAAGGTAGTGTTTTGATAACATGGAATCTGTTAAAATACAGAATTCCCTTCTCCCATTTTACAGCAACACACCTTAGCTGTCTCAGGTACTTCCAACCGAGAGCTCTTCCTTTGAATAATTTGTTGTGATATTTGTAGATACCTCCCTGAATTTCAGTCTTCGGTCGGTTGGCTTCTTTTTCTTTCAATTTTCTCAACAAACTTTTCAGATCATCAGATTGTTCAACATTCGGTTTCTGACTCTCTGAATTCTTGAAGACTTCATTAACGAATGTCTTACTCTTTTCTCGTGCAAGTTTCTCAGCTTGATTCAACAATTCTTCAGAAAATTCAGGAAATGCATCATCCTGTTTGTCTTTATAGTACTCTGGATATTCCTCACTGGTAATATCCTCAATTTCAACATCTTCAAATACTGGTGCATCTCTATCATCAGAGTGATTTCCTGCTTCTTTCTCAAGAATATTAGGAATCTGATTTTCACTCATCAACTCTTCAAGAGATTTACCGACTTGTTTTGCCAAACCTTGAAGTATCTCTTTAGATATGGCTGCAGAAACTTCAGCATCTTCAAGATCAGGATCATTATACTCAAGCTCAAATCTCATATCGTCTGACTCAAATATTTCTGGAAACTTTCCTGTTAACTCAATCGTCTAGACTTTCTTAGTCAACATCTGACGATATAACTTCTTATTGTGATACCCCGCAATTTCAGGTTCTCACTTTAACTAAACTCTAGTTACATTCCTTGCATTCTACTTAACTAGGGTTAGCTAGATAGGACACACGTTGCACAGTTATAGGTTAATAACTGCATGAAGTGGTAATTCGGGGAATTACCAGATTGTATACATGATTAGTGAACCTCGGACGTTGGTGAACAATGAAGTTAAATAAGTGTGAATTAATTGATTGAGACTGATTGCAATTACGTGCTTCTGTGATACTCTGTGAAACTATGTGCAAACTATATGTGATTATGTGAACTTAAACCGAATACGTTAATAAAAATCGTTAAAGGTGGACCATTAGGATGATTGGGGTCTTAACACATGGGGTTACACTTATTACGGTCCGAAATAACGGAAACATCAAAGGAAAACACGTCGGGTGATGAAGCAGGCCACCCACGCGGGCCGAAGCCCTGTGAGCGGCCGCTCACAGGGACCGAGCGGCCGCACGTGGGTGTTTGTCATCACCAAACCGACTTAAACACCTATTTAAGCAACCCTAAGCCTATTGTATCACCTAAACTCAAACCCTAATCGCCCCCACTGCCCTATTTACGAAATATTAACCCCTAAACACCTGCTAAGGCTCAAGAACATCGATCGGGAAGCTTGGAGAGCATTCGGTTGGTTGTTTTGAAAGGCTTGCGGTATAACCTTCAATCTCTTGTGTATTAATCTTTCTTAATATGTTATAAAAACCTATAACTAAGTTTGTCCAGGTCTGAAACCTTTTTATAAAGATTAAAACTTGAATGGGTTAAACATAATCCTATGCGATTAGTAATTGATAGGTTGCATGATTATGCATGTTCTTGATGTTTTAGACTCCTAGGGTTTTTGAATGATGATGTTTATGATGTATCATTAGGTGTTTGATCAGATGTGGCTCTTATTGATGTTGTGTGATGATTATTAGGTGTTATTGATTGATAATATGCAACTAGGGTTTGATATAATTGATAATATTGCATGATTAGAATCTGCACAGAATCTGAATGTCGATTGATAACAATTTACGTGACATTAAATTGTTTATTTTGATCGATTCTTTGCATGAATGGATTGTAAATGGTCTTAGCTTTTTAGAATGGGCAAAATCATCTGATTTGGATGTCGTTTGATATGTTTTTGGAATTTTCTTTGATTAAAGATCATATCAGATTTTCGGATTAACAAACTGGGTCAACTTTAAACAATCATAACTCGAGTTTTACAAGGAATTAAGTTATGAAATTTGGACAGTAGGTTAACATCGGAATAACTTGGCTTTTCCAAGTGGATTCATCCTGTTTGGATGAACACACGATTTTTGGGAATTTTTCTGCTAACCTGACCTGCTGTAGAAACTTTCTGGACATATCTGTGATGTACGATTTTTCATGATTTTTGTGTTTGGTTTTGAGACAAAACAAAATATGGGTTATCAAATGAATCCCAAATAATATTCAGTAAAAATTTAGGAATTTAATTCGTTTGTTAAGTATTTTAAACAGATTTGTTTTCATGGCGCATAATCTGTCCTAAAAACGCAGATTGTGTATTATGTGTTTATGTGACTATTTGGAGTCCTATGTGGTATGTTATTAGCATGAACTTGAATGGACACTTATATGAGATGCATAGGAAGTGTACAACTGATGGTAACCAACATATTCACCAACGGGTCCATAGGGTTTACTTATGCATGTAGAACCACTAGGTGTCACTTATACGATTTTGAACAATTAAACGTCTTGGACAAACGGGTTATATGGTGTAATGGTATTACACATATACTCACTTAGTGACACATGTACTAGGGAGTCGGTAGCACACCCTACTTTGGAGTTTGGATTTACCTGCTTGCATACTAAGGTGAGTTTCACTACTTTTTCTCAAAAGCATGCGTCTCGGATTTGAGACAACTTACAAAACGTTTTCTAGTCCGGTTTGGGACAACTTTTACATCTCGGGTTTTGAGATGTTTTGACTCCTTGTGTGGGTCGGGTGTACGATTCCTTGTGTGGATCGGGTTTTGACCAGTTTAAAACTTATTGGTCCTTTGTGAACTAAACACTCTATCATTTGGAAAGTCCTTGCATATTATTGGGTTAATCGCTTGATGCGAATGGGGTATTAGTTGATAGCGCTATTAGGTTGTGCAGCAACCTCATGCCTGAGGTGCTTGAGGCACGGGCATGAACTTCTGACCACATTTGAGAACTAGTGTTGATAGACACTAGTTATTGAGGCAAATTATTATGTTACTGAAGGTGTCCCAATAATTCTGTTTAGTTGCAATGAGTGGGTTAGCTACCCCTGACACGCTTAAACTGATGATACTTGAACATTTTGGTCTGGAGGACCTACGCTTTTACTTGGTTACGTGGTTTTGGAAACCAGCGCATTTACTTACTCATTTTCTTTACTTAGTGAACTCACCAACATTGTTTGTTGACCCACGATATACATGCTTTTGCAGGTAGTTAGCTTCTGGTGCCACGATTAGAAAGCACTGCACACTTCACTACATTTGGGGTCTTGGGCATACACTTAAATTATATATCATGCTTTTACATTTTCTTCGTATGGTTTTAATTTGGGCGCGTTGTTTTGCGCATGGTTTTAAAAGGTTTAAATTTGGTTTACGCTTCCGCAGCTTAACTAAACTTGGTTTTTGAAAACGAACTAAATGGTTTGGGCATTTAGAGTTCGTTCATATGACTTATGGCTATGGGATCCTGGTATGTCATGCGCCTTGCGGTATAAACCCCGCAGTGGAAATTTGAGGGTGTGACACTTATCTTCATCTGATAAAGATCTAATCTTTTCATTCCAGAAACTACTATCATCATCAGTGTCACCACCAGGAGCTTTCGAACTTGATTCTCCTGCATCTTTACTAGAATCTCTCTTTTCACACTTATACTTATCTGTATCATCATCCTTCTTCTCAGGAGCATCACCGGCATCCTGTTCTAATTCCTCATCATCTTCTTCTTCTTATGATTCAGACGGTTCAAAATCAACAAGTTCTTCTTCACGTTCTTTATCTTCCTCTCTTTCTTTCAACTGAGGAGCTTTTTCATAAAGATCGTCAATAAGCTTCCTTAAATTCTTATTGTCTTTCTCCACTTGTTTGTTCTCTAGTCTCAAAGTGATGTATCTTCTTGTATTTCTCTGTTCATGAGTTAACAACTTCTGATTTTCATCCTGAAGTAGTTTGATCTTCGCTTCCAATTCTTCTTGACTCTCCTGTGACGATTCAACAATGTCCATCATCTTTTTATCATTCTTTCTCAATTGTTCTATTTCTTGCTGTTGCTGGTTAATAACTTTCATCATTTCTGCAAGCTTCTGGTTAACTGCATTCATAAAATCACTTGATACAGTAACCTGTGGTGTTGAAGCCTCAGCAACAGGAGTCTTCTTCTTGAATTTGTTCATAACTTTTTCCAAGGCAACGTTAAAATCTGCTGGAGGATCAACAGTCTTTTCAGCAGTAGATTTCTTATGTTTCTTTGCTACCGGGGATGTCATGGGTGTAGCAGGTTTTGAATTAGATACTTCAGGAACTTTCTTTCCTGCAAGTAAGATCTCAACTTCTTTCGCCCGTCTCTTCTTAGGATTCCCTTTATCATCTTTCTTAGACATGGTTTTGTATTTGGGCTTCTTCTATTTTTCACCCACCATCGGAGATCCACTGAAATCTTGTTCATCAATACTAAGACTCAGATCTATATCGTCCATAGCAATCGGACCCTTCATTCTCTACTCCTCTAAAGTTTTGTTGAGACTTTCATACTCACTAGCCACAGTGGCCTTGGGCTTGGTTTGTTTTACAGTCTCTTCACCTGAATCCCATCTTTCATCTTCTAGCGTCTCCTCAGAATCGGCAGACTCTTCATCAACAAGCATAGTTCCCTTTCTCGCTACGCTTTTCTTCCTTCTTGATGTTTTCTTTGGTTGTTCATCCTCAACCTCCTTTTCTTTACCTTTCCCTTTGCCACTCTTTGCACCAACATTAACCACTTGTCTCTTCCTCTTTGCTTCTGGATTGGCATGAAACAAAGGATCATCATAATCTGATTCACTGTTAGCATTTCTAGCCTTATCCAACCTGGATCCTTATAATCTGGATTAATCAAATGCCCGAACAGATTCTTGTGAGGTGGTCTTTCATTCTCAGGAACCCCTTTGTATCCTTTCATCTTGATCAAAGTGTTTAGACTCATATGATCTTGGACTAGAATCTCTATAGGATCTTTTCTCAGCTTCTTATACTTCTGATCAAATATCATCTGTAGAAATCTGGGATATAACAAGAACTTCTTGTGCTTCAAACCTTTTAGAGGTTCAAGCATGTTGTCCAAAATCATTCCAGACACATTAAATGGCTTGTTCAGTAATAGAGCAACCATCAACGAACTGATGCTCTTCCTCATAACGTCATAACCACCACTAACGGATCCAAAAACGTGTAACATTACATGAGCTAGATTTTTGAACTGTGGGCACAGTTTTCCTTTATGTAAAGCTCCACCTGTGATAGGTCCGTTATACTTCATGCGGAGAAAGCATTTCCTTTGTTCAATCCATGACAAACTTCTAGGATCTGTCGGCTCATCCTTCAGTCTTAAGGCTTTTCGAATATCACTGTCAGTAATTATTACAAGCTGTCCCTGAATGTTGCTTACAATAGCTGTCTAATTATCCCAATAGTCCATCTTCGCATTCTTCCAGAAGTCCACTTGATGATCTTTATAGATAATAGCTGGTGTAGCTATTGCATCACCGACTCTGCTTCGCTTTAGAAACTCTATGATACCAGAGGATTCTGTGTGTTTCTTGACCTCCCCAAGAAATGCACAGCAATTGTGAGCTTCCTCAAATAGCAATTCTTCTTCTGGTTTCTTTCCAGCAGCTTTTTCAGAAGATCCAGCTGGTACATCTGTGTTTTGAGGTTCTGCCATTTGAAATTCTGCAAAAATGGAACATGAAAATTCATTAGAAACGGACAAAATTTACAAAATTAAAATTTGGTTTTTGAAAGTCCGCATTCGACCCATCGAGGGTTCGAATGAATAAATTTCAACGTTCGAATGTGAAAGATAAGGTTCGAATGTGAAAAATCTGTTTAAAATTGTTCATTCGACCTTTAATCCACATTCGACCCTATGAACATGTCACCTTCGACCAGAAAAGCCACATTCGACCCTTCTCGAATGGTCGAACTTGATTGTTCATATGACCAAATGTTCAAAATTCAAATCAGACAATCTTAACATTGGATTTTCATTGGTTTATCATCTAACATGACCGACTAACCCTTTTCAACATTCAATTGATTCAATTATTTAGTTTTAGATTGTTTTTACCAAAATCTAGGGTTCTATCAGTTTTAAACATTCAATTAAGTAATCTGATATGTTTTAAACCTAGATTTTGTTATAGGGGCTAGAAATCACGAGCAACAAGGGTTGGTTATCTTAGATTTTTGAAAAAAAATTTGAATGGGAGGTTCGAATGTGCTGAAGGTATATATAGAATCCCACATTCGACCGTTTTATAAGGGCGAATTTGAAACTATTTCTACATTCGACCTTACTGAAAGGCTCGAAAGTAGAATAGGGTTCGAATGTACCAAAATACACTGGAACACTCACATTCGACCAAAAAGCTCGAATGTAAGAAAAATTCCACATTCGACCCATCGAAGGGGCGAATGAAGATTGGAATTTCTGAACATTTTACCAAATCTCAAAATCGAATCCCGTTCGATCTTTTTCACACCTGTTAAGCTTCAAACATTCATCATTTCACATTTAAAAGTTACAAAACTCAAATGGTTCATCAAGTTTCAGGAAATGACCATCAATCACCATTAGTTATCAAAAATAATGCGGAAATGTAAAATCTTTTTGGTTTTTCTGAAATTTATGCTAAAACACACCTAAAATCTTTTTGAGTTTTTGTAAATTTTGAACAAATGTAAAATGCAGAAATGTAAACATAAAGCAGTAAACATTTTGTGATTTCCTGTAAGAGGATCACATCAGTTTTTGAGAAATCTGATCACACCGTTGATCTTTAGTGTTTATTATCATTAAACACAATGTGTGGTCCAGCAATTGCTGATATTGTTATCTACATAAGCTATCATGCAGACTTTTATGCAGTGTTTGATACAATTATATGTAGTATAAAAAAAATTGTTTGTGGTTCCCACGCACACGACATACTCCCGTATCAAGGAATAATTGCACAAAGACTCATTGTAACGCGTGATTATGGTTTCGTTATCTGTAATTTACAAGGTATTGAGGCACAGAGGTGTATAGGTCAGCAAATCAATGCTGCAAAGTAACGTATGCACTCTACCAGGTTGAGGACTAATATCAATCATGATTTTCATCAATGATTGGATACGATGCATTAGATAATCTTTGATTATCGGAATACATTGAAAGTTCCTCAATTCGGTAACCTTAGGTTTTGGCATTAAAGCTCTTTTATAAAGATACCTTGTCTGATCTAGGTCCGTAAAACCTTACGACAGAAGATCAGAAAGGCTATCCCCAGATAACTAATAACATAACAACCCGAAACCTCCGAATTTTGTACAAAAACCCTATCAAACAAAATTACGGTACTAAGACCATATGACAATGAGGAGTTCATCCACATAACAATTTGTTTGATATGTATGTATCTAACACGCAGTAATAGGTCTACGAAGCCTACCAGCACATCACATAGACTCAACACACGGCTTATATAACATTTCAAATCTTTAGCATGTGTCAGATCCCCACTGATGTACTATCATTTCCTCTTTTAATCCTGGAAAATCATTTTATTTTTCTAATTTTTATGGCTTTTTGGATATTTCAATGTTTTTGGTTTTTCTTGAAAATCTAAAGACTCCCCCTAAAATGTAAAACATATTTTTGGGTTTTTGAATTTTTCTGAAAAACATTAAAAACTAAAACTAAAAGTGATAAACTGAGGTGACGATCAGTCTTGTTTCTCTTTTATACCGTTTGCTTTTAATAAAAATTCGAATCAGGATCTATCGAAAGCTTTGGTAAAAAGATCTGCACGTTGGTAATCATTGTGGATTTTGACCATAACAATCAACTCTTTGGCATAACAATCACGGATAAAGTGATACTTAATCCGGATATGTTTAACTTTTGAGTGATTGACCGTGTCTTTAGTTAATGCAATTGCGGCTTCGTTGTCACAGTGAATAGGGGTTTTCAGAAATTGCAAACCGTAATCAACCATCTGCTGTTGGATCCACAGAACCTGTGAGCAACAACTTGAGGCTGCCACATATTCTGCTTCGTATGTAGATAGTGCGACTGCTGTCTGCTTCTTACACTGCCAGGTCACGAGCCTGCTCCCCAAAAATTGACATCCAGCCGTTGTGGATTTGCTGTCTTTGTCACAACCGCCCCAATCTGCATCACTAAAAGCAACAAAGTCAAAAATATCATCATTAGGGTACCATAATCCACTCGACGGACAACCCTTTAGATATCGTAGGATCTGTTTGACGGCTGCAAGATGAATTTGTTTCGGCTTCGACTTAAATCGTGCGCAAAGATATGTAGCGAACATTATGTCTGGTCTAGATGCAGTGAGATACATCAGAGATCCGACGATTGCTCTATATGTGAAAGGATCAGTCAGCTCCCCTTTAGCGTCAACTCCAATCCCGTGATTAGGTTGTATTGGGGTATCCATCGGCTTCGAATCTTCCATCTGGAACTGGCTTAAGACTTCAGATACGTATTTAGTTTGGTGAATAAAGATCCCCGTTGGTCTTTGCTCCGCTTGCAAGTCGAGGAAAATCTGCATTTCTCCCATCGCACTCATATCGAACTTTTCCTGCATCACCTTTTCAAATTTTCTACACAAAAGTTTGTTAGTAGATCCAAAAATAATATCGTCAACATAAATCTGAACTAGAAGCAAGTCATCCCCTGTTCTTTTGGTGAACAAAGTGCAGTCTACCAAACCACGCTTGAATCCTTTTGACAGTAGGTACGTGCTCAGCTCCTCATACCATTGACGTGGAGCTTGGTTCAACCCGTATAGTGCTTTGTTGAGAACATAGACCTTATCCCGATGAATAGGATCTTCAAAGCGTGGAGGTTGACCGACGTATACCTCTTCCTTGACCACACCGTAAAAAAACGCACTCTTGACATCCATTTGGTACACCTTGAATTTCTTATATGAGGCAAACACTAGAAACATACGAATAGTTTCTAAACGTGCCACAGGTGCATAGATCTCATTGTAGTCGATTCCTTCAACTTGATGAAAACCTTGAACTACCAGTCGAGCTCTGATTCTCACGATTACGCCTCTGTCATCCTTTTTGCACTTAAAAACCCATTTAGTTCCAATTTTCTTTCCGCGGCTCCACCTGCGAAACATAACAAGCAAAAGACCAACCATTCTGACAACCAGATTTTTGAATTTTTGCATAAAGAGATAAAGCGCCAAGATTTTCAGGTGAGTTTGCACTACGAAGTTGTCCTCTAGTCATAACAGTGCTTCCAGGATCACCAATAATTTGCTTGAGTGGGTGAATATGATGAATCCGAGATTCCGGATGATCAGGTACTTGAACTCCCGTTTGAGTAGTCGAATTCTCTGTCGAATCCAGATCATTACCCATATTGGAAGATGAAGCAATATCTGGATTTGGGTTCACTGGTGGTGTCTCTGTTGCTTGTTCAAGAATAGCTTCACTTGTGACATCATCATCATCTTCCGATTCTGATGAATTTAGAGTAGTGGAAGCTTCCTGGAAAACTTCTTCTTCAGCTGCAGGAACATTGATATCATTAAAAGCTATTGGAGGAGTTACGGTGATCGAACGCACCAACGGTGAACTCACTGCGTTTTCACACTCATAATATAGTCTTAAAACAGCCTCTTCAACCAAGTTATCTAGATTGAATGATTCAAAGAAGTCTTTGTAATCAAACATGCAATCTGGACCGCTACCCTGTACGTTCTGAGTATATCGTTGAACTTCAACGTTAGCCCACTCCTCTACCCGAACGAGTTCGTTTGTTGAATACCCATTTGAGCGGGGTTGCATATCCAACAAAGAATCCCTCTTCAGCTTTTGGTGCAAACTTCTCACACGGATTAATCATAGTACACGGTGCTCCAAATGGTTCTAGATACTCTAAATTTGGCTTACTTCTGTTCAACAGTTCATAAGAAGTTTTTCCAAACTTCTTCACTGTTAACACACGATTCAATGTGTAACAAGCTGCGTAAATGGCTTCATTCCAGAACATTATTGGAAGGTTAGAATCTGCAAGCATTGTTCTCGCTGCCTCTATTAGAGTCCTGGTTTTCCTTTCTGTGACACTGTTCCATTGAGGGGTATACGGAGCACTGTATTCATGATGAATTCCTTTATCTTCACAAAGAGCATCCATCTGTGCATTTTTGAACTCCATCCCATTATCACTCCGAATTCTTTTGATTTTCAAACCATAGACATTCTCTAAACGAGTGGACAGAACTTTCAAGTTGTTAAACGTGTCGCTTTTATATTGCAAGCACATTACCCACAAAAATCTAGAATAATCGTCAGTAACCACAAGACAGTAAAGCTCTCCGCAATGACTCTTACGCCTGATAGGTCCGAATAGGTCCATGTGCAAACGCTCAAGTGGCATTTCGACAGAGTTCACTTTCTTTGGTTTGTGGGACTGTTTGTGCTGCTTCCCCTTCTTGCAACTCAAACACTTGTCATTGAGATTAAAATGTTTGACATTAAAGCCTTCGATAAGTCCATTTTTCACCAAATGATTCATTTTCTTGAGGTGAATGTGTCCCATCCTCCTATGCCACATAATTGATTCTTTCTCTGTAGCCTTGGAGAGGAAACATGTAACTTGGCCCTGAGTTGTCATCGCCTTTGACATATCAAGAATGTAAAGATTATTCACTCTCAGTGCTTTCAGCATGATCCATTCTTTTGGAATAACAAAGTCGAGTTTGAGGATATAGCAAGATTTGTCATCAAAGTGTACAGAAAACTATTTGTCGTAGATTTGACTGACACTCAACAGATTATAGTCGATCTGTTTCACATACGAAATCTTCTCAAAACTAACAATCCCGTCACTCACACTTCCCTCCATTGTGATGTAACCTCCTTTATTTCCAGCAAACGCTACATATCCTCCATTGATGTTTCTGATATCGAATAGCAGCGACAAATCCCATGTCATGTGACCAGAAGCTTCACTATCAACAATCCAAAGACTGCTAACGAGGCCAGCTAGAGCTCCGTGCATATATCAAGAAAATCATTAGTTCTTTCGGGGGACCCAAGCCTGTTTGGTCTTGGGTTTTTGAACATTTAATTTCAATGATTCATTAACACAAACATTTGAATTCGAATTGATCTTCTTATTATCAATCAAATTTTTCTCACTTTGAGATTTTTCATTAAATTTTGAAGTAGAAGCACCTGGAGAACCCACCGGTGACCAAGATTGTTCCGAACGTTTCAAAATCCTGATCTCAGATTTTGGGTTCTCAGTCGGTTTCTATGTATCGTTCTTAAATGAAACCTTCTTAGTTACCTTCTCTGATTTAACAGAGACAGGTCCAACTGATGATTTAACATCAGGTTTTGGTGTTACATTCTGTTTATCAATAGTTGAGTTCACCACTAGTTTCTTCAATGGTTTTTCCATAGCAATCCGGTTACGACGGTCATAAGCAAATTGACGATTATCCCTCCTTTGAAAATAACGACTTTGATTGTAAAACGGTGTTGGTTGAGGGACAAAACGTCTTTATGGATAACAATGATTGTCGACTGGACTTCTATATGTCTGCTTCATCTCGACTTCGTGCCTCTTATGTCTCACGTACGGACAGTGAGCAAGTAAATGCCCTCTCTCCCCGCACTTGAAACATGCACGGTATTCCTCAAACACATTCTTGGCATTCGACTTAGCATAAGAAGTGATAGGATATTGGTCATCCACACACCTTCGTCTCAAACTCTTAGGAGCTGGATCCTTTTAGTAAGTCAGCTCAAGAAAACTGTTAGCTTTTTCTTTTGGCTTGATGAACTCTGTGATGTGAACCTTAGGTTCTTTTGGAATATCCAGATAAATTTTCTTTAAAATTTCTGGAGGTACATCATTAGTCCTCTCATGTTTAGGAAACCAAATAGTACTCTCCTGCCAAATTTTCTCGATCTTTGAATAATTGGCAAATTTTATCGGATATTCCTCGTCAGAGATAATCTTATCGGATCCTTCCATCCGATAAAATACTTTGACAGGTTTGTCAACTGGTTCATTTTTCTCAACTTTCTTTACTAACTGATTCACTCGATGAGCATTTGCCATTGGATGTGAAATCTGAGAAGGTGATACAGGTTCATTTGTGATAATGTGATTTTCCATAGGAATATCACTCACTTTCTCAGGTTCCTCATCATCTTAGTCAGAATCACCAGTTACAGCAATTACTCCCTTATTATTCAATCCCAAAATTGGTCTAACATTGGAATGTGGATCCCCAACACTAGAAGTGTTAGATTCATCATCCGATGTAGAATCAGATTTGATTGAACTCTCCGGTGTTATTGAATGTAAAGTGTGGTTCTCAAATAACACTGGGGATGGAACAGCCTTGTAGTTTGCACTACTAGGTTGTGAGGGTTCTTCAATGATATGGTCAACCACATAAGCAATGTGTTTATAACTTTCAAGCTTTTTGTTGACCTTTTCAGCAAAGCATTTGATGGTTGCCATTTCTAGTTTAGTTTCTTCAAGTTCATTGATATAACTGTTTATGGCCAGTTGTTTTAAAGAAAGAGTTTTCTTAAGATCAGAAATATCCTTTTTATAACCATCAAGCACATTGTTGAATTCATGTGCTTCTTTGCGATAAGATTGACAGTTGATTCTAGCACTCTCAAGTTGAACCCTGAGTTGCTTGTTTTCCTCTGTCAATCTATCACAAGTTCCACAAGATTTATCACTGTTCATATCTATAGTGGATTCAGAACTTACCTGTTTCGGAGGATTAGTCATCGCCATCAAAGCAAAATGCGCTTCTTTTCCAGCAAAGAATTTGGAATTGTCAATTCTTGTAAAAGCATCTTCCACTATGCATGACTTCTGAGTCATAAGAAAATCAGCTTCGTCCAGGAGTTGATCAATATCATCATCTAATGAATTGACACTAGCTTCCGAATCTGGCTCACTCTCCGAATCAGAATATATCGAATCACGTTCATCAGGAACATCTATGACCGAATCAATGATCATTCCTGAATTTTTCTCAACAAGAATATCAGTTTCTTCTACCATCTCCTCAATCTTCACTTCAAAAGCCTTTTCTGTCTCCAAAACATCTCCAACTATTACCGACTCCTCTAAATCAATCTTCTGAGCAACACAAGCTACATTCCCAACAGTAATTTCTTCAACACCCAGTTGCATCCCAGTCCAGTCAAAACCTTCATCTTTTTGGATTACCAAAGCCTGATTTTGGGTTTCAGTTTGTGTTTGGCTATTTGGTGTGGAAATGGGAATAATGGTTCTGGTTTGGTTATGTAATGTTTGAGTTTGAGTCTGGTTGGATGTAGTTGTTTGTATAACAGAGTTATTTTATGAGGTGTTCTGTCGGTTTTGGTAATTGTTTTGTGATTGATAGTTATTGTTGTTTTGGCTTTGATAGGTTACCTGATTCTGAAATTGACGATTTTGGTAATTTGTGTTGAATGGATTCCTGTTACCTTGTTGAGCTGGGTGTGTGCACTCCCTTTTGAAATGACCTTTACCACCACAGTCAAAACAAGTGACTTTGGCTTTGTTGACGCCATAAGTGGTGTTCGGTGATGTAGATAGATCAGTTCTACCAGTCTTCTCAATGAACTCGGTTGCCCGTCTCATAACACTTGCAAACGCCCACTGAATATTAATAAGCTCCATCTCCTCTTTATCAATTTGAGCATAGTCTTCATTGGCTAGATTGTTGTTACCTATTTGACTAGCCACCAAACCATTCTAAGAAGCCACCATTGCAGAAACTAATGCGACATGTTGCTGAGCAACTTCAACTGTGATGTTGTTCATGTTGGATGTCTCCAACACTATTAGACTTTGACTTGGTTGACTTGGGTTCATTTGAGGAATGTAAGGTTGTTTTTGAGGTTGATTCATGTTAGCTATATAACATGCTGCTTGTTGCATTGGTGAAAAAGGTGGAATGTAAGTGGTAGTATATGATGGTGGTGTGTAGGATGAAGTTTGAGCAAGGTATTTATCGAGATTTTAGGTGGTTCTATAACACTTGAGACACAAGCAATGTGTGGTGCAACAGTACCACTAGCACTAGAACTAGTAAAAGTAGAAGATGTACCACCATGATATAACTCCAGATTCTAAGGAAATTGTGATCTTTTTGCTTTCCTCTTCTCTTCCAACTCTTTGTTCTCCAGCTTTTGAATAAACTCATTGATGCTCCAATATTGATAAGCATCTTTCTCCTTTAGGACCTCAATATGTTGGTTCCAATATGGTGGTAGAGAATCTGCAAATTTATCTACCAACTCAGACATTGGAATCTGAATCTCATAATTCGACAGCTCCGTCAAAAGATGACAATATCTGGGAATAAGCTCCTTTAGAGTCTCATTTCCAACATAGTTGGAGTTCTCAAATTCCTTCTTCAACTCTTCAATCCTCAACTTCCTGGTTTTCTCATTACCATCATGACGATTCTTCAACATATCCCAAAGCTGTTTGGAAGTATTACATGATCCAAACTGGTGTAAGAGATCAGTAGTGATAGCCTGAGATAGTTGAGAGAACACCTTCTTTTCCACCACAAACTTTTTCTTCTCATTCTCAGCTAAACTCTCCAGAGGAATTGGTTCACCAATATTCTCCAGCACTGGTGCAACATATCCTTTAGCAATCATTTGCCATGCCTCAGTCCCTTCTAATCCCATTCCTTCCAAGTGAATTTTGAACTTTTTCTGCCATTGGTTGTAGTCTATCATCTCCATCAGCTTTGGTGGTCAACTCCCGCTACCTGAACACAAATCATTAATTAGAGTAGAAATAGCATTGGTAGTTTGAGAGTGTACCGCGGCTGCTGCAACTCCCCAATAATCATTCATGGGTTGTTGTGGAGGTTGAACAATGGTCTGTGGCATCGAACTAGTCATCGCGAGGTAATTGATCGGCTGAGATGGTTGACTGTTCGTCTTCTGTGCAGCTACAGTCCAAGGATCCATAGTAACGTGTTGTTGTGTAGTATTAAGCCTAGGTGTTGTTGGAAAGCTCCACATATCGTCTACGAAGTCCGAAATGCGAAACACTTAGAAAAATTTTTAAACAGCTTCTACGTTCAACCCTTTCTCACAATCGTGGGTTCGAATGTGGAAAAGTTCCAAGTTCGACCCTTCCTTCTGACTCGAATGTAGAATATAAAACACAAACTCACTTTCGACCACTAAAATCCCACGTTCGACCTCCCGTAGGGTCGAATGTACCAAATACTGGTCGAATGTACAAAACAACACTCACAACCTCTAGGTTCGACCTAAAATGATTCACTTTCGACCTAAAAATCTCAATTTCGACCCAAAACACTAAACGTTCGACCTTTCTCTCCTAGGTTCGACCCTGTTCATTTGAAAAACGGTTATTCTTTAATAATCAATTATTTTGATCCCAATTTTTCAAAAGTTGATGAATTTTGATGATGTTTTGCAGGTTTTGCTTCGGAATTGATTTGGAACAAGTTTAATGAAGAGAATTCTTGATTTTATCCGTGAAAACCAGTCTGAATCAATCAATTTTTATCAAAAACCATTGTCCATTCAAAATAGAAAATTTTTGATCAAATTTGGGTCCAAATCAGTTCAAAAATTATCAATTCGTAGTTGTATGATCCGTATAGGCTCTGATACCACTTTGTGGAGGATCGTTTTCACAAAAACAAGTTTGTTGATCATACAAGTTTACCAATTTAGGTGCGGAATCCCTAAATCAGTTACGAAACGATAATAATCTAGTCAAAACACACAATTCACCATTTAACATTCATTTCATTAATAAACAAGTTGATAAAAACTTTACAATGAAGTTTACAATGAAATATCTTAGTTTCAGACTCTATTAGAACACTAGAGAGAATAACAGGTCAAACGGGATAGACAAATGACAAAAAGTTTTACTTGAAAAATGAAATCAGAAAATATATAGGCCTGCACATTTGCACCCCCGTAAGGGTCGAATGTGCAGGTTCGACCCTTCAAATGGTAGAACAAACACACTGTCTTCAAATCTCCACGTTCGCCCTGTATACTTCTCCTTCGACCCATATTATCCACCTTCGACCTTCTATATTCCACCTTCGACCTTCTATTTTCCACCTTCGACCCCACGACTTTGACAAAACAACTTTTCATGTACAATCCAATAGCACTAGTCGCAAAACGTGCATCAACAATTATTTTGCGGCTTGTCTCGGCCCCATACATACACACATAGACTCTCATGTATGTGTGTGTGTATATGTTCCAATGTCTATCTCTAGTGTATGTATGTATATCGTATGCATGAATGTATGTGTGTGAGCATATATTGAACTATTGACATGAAAATTGAGTGTTTAGTCGATTTTTATCCATTCATTCCGTGTCTGTATGCATGATCGTGGGTGAGGGCTCGGGTGAACAATTATTTGTATCAAAATGACAAAGATAGAATGAAACTTGGTTTGGTTCGACATACCTTCGCTATAACTGAAGAAAACAAGATTGGTACGATGGTTCCTGTCACAATGTAGCTTCTAAACACTTGATTAATGCTCTTAGCTAGTGGATTCTGGTGTTATGCGATCGAAACAGTCCCACTCGGCTGTTTATGGTTCGACCGAAGGTAAACAAGGAAGGAAAAGGGTTTGTAGTTGTGAGGTGAAGTGTTGAGGTGATTCTTGGTGTTGGGGGCCAGTTATATATACACGAGGGAGAAGGAAAGAGAGGTGAGGGATTGGTTGTTATTCTAGGAAAGTCAACACACATGGATCCTTGAGATAGAAAAGGTGGTAACTAGTTTTGAATAAGGAGTTGACTATGGAAGTTTGTGTAGCTTATCTTGGGAAGGAGCTAGCCGATTTCTATGGAGATTGGATGATACTTTGGGAAGTCAAACTCACTTGGGTTTATGGTACAAGAGTATAGGGTGTATTGTTGTTGAAAAACATAGGAAATTGTGATCATGTGAAGGTGTTTGGTGTGTTTGTTTGTGTAGGTCGGCCCATAGCTGATTGTGGGGAAGTGTTGAGTGGATTTTTGGATAGCAAACATGTGTAAGATTGGATTGGTAGGGTGACCATAGATCTATATTGGTGTATAACATAAAATGGTGTGATGTGAATGTGTGTATGTGGTGTTTATGTACACATATATCGTGCATGTGTGTGTGTGTGTGTTTAAGCATCATATGGATTGTTCTAATCACTAGATATATATGTTTATGCACTCGTTTGTGTATATATGGATACATATAGATTATTTGTCTTGTCTCAATCATATTTTACATATACGTATGTGTGTGCTGTAGATATATATATATATATATATATATATATATATATATATATATATATATATATATATATATATATGTATGTATGTAAGAGATGTAGGGTTGTGTTGATCAATATACATGCTAACTCACACCTATGCACTACATATATGATAGTTGTTTTGTCTTGGTTATCTTTGTGTGTGAGTATAGGCCGATTTGCATACATGATCATGCATATATAATATGTCTATGGTAAACATCTAGTGACCTTGTATTGAGATCGATTTTTGTGTGTTCACATGGATATCTATAATCTAATTTGATAATAATAACTTTTTATTTGTTACAAGAAAATATTAACATGGATATCCATGAACATATGTTGTTGGAGAGTTTTCAACTCGTGATTATGTCAGTTAGCATCTTGAATTGGATATGTAATATTGTTCCATTGATTTTATATCCAATATCCATAAATGTTAACATGTTACTGGTATCTTAGGCAATTTGGTTTTACTTGTATATTGTAATTGACACTTGACAGCTCTCTCTGTTGAGTGTGTGATTGTCTTGATTGTTGTTGTTAATTGTTCTGTATTTGGTTGGGTATTGCATGTGCAGTTGGAAAAAAGGTAATGAATCCTGAACTATTTTGGGCCTTACTAGACTCGGAGTGGCATGTTTACTATACAATGTCTAATGCATAGCTGAAAATGACAAGATAATGGGTGTGTTTACGGATCTTGACCTATGAATCTGTCGGGTTTCACATTCTCCCCTTGTTTTTGGAATTTCGTCCGTGAAATCGAGTTGAGTCCTTGGCTGTAGATGCTTCGAGAAAGAGAGCTGGGTATTTGCGCCTCATTTGGTCTTCACGTTCCCAAGTGAATTTGGGTTCACGTTTTAAATTCCCTCCGACTTTCACAAGTTTAATCTGGCTTCGTCTCAACTTCTGGACTTTCCGACTTGTCACCTCGATTGGTTCCTCAATAAAGTGGAGTTGTTCATCGATGTGAATTTCCTCGGGAGGAATGATCAATGACTCGTCGGATATACACTTCTTGAGGTTGGATACATGAAAAGTGTCATGAACACCACTGAGTTCTTTTGGCAACTTGAGTTTGTAGGCCATTAGACCAATCCTGACGAGGATTTCAAATGGGCCTATGAAGCGAGGGTTGAGTTTGCTATGTTTTCCAAAACGCGGTCTACCTTTCTAAGGTGAGACTTGATGTCTCACATATTCAACATATAAAACAGGCATAATCATTCTTATAATAGGGTAGAATTAGGCTTAAACCACAGATATTGGGTGCTTAATTCGTTCCTATTTGTATTTCTCAGGAAACTGGAACTCCAAGCCGGAAACAGAGGATACGAGACTTGCAGCATGTTCCATGTATGTTCGAAGACCATTTCTGGACTTAAACTGTGATAAAACCAGTCCGGGACTGACCCAGAACGCCCATGCACACTTGCACGTAGGCCCTGCATGCTAGAAGACAACACAACAAACTTGGGGAACAAGAAATCTAATCAAGATGCTGTGCACGCCCGTGCTTCCTCACCTGACACGCCCATGCTCAGACAACAAGTAAAGACTAGACAGAACTGCAGCCAACAGAACGTACGAATGACACGTGCACGGCCGTGCCACCCCTTGCACGCCCGTGCTTGACCTGAAAAACTCTATAAATAGCAAGCTAACCCCTTCCATTTGATCATCCCTTTTATTCTTTATTTGGCCGACTTCCAAGAGTCTTTCAGATATCTTGGGGTCCTGTGGGAGGCCTTAAGGCCATCATAACATCCCTCCAAGGTTAGGCCTTGACCTACCTTGATCAACTTGGCCAAGCACAGTAACGTAAAGTAGCTTATGTAATAAACATCGAGGGTCGTGAGGATCATACTAGATACATATCACTTGGAGATGGAGAGCTTGTCTATGAGCAGGCATGTTCATGTGTTGATCATTTGTTATGGTTATATCTTTCTATTATTCCCAAACCTGCTTCGATTGGTAGACTTTTATTATTAGTAGTAGTTTAATTTTAGTTATTTGTTGTGTTATCTTATTTCTAATTCTTGTTTATTTATCTTATGACAGGTTCAAATGATGATTAACTTAATAAATTAAAACCAACCGTAACTTAATTATTAACTAGAGGTTTTATCAGCTTCTGGTAGTCCCGAGCTAGATCCAAGGTGAGGAAACCGGTAGTGAGACAGATCCTTTGGGCTTCTGATATCCAAACCAGGTTCTAAGCAATGGCTTCTGAAGTGGACCAGATTTGAGTGACACATTTCTCGTACTTACCAGATAACTGAGTGAACTTCTTAGTAAAGGGTGGATTCCCTACGGGTGCATCAGTGATCCTCGGATTGCACACCTTTAGGATTATGTTCCACCTTTGTCAAGGGTTTCATTCAGCTTGGGAGGTTATGGGTTGGGTTTAGTAAACCATCAATCATCAAACCAACTTTATATTTAATTGATCACTAAATACTAAAATGTCACTTTTTAAAGATAAATAAAACAAGAGTTCTATTTCTAGGTCTCGTCAGTATGAATCCGTTAACCAATGAGGATACATGTCAGTTGAGGTGACTGTAAGAGGGATCCTTCAGTCTTCATGATCATTATCCTACTTAGGGGATACGTTGTCACCCAGGCTGACTATAAGTGTTGGGCTATAATTTAGAGGTTTACGTCTGTCTTGGTCCATTAGACATTTTGGGTTATTGGTCTAGTGGTTTAGTGGGTTTCGGCCTTTGGGCCTATTGTATGTGAACTGCCCTATGCAACTATAAGTAGGGGTTCCAAGAACATTTTGAGGTTGCTTGCTGGTTGCTAGTTGTTTTGTTATTTTCTCTCTCTTGTATTCGATCTCGGTGTACCAGACGGCTCTTAGAAGTCATGTGCACCTTTGTAATACAATCATTCTGTTTGTTTTCCTTGTTGGTTTTACATTCAATCTTGGATCCGCACTTGATTGAGTGTGTTTGATACCCATGGAAGGATTCTGGACTTACAATTGGTATTAGAGCCTAAGTAGTCTTCTTAAGGCTCGGTTCGGTATCAACACGAAGATCAAGAAAGGAAAGGTCATTGCTATGAAAAAGGTTGTTTTTTCTTTGTGTTCTTACAGTTAGATTCAATTATTTTATCAATGTTTCACAAACTAACAACTTTGTGCAGGATGATTGATATGAAATTTTGTTTCTGATTTTAAGGTTTAACAATTTTTGCAAGGTGTTCTTGTCAAAAATCTTGATCAATAACAACTTTGTGCAGGATGATTGATATGAAAGGTAACCATAATTTTCGATCAATCAATCCTTTAAAATTTAAATGGTTTCCATATTTTTCGAAAATTCTGTTTTAAAGGAGTTGCACTTGGAGGGCGTTCTCAAACAGAAACTGTTATTGAGCTTGCACACTATTCCCGAGGCAAAGCCTGTTCTCTAGCGTGCATACTGTTCTCGAGTCAAAGCCTGTTCTCGAGTCAAAGCCTGTTCTCGAGCCTACACACTATTCTTGAGTCATAGCCTATTCTCGAGTCTGCATGCTGTTCTCGAGTTGGAACCTGTTCTCGAGTCTATATTTTGTTCTCGAGTCAGGATCTGTTCTCGAATCTGAATATTGTTCTCGAATCGGGCATGTGTTCTCGAGTCTAAACAGCGTTCTCGAGTCAAGCAACTGTTCTCGAGCCTCAGTTTTGTTCTCGGATTCTGCCTAGTTTTCGAGTTTCATAACCGTTCTCGAATTCTACTCAGTTCTCAAGCTTCATAACTATTCTCAAATCATCGATCTATTTCTGGACTATGCCTATTGGACCTCTTAGACATCTGGACTGTTGACAATTGGACTGTGGACAAATTATTGGACCTAAAACTTGGACATAAATATTAAACTAATTGTCTAATAATTTTCAGTTTGATTTTCAGAGATGGAACAAAATAACCAGACTAACATGAGTGGACTAAATGCTGATCAGCTACTAGTAGCTGCACAAGTTGACAAAGCTACAGAGTCTGTCAGTGGGACTCATAAGAAAATACCTGTACTTCAACTTGGTATGTCATCTTCTGAGTGGAAGTTCATATTCATTCAAATCATGAAAATCAGGGATGCAAAGGCACTGAGATCGATTCTAAGTGGACCGTGTGTGATCACCTATACGGTGAATGATGTTACTGGGGCCACTTCCATCAAGCCCAAAACTATGTATACTGAAGAAGATCATGAAAAGGCCGATGTTGATGAAAAGGCTATAGCTTATCTCCATCAGGGACTATTTCTTGAAGTTTCCATTGGGGTTCATGACAATTCTTCTGCCAAAGAACTCTGGAAAGCACTTGAAAATCTTTATGAAGGAAATGAAGAGATGAAGGAAAGTAGGAGAGAAATGTTGAGTCAGAAGTTCAATGCATTTAATCACATTCCTGGTGAATCACTAGAAAGTCAAATCCAACGTTTTGTGGCTTTAGTGAGTGAGATGAAGTCAAATGATATGGTGGTGGATAATTCAGTGATGAATAAGAAGTTATTGAACACATTGCCAAGAAACTGGGACTCAAATGTGACCTTGATCAAGAGAACAAAAAACCTGGGAAGACTGACCCTGTCTAAGACTATCTCTTTGATCAAGTCGTATGATCTAGATGATAAGCAACGTTATCTGGCTCATACTTCAAGCTACAACAATGTTGTCGTGACTTCCTCAAGTAATGCTCTCATGTCTCAATTGGAGAAGCAGTGTCCTTTAGTCTACTCCTACCCTGCTAGTGGATCCTCATATCCACCAATTTTTGGGCCTGCTCCGTCAACTAACCAAGTCAATTCTGTCACATTAGGAGCTACTTCTACTCCATCGACCAACTCCACTTCACAGGCATCATCCATTGCTGCACCCCAGGCACCTACTACAATACCAAGGGAGTTCGCTGAACATTTGGGGATGTTTGCCAGATTCATGAACTGCTACAATGCCTTCCTCACTGGTTAACTGGCCTCAAAGGATGTTGGAGCTTATGATTTAAATGATGTGAATCAGGACGACCTGGAAGAGATGGACCTGACCTGGCAGATCGCCATGGTAGTGCACAAAGCATCAAGGTTTATCAAAAAGACAGGAAGAAACATGTGAGAAAATCCAACAAATAATATGGGGTGGGAAAAGAAGAAGATGAGATGTTACAATTGTGATGAACCTGGTCACTTTGCTAGGGAATGTACCAGGCCGAAGAAAGAGACTACTCCCACTGCTCCTACACGAGCTGCTCCTTCTGCTACTGCTTCTGCTTCCACTCCAAGCACTCAGGTTTCGGTTACTCACACTGATTCATCTGCTTCAACTCCAAGCAATGCTATGGTCGTTCAGGAAGGAGCTAGTTGGGACTGGTCAACACAGGTTCAAGAGTTGAAGATAACTAAAGATGCAATTTACAAGGCCCTCATGGCACAGATGGATGATGACTATGTGCCTTCTGCTCGAGAGGTACACGCTAAAATTTTAGCTAAATCTTGTTGTACTGAACGTTGAAGGTTAAAAATAAAAGGGTTTAGGTCAGAAACTCTCTCTACATATAAGCGGCTTGAATACGAGAAAATGGCCACATGGGATATGAAAAAGAAATTTCATTCCTATAAAGAGATGGTCGAAAAACTGAAACTCGATATCAAGCGCTTACATCAAGAAGTGAGCGAACACAAGTGTCGCTATCTACACTTCAGATGATATCCTGATACTTTGACTGCAGAATTGATCGATTTAAAATCTCAATTCGAAAACGGAAAAATTTCACTTTAAAAAAATTGAATGCTCTAGTGAAAAGGCTGAAAAATTGATCATATCTCAGTTAAAGTTCAGACCAAAGAAGAAATTGAGGAATAAAGGTCCGGGATTTGTAGAGATTACTCCTGTTTTCAATAAAAACTATTCCTCAATTCCAATGTCGGATAAAGAATTGCTAGCTCTACCTATTATAGGATATAGACCTATAGATGAAGAGCCAGTAAGTCATGCAGAGAGAGATCAGGTTAAAGTCACAAAACCCGAGTCAGATAAAATAAGAATCTCTAGACCTAAAACAGAGAAATCGCAACCACAACCATGTTCAGAATATGTTTTTGTTAAACTTTAGAGTGTTGAAAAACAAACTGAAACTTTAAGTTTTTAGAAAAACAAAGAGGTTGATCGAGTTTTTGAGGTAATGAAAGATAATGTACCAAATGAATCAGAAACTGAATCTAAAAATGAATCGGTACAAGTTAATGTAAAAGACTGTGAAGAAACAACTTCCACAAACTCTAACGTGCCAAATAAGTTTGACTACATGAAAGAGTTTAGAGAGCATTATGTAAAGCAAATGGCACAAACTGAAAGTGTCTCAGCTGTTTTGGAATCATGTTCAAATAGTTCAGAAGTGGATGAGGCTTCATCTGTCTCAGAGACAGATTTAGCTGACACAAATGAATCATAATATCAAACTTGTAAAACAGCTGAATCATCTGATAACATATCGGAATCACAGGAATCAGTTTCTGCATCTAATTCTGATTCATCTAATAATTGAAGTGGAGAGCACTAATTCCTCTAACTCTCCCATGGCTGATAAACCTATTGCAAGTGATTGTGTTGTTTCGATTGATGTTTCAAATACTAACGCAATTGATTCTTGTGCAGACAAAA
Source organism: Ambrosia trifida (assembly GCA_028751855.1). Classification (NCBI taxonomy): domain Eukaryota; kingdom Viridiplantae; phylum Streptophyta; class Magnoliopsida; order Asterales; family Asteraceae; genus Ambrosia; species Ambrosia trifida. Next base: position 89,110,943 of record CM054124.1, read on the forward strand.
TTGTAGAGGATCGGATTGTAAGCAATCAACTACGTAATCATACAAATGAAGTAATTAAGGTGCGGAATCCCTGAATCACATGCAAAATGATAGAAAACGAATCAAAACACGATAATATCCTTTTCAATAAACATTTTCGTTCATAAACAATGGATTACACTTAATTAGATTAGGGTTACAATGAAAAACACTTAATCAAAACTTTCTAGTCACTAGAGAGAACACACACAAAAGACCTAGACAAAATGACCAAAATTTAACATGAAGGTAAAATCAAAACTATTTATAGACATGTTGATTCGACCCTGTTTATTGGTCGAATCAACCCTTCGACCCTGTCGTGGGCTCGAACCTACACTGTGAACAAACACATTCTTCATTCTACCTTCAAAACCTTCATTCGACCCTCTGATATTCTCCATTCGACCTCCCGTATGGTCGAATGAGTCTTCCTATTAGCATCATCTTTATACAAAAACGCCGTTAATGTAAATCCAAAGCGATAGTCACAATTGTGCATCTACAAATGAAATTGTTGAGGATTGGGTAGATGATGGGGATGAAGTCTGTGATTCTGAATCAAATGAACTTAATAATAAGATTCAGAAATTTTTTTAAAATTTCTGCTAAAGACAATAATTTTTGTGTGGGCTCGTTTGTTTTGAGCATTAAACATTGTGACTTGATTACGTCGTCAGATTATGTTATTTTATCAAATGCATGTGATGCAACTAAAAATCTTTTAGTTAAACAAACAAGTGCAGGTGGGGATGGTAAATATATTCCACCCAAGCATGTTTTACCAAAGTACAAAAAACAGAACTCATCAAAGGCGACGTCTCAAAGCCATCGGGCTCCAAACGGATCTTATAGATTTGAGAAGGCGACAAAACCTTAGGGGATCCACATGTGAAGCATCAAATTTGTTATTCATGTGGAATCCCCGGACACATAGCCAGAAATTGCAAGACTCATTTGACTGTCTCTGAGAATAGGGTGCATCAGAAGGCTCCAAAAGGGAAAATAAATCACTCAGAGCTAATGAAGGTTAACAAACCAAAAGTTGTAAGAGTGAAAAATCCAAGGTGAAGCCTTATGTTGAAGACTGGAATAGAAATAAGAGGCTTAACAAAACTGGTAAGACGCCTCACAAACAAGTAGAAACCGATAAGGTATCTACTAACAAGAAGAAAAAGATGGCTTCAAAACGTAAGTCATATTGGAAACCAAAGAATTCTATTCCATGTCCTGCCCCATATTTAGGATCATCACATTCTGACATGCACTGGATGGAATTCCAGTACATGGATAACAATGGAATACCCAAAAAGACTATGGCATGGGTACCAAACATTAACTAATTCCGCTTCATGTGCAGGAACGACTACGGAGGACTATCATTCGCCTTTGGTACATTGATAGTGGCTGTTCACGGCACATGACTGTCGACTTATCCCAGCTCACCAAATTGGAACTCTTCAACGGTGGATTTGTCTCATTTGCGACAGGTGAAAAGGGTCAGATCACGTCACGAGGGACAGTAAGAAATGGTGGACTTTGTTTTACCAAAGTCAATTATTTTCTAGAGTTGAAGCACGACCTTTTGAGCGTATCACAAATATGCGATAATGGCTATTCAACTCATTTCATTAATAAAGGATGCATGATCTAAAAACCTGGAGTCGTGATTCTAGAAAAATGGCTTTTGTTAAAGTCTGAATGTAGAGGAAATTCTTATGTCATTGACATGAGCAAACCTCCTTCTGAAAACATTACATGTATGTTTTCAAAAGTTTCTCAAGATAATACCATACTGTGGCATCGTCGCCTTGGACATGCTAACGCTAAAAACTTGAACCGTCTTGCTAAATTGGGCTTGGTAAGAGATTTACTTGTTAAAGATTTCATATCTATTGAGAAATGTGTTGCTTGTGCAAGAGGAAAACATCATCGAAAACCTCATCATCCTAAGTTGGTTAATACTATGGATTCTCTACTTCAGATACTTCACATAGAACTGTTTGGCCCAGTGAATGTACTGAGCATTTCTCGCAAAGCTTACTGCTTAGTGATTATTGATGATTACTCTCGTTTTACTTGGGTTTTCTTTCTAGCTAAAAAAAGTGAGACTGTAGAAATAATCAAACAATTTATTGTTTAAATGGAGAATCAGACTAACATCAAGGTGAAGGGGATCCATTGTGACAACGAGACCGAATTCAAGAATGCAGAATTGAATTACTATTGTGCTCAGAAAGGGATCGCTCGTTAGTTCAGCTCTACAAGAACGACTTAACAAAATGGAGTAGCTAAAAGAAGAAATCACACACTAATTGAAGCTGCTCGTACAATGTTGTGTGATTCCAAACTTCTGACTTTCTTCTGGGCTGAGGCTGTAAATACCACATGCTATGTGCAGAACCGTGTTCTGGTCAATAAAGCATGAATGAAGACACACTACGAGGTCTTATTTAATTCAAAATCCTCCGTCAAGAACTTTCGAACTTTTGGTTGTCCATGTACTTTGTTGCAGTTGGACGCAACACCAAAGTTTGATGCAAAGGCTGATGACTGCTATTTTGTTGGTTATACTGGCAAAACTGCATGTAGAGTTTACAACAAACAGACTACACAGATCGTAGAGCCGTTTGACGTGCGTTGGCTCGAGGTGAATGATGCGGATTCTAGAGTCGGTCCCGACTGGTTGTTCGATTATGAATCTTTATTATAGTCTTTCAAGATTTTTGATGACATGCCTTCTAGTGTTAATGCAGGTTCTACAGGTCCTTTAATGTCCACTTTTGGCACCTCATCCTCTTTGTTGGATAGTGAAAACGATGAGGGGGAAGTTTTACTTGGGTCTCTATCTAAAAGTTCTAGGGACCCACTGGTACAGCAAACCCCTCCTATTCTCTAATTCTCAACAAATGAGCCTGGCACTGCAACACATTCAGAGAAATCTCCTATTTTAGTTGACGAGCCTACATAACATGTAGATGATGAAGAATTATCTTATGACAATTTGACTTCTAATTTTCATGATCCCATCTGTCACACCCTCAAATTTCCACTGCGGGGTTTATACCGCGAGTCGCATGACATACCAGGATCCCATGCCCATAAGTCATATGAACGAACTCTAAATGCCCAAACCATTTAGTTCGTTTTCAAAAACCAAGTTTAGTTAAGCTGCGGAAGCGTAAACCAAATTTAAACCTTTTAAAACCATGCACAAAACATCGCGCCCAAATTAAAAACCATAAGAAAGAAAACGTAAAGCATGATATGTAATTTAGGTTGATGACCAAGACTCAAATGCAGTGAAGTGTGCAGTGCTTTCTAATCATGGCATCGGAAGCTAACTTCCTGCAAAAACATGTATATCGTGGGTCAACAAACTATGTTGGTGAGTTCACAAAGTAAAGAAAGTGAGTAAGTAAATTTGCTGGTTTCCCAAACCACGTAACCAAGTAAAAGCGTTGGCCTCCCAGACCCAAATGTTCAAGTGTTATCAGTTTAATCATGTCAGGGGTAGCTAACCCACTCATTGCAACTAAACAGTATTATTGGGACACCTTCAGTAATATAATAATTTGCCTTAGTAACTAATGTCTATCAACACTAGTTTTCAAATGTGGTCAGAAGTTCATGTCCATGCTCCCAGCATCGCAAACATGAGGTTGCTGCACAACCTAATAGCGCTATCAACTAATACCCCCTTCGCCTCCAGCGATTAACCCAATAATATGCAAGGACATTTCAAGTGATAGAGTGTTTAGTTCACAAAGGACCAATAGGTTTTAAACTGATCAAAACCCGGCCCACACAAGGAGTCGAAACTCGACCCACACAAGGAGTCAAAGCATCTCAAAACCTGAGATGTAAAAGTAGTCCCAAACTGGACTAGAAAAAGTTTTGTAAGTTGTCTCAAACCCGAGACGCATGCTTTTGAGAAAAAGTAGTGAAACTCACCTTAGTATGCAAGCAAATAAATCCAAACTCCAAAATAGGGTGTGCTACCAACTCCCTAGTACATGTGTCACTAAGTGAGTATATGTGTAATACCATTACATCATATAACCCGTTTGTCCAAGACGTTTAAATATTCAAAATCGTATAAGTGACACCTAGTGATTCTACATGCATAAGTAAAACCTACGAACCCGTTGGTGAATAAGTTGATTATCATTAGTTTTACACTTCATATGCATTTCATATGAGTGCCCATTCAAGTACATGTCAATTACATACCACATAGGACTCCAATTAGTCACATAAACTCACAATACACAATCTGCGTTTTCAGGACAGATTATGCGCCATGAAAACTAATTTATTAAAAATACTTATCTAGTGAGCTAGACAACCAATATTTTACTAAATATTCTAGTGGGTCTACTGGACAAATCCATATTTTTAGTTTGTGATAAAACCTTGCACAAAAATTATGAAAATTCACAGAACACAGCTATGTTCAGAAAATACACACAACAGATCTGTTTAGTAGAAAAATCCCCAAAAATCGTGTATTCATCCAAACGGGATGAATCCACTTGTAAAAGACGAGTTATTCCAATTTTATCCTACTATCCAAATTTCATAACTTAATTCCTTGGAAAACTTGATTTATGATTCTTTAATGTTGACTCAATTTGTTAATCCGAAAATCTGATATGACCTTTAATCAAAGAAAATTCCAAAAACTTATCAAACGACATCCAAATCAGATGATTTTACCCATTCTAAAAAGCTAAGACCATTTAAAATCCATTCATGTAAAGAATCAATCAAAATCAACACTTTAAGGTCACGTAACAGACCCTACAAATTGATATTCAGATTCTGTCCAGCTTCTAATCATGCAATATTATCAATTATATCAAACCCTAGTTGCATATTATCAATCAATAACACCTAATAATCATCACACAACATCAATAAGAGCCACATCTGATCAAAACCCTAATGATACATCATAAACATCATCATTCATAAACCCCATGAGTCTAAAACATCAAGAACATGCATAATCATGCAACCTATCAATTTCTAAAAGCATAGGATTATGTTTAACCCATTCAATCTTTATAAACATCAAGTTTTAATCTTTATAAAATGGTTTCAGACCTGGAAAAACTTATTTATAGGTTTTTATAACATATTAAGAAAGATTAAAACACAAGAGATTGAAGGTTATACCGCAAGCTCTTCAAAACAATCAACCGAATGCTCTTGAAGCTTCCCGATCAATGTTCTTGCGCCTTAGCAGGTGTTTAGGGGTTAATATTTCATAATAGGGCAGTGGGGGCAATTAGGTTTTGAGTTTAGGGGATACAAGAAGCTTTAGGTTGCTTAAATACATGTTTAAGGTGGTTTGGTTTCGACAGTGCCCCGTGAGCGGCCGCGCGGTTCCTGGCTCGCTCCGGGTGTCCTGCTTCGTTGCCCGGCCTGTTTCCTTTGATGTTTTCGCTATTTCTGACCATAACAAGTGTAACCCCATGTGTTAAGACCCCAACCATCCTAATGGTCCATCCATTATGGTTTTTATTGACGTATTCGGTTTAAGTTCACGTAATCACATACAGTTTGCACATAGTCTCACAGAGTATCATAGATTCATGTAATTGCAATCAATCTCAATCAATTAATTCACAATTATTTAACTTCATTGTTCACCAACGTCCGAGGTTCACTAATCATGCATACAGTCTGGTAATTCCCCGAATTACCACTTCATACAGTTATTAACCTACAACTGTGCAACGTGTGTCCTATCTAGCTAACCCTAGTTAAGTAGAATGCAAGGAATGTAACTAGAGTTTAGTTAAAGTGAGAACCTGAAATTGCGGGGTATCACATCATCCCCAAGTTGAAAAGAATTTCGTCCCGAAATTCGTCAAGTAAACAATAAAGCCAGCTAGAAAAGTGTGTGCTTGGTTCCCAGATGACACATCATCCCCAAGTTGAAAGGAATTGCGCCCCGAAATTCACTTTGAAAGAGCTGCTTTAAGTTTAGCGTTCGATCTATGTTCAGGTTCAGGTTCAGAAAAGAGGTGTGGGTAATTAAGCCACATTTGATCCCTTCGTTCCCACATGTATTCCGTGTCACACCCTCAAATTTCCATGTGCGGGGTTTTACCGCGAGGCGCGTGACACACCAGGATCCAAGTCAACGGTCACAATAAACGACATCTATATGATAAGAAAACAACGTAAACTACCATTGAGTTTCAAAACCGTTCTAACATAGCGGAAGCAAAATGTATTATTACAACTTAAAAGTAAAACTCAAAGTCTGAAATGTTTAACAAAACATGCATATGATCCCTAGACGCCGTGAGACTCCGTGCGCCTATACTCAATGCTGCTACCTTAGCGACCTGAGAAAACATGCCAAAAAGATGTCAACATATAATGCTGGTGAGTTCACAAGTTTTAAGTTCGTAAACGTTTTCATGTGTGAAGCGATTCCTCATAAAGTGCCAAGTGTGCAAAAGTTCCAAGTAAATAACAAACGTTCCCTTACTACTACGACTGTGTTGCTAAAACCATTACTGACAAACGTTGCTCGAGTTACTGCCCATGTGCCAAGTGTCAAGTAGAGACAATATGCACCCGCCCGGCTCCCAGCCGTCAGGTGGGGTTCGTCACGCCCGATAGATCTATCCACATTTCCCCCGTTGTGCCCCGCACATTCATGGTTTCAATAGGGACTTAGGTTTCGTCGTATAGTAAATAAGTGCCAAGCGCCAAGTGCCAAATGCCAAGTGCCAATGTTTAAATATGCCAAGTGCCAATGTTTAAAAGTGTCAAATGCCTATGTTAAATATGCCAAGTGCCAAACGTGTCACGTTTCTTAAAAGAGTCACATTCCCAAAAGGCGTCATGTTTCTAAAAGCGTTGCGTTTCACAGAACACAGCTATGTTCAGAAAATACACACAACAGATCTGTTTAGTAGAAAAATCCCCAAAAATCGTGTATTCATCCAAACGGGATGAATCCACTTGTAAAAGACGAGTTATTCCAATTTTATCCTACTATCCAAATTTCATAACTTAATTCCTTGGAAAACTTGATTTATGATTCTTTAAAGTTGACTCAATTTGTTAATCCGAAAATCTGATATGACCTTTAATCAAAGAAAATTCCAAAAACTTATCAAACGACATCCAAATCAGATGATTTTACCCATTCTAAAAAGCTAAGACCATTTAAAATCCATTCATGTAAAGAATCAATCAAAATCAACACTTTAAGGTCACGTAACAGACCCTACAAATCGATATTCAGATTCTGTCCAGCTTCTAATCATGCAATATTATCAATTATATCAAACCCTAGTTGCATATTATCAATCAATAACACCTAATAATCATCACACAACATCAATAAGAGCCACATCTGATCAAAACCCTAATGATACATCATAAACATCATCATTCATAAACCCCATGAGTCTAAAACATCAAGAACATGCATAATCATGCAACCTATCAATTTCTAAAAGCATAGGATTATGTTTAACCCATTCAATCTTTATAAACATCAAGTTTTAATCTTTATAAAATGGTTTCAGACCTGGAAAAACTTATTTATAGGTTTTTATAACATATTAAGAAAGATTAAAACACAAGAGATTGAAGGTTATACCGCAAGCTCTTCAAAACAATCAACCGAATGCTCTTGAAGCTTCCCGATCAATGTTCTTGCGCCTTAGCAGGTGTTTAGGGGTTAATATTTCATAATAGGGCAGTGGGGGCAATTAGGTTTTGAGTTTAGGGGATACAAGAAGCTTTAGGTTGCTTAAATACATGTTTAAGGTGGTTTGGTTTCGACAGTGCCCCGTGAGCGGCCGTGCGGTTCCTGGCTCGCTCCGGGTGTCCTGCTTCGTTGCCCGGCCTGTTTCCTTTGATGTTTTCGCTATTTCTGACCATAACAAGTGTAACCCCATGTGTTAAGACCCCAACCATCCTAATGGTCCATCCATTATGGTTTTTATTAACGTATTCGGTTTAAGTTCACGTAATCACATACAGTTTGCACATAGTCTCACAGAGTATCATAGATTCATGTAATTGCAATCAATCTCAATCAATTAATTCACAATTATTTAACTTCATTGTTCACCAACGTCCGAGGTTCACTAATCATGCATACAGTCTGGTAATTCCCCGAATTACCACTTCATACAGTTATTAACCTACAACTGTGCAACGTGTGTCCTATCTAGCTAACCCTAGTTAAGTAGAATGCAAGGAATGTAACTAGAGTTTAGTTAAAGTGAGAACCTGAAATTGCGGGGTATCACATCATCCCCAAGTTGAAAAGAATTTCGTCCCGAAATTCGTCAAGTAAACAATAAAGCCAGCTAGAAAAGTGTGTGCTTGGTTCCCAGATGACACATCATCCCCAAGTTGAAAGGAATTGCGCCCCGAAATTCACTTTGAAAGAGCTGCTTTAAGTTTAGCGTTCGATCTATGTTCAGGTTCAGGTTCAGAAAAGAGGTGTGGGTAATTAAGCCACATTTGATCCCTTCGTTCTCACATGTATTCCGTGTCACACCCTCAAATTTCCATGTGCGGGGTTTTACCGCGAGGCGCGTGACACACCAGGATCCAAGTCAACGGTCACAATAAACGACATCTATGTGATAAGAAAACAACGTAAACTACCATTGAGTTTCAAAACCGTTCTAACATAGCGGAAGCAAAATGTATTATTACAACTTAAAAGTAAAACTCAAAGTCTGAAATGTTTAACAAAACATGCATATGATCCCTAGACGCCGTGAGACTCCGTGCGCCTATACTCAATGCTGCTACCTTAGCGACCTGAGAAAACATGCCAAAAAGATGTCAACATATAATGCTGGTGAGTTCACAAGTTTTAAGTTCGTAAACGTTTTCATGTGTGAAGCGATTCCTCATAAAGTGCCAAGTGTGCAAAAGTTCCAAGTAAATAACAAACGTTCCCTTACTACTACGACTGTGTTGCTAAAACCATTACTGACAAACGTTGCTCGAGTTACTGCCCATGTGCCAAGTGTCAAGTAGAGACAATATGCACCCGCCCGGCTCCCAGCCGTCAGGTGGGGTTCGTCACGCCCGATAGATCTATCCACATTTCCCCCGTTGTGCCCCGCACATTCATGGTTTCAATAGGGACTTAGGTTTCGTCGTATAGTAAATAAGTGCCAAGCGCCAAGTGCCAAATGCCAAGTGCCAATGTTTAAATATGCCAAGTGCCAATGTTTAAAAGTGTCAAATGCCTATGTTAAATATGCCAAGTGCCAAACGTGTCACGTTTCTTAAAAGAGTCACATTCCCAAAAGGCGTCATGTTTCTAAAAGCGTTGCGTTTCAAAAGCGTTGCGTTTCATAAGTGTTGTGTTTCAAAAGCGTTGTGTTTCAAAACATAAACGTTGTATTTGTTAAAACGTGTGGCATGCTTCTCCCCCGAGAGAAAATTGTATAAAAGAGGGGTCGTGAACTCACCTTAGAGTGCGTCTTCTGATAACTAGAATTCCAACACGTGTATGATAATCCCAACTAATAATAACCTATCAATGAGTTTACATAAGTGTGATGACTATTAACCCAAAGGCTAACTAGTCCCCGATTGTCCAGATCTTGACTACGTGTGTTAAAAAGTGTGTTTAAACGTTAACCGGACATCCCAAGCCGACCCGACATCCCGTTGGTGACCCATTACATCAATTAGTCATGCACATAAGTTTAACACATAAGTTTCAAGCATAAAACACTTAGTTTGCATCAAAAATCTCATTCCGGACATCAGATGGTCGAATGTGGTTTTTCCCATTTCCACGTTCGCCCGTTTGAGCCACGTTCGCCCGTTTGAGCCACGTTCGCCCGTTTTTCCCATGTCTTGTTCCACGTTCGCCCATTCGAACCAATTTTATTCCACGTTCGCCCGTTTTCATCAGCATTTTATAAAACGCACCAAAACACATCTAAACGGTCCGAAAACATCACGAAACATTACCAATCACAGCAGTCAACTATCATTAACATATTCCTACATAACCCTACCAATTTTATCCCGAAATCCGTCTGTTTTACAAGTTACCCGAAATGGCAGATTATGGAGATGTCACATCAAACGCATGCAATCTTTACCCAATTAGGAAACTTTATGAAATCAATCAATAATCAACTTAATATACTCAGATTATCATGAACAAGAAACCCCCAATCATATCCTTATCACTATCATCATGAACAAGCCCTAGATCTAACCCAAAATCCCCAAAATGAACATAACATCATCAATAATCAATTGTAACCTATCTCAATCATAAATCATCATCAATAACAGTCCTAGATCATTGTTATAACATCTATACAGCAATCAATCATCAAACAATACATAACATCACATAAAACACCATTAACACATGTTAATTTGTATGAAAACTCATTTTTTATGAATAGGTTTTGTTTAGAAAGACATTAGGAAGGTTTTTATCCATGAAAACATGTTTGAATTAGATCTGGACTCTTGGGGTTTAATGAAAATGAATTGAAATGCTTTAAAAATGATTTAGAATGAAGAACACACCTTAGATCTTTGTGTAGAAGACGTTTGTAGGTTATATTATAGAAAACAAGTTCAAAAACTCCTTCCCCAATGTTTAAAGTTGCTAGAGAGTGTTTTGAAGCGTTTAGGGTTTGTGAAATGGTGAAAAATGACAAAGTGTGGTATTTATACTATGTCCACATTCGCCCCTTTCACCTGGGCGAATGTACCCTACTTCGACCCTTTCACAGGGTCGAATGTACCCTGACTTGGTCGAATGAAATTCTTTCAATTCCATATCCCAGGTTCGCCCCTTTTACAAGGGTCGAACCAAGACGTATTTCCACCTTCGACCACTCGAAGTGGTCGCACCAGGACCTATGTATATCTAGTTTTCCAGTTTGTCGTGTTTAACGCATTTTAACGCACCTTAACATATGAGCATGCAACCTTAGTCTATGTTTAACATATTTAAGCACGGATGATTATCTACACATCATTTAAACACATCAAAGCATATAATCCACCATACGACAATTAGTCTACACATACACTTAATTAGTATATGTAATTCACCAACAACGGGACTCGTACCGTGTGTGTGTGTGTGACTAACCCAATGATCTCCCGAATCATTGGACCCTGGACAATACGGACTGTGTTCCGACTCTACTGACCCTGTCAAGTATGTTTAATAAACGTTTTTCGCTAAGGTAGACTTATGTGTTTATAAAATGTGTACCCAAACATACCGGGTGTCACATTCCGGTTCTAGACGGGAATTCCATCGCACCTTAACAATCGGTATGATGCTCTGTCTGAATTTCTTGACGCCCAGCTCAAGAATCTCCACCGGTTTTTCCACGAACCGTATCTGATCGTCCACCGGGATCTCCTCGAGTGGCACCACCAGTGATGTATCCGATAAGCATTTCTTTATATTCGATACGTGGTGTACATCGTGTACCCCATTAAGTTTATTAGACAGGTTCAACCTGTAAGTTACTGGACCAATCCTTTCGACAATCTCGAATGGTCCAACGTATCGCGGGTTCAACTTTCCTCGTTTTCCAAAGCGTACCACCCCCTTCCAAGGTGACACCTTCAATAGAACCTTGTCCCCAACTCGTACTCCAAAGGTTTCCTACGCTTATCAGCGTAGATTTTCTGTCGATCACGAGCAGCAGCCATCCGGTTTCTGATTTGCACTATCTTCTCAGAAGCTTCGTGCACGAGTTCGGGACCTGTTAACTGGCTATCCCCAACTTCAGTCCAGCAGATGGGTGACTTACACTTGCGTCCATAAAGTGCCTCTAAAGGCGCACACTATATCAAAGTATGGTAACTGTTGTTATACGATAATTCAATCAAAGGCAAGTGCTTATCCCAACTGTTGCCAAAATACACCACGCACGCTCGTAGCAGGTCTTCCAATGTTTGTATGGTTCGTTCACTCTGTCCATTCGTCTGTGGGTGATAGGTTGTGCTCATATCTAAGCGAGTCCCCAAAGCGTTTTGGAGAGTAGTCCAAAAATGAGAAGTGAATCGCGCATCGCGATCGGATATAATAGAAATAGGCACCCCATGCCTAGAGACTACCTCCTTGATGTAGAGATTAGCTAATTTCTTCAGCGAGTCGGTTTCCTTTATTGCAAGAAAATGTGCCGATTTGGTTAAACGATCCACGATAATCCAAATCATGTTATGACCAGTTGGCGTTCTAGGGAGCTTTGTGATGAAATCCATAGAAATTCCGTCCCATTTCCACATAGGGATTTCTGGATGCTGGAGTAGGCATGAAGGTTTCTGATATTCGATATTAACCTTCGCACAAGTCAAACACTTACTAACATAAGTGGATATTTCGGCTTTCATGTTTGGCCACCAGTAAAGATTTTTGAGATCTTGGTACATCTTGTCCGAACCAGGATGTACAGAATATCGAGAGGTGTGACCTTCATCGAGCACCAGTTGTCTGAGATCCCCAAAACATGGTATCCAGACTCGATTCATGAAGTATTGAAGACCATCCGTCTTCAGTTCCAAGTGCTTATCATCACCATGTAAAGTTTCAAGCTCGATGTTTTCTTCTTTCAAAGCCTCGCCCTGGGCTTCACGTATCTTATCAGGAAGATTAGAATGTATAGTGAGTTGTAAAGCTCGCACCCATTTGGGTTTTGTTTCATTACGACTGAGGGCATTAGCTACTACATTACCTTTCCCTAGATGATATTTGATGGCACGTTCATAATCATTCAGAAGCTCGACTCATCGACGTTGTCGCATGTTCAGCTCCTTTTAATCGAATATGTGTTGGAGGCTCTTGTGGTCAGTGAAGATCGTACACTTCGTCCCATAGAGATAATTCCTCCAGATCTTTAGAGCAAAAACCACTGCTCCTAGTTCCAAGTCATGGGTTGTGTAATTCTTCTCATGAACCTTTAATTGACATGAGGCATACGCGATCACCTTATCACGCTGCATCAGCACACACCCTAACCCTTGGATAGACACATCACAGTACACCATGAAGTCCTCTATACCCTCAGGTAATGATAGTAGAGGTGCACTACAAAGTTTCGCCTTCAATAATTGAAAAGAAGATTCTTGGGCATCTCCACACTTGTAAGTAATACCTTTCGGTGTCAAAGTAGTGAGGGGTTGAGCGATCTTAGAGAATCCCTCAATGAATCTGCGATAATATCCCGCAATAGCAAGAAACTGGCGCATCTCTGTAGGAGTCTTAGGAGCCTCACACTTTTTAATAGCATAAATCTTGGCGGGATTGACATGTATTCCTGCCTCGTTAACCACATGTCCTAGAAACTGGACTTCACGAATCCTGAAGTCACATTTAGAGAATTTCACATACAGCTGCTCATTTCTTAAGAGTTCCAAGATCAGCTGTACATGTTGCTCGTGCTCTTCCTTGCTCTTAGAGTAAATCAATATGTCATCTATGAACACTATGACGAATTTGTCCAAATAAGGCTTTCACATGCGGTTCATTAGATCCATGAACATAGCCGGTGCATTGGTTAGCCCAAATGGCATCACCAAAAATTCATAATGTCCGTAACGAGTTCGAAAGGTTGTCTTCGCCACATCCTCCTATCGGACTCTCAGTTGATGGTATCCTGACCTCAAGTCAATCTTAGAGTAGTAACTCGACCCTTGAAGCTGGTCGAACAAGTCATCAATACGAGGCAAAGGGTAGCGGTTCTTAACCATCACTTTATTCAACTCCCGATAATCAATACACATGCGGAAACTCCCATCCTTTTTCTTGACAAACAGAACTGGAGCTCCCCTTAGCGAAGAACTAGGTCTAATAAAGCCCATATCCAATAGCTCTTGGAGTTGGGTAGACAGTTCTTGAAGTTCGCCGGGTGCTAGGCGGTATGGTGCGCCTGCAACAGGAGCTGCTCCAGGTACAAGATCAATTTGAAACTCCACTTGACGAACAGGTGGGAATCTAGGTAGTTCCTCTGGGAAAACATCTGGGAAATCTTGGACTACTGGGATGTCCTCGATCTTAGTTTCAGTTTCAGCTCGAGTGTCAGATATATTAGCCAGAATGGCTGGACAGCCCTTACGAATACACTTCTGGAGTTCTGGGCTTTCAAAAAGGAGATGATGCCCACCATGGCACCACCACGATCACCCTATATAAATAAATTTTTCCACTTGGGAGGGGGACATGAACAACCTTCTCCTGACATAAGTGGATATTTCGGCTTTCATGTTTTGCCACCAGTAAAGATCAAAGCCAACCACGAGATCAAAGCTTCCAAGGGTGATAGGTAGAAAGGTTGATAGCAAACAATTGCCCATCCAACTCAAGCTTACAGTCACGATGAAAATGGGTTACCCTAACAGGCTTCCCATCAGCTAACTCTATAGAGTACGGGGTATCAAGAAGAGTAGGAACCATCCCTAATTGTTTGCTAAGTTTCGATGACACAAAACCATAGTCCGCACCAGTATCATATGAAATAGAAGCAAGAAGGTCGTTCAAGGAACACGTATCCGTCATGACATTGTTATCAGTCCTAGCTTCCCCAGAGCCAATAAAAAATGCTCTTCCCCGAGCCCCATTGTTGTTGTTACCGTTGTGGTTGTTGTTGTTGAAGGACTTGTACCTCACACTATTCCACGTTCTCTTGCTATCACCAAAAGTAGAAGATGAAGCACCATGCTTCGGAAAAGTACCATGCTCAACAGCCTCATCAGTGAGTTTGCGAGTCAGGTGAAAGATTTGTTAGATTTTGGGTATGTGCGCTGCAGTGGCCATGCCATAAATCTGAGGGACCCATCCTTTTGGTATGAAGCTCGACCCGTTTGTAAGGTAGGTTAAATAGATTTGAGCATATAGTAGCTAACTCCTGTAGCTTGGTAGTGTAAGCTTCGATCTCAGAGCCAACTGTCTTTAGATAACAAATTTCTAAATTTCTCCACGGGGGTTACATTCTCCCCCCAAGTATCTGTAACTTATCGAGTGTGCATGTAGCATACATTACCCCATCCTTCTTGGGGAAAATGCACATGGAAAAACCTATATTATCGAAATAATCAAACAGTCTCCTTAGTCCCGTTGGAGTTATCGAGGTTTACAACCAATAAAAGCCTTGAAAATACGATGGCAGGTTGTTGTTGTGGCATGTGCGTTCAAGGTATAAGGAAGTTCAAATGTGGAAGTCAGGGGAAACGAATGATTTAGCAAAATGGATCTTTACTAGCTTGGAAAGTTGCGAGGGCCTCAACCACCCAATCGTTGATCATAAGAACTCAGTCTTATCTAAGTTAACAAAGGGAAAAGAAAGAAAAGACAAGTAAGAAAAGGTAAGAGCCAATTGTCGCCACACTCTGTCTAGATAGTAGAGCCTTCATCCTCACTTTCCATGTGCTCACCCTGCTCAAGTTCCCCTTCCATCCCTTCTTCTTCCTCTTTCTCGGTGTCAGTGTTATATGGATCTCATCACGTACAGTCTCCTTCTCTAGTCCTATGTAAGCCAGCTTAGTGGTCAACTGCACCACTCGTTCCTCCAATCGTGGCTGTCAGTCATTGGTAGGTTTCGTCTTCCCTTGAGATGTTGCACCGTGTCGTAGGATTTACATAACTCCCCAAGAGTGTGTGTAACAAGCCCCGATCTAATGTGTTCCCTTGAATCTACTATATACCCACAAGGAACAGTGACTCGTATGTCTTGTATCGCTTGCTCGTACAGGGCGTAAATGTATTAGAGTAAGGATAAACTTCTATATGAGTAACCTAGTCTCGTCTGAGTTCCAAATAAGAGTAAGAAAAGTCAAATAACAAGGAAGAGAAACTAATTGGCTCCTTGCTCAGTGAAAAAGGATAAGTCTCAGTATTTGAATTTGATTCGGTTCAATGGTATCACGTCACGCGCATCGTGCAACTTTCCTGTGTATGTGCGCCACAATGCTCGCAAGGGCTTTCTCCCCAGTTGTCACACCACGCCAATGGCGGAAACACGTGGCGCAACGCTCGAAAGCATATCAAAGTCAAGATTAACACAAACTATATTTAATTAGAAAAGATTAATTTAATTGGATGTCGAAAACGAGTATCTCGTTACCATGTTGCACAAAGCGTTACATAAAACAATGAACATTAAGTTTCAATGTGGGGGTATTTCCGTTTATGTTCCAACCCATTGGTAACCATAGATGAAACCCCGACCAGTATCCGACATCCCGAATTCCACCGCACTAGCCCCATATCTATTCAGCACTTAGTTACCTGAAAGATATGTTTAAAAGACGTCAATATATAAAATATTGGTGAGTTCACAGGTTTTAGTTTCATAACAACAACATTTTCACAACCATCGACTCGACTCACTTTACCGTATAATTATTTTCCCATTCAAATAATTATACTAGGATCTTGTCGATCGATATTTAGTTTCATGACAACATTTTCACAACCATCGACTCGACTCACTTTACCGTATAATTATTTTCCCATTCAAATAATTATACTAGGATCTTGTCGATCGATATTTAGTTTCATGACAACATTTTCACAACCATCGACTCGACTCACTTTACCGTATAATTATTTTCCCATTCAAATAATTATACTAGGATCTTGTCGATCGATATTTAGTTTCATGACAACATTTTCACAACCATCGACTCGACTCACTTTACCGTATAATTATTTTCCCATTAAATAATTATACTAGGATCTTGTCGATCGATATTTAGTTTCATGACAACATTTTCACAAGCAAAACATTGCAATACCGGCATGTAACGGAAATATAATATAAGTAGTGTCATATATGTGGAGTAGCTAGCTCCTACATGACGATGGCGACTCCCTCCCGGGCCCATAACCAAACCAAGACTATACAACAGATTGCCCCGCGAGTTGCTTCTTGGACAACAACTCAGTTCAGAATACATGCACCTCTTGTCTTTACCGGGTTGACGCTATCAACCAGAGGTGGGCCTTGTCAGGCACCGATAGTACTACCCAGATATCCCTTTGGTTTCATTCCCTGAATTAATGGTTACAGTAAACAGCGAGGTCTTACCCCAAGTGGTTTCCAGTTACCCAGGTACCCATCGTGCTAAATATTATATTCCACATGTTACAGCAATTTAACAAAACATATCTTTCCCCCAAAAACGTAAAAACAGTTTAAAATGGGGCCGTAAGACTCACCTGATGTACAGCGTACACTCAAATAGCAGAGAATAGCAAGTCCGTGGTCAAGCACCTACGAACGTCCTAGTGCATGTAAGCCACTAAGTCTATAGCGTGTGCTTTTCCGGCAAGTTGTACACCCAACTCCCAACACCACCATTTACATATAATTCCCCGTTTAATTAAACATATGTCCTAGGTCCGTTGGTGATGGATTACCCTTGTTACAAGTTATATATATTCGCGTTAATATTTCTTTAACTTGTATAATATTATCCTCGACTCGACTTCACTTAACGTATAATTATTTTCCCATTAAATAATTATACTTAAGATCGCATCGTTCGATATAATATTTTTAACGCTCGACACGACTCACTATACCATATATTTATTTTCCCATTCAAATAAATATAATAAGGTCTTGTCGTTCGATAATACGTTTTCTACGCTCGACTCAACTCACCATACCGTATATTTACTTTCCCATTAAGTAAATATACTAGGGTCTTGTCGTTCGATAGTATATTCTTAACGCCCGACTCGACTCACCATACCGTATATTTACTTTCCCATTAAGTAAATATACTAGGATTTCGTCGGTTCGGTATACACATATATATATATGTATATTATTTACTCGTCTCGGTTTTCCTTCCCGTATATCTATTTTCCCACTAAGTAGATATACTATAATTTCGTCGAGCCGAACATATATATATATCTAAATACATGTACTTTCATCGTTAAGTCCATACGTTCGTTTAACGTTTTTAATCGTTAGATTATTTACGTTATGTTTTCTCCCACGAATATTTATCCAACACTTAGGAAAGTGTTATGTAATTTTTCACCCAAGTTATATATTTTAACTCCGTAAAATATATTTTTACTCATCTTGACGTAATGATATTTTTCTCGTTTGTCCGCTTTTACGTCTTAGTTCGTTAACACGTCCAAGTCCGATTTCTTAACTTATATGTAATTATATAGTTAATCTTTTTCCAAGTTTTCCTCAATATGTGTTTTATAGATATATTATTCATATTTCTACTTCCTAACACATGTTACTTGGAAGTTTTATAACCACTTTTGTATTTTTAACACAAAACTTGACAACTTATATACAAAAATATTCCAACACTTTTATATTCCCATTTATATAAAAGTGTTCATTTCTATATAAGTTCTCCCAAGTTTTGTCT
Source organism: Ambrosia trifida (assembly GCA_028751855.1). Lineage (NCBI taxonomy): Eukaryota > Viridiplantae > Streptophyta > Magnoliopsida > Asterales > Asteraceae > Ambrosia > Ambrosia trifida. The sequence goes on from CM054124.1 coordinate 89,129,366, forward strand.
AACATTTTTATAAAAACCTTTGTTTTTATATAAATCCATATGTTAGAAAAAGTCCACATTTTTATAAAACTCCATTTTATAAAAATACACTTTTATACAAAATACATGTGTATGTTCATTAGTATTTACCACTTTAACAAGTCTTATATCCTTAAGTTAGGATGATTAAAATCACTTTCAAGTTCATCCAAGTTTCATTAACAAGTGTTACCCAAATCACTATCTTTCTTCAAGTATTCATGATCTTAGTAAAAACTACAAGAATACTTAACATCCATCACTAAACTTTCAATTTATCCACACTAACTAACACCATTTTAGTCTTTAAAAATCATATGTTTCATTATTAAAAGCTCATTCAAGTTAACCCATTGTACAACTTGCTTCAAGCTAATAAACATGAACTTTTAAAGACAAGAACAAGATTAAGAATACTTACAACTAGCACAAGGCTAGGGAAGCTAAAAATGCTTGATTTTGATAGAGTTTAGTGTGTTCTTCCTATGTGGTTAAGCTCCAAGCTTGAAACACACAATGGGGGTTTGGATGATGGATGTTTTGAGTGATTTGGAGATGTTAAAACTTGAAAGAAAATTGTGGGTGTGTTCTTGTAACCTCACGACATCAAAGAAAAAAAAGAAGAAGATTTGCTTGTTTGATCAATTATGCTCTCACATGGACCCTTTATAATCCTTCATGATCTTCCAAAGATCATATGCAATCTAACATGGATTCACAAGGATTTATAGTGTACTAAAGTAATCTTGGATGATCTTTATATATGTGTGTATTGCCGTGAATATATGAAGGAGGAAAGAGTTTTGTAAATCTTTCAAGATTCATAATATCTAGCACTTGATTTGTAATCTCTTATAATATGAATATGTTGTACTAGGATAATCTTTGATGGATTTTTAGAGGGTGTATGGACCGATTTCTTGCAAAGCTTGGAAGATTTTCATAGATCTTATAAGGACACTAAAGATCTTCACAAAATCTCACCCATGATTTCCTAATCTTTCCTAGATTCCCAAGTGTTATTTTGTACAAAAAAAAAGATTTGTGGCATGATAGTGAAGGTGGTAGAAAATCTTCCATGGGATTTGGGGTCCACCAAGCCAAATATCTAGTGTTTATTTGCTATGTTTAAACATTTAGCTTTTTGGGTTTCGTTCGGGTCCTAATCGGATTTTAACTATGCGTTATCCGGACGTTATAGTAGCCTCAAATAACCTTTAAACATAGCCTAGTTTAACTGTTGATGGGTTAGTTAGGCTATCGTTGGCTGAAATTATAAGTTATACGTGTACCGGGTACGGTACGCGCACTTTATTCGTTACCGGGAGACTTGTATGGAAAGTTTTCACATATGGTTTCGGAGTTCCAAAACACATTATATTTTGTGAAAATACCCTTTATTTTATATCCTGGGTGTCCGGGATCCTTTTCGTTTATTTAATTTTTATCGGGTAATCACCAACGTCCGTACCGGACAAGTTTATTCGCACATGATCCTATCATGCTTCATCATTAAACGTGTGCATTCCTATGCATCTCATGGGGAATTTGCTATTCTCTACGGCATAAATTAAATTAATCCAATTAATTTAAACATGCACTTAAATCGTTAATTACATATACTAATTACGTACGGAATCACATCGATTTTTGCCAAAATACACCACGCACGCTCGTAGCAGGTCTTCCAATGTTTCTATGGTTCGTTCACTCTGTCCATTCGTCTGTGGGTGATAGGTTGTGCTCATATCTAAGCGAGTCCCCAAAGCGTTTTGGAGAGTAGTCCAAAAATGAGAAGTGAATCGCGCATCGCGATCGGATATAATAGAAATAGGCACCCCATGCCTAGAGACTACCTCCTTGATGTAGAGATTAGCTAATTTCTCCAGCGAGTCGGTTTCCTTTATTGCCAGAAAATGTGCCGATTTGGTTAAACGATCCACGATAATCCAAATCATGTTATGGCCAGTTGGCGTTCTAGGGAGCTTTGTGATGAAATCCATAGAAATTCCGTCCCATTTCCACATAGGGATTTCTGGATGCTGGAGTAGGCATGAAGGTTTCTGATATTCGATATTAACCTTCGCACAAGTCAAACACTTACTAACATAAGTGGATATTTCGGCTTTCATGTTTGGCCACCAGTAAAGATTTTTGAGATCTTGGTATGTTAGGACAAAGAGGATTGGTGAAACCACTTTTGTAAACCTTAGTCTAATTCACTTCTGTCATTTTTGGCTAAATAGAAGTACTGAATAGAAGACAAGAAACTGCTGATTAGAAGATAAGAAGAAGTGCTGAAGTTGCAGAAGTTCTGAAGTCCAAACCAGACAAGTTCACTTCAGAAGTACTGAAGACAAAACTACTCTTCAGTAGTTGTCCTTCATCAGCACTTAGCAGAAGATATTTGCCACCGCCCTTTTGCATCAGTAGTTTATTGTTTAATATTACTTTTAGCTTTATTTGTTTCTTTCAATGTTGCAACTTGTGCAACTTGTAACTGGACTTTCTGTGCTTGCTTTTTAGGCAAGATACATGCATGTAATCGTCTATAAATAGAAGGCTTCAACCTTCTATTTTAGACATTGATTTTTAACAGAAAAATCCTTCAAACACTCTCATTGTTATTATTCCATTTCTGTATTTATTGTGAATCTTGCTAAGTATCTAATTCTCATTTACAACTTAGATTCATAATAAATACTTTGTCATTTATCTTGTTTCAAACATCAAGGGGGAGTTACAACTCTGCCTTTGCATAAAAAGTGTTGCTTTAACTTATAACATTCCGCTGTGCTTATAATCTGATTTACTAGGACTTGCTAAACACTTAAGTGTCAAGATAGCAAGTTCTTACTTAGCAAACAAGAGCAAACTGATCCAACAATTGGTATCAGAGCATTGGTTTATCTGATCACATATCAATCTAACAAATTGAGAATCAGACACAAAGCTCTTATTGATATTCAATAAAAAGATCAAAAGTTCACTTTTTATCAATATCCATCACTTAAAAGAGTCATCAGACAAATCTATAACTCTTTAAAAATGGATCCACATAATACTGGTTCTGCCACCAAACCTGCCATGCTTGTGAGAAATGAGTACAATATATGGCAGAAAAGAATGGCACACACCTTGTCACAAACCAACACTGGTTGTTGGAGATCTGTGATATATGGTCCACACAAACCAGTAAACATAAACCTTGAAACAAAAGAAGGGATTCCTAAGGATCCCAAAGACTATACAGATGAAGATTTCCTAAAACTTGAGCTAGATGCTAAGGCATTCTCTATGTTGGCAATGGCTCTCCCAAATGAAATATACTCTGGCCTTTTACATTGTGAAAGTGCCAAAGAACTTTGGGACTGTCTTAAAGAACAGTTTGGAGGAACTGAAGAGGTGATTGCCAACACCAGAGAAATTTTGGCTCAACAATATGAAACATTTGCTTATATTAATGGGGAGACTTTGACACAACAATTTGAAAGATTCTCCTCATTAATCTCTGAGCTAAAGTTAAATGGGCAGACCTATACAACAGTATCTATGTTACATAGATTTTTAAGGTCTCTGCCTGACAAATGGGAAACTTACTCCATTGTCTTAAGATCCTCACCAGATTTTAGCTCCCTCACTCTTACAAAACTCCATGGGAGATTACTCACTTTTGAAAGAGAAATCGATCAAAAGAAGAAATTACAAACTTCTGGTAAAACTGCTGATGACTACCTACCAGGTAGTACAGCACTTTTGGGACAAGATTCACCAACTTGTTCCTATGGATCTTATGACAATATTGACATAACCTCTGGGATCTCATCAGAAAGATCTTTCCCAGGTTATGACAATGATGACCAAGGTCAAACTGCTGATAATCTATGTTTTATCATGGATGATTTGAAAAATTTTAGCAGTGATGACTTGGAAGAAATGGACATACTTCACCAACTGGCCATGCTAAGCATTAAAACTAACAAGTTTTATAAAAGGTCAGGAAGGAAATTTCCAGGATTGACCAGTAACACAAAAATTGGTTTTGACAAATCTAAACTGAGATGTCACAAGTGTCAGAAGTTGGGACACTTTGCTAGAGAGTGTAGAAGCTCTAGCTTTAACCAATCACAATCTGGAAATAACTATAACCCCAATTATAATAGGAACAATGGAACTCAAGGGAGTGCTCATTTTGTACAGGCACAAGCTCCTCAACAGCAATATATGCCTCAAGTACAATATGTTCAAGTGCCTGCTCAACAGATGCAGAGCCAACAATCAATCCCTCCCTTTCCAGCTGCTCAACTTCCTCCACAGCCTCAACAACCCCCTCAACAAAGCCTCTTTACCTCGGGGTATGTTGACTGGAGCAGTCTCCCATATGACACCACAGAGTGTAATCCTGATGCAGACAACAAAGTGTTTGACATCAACTGGGGAGAACCAGACAATGGCAGAAAGAACTTTGCCTTAATGGCATTTGAAGGCTCTACCTCAAAATCTGCATTGTCTCAGGTATCAAAAGAATCTTTGACAAAACTATGTTCAAACTCTTGCAAAGAAACTTTTGCTCTCATAAGAGAGACAAACGTGCACCTACAAGGCAAAGCCAATGATTTAGAAAGAAAATACACACAGATAAAATGTGATTTGGAAAGAAAACTGTGTGCTAAAACTAAAGAGGTTTCTAAATTAACTGACTCTGCCATTGAAACCCAAGCACAAATCAAAATGATGCTAAATGACCTGGGAGATGTCAGACAAGAGCTTGCTGACACCAGGATCACTTGTGAAAAATGGGTTGAATCTTGTAGGGGGTATTAACTACTGCTAAACAAACAAAGTGCTTCAAATGTGAAGTTTGGCATAGGATACCATCATGTTGAAACACCAACAGATTTTTCTCCCAAAACTACTGAAGATGGGAGAAGAATTGTTTCAAATGAAACTTCTGAAGGGAAAGAATGCACATCTTTCCATGAAAACTTTCTAACCAGAAATCCTGGTATTTTTAAAGAAAGTACTTCAGAAGTATATACAAAAACTGACAACAAGCCATCAGTAGTTTCATCTACTTCAGGAGTTGAGATCCTGAAAACTACTGATGAGCAAAATCTTTTTACAACTGTCAGAAATTTGCCTTCAGAACAAAAACAGAAGGCAAAAGCATGTGAAATTTGTGGCCTGTTCAACCACAAAACTGAATTTTGTAGATACAGAAAAGGAATTCAGTTCAATCAAAAATTCAAACAACAGGTTGTGGGAAATCAAATCAGAAATGATTATGAAAAAGTCTTTAAACCCAAGAAACAACAACCTGAAAACACCTTTTCTCAGAAAAAGATAAAATCTCAACCAAAATCTTTTTCTCAAAATTCCTTGTCAGTAGTTAGACCAGAATCATCAGCTGTTTCACAAACTGCTGAGATTCAAAATCTAAAGAACATGGTAGAACTACTGATGACCAAGGTTGATGGTGGTCCTAAAAAGGATACCACCATAGTTCTTCATGAAAAATCCATTGCCAAAAAGACATGGATTTCTCAACCTGGTCAAAAACAAACTGTAACTGTTCCCAAGAGCAAACCCAAAGCCAAACAGGCTTGGGTTTCCAAATCTAACTAATTTGCTTTTATGTGCAGAGAGTTTCCAGGGGCTTAAACAGCATATGGTATGTTGATAGTGGAGGCTCTATGCACATGACTGGATGCAGATACCTGATAAACAACTTTATCAGCCAAAGAGAAGGATCTGTGTCCTTTGGGAACAATGCCAAGGGATATGTGCTAGGACATGGCAATGTCTCCTCTGGCAAAATACAGTTTGACAAGGTCAACCTGGTGGAGAACCTTGAATACAACTTGCTGAGTGTGTCACAAATGTGTGATAAAGGATATTCTTCCTTTTTCACAAAGACAGCTTGCAAGATCATCTCACCAGAAGGCCAGAAGTTGATTGAGAAGATTATAGAAGATCATACTTTGCTGATTGCCAAAAGATGTGGCAATGTCTATGCAGTGGACATTGAAAAAGACAAAGTATTGAACAACACTGCCTGTTTCTTCTCAAGGGCATCAACTTCAGAAACAGATCTCTGGCACAGGAGACTTGGCCATGTGAACTTTAAAACCATAAATAAAGTCACAAAAATGGGCTTGGTCAGAGGTCTACCTTTGAAAGTATACCAGTGTCAAGAACACTGTGTATCCTGTTTAAAGGGAAAACAGCATAAGTCCTCCTATAAGTCTATTGAAGAATCAAAAACAATTGCATGTCTTCAACTACTCCATATGGACTTATTTGGGCCTGTCAAGATCATGAGCCTTGGTAAAAAGAAGTACTGCTTAGTCATCATTGATGACTACTCAAGATTCACATGGGTATTCTTCTTATTTTCCAAGGATGAGGCTGCTGAGATCATCAAGTTCTTCATTCTACAAGTAGAGAAACAATATTCTCTATCTGTCAAAACCATTAGAAGTGACAATGGGACAGAGTTCAGGAACAAAACTCTGGATGAATTCTGTTTGTCTAAAGGGATTATTAGACAATACAGTGTTCCCAGAACTCCTGAACAAAATGGTGTAGTAGAAAGGAAGAACAGAACACTGATAGAAGGAGCAAGAACAATGTTAGCTGATTCTGGACTGCCATTGTACTTTTGGGCAGAAGCAGTTAACACAGCATGTTATGTTCAGAATAGAGTTCTTGTGGTCAAGAGACATTCCAAGACTGCCTATGAAGTTCTTCATGGCATGAAGCCCCTTATCTCCTTTTTCAGGGCTTTTGGGTGTCAATGTTTCATCTTGAACATCAAGGAATCTATCTCAAAGTTTGCTGCCAAAGTTGACTCAGGTTACTTTCTTGGTTACTCTTCAACTAGAAAAGCCTACAAGGTTTTTAATTCTCACACCAAGATAGTAGAAGAAACATTGAATGTCAAGTTCAATGAGTCAAAACACACTCTTATTCCAGCACATCCTGCTGAACTCTTTGACCTTGACAACTTTCACTTTGGACCTGAAAAGGCTGTTACTTCTTCCAAACCTACTTATTATGGTAATCAAAGGTTTGAAGATGAGGATCCTGCACCATGGACTCCTCAAACAGTCATTAAGTCAACTACAACACCATCAGAAGTTTTCCAAACTTCTGATCAAACAAATACTGAAGGCCAAACTCAAACATCTGCCCCAGCACCTGCAACTACTGAAGAAGCTGCAACTGCTGAACCAGATATCATAGACCTCAGTAGTTTGTTTGAAGAACCAGAGCCACCTACACCTGTCAGTGGTTTACAACAACTGATTGAACACAGAGATCATCCACTTGATCAAATCATGGGTGATATAGCTACAGGTGTTCTGACCAGAAACCAGCTCTCCAACTTTTGCCTATTCTCAGCCTTTATTTCTCAGTTGGAACCAAAGAAGTACCAGGAAGCCCTCAAAGACAACAATTGGGTGCAGGCTATGCAAGATGAACTACTACAGTTCAACAAGCAACAGGTCTGGGAAATCTGTCCCTTACCTCAAAACAAGCAACCAATTGGTACAAGATGGGTTTTCAGGAACAAACAAGATGAAGCTGGTATGATAATCAAGAACAAGGCAAGACTGGTAGTTCAAGGGTACTCTCAAGAAGAGGGAATTGACTATGATGAAACCTTTGCTCCAGTTGCAAGGCTTGAGGCCATCAGGTTATTTCTGGCCTATGCCATTTCCAACAAAATAAAAGTTTATCAAATGGATGTGAAAAGTGCATTTTTATATGGTAAAATCAAGGAGGAGGTGTATGTCTGTCAGCCACCTGGGTTTGAGGATCCTACTCATCCTGAGTGGGTGTACAGACTGGATAAAGCTCTTTATGGGCTCAAACAGGCTCCAAGAGCCTGGTATGATACACTCTCCACCTTTTTACTCAAAAATAACTTTACAAGAGGTGCCATTGATAAAACACTTTTCATTAAACATGTTGGAAATCATGTCTTACTTGTTCAAATTTATGTTGATGATATCATCTTTGGTTCAACAAACACAAAATTGTGTGATGAGTTTAAGAAACTCATGCAATCAAAATTTGAGATGAGTACCATGGGAGAACTGCAGTACTTTCTAGGACTGCAGATCAAACAACAAACAAATGGAACTTTTATACATCAATCAAAATATGTTAAAGAATTATTGAACAAATTTTCTTTAAATGACTGTAAATCATGTTCCACTCCCATGACACCTATCACACAAGTTGAACCAGATGATCAAGGAAAACAGGTTGATCAAACCATGTACAGATGCATGATAGGTTCCCTTTTATACTTAACTGCTTCCAGACCAGATATTATGTTTTCAACATGTGTCTGTGCTAGATATCAATCAGCACCAAGGGAATCACACCTTATTGCAGTCAAAAGAATTTTTAGATATCTGAAAGGAACTCCAACGCTGGGAATCTGGTATCCTGCTTCAAGCAATACCAAGTTATCAGCATTTTCAGATAGTGACTATGCAGGGTGTAAGATGACAAGAAAGTCAACATCTGGTGGTTGTCAATTCCTGGGTAACTGTCTAGTGTCATGGCAATCAAAGAAGCAAACATCTGTTGCAACTTCAACTGCTGAAGCTGAATACATTGCAGCTGCAAGTTGTACATCACAGATACAATGGCTCCAATATCAACTTCTTGATTATGGAATCAAAGAGACCAAGACACCTTTGTTTGTAGACAGCAAATCTGCCATTAGCATCATTCAAAATCCGGTACAGTTCTCAAAAACTAAACATATTGAGATCAGGTACCATTTCATAAGAGATTGCTATGAAAAAGGCAAGATTGAGGTGAAGCATGTAGCAACAGCTAATCAGATAGCTGACATCTTCACTAAGCCCCTTGACACATCAACATTTCAGAAGTTAGTTTCCATGCTTGGAATGCTAAATTTGTAAGTGTTTATTTTATTTTTTTTTTTTTTGCATATCAGTTAGAATCCAAGTTAACACTTGATTCTACCCAACTCTACAGCAAACTTCTACATCAATCACTACTGATATGTATCAAAATTTTTCTTTTTTTCCTTTTTCCATCCTTGATTCCATCCTGTTTATCATGGTGGAATCAAAAATGAAAAATTTATTTTTCCTTTTTCCACCCCTGATTCCATCCTGTTTACCTTGATGGATTTCAGGTTAACATTTTCCATCCTTTTTCTGATTTTCACTTACAAATGTCAAAAGTCTGAAACAAAACTTCTGAAAAACAAAAACAGTTTGAGAGAAACTACTGATGAACAAAATTCATCAGTATGGGGATAAACTTTCTGAAAAAGTGTGTAACTTCTGATAAAATAAACTTCAGAAGTTATGAATAAAGTATTTATGACATTTCTCATCAGATGTTAAAAGTACTGAAGAGAAAATGGGAACTACTGATGAAGTAATCCTTCATCAGCAGTTTAAGTCAAAAGGGCAAATCTGACTTTTCCCATCATCAGAGGTTTGACCTAATAAGTTTAAAACCTCTGATAAAGAGATTTTTAACCAAAGGCGGTTTTAAAACTTCTAATAAAGAAGATTCAAGCGGTTAAAACTTCTAATAAATACCTTTTTCACACACTTATCCTTTTAAACTCACAAAAGATCCCTCCTTCTCTCTCAAAACTCTCTCAACACCTACACCTGAAAATTCACTGTTCGATCAAAATACCCAAACCACAATGGCTTTAGTTCTAAAACAGGGACACAATCAAAGAGCTTTTCTTGAAAAACAAGAAGGCTGGTCCCAATACGATGAGATCATTGATCTTGTCGTCAAATCCCAATACTTTACTGCTCTCACAATTAACCCACCAATTCACACTGAAACTCTGAATGAGTTCTGGGAAAATGCTGAGACGGTTACAATGGGTGGTGAGGTCATTTCCCTCAACTCAAAGATAAAAGGGAAACAACTGACCATCACACCAGCCACACTAGCAACAAGACTGGGTCTGGATGATGTAGCTGCCCCTGACCATGTTGTTAACAAAGATATTCATCTAACCATGACTGAGTGTGGTTATCAAGGTACTCTCTCCCATGCTACTATATTCAAAAAATATTTTGAACCAAAATATAAACTTTTGTTTCATTATATAATAATGTGTTTGAGTCCAAAAACAGGGTCATATGACCAGATGCCCTCCACTTTTCAACCAATATTTCATTCCATTGTGAATGAAACCAAATACAGGGCATCAAAACTGTTTTTCCATGAGTTGGTGTTACATCATAATAATACCAAGAAAAAGTTTTTGTTGTACCCAAGGTTCATTATGCAATGCATAATAGGGGAACTGGGTAATGAGGTGCTTGTGGGAAAAGTTTCAACTTTAAACCCTTTAACATCACAAGCATACTCAAGACTGAACAAACCGGCTGCCTGGCCAGAAGATGATCAGGGAGAACAACAACAAGTCCCCCTGAAGCCCACATCTTCCACACCTACACCACCAAAAACCAAAAAGCCCAAGCCAACAAAAACTGTAACCCACCAACCCAAAAGAAAAGCTGTTCAGGAGGTTGAGATGCCTGAACATGCTCTTGAGCATTCTGCTCTTCAAACTGTTGAGACTGAAACACCCTCTCAGTCTCATCCATCTCAAACTCCACCAAGAGCACCCATATCTGTTCATTTCAAAAGAAAAAGACTTAGAAAAACATATCAAACACACTCTTCTTTTGAAACTGCTGAACAACAAACTATTGCCCAAACTACTGAACCTTCCCCACAAATTTCTGAACAAGAGGCAATTGAAATTGCCAAACTTCTCTCTGGGCTAAAAGAGAAGGTCCCATCTGATTATGTCAGTCCCCTACAACCACAACAAACAGGGGACATAACCACAACATCAGACATGGATGTGGACATCTCTAGCCCTATCCCAAGAGATGAGGGTGGACCAGAGTCTTTAAGCCCAAATTTAGAGACTCTTGGGGCATCTGAGGCTGCTACTACTCAGTTACCACCCAGTGGTGGATCTGAGGACAGAAGTAACATAGCTAAGACCTCAGATGTGGCAACTACTAATGAAGGCTTAATGCCTGAGGTAGGAAATCCTCAGTACCAAGAAAAAGAGGTTCATGAGAGAACTGAGTTGGGCTCAGCTCATGATTTAACTGAGACAGTCCTCTTTGAGGGCAACATCAGGGATACAGATGATTCCATTAACTTGGATAATGTTTCAAAAACTCCAACTACTGAATTGACGGCACTTTCTGAAGGTCCTGCTGCAAAGGTATCCAGGCTCAAGAAGCCAGTCACCTCTGCACAGGTTAAAGTCCACTCAATCCCTAAAACCCCTAGAGTGGCATCCTCTGTACAACATGAGGATCTCCCAAAAACACCCCCTTCACAGCAAATGCCTACCCAATTCCCTGGGCAAACAAGCATAGACCTGAACCAGCTATGCAGCCCAGAGGGTCCCCTGTACCACATGATGAACACACTCATCAAAAAATCACTTCCAAACATATACAGCTGACTTGGAGCTGTCAATCAAGAACCAATTTGGAGTGATCAAGACCAAGATGAACGATCTGTCAAACAAAATAGACTTCAACAGTCAACAGATTGCTCATCTTCAAGGACACTTCTCCCAACCCTCTGCTTCAAGGGTTAGAATTGATGAATCCAAAAAGGGGGAGAAGATCAGGGAACCTAAGGAGTCATTCCAAGCCAGAGTAAAGGCACGAGTGGCACTCCTTGAAAGAGATCAGAAAGATCAGGCCAGAAAAGAAAAATTGGCCAAACAGTTTGGTGTCTCTATTGAAGAAATTGAAGCTGCTGAGAAAGAAGATGAGACCCAAAGTTCTGATGATTCCCTAAGGTGTAATGAAGAAACTTCTGATGACCAAACTTCTGATGAAGAATCAGAAAGTACTGAAGACAATCCTTCAGTAGCTGACAAACCATCAGCAGTTGTCAGCACATCAGAAGTCAACACTTCCCAACCTCAAACAACTGAACCTTCCAGAACCACTGCTCCCACTCAACCAACATCTGACCCCATCAGGCCTACATCTGTTACAACAATGACTGTATTAAACCCTTCTCCCATCTCTCACTCAGCTGAACTATTAGAGAAGAGTTTAATTGCAGCCAACAAGAAGGCCAGAGAAGATCAGATTTGGAAATCTCTGGAAGAAAGGGATGATTTGGACTTAAGCCATGAAGAAAAACTTCAGGCTTATGAAGCTGAACTACAAAGGCAGGCTAGCCTTGATGAGATTGCTGAACAGGATAAAATACAACAACTGGTGTCTTATATCACCAAGAACAGCAAGACCAAAGCCTTTACACTCAAAGGACTCTCTATGCAAGAGCTGACCAGAAGAGCACAACTGCTTGCAGACAAAATGGCCACAAGCAAAGAAGGAAAGGCCAAGAGAGCCCAGATAATAGAAGAGCTAGTAGCAGAAGGATATGGTTCAAAAGCCTCTGTATCCAGATGGAAAGAAGAAAGACTAATGGATACATATAGAAAATATTTGGCTGCCAAGGCTGCAAATCCTGAGAAGTTCCAAACTGCTGATCCTTCAAGATCAGTAGTTAGAACTTCTGGTGTATCTAGAAGATCTGCTGCTCAGAAGAAGAAGACAGAGGACAATGTCAAAACTGATTTCAAAATGGTACTACTTGAGGGAAGCTCAATAGTCCATTCAGATTTTGATATTGAGGAGAAACCTCTGTTAACACAGTTCAGGGATCCTTCCACTTTTGCTTATCAAATACAAAAGACCATCACAGAAAAGATGCATACCAAAGTAGTGACTGAACACCATCTCCCAACTGTTCAGATGCCTGGTATGCAACAACATCAACAAGGAAGAGAATCCCACCTGAGGCTATCTGAAACTGAAGACATCCAGCACTCAGGACCATCAACCCAAGGGACAAGTCTGGTTCCCTATTCTTCTGACTTTAACAAGTCAAAGATACCTATCATCAGATGGTCACTTACTGATAACAACTCAGTACTGTTGACAAGAAGAGACTTCTCAAGCAGGGCTTACAAAAAGATCAGTGATCTGAAGAAACTGTCAACACAAGACCTGCTCACAATTCAACATCTAGATCCACAGAGAGGATCTCTGTCTGATGATCTGTACAACCAGCTCAAGAACACCATGTACAAAGAAATATGGAAGATTGTTCAAGACAGAAGAAACACATAAGGAATTAGTAAGGTTTTGGCTTCATCAATCCAGGGGGAGATTGTTAGGACAAAGAGGATTGGTGAAACCACTTTTGTAAACCTTAGTCTAATTCACTTCTGTCATTTTTGGCTAAATAGAAGTACTGAATAGAAGACAAGAAACTGCTGATTAGAAGATAAGAAGAAGTGCTGAAGTTGCAGAAGTTCTGAAGTCCAAACCAGACAAGTTCACTTCAGAAGTACTGAAGACAAAACTACTCTTCAGTAGTTGTCCTTCATCAGCACTTAGCAGAAGATATTTGCCACCGCCCTTTTGCATCAGTAGTTTATTGTTTAATATTACTTTTAGCTTTATTTGTTTCTTTCAATGTTGCAACTTGTGCAACTTGTAACTGGACTTTCTGTGCTTGCTTTTTAGGCAAGATACATGCATGTAATCGTCTATAAATAGAAGGCTTCAACCTTCTATTTTAGACATTGATTTTTAACAGAAAAATCCTTCAAACACTCTCATTGTTATTATTCCATTTCTGTATTTATTGTGAATCTTGCTAAGTATCTAATTCTCATTTACAACTTAGATTCATAATAAATACTTTGTCATTTATCTTGTTTCAAACATCAAGGGGGAGTTACAACTCTGCCTTTGCATAAAAAGTGTTGCTTTAACTTATAACATTCCGCTGTGCTTATAATCTGATTTACTAGGACTTGCTAAACACTTAAGTGTCAAGATAGCAAGTTCTTACTTAGCAAACAAGAGCAAACTGATCCAACATGGTACATCTTGTCCGAACCAGGATGTACAGAATATCGAGAGGTGTGACCTTCATCGAGCACCAGTTGTCTGAGATCCCCAAAACATGGTATCCAGACTCGATTCATGAAGTATTGAAGACCATCCGTCTTCAGTTCCAAGTGCTTATCATCACCATGTAAAGTTTCAAGCTCGATGTTTTCTTCTTTCAAAGCCTCGCCCTGGGCTTCACGTATCTTATCAGGAAGATTAGAATGTATAGTGAGTTGTAAAGCTCGCACCCATTTGGGTTTTGTTTCATTACGACTGAGGGCATTAGCTACTACATTACCTTTCCCTAGATGATATTTGATGGCACGGTCATAATCATTCAGAAGCTCGACTCATCGACGTTGTCGCATGTTCAGCTCCTTTTAATCGAATATGTGTTGGAGGCTCTTGTGGTCAGTGAAGATCGTACACTTCGTCCCATAGAGATAATTCCTCCAGATCTTTAGAGCAAAAACCACTGCTCCTAGTTCCAAGTCATGGGTTGTGTAATTCTTCTCATGAACCTTTAATTGACATGAGGCATACGCGATCACCTTATCACGCTGCATCAGCACACACCCTAACCCTTGGATAGACACATCACAGTACACCATGAAGTCCTCTATACCCTCAGGTAATGATAGTAGAGGTGCACTACAAAGTTTCGCCTTCAATAATTGAAAAGAAGATTCTTGGGCATCTCCACACTTGTAAGTAATACCTTTCGGTGTCAAAGTAGTGAGGGGTTGAGCGATCTTAGAGAATCCCTCAATGAATCTGCGATAATATCCCGCAATAGCAAGAAACTGGCGCATCTCTGTAGGAGTCTTAGGAGCCTCACACTTTTTAATAGCATAAATCTTGGCGGGATTGACATGTATTCCTGCCTCGTTAACCACATGTCCTAGAAACTGGACTTCACGAATCCTGAAGTCACATTTAGAGAATTTCACATACAGCTGCTCATTTCTTAAGAGTTCCAAGATCAGCTGTACATGTTGCTCGTGCTCTTCCTTGCTCTTAGAGTAAATCAATATGTCATCTATGAACACTATGACGAATTTGTCCAAATAAGGCTTTCACATGCGGTTCATTAGATCCATGAACATAGCCGGTGCATTGGTTAGCCCAAATGGCATCACCAAAAATTCATAATGTCCGTAACGAGTTCGAAAGGTTGTCTTCGCCACATCCTCCTATCGGACTCTCAGTTGATGGTATCCTGACCTCAAGTCAATCTTAGAGTAGTAACTCGACCCTTGAAGCTGGTCGAACAAGTCATCAATACGAGGCAAAGGGTAGCGGTTCTTAACCATCACTTTATTCAACTCCCGATAATCAATACACATGCGGAAACTCCCATCCTTTTTCTTGACAAACAGAACTGGAGCTCCCCTTAGCGAAGAACTAGGTCTAATAAAGCCCATATCCAATAGCTCTTGGAGTTGGGTAGACAGTTCTTGAAGTTCGCCGGGTGCTAGGCGGTATGGTGCGCCTGCAACAGGAGCTGCTCCAGGTACAAGATCAATTTGAAACTCCACTTGACGAACAGGTGGGAATCTAGGTAGTTCCTCTGGGAAAACATCTGGGAAATCTTGGACTACTGGGATGTCCTCGATCTTAGTTTCAGTTTCAGCTCGAGTGTCAGATATATTAGCCAGAATGGCTGGACAGCCCTTACGAATACACTTCTGGAGTTCTGGGCTTTCAAAAAGGAGATGATGCCCACCATGGCACCACCACGATCACCCTATATAAATAAATTTTTCCACTTGGGAGGGGGACATGAACAACCTTCTCCTGACATAAGTGGATATTTCGGCTTTCATGTTTTGCCACCAGTAAAGATCAAAGCCAACCACGAGATCAAAGCTTCCAAGGGTGATAGGTAGAAAGGTTGATAGCAAACAATTGCCCATCCAACTCAAGCTTACAGTCACGATGAATATGGGTTACCCTAACAGGCTTCCCATCAGCTAACTCTATAGAGTACGGGGTATCAAGAAGAGTAGGAACCATCCCTAATTGTTTGCTAAGTTTCGATGACACAAAACCATAGTCCGCACCAGTATCATATGAAATAGAAGCAAGAGGGTCGTTCAAGGAACACGTATCCGTCATGACATTGTTATCAGTCCTAGCTTCCCCAGAGCCCATAAAAAATGCTCTTCCCCGAGCCCCATTGTTGTTGTTACCGTTGTGGTTGTTGTTGTTGAAGGACTTGTACCTCACACTATTCCACGTTCTCTTGCTATCACCAAAAGTAGAAGATGAAGCACCATGCTTCGGAAAAGTACCATGCTCAACAGCCTCATCAGTGAGTTTGCGAGTCAGGTGAAAGATTTGTTAGATTTTGGGTATGTGCGCTGCAGTGGCCATGCCATAAATCTGAGGGACCCATCCTTTTGGTATGAAGCTCGACCCGTTTGTAAGGTAGGTTAAATAGATTTGAGCATATAGTAGCTAACTCCTGTAGCTTGGTAGTGTAAGCTTCGATCTCAGAGCCAACTGTCTTTAGATAACAAATTTCTAAATTTCTCCACGGGGGTTACATTCTCCCCCCAAGTATCTGTAACTTATCGAGTGTGCATGTAGCATACATTACCCCATCCTTCTTGGGGAAAATGCACATGGAAAAACCTATATTATCGAAATAATCAAACAGTCTCCTTAGTCCCGTTGGAGTTATCGAGGTTTACAACCAATAAAAGCCTTGAAAATACGATGGCAGGTTGTTGTTGTGGCATGTGCGTTCAAGGTATAAGGAAGTTCAAATGTGGAAGTCAGGGGAAACGAATGATTTAGCAAAATGGATCTTTACTAGCTTGGAAAGTTGTGAGGGCCTCAACCACCCAATCGTTGATCATAAGAACTCAGTCTTATCTAAGTTAACAAAGGGAAAAGAAAGAAAAGACAAGTAAGAAAAGGTAAGAGCCAATTGTCGCCACACTCTGTCTAGATAGTAGAGCCTTCATCCTCACTTTCCATGTGCTCACCCTGCTCAAGTTCCCCTTCCATCCCTTCTTCTTCCTCTTTCTCGGTGTCAGTGTTATATGGATCTCATCACGTACAGTCTCCTTCTCTAGTCCTATGTAAGCCAGCTTAGTGGTCAACTGCACCACTCGTTCCTCCAATCGTGGCTGTCAGTCATTGGTAGGTTTCGTCTTCCCTTGAGATGTTGCACCGTGTCGTAGGATTTACATAACTCCCCAAGAGTGTGTGTAACAAGCCCCGATCTAATGTGTTCCCTTGAATCTACTATATACCCACAAGGAACAGTGACTCGTATGTCTTGTATCGCTTGCTCGTACAGGGCGTAAATGTATTAGAGTAAGGATAAACTTCTATATGAGTAACCTAGTCTCGTCTGAGTTCCAAATAAGAGTAAGAAAAGTCAAATAACAAGGAAGAGAAACTAATTGTCTCCTTGCTCAGTGAAAAAGGATAAGTCTCAGTATTTGAATTTGATTCGGTTCAATGGTATCACGTCACGCGCATCGTGCAACTTTCCTGTGTATGTGCGCCACAATGCTCGCAAGGGCTTTCTCCCCAGTTGTCACACCACGCCAATGGCGGAAACACGTGGCGCAACGCTCGAAAGCATATCAAAGTCAAGATTAACACAAACTATATTTAATTAGAAAAGATTAATTTAATTGGATGTCGAAAACGAGTATCTCGTTACCATGTTGCACAAAGCGTTACATAAAACAATGAACATTAAGTTTCAATGTGGGGGTATTTCCGTTTATGTTCCAACCCATTGGTAACCATAGATGAAACCCCGACCAGTATCCGACATCCCGAATTCCACCGCACTAGCCCCATATCTATTCAGCACTTAGTTACCTGAAAGATATGTTTAAAAAGACGTCAATATATAAAATATTGGTGAGTTCACAGGTTTTAGTTTCATAACAACAACATTTTCACAACCATCGACTCGACTCACTTTACCGTATAATTATTTTCCCATTCAAATAATTATACTAGGATCTTGTCGATCGATATTTAGTTTCATGACAACATTTTCACAACCATCGACTCGACTCACTTTACCGTATAATTATTTTCCCATTCAAATAATTATACTAGGATCTTGTCGATCGATATTTAGTTTCATGACAACATTTTCACAACCATCGACTCGACTCACTTTACCGTATAATTATTTTCCCATTCAAATAATTATACTAGGATCTTGTCGATCGATATTTAGTTTCATGACAACATTTTCACAACCATCGACTCGACTCACTTTACCGTATAATTATTTTCCCATTAAATAATTATACTAGGATCTTGTCGATCGATATTTAGTTTCATGACAACATTTTCACAAGCAAAACATTGCAATACCGGCATGTAACGGAAATATAATATAAGTAGTGTCATATATGTGGAGTAGCTAGCTCCTACATGACGATGGCGACTCCCTCCCGGGCCCATAACCAAACCAAGACTATACAACAGATTGCCCCGCGAGTTGCTTCTTGGACAACAACTCAGTTCAGAATACATGCACCTCTTGTCTTTACCGGGTTGACGCTATCAACCAGAGGTGGGCCTTGTCAGGCACCGATAGTACTACCCAGATATCCCTTTGGTTTCATTCCCTGAATTAATGGTTACAGTAAACAGCGAGGTCTTACCCCAAGTGGTTTCCAGTTACCCAGGTACCCATCGTGCTAAATATTATATTCCACATGTTACAGCAATTTAACAAAACATATCTTTCCCCCAAAAACGTAAAAACAGTTTAAAATGGGGCCGTAAGACTCACCTGATGTACAGCGTACACTCAAATAGCAGAGAATAGCAAGTCCGTGGTCAAGCACCTACGAACGTCCTAGTGCATGTAAGCCACTAAGTCTATAGCGTGTGCTTTTCCGGCAAGTTGTACACCCAACTCCCAACACCACCATTTACATATAATTCCCCGTTTAATTAAACATATGTCCTAGGTCCGTTGGTGATGGATTACCCTTGTTACAAGTTATATATATTCGCGTTAATATTTCTTTAACTTGTATAATATTATCCTCGACTCGACTTCACTTAACGTATAATTATTTTCCCATTAAATAATTATACTTAAGATCGCATCGTTCGATATAATATTTTTAACGCTCGACACGACTCACTATACCATATATTTATTTTCCCATTCAAATAAATATACTAAGGTCTTGTCGTTCGATAATACGTTTTCTACGCTCGACTCAACTCACCATACCGTATATTTACTTTCCCATTAAGTAAATATACTAGGGTCTTGTCGTTCGATAGTATATTCTTAACGCCCGACTCGACTCACCATACCGTATATTTACTTTCCCATTAAGTAAATATACTAGGATTTCGTCGGTTCGGCATACACATATATATATGTATATTATTTACTCGTCTCGGTTTTCCTTCCCGTATATCTATTTTCCCACTAAGTAGATATACTATAATTTCGTCGAGCCGAACATATATATATATAAATACATGTACTTTCATCGTTAAGTCCATACGTTCGTTTAACGTTTTTAATCGTTAGATTATTTACGTTATGTTTTCTCCCACGAATATTTATCCAACACTTAGGAAAGTGTTATGTAATTTTTCACCCAAGTTATATATTTTAACTCCGTAAAATATATTTTTACTCATCTTGACGTAATGATATTTTTCTCGTTTGTCCGCTTTTACGTCTTAGTTCGTTAACACGTCCAAGTCCGATTTCTTAACTTATATGTAATTATATAGTTAATCTTTTTCCAAGTTTTCCTCAATATGTGTTTTATAGATATATTATTCATATTTCTACTTCCTAACACATTTTCCTTGGAAGTTTTATAACCACTTTTGTATTTTTAACACAAAACTTGACAACTTATATACAAAAATATTCCAACACTTTTATATTCCCATTTATATAAAAGTGTTCATTTCTATATAAGTTCTCCCAAGTTTTGTCTAACATTTTTATAAAAACCTTTGTTTTTATATAAATCCATATGTTAGAAAAAGTCCACATTTTTATAAAACTCCATTTTATAAAAATACACTTTTATACAAAATACATGTGTATGTTCATTAGTATTTACCACTTTAACAAGTCTTATATCCTTAAGTTAGGATGATTAAAATCACTTTCAAGTTCATCCAAGTTTCATTAACAAGTGTTACCCAAATCACTATCTTTCTTCAAGTATTCATGATATTAGTAAAAACTACAAGAATACTTAACATCCATCACTAAACTTTCAATTTATCCACACTAACTAACACCATTTTAGTCTTTAAAAATCATATGTTTCATTATTAAAAGCTCATTCAAGTTAACCCATTGTACAACTTGCTTCAAGCTAATAAACATGAACTTTTAAAGACAAGAACAAGATTAAGAATACTTACAACTAGCACAAGGCTAGGGAAGCTAAAAATGCTTGATTTTGATAGAGTTTAGTGTGTTCTTCCTATGTGGTTAAGCTCCAAGCTTGAAACACACAATGGGGGTTTGGATGATGGATGTTTTGAGTGATTTGGAGATGTTAAAACTTGAAAGAAAATTGTGGGTGTGTTCTTGTAACCTCACGACATCAAAGAAAAAAAAGAAGAAGATTTGCTTGTTTGATCAATTATGCTCTCACATGGACCCTTTATAATCCTTCATGATCTTCCAAAGATCATATGCAATCTAACATGGATTCACAAGGATTTATAGTGTACTAAAGTAATCTTGGATGATCTTTATATATGTGTGTATTGCCGTGAATATATGAAGGAGGAAAGAGTTTTGTAAATCTTTCAAGATTCATAATATCTAGCACTTGATTTGTAATCTCTTATAATATGAATATGTTGTACTAGGATAATCTTTGATGGATTTTTAGAGGGTGTATGGACCGATTTCTTGCAAAGCTTGGAAGATTTTCATAGATCTTATAAGGACACTAAAGATCTTCACAAAATCTCACCCATGATTTCCTAATCTTTCCTAGATTCCCAAGTGTTATTTTGTACAAAAAAAAGATTTGTGGCATGATAGTGAAGGTGGTAGAAAATCTTCCATGGGATTTGGGGTCCACCAAGCCAAATATCTAGTGTTTATTTGCTATGTTTAAACATTTAGCTTTTTGGGTTTCGTTCGGGTCCTAATCGGATTTTAAGTATGCGTTATCCGGACGTTATAGTAGCCTCAAATAACCTTTAAACATAGCCTAGTTTAAGTGTTGATGGGTTAGTTAGGCTATCGTTGGCTGAAATTATAAGTTATACGTGTACCGGGTACGGTACGCGCACTTTATTCGTTACCGGGAGACTTGTATGGAAAGTTTTCACATATGGTTTCGGAGTTCCAAAACACATTATATTTTGTGAAAATACCCTTTATTTTATATCCTGGGTGTCCGGGATCCTTTTCGTTTATTTAATTTTTATCGGGTAATCACCAACGTCCGTACCGGACAAGTTTATTCGCACATGATCCTATCATGCTTCATCATTAAACGTGTGCATTCCTATGCATCTCATGGGGAATTTGCTATTCTCTACGGCATAAATTAAATTAATCCAATTAATTTAAACATGCACTTAAATCGTTAATTACATATACTAATTACGTACGGAATCACATCGATTTTTGCCGGATGTTACATTCTCCCCCCGTTAAGAGAATTCCATCCCGGAATTCAATTCAAGTTATCCATCACAATAGGATCCTTGAACAAGGCGGAGTGTTTGCGCTTCACGCGATCTCTCCCTCCTGAGTCAACCCAGGTTCATGCTAGGCTCACGCCTAGTGCTCTAATAAACACAATATCACAGTCCAGCTATGACTAAGCTCTTGGACCTCCCAATCTGACACATCTATCGGTTTCCCGAAATAGTAGAGCTTATCGTCAACCGGACTTCCGTCGGTCGAGGAATTGACAAAACTTCCTCAGGCCAGACTCGCGGGAATCATCAAGAGTCCCACTAAGCTCTTACGATAGTTCGAGCTTAACCATCATGAGTCAATTTTGATCGATAACTCCGTGCCACTGGAGTATCAAGAATTTGGCATACTATAATTTCTATGCTTACCAACACTCTCCCAGAGTGTGATTCTCAGTGTAATCCTATTATTAGTTCGAAGTCCTTAAGGCCTACGCCTTGTTCGTGTGACTTCTTAATAGGTTCGCATCTCATCCAAGCAGTCTCTAAACTGCAAGATTTACTGGCCATCTCTCTAATAACTCAAACCAGGTTATGTATCTATCTCCGTCTGTCATTCGACGTACTGGAGATGTACACGTATGCCCTCCAAGGGCTTTGAGTAGTACACCCCGAACACTGGGATGATAATTCCTATCACATAGGAAATTTTGGCGATGAAGCACACGAATTCGATGTACCACAGACATCAATCGTGTCAGCGTGGAACGGTTCCGTCAAGTACATTCAATTAGTCCGAGAATGACAAGCCATACTCGTCTCAAATCGAGTATCCCAGGCTAGTGTACATAATTTGTCGAACTTGAGGTAGAGTGACTACTACAATCCGATATAATGGAAGTCGGCAATCCAGTGTCTAGCCACGACTCTCCAAGAGTATAGGTGGCTATCCACATGCCTCATCTTGGAGCTTCGGATGAGTATGGAGTGAGAGGGTTCCAACAACAATCAATCATTACTTGGGTCACATCCGACCACGAGACACCTCAGGTGGCATGGTAACGTCAAACAGATGATCTTACCGCACCACATAATGGTCATAAAAGTCCCCTTGGAAACCTCTCCGGGTATTCCATTTTATTTATCCTTCGGCTCGACTTACTTTACCGTATATTTATCTCCCCATTAAGATAAATATACTAGGTTCTTGTCAACCGAACAACTACATTTAACATGGGACTTTTATTCCCGTAGGATCCCCTAGGTACTGATTTGCTACCTTCCACCTGAGAAATTGTGGTTAATGGTACTAGGACGCTTAGTATGGACTGATGGAGGTCGAAAGTTTTTGCGTCGCTTTCACCCCTCAGTTCCCTGACAATAAGCAGTGTATACACGACGCCCGGGCCGTACGATTCCACAATCCTCAAGAATTCCAGTCGACTCAAATGCCAATGACCAGATGCTTCCAGCCCATAGGTCAATACCGGAAAGAGATATACGAAACATCTTAAATTGTTGTCGCAATGAACAGAGTGTAAGGTTTCTTAAGACATATCAACACGTTGGCCCCCATTGCGACAAGTATACAGAACACCAGTAGCTACCCAAAACATGGGTATCCAGTACTAATTCTGTTATATGTGCTTCACGGGCACCGTCCGTCCCATCGGTTTAGCAACCAGTAAGGCGATTCTGAATGATACAGGCCACACGCCCTCGAATTGACTATCAGATCTCATGTAGAGATTTGAGTGAAAGGAGTCCTAAAACCGGAATCCTCACTCGCCGATGATTCCATCTTTTCGAAATCTTTTTAGGTAAATGGTGAAATCGAGTCATAGATGCATGCATTTAGCATAGATTTCACATTTGGCTTGACGGCTTCATGCGCCCAAGTCGTTACTTAAAACAAACGAACGACTGAGATCGCACCACAAGCAATAGTCCTGAGCCTTCCCATAAGGCATCCATTCAACGACTCAGTTAGTCACACATATGGCGCAATATGTAAGCCTTCAAGATCATCTTCATTAGTCAGGTACCATACGCCCTGACCTGGCAGCTCACATTACTATGGTGTCTCCAACAGTGTCTGTCAAAGACACGGGATTTTGCTCTAACGCGAGCAATGCTACTAAAGGATAACTGGGAACACTAGTATCGACCCAAGGTCGAAAGGATTCCACTATCCCAAGAATCTGCTCAACGACACCAAGGAAAGATAAACCTATCATCAGAGGAATAACCATATTAATCGAAGGGCCAAGACGATCAATCATCTCAACAAGGTAGGGTAGCGCCCTTATAGAGTAAACAATGCTACTCGCCCTTCTGGATGCAGGGCTTCATAAGACCTCCGAATCACGTACCAGGGATTCCACCAATGCACACACCTTAGGTGGGTCCACACTGGTATTTCCATAATCATCAATATGACACGTCGGCATGTATGACGTCAAGCGAATCCACTGGGATGAGCAATAAATGAATTGAATCTTTCAACACTTGCTAGTCCCAAGGTATGGATCATAATATCGCTCACAATTACTCGATACCTTCAGGCTCGAGATGTATGCGAAATCCCTTACCACAAAGACGAGCCTCGCCTCATCATGTGTGGATCATGGGATTTCTTTCCGACATGATTCGAGTGTGGTTAGTCGACCAAAATGCGCGTAAAAAGCTAAGGCTGGACACGGCGTCACTGATGCCTCAGATTCTGAAGGTGCACCGCTCACGAAATGCGTGAGAATATCAAGGGGTCGACACATGATTCGGTCAATTACTCAAACAGCCATGAGACTCAAAGGAATACATGGGCTAACACTCAGACTAGAGTGTCTTAGTATGACTTCCAAAAAGTCCGCTGAGTACCCAAAATCTTACATACTCAATGTCGGCGCTTACACAATCAAACAAATAGAACAATGACAGCAACGAGGGGTTTAGACGATGTCTCCTTCCCGAGGGAAACCAAGAGTGAAGCAACCGACAAGTCATCACATCATCAAGGTAATCCAAGAGCTGTAGCAATACGCCCTCTGAGCAACATGACAGTAGAAACAACATGGCAATGACAACAACACATCCACGAAGCACATCAACTAGGGAACACCGCACAGGAGTGACACGACAACAGAGAAGCATGACGACAAGGCAACACCGCAACAGGAACCGCATGACACAGAGAAACACGACAGAAAGGCTACACTACCACAGGAGCAGTAAACAATAGGAATGCATCATCGGCAATGCAGCGCAACCACATGGATACGCACCCAGCAAAAATAATGCAACAACGAGCATGCACAATGGCTAGGGGTAACCCAGCAGCATGAATGCACACGTCAATATGACGCTCAATATGTAAAATCCACAGTCCACATCAACAAAAAGCTTCGTTCTGGTGAGCACGCATCCCCGTGCGTCTCATATCACTTGTGGATGTGGGATTTGCATCCGTACCTTCGGCCTCGAGCCTATTCTCCATAGGCTCAATGGTAGGAATGGTTAGATTGGCCAGCGCCTCAGTCGTCATAACTTAAATGGGAACGACGGGTTCCACATAATTTAGCTGACTTCTCAAGTCGATATTGTTCATAGAGAGAACGACCGTCGGATTGGTATGAGTCACTCGAACGATAGCAACAGCAATATTGACAGTCTCAACCGAGGCCTGAGGACCATTGACAACGTTAGGCTTGCTAAGAGCCTAAGGAATGATAACTAGTAGTTCAATGAAAGCCTCAAAGAGAAAGGAATTAATAACAACGAACTCTACAAAGACACAGATGTGGTCATAGCGGCTTGGCAAGGGTCATAGAGACGTCTTCGTTAACGACATTCACTTCTGCAGGAGCCTCAAATACATCAAAAACATCAACTCGAGAAGAGCCATAGAAACAACAACATCAAGCCCAACATGGACTATAGAGACAACGACAACAATAAGCTCAACAATAGACATGGATACAACGGCATCAAGCCCGGTAAGTGCTACAGAATTACTGGCAACAACAGACTCAGCAAAAGCTACACACTTAGCAAAAACATCGGGATCTACTTGAGCCATAGACCAATAATAGCCACAGCGACATCAAGCTCGACCGGAGCCTTAGACTCGTCGTAGTTATTATATGTGTGGTAACTAGTATCCATAGGACCTAGAAACCAACCACCGTCTATCCCAATATCAAGGATAGTGGTCACCACGAAAATAGCAAGTAGAGGTAGAAGGATCACAATTTATCGAGACACCTTGATAGAATGGAAACGATACCGACTCCAGCAACCCAGCCGAGTCATCCTTCTCATTAGAATCCTCTTGCATATTATTTTGGCCTTAGCACCGATAGACATCAACTGAAATGCCTCTTTGCCACTCAAGCGAGGCCGGTGGACTTTCTTCCTAATAGGCCACGTAGTGAGAGTATCAAAATACGACAAGGGATTAGACAGGTCACCGTGTCCATAACAAATGGACCTTGCAACCTTAGTTTATAAATCACCGTAACGAGGGGACGCAACGTCTCAATATCTATGGGGATTGATGGAAAACACTTCGCGTCAATTGCCGCCCCTAATAGATTACTAGTCTCGTCGTCATGACGAGGGTGACGAACGTTATTGCCACAAGAGCAATGGGATTTCCGTCCCATGGGTAAGTTTGATTTACCAGATAAACGTGACCACTTACAGTTGTCCGTCATTCGATTTTCGAGGGGGGATTTCAATGTTAGCAAAAAGCGTCTTGCGACATTTGATAATTACGGAACACACCCTTACAATTATGATTCCCAAAGTGTGGTTCCACTCCCCAGGATTTATGATGGATCTAAACACTGCACACGCATAGAACGTACTCGGGCGATCACCAAGTGAAAAGAGACTACCAATAATCTTTGAAAAACAAACAGGAGGTAGATAAAGGAGTTTTATGATAACCTTTGCACCTCAGGAAAGTAGAATGACATAAGTACCAATATGCTAAGCCCATCACTCTTCTGGAACACGATCCAGCGCTATTGCAAAGGATGTTAATCCATACTTGAATACTCAATACATCGAGCAGTGGCTTCCCATGAGTTAATCGTATGCACTTCCGAGTCAGTCCATCGCCAAACGCCGACTGGGGCTTGCTGTTCCACTACATGCCATCATCCTAACACTGGCAAACGATGCCGCGGTCATGATTAATGGCCGAAATTTTCGACATCATTGAAATTTAGCAAAGCCATATGACTCGTGGATGTGTAATGCGGCATGCTGATTTCACCATCAGTCCATGACTGTCGATTCGGACGAGGGATTTCGAGCCTTCAGGATAACAATGATCAAGCTTCCTAATCCCGTAACTTCGATTCTGTCTTCCTACAGGAGAAGAAAAATACTCGACCCTTGAAGACAACTTGGGCATGCGTTAGATCGAACATGACTTATTCACCATGATAACACAACAGCACACGGCCACGAGTCTCATATCTAATCCACGCAGGGTCCCGTTCTCTAAACGCACTAGTCTAGCAGGGACGCACCCTCGGTCTTCACTGGGTTCCGGGTATAACCTTCCACACACCGTACTCGACATTTCTTGCTTCGGTAGTCCGTGTATTCTTGTACATCCGCTCCTTTCGAAGAACTTTGTGGTGGAGGCATTCAACTCCTACACAAGGAAGCTTTCATCTCCCGTTCCTATCTAGAGCGAGGGTTTGCGTCAGATTACTTATATGAATAGACGTTCGAGCTCTTCCGTGCTCGTACCATAAAGGTAATGTCGAAGAAAGCTCATTAGGTTTGCTAGGATCGAAATCAAGGAACATCGACGAGACCTCCCATTTAACCCATTGGCCAATCAAAACTAAGACTGAATCTAAAGAACAAGAACAACCAAGACAAGGAGTGATCACCAATCCTGGCCCTAGCGCCCACCAAGGTTACCGTGCACCCCAAACTATTATTACGTGTGCACCCGTAATGATAATTTGCGTTGCCAGGTAGTCTTGTTGCCCGCTAGTTCCGAGCTTCCTGATCCAAAACAAAGATTTCATACAACAAAAGACTTGGTCTAGTTTCGCCTCCAAATCATAAACAACGCGGCGGCATCCATTACCGCGATAGAGATTAGTCCTTCCGATCATCCCGTCTACGGGTAAGTGAGTGAGCTACTCGTAGACCACAGCAACCATCCTACTTGTTGGTACCGGTGATCGATGCAGGAGTGAGGACTAAGGTGAAGCGTGACACAACATCCTTACTGGCAAAATATCCGTACTACGTATATGTATTAACTAATCTTAGAAAATCGGATTCCTATGCAACATAAACATCTTATCCGTATTTTCTAATACTTCATATATTGACACACATGGCTAGTCGGTCAGAATTTCCCCTTGTACATCCCATGTACAAATTTCTTTCTTTTCTTAAAAAAATATTTTGTTGTGTTCTAGTTGTGAAAACTTTGTCCTCGAGCCGAAACCGGTTATAGTCTAGATTTTTTTTAAAAAATGCTAGTTCGCTATAACCTTGGCTCTGATACCACTTCTGTCACACCACGCCAATGGCGGAAACACGTGGCGCAACGCTCGAAAGCATATCAAAGTCAAGATTAACACAAACTATATTTAATTAGAAAAGATTAATTTAATTGGATGTCGAAAACGAGTATCTCGTTACCATGTTGCACAAAGCGTTACATAAAACAATGAACATTAAGTTTCAATGTGGGGGTATTTCCGTTTATGTTCCAACCCATTGGTAACCATAGATGAAACCCCGACCAGTATCCGACATCCCGAATTCCACCGCACTAGCCCCATATCTATTCAGCACTTAGTTACCTGAAAGATATGTTTAAAAAGACGTCAATATATAAAATATTGGTGAGTTCACAGGTTTTAGTTTCATAACAACAACATTTTCACAACCATCGACTCGACTCACTTTACCGTATAATTATTTTCCCATTCAAATAATTATACTAGGATCTTGTCGATCGATATTTAGTTTCATGACAACATTTTCACAACCATCGACTCGACTCACTTTACCGTATAATTATTTTCCCATTCAAATAATTATACTAGGATCTTGTCGATCGATATTTAGTTTCATGACAACATTTTCACAACCATCGACTCGACTCACTTTACCGTATAATTATTTTCCCATTCAAATAATTATACTAGGATCTTGTCGATCGATATTTAGTTTCATGACAACATTTTCACAACCATCGACTCGACTCACTTTACCGTATAATTATTTTCCCATTAAATAATTATACTAGGATCTTGTCGATCGATATTTAGTTTCATGACAACATTTTCACAAGCAAAACATTGCAATACCGGCATGTAACGGAAATATAATATAAGTAGTGTCATATATGTGGAGTAGCTAGCTCCTACATGACGATGGCGACTCCCTCCCGGGCCCATAACCAAACCAAGACTATACAACAGATTGCCCCGCGAGTTGCTTCTTGGACAACAACTCAGTTCAGAATACATGCACCTCTTGTCTTTACCGGGTTGACGCTATCAACCAGAGGTGGGCCTTGTCAGGCACCGATAGTACTACCCAGATATCCCTTTGGTTTCATTCCCTGAATTAATGGTTACAGTAAACAGCGAGGTCTTACCCCAAGTGGTTTCCAGTTACCCAGGTACCCATCGTGCTAAATATTATATTCCACATGTTACAGCAATTTAACAAAACATATCTTTCCCCCAAAAACGTAAAAACAGTTTAAAATGGGGCCGTAAGACTCACCTGATGTACAGCGTACACTCAAATAGCAGAGAATAGCAAGTCCGTGGTCAAGCACCTACGAACGTCCTAGTGCATGTAAGCCACTAAGTCTATAGCGTGTGCTTTTCCGGCAAGTTGTACACCCAACTCCCAACACCACCATTTACATATAATTCCCCGTTTAATTAAACATATGTCCTAGGTCCGTTGGTGATGGATTACCCTTGTTACAAGTTATATATATTCGCGTTAATATTTCTTTAACTTGTATAATATTATCCTCGACTCGACTTCACTTAACGTATAATTATTTTCCCATTAAATAATTATACTTAAGATCGCATCGTTCGATATAATATTTTTAACGCTCGACACGACTCACTATACCATATATTTATTTTCCCATTCAAATAAATATACTAAGGTCTTGTCGTTCGATAATACGTTTTCTACGCTCGACTCGACTCACCATACCGTATATTTACTTTCCCATTAAGTAAATATACTAGGGTCTTGTCGTTCGATAGTATATTCTTAACGCCTGACTCGACTCACCATACCGTATATTTACTTTCCCATTAAGTAAATATACTAGGATTTTGCCGGTTCGGTATACACATATATATATGTATATTATTTACTCGTCTCGGTTTTCCTTCCCGTATATCTATTTTCCCACTAAGTAGATATACTAGAATTTCGTCGAGCCGAACATATATATATATACATACATGTACTTTCATCGTTAAGTCCATACGTTCGTTTAACGTTTTTAATCGTTAGATTATTTACGTTATGTTTTCTCCCACGAATATTTATCCAACACTTAGGAAAGTGTTATGTAATTTTTCACCCAAGTTATATATTTTAACTCCTTAAAATATATGTTTACTCATCTTGACGTAATGATATTTTTCTCGTTTGTCCGCTTTTACGTCTTAGTTCGTTAACACGTCCAAGTCCGATTTCTTAACTTATATGTAATTATATAGTTAATCTTTTTCCAAGTTTTCCTCAATATGTGTTTTATAGAAATATTATTCATATTTCTACTTCCTAACACATGTTACTTGGAAGTTTTATAACCACTTTTGTATTTTTAACACAAAACTTGACAACTTATATACAAAAATGTTCCAACACTTTTATATTCCCATTTATATAAAAGTGTTCATTTCTATATAAGTTCTCCCAAGTTTTGTCTAACATTTTTATAAAAACCTTTGTTTTTATATAAATCCATATGTTAGAAAAAGTCCATATTTTTATAAAACTCCATTTTATAAAAATACACTTTTATACAAAATACATGTGTATGTTCATTAGTATTTACCACTTTAACAAGTCTTATATCCTTAAGTTAGGATGATTAAAATCACTTTCAAGTTCATCCAAGTTTCATTAACAAGTGTTACCCAAATCACTATCTTTCTTCAAGTATTCATGATCTTAGTAAAAACTACAAGAATACTTAACATCCATCACTAAACTTTCAATTTATCCACACTAACTAACACCATTTTAGTCTTTAAAAATCATATGTTTCATTATTAAAAGCTCATTCAAGTTAACCCATTGTACAACTTGCTTCAAGCTAATAAACATGAACTTTTAAAGACAAGAACAAGATTAAGAATACTTACAACTAGCACAAGGCTAGGGAAGTTAAAAATGCTTGATTTTGATAGAGTTTAGTGTGTTCTTCCTATGTGGTTAAGCTCCAAGCTTGAAACACACAATGGGGGTTTGGATGATGGATGTTTTGAGTGATTTGGAGATGTTAAAACTTGAAAGAAAATTGTGGGTGTGTTCTTGTAACCTCACGACATCAAAGAAAAAAAAGAAGAAGATTTGCTTGTTTGATCAATTATGCTCTCACATGGACCCTTTATAATCCTTCATGATCTTCCAAAGATCATATGCAATCTATCATGGATTCACAAGGATTTATAGTGTACTAAAGTAATCTTGGATGATCTTTATATATGTGTGTATTGCCGTGAATATATGAAGGAGGAAAGAGTTTTGTAAATCTTTCAAGATTCATAATATCTAGCACTTGATTTGTAATCTCTTATAATATGAATATGTTGTACTAGGATAATCTTTGATGGATTTTTAGAGGGTGTATGGACCGATTTCTTGCAAAGCTTGGAAGATTTTCATAGATCTTATAAGGACACTAAA
This sequence comes from Ambrosia trifida, assembly GCA_028751855.1. NCBI lineage: Eukaryota > Viridiplantae > Streptophyta > Magnoliopsida > Asterales > Asteraceae > Ambrosia > Ambrosia trifida. The sequence continues at coordinate 89,160,952 of CM054124.1, forward strand.
GATCTTCACAAAATCTCACCCATGATTTCCTAATCTTTCCTAGATTCCCAAGTGTTATTTTGTACAAAAAAGAGATTTGTGGCATGATAGTGAAGGTGGTAGAAAATCTTCCATGGGATTTGGGGTCCACCAAGCCAAATATCTAGTGTTTATTTGCTATGTTTAAACATTTAGCTTTTTGGGTTTCGTTCGGGTCCTAATCGGATTTTAACTATGCGTTATCCGGACGTTATAGTAGCCTCAAATAACCTTTAAACATAGCCTAGTTTAAGTGTTGATGGGTTAGTTAGGCTTTCGTTGGGTGAAATTATAAGTTATACGTGTACCGGGTGCGGTACGCGCACTTTATTCGTTACCGGGAGACTTGTATGGAAAGTTTTCACATATGGTTTCGGAGTTCCAAAACACATTATATTTTGTGAAAATACCCTTTATTTGATATCCTGGGTGTCCGGGATCCTTTTCGTTTATTTAATTTTTATCGGGTAATCACCAACGTCCGTACCGGACAAGTTTATTCGCACATGATCCTATCATGCTTCATCATTAAACGTGTGCATTCCTATGCATCTCATGGGGAATTTGCTATTCTCTACGGCATAAATTAAATTAATCCAATTAATTTAAACATGCACTTAAACCGTTAATTACATATACTAATTACGTACGGAATCACATCGATTTTTGCCGGATGTTACACCAGTACAGTTGTTGTTTCCTCATCCACGAGGTTTGTTAGGATACTATTCCCAGTAATGTGTCACCTGGTGTAACCCTGGGTTCCCACAATTGACGTGTTCAGAATTAGGTCTAGAACTAGAAGATAACATATCTCCTGAAATCATATGTTGTAGATATATGTAGCTAAAAGCGAGTTGTGCACTTAAGTTGTGAGTAGACTTATGCTATGATGATTATAGACTAGACTCAACATGCAGTCCTAGTTCACTATAACCAATGGCTCTGATACCAATCTGTCACACCCTCAAATTTCCACTATGGGGTTTATACCGCGAGGCGCATGACATACCAGGATCCCATAGCCATAAGTCATATGAACGAACTCTAAATGCCTAAACCATTTAGTTCGTTTTCAATAACCAAGTTTACTTAAGCTGCGGAAGCGTAAACCAAATTTAAACCTTTTAAAACCATGCACAAAACATCGCGCCCAAATTAAAAACCATACTAAAGAAAACGTAAAGCATGATATGTAATTTAGGTTGATGCCCAAGACTCAAATGCAGTGAAGTGTGCAGTGCTTTCTAATCGTGGCATCGGAAGCTAACTTCCTGCAAAAGCATGTATATCGTGGGTCAACAAACTATGTTGGTGAGTTCACAAAGTAAAAAAAGTGAGTAAGTAAATGTGTTGGTTTCCCAAACCACGTAACCAAGTAAAAGCGTTGGCTTCCCAGACCCAAATGTTCAAGTGTTATCAGTTTAATCATGTCAGGGGTAGCTAACCCACTCATTTCAACTAAACAGTATTATTGGGACACCTTCAGTAAATAATAATTTGCCTTAGTAACTAGTGTCTATCAACACTAGTTTTCAAATGTGGTCAGAAGTTCATGTCCATGCTCCCAACATCGCAAACATGAGGTTGCTGCACAACCTAATAGCGCTATTAACTAATACCCCGTTCGCCTCCAGCGATTAACCCAATAATATGCAAGGACTTTTCAAGTGATAGAGTGTTTAGTTGACAAAGGACCAATAAGTTTTAAACTGATCAAAACCCGACCCACACAAGGAGTCAAAATATCTCAAAACCCGAGATGTAAAAGTAGTCCCAAACCATACTAGAAAATGTTTTGTAAGTTGTCTTAAACCCGAGACGCATACTTTTGAGAAAAAGTAGTAAAACTCACCTTAGTATGCAAGCAAATAAATCCAAACTCCAAAGTAGGGTGTGCTACCGACTCCCTAGTACATGTATCACTAAGTGAGTATATGTGTAATACCATTACACCATATAACCCGTTTGTCCAAGACGTTTAAATATTCAAAATCGTATAAGTGACACCTATTGATTCTACATGCATAAGTAAACCCTACGGACCCGTTGGTGAATAAGTTGATTATCATTAGTTTTGCACTTCATATGCATTTCATGTGAGTGCCCATTCAAGTACATGTCAATTAGATACCACATAGGACTCCAATTAGTCGCATAAACTCACAATACACAATCTGCGTTTTCAGGACAGATTATGCGCCATGAAAACTAATTTATTAAAAATACTTATCCAGTGAGTTAGACTCCCAAATATTTACTAAATATTCTAGGGGGTCTACTAGACAAATCCATATTTTTAGTTTGTGATAAAACCAATATGTGCCACAAATACAATATGTTCAGATGTCTGCTCATCAACAGCTGTTCAGATGCCTACTCATCAACAGCAGAGCCAACAACATATGACTTCCATTCCTGCTACTCAACAACCTCCACAAGCTCAACAACCCACTCAACAAAGTCTTTTCACAAATGGGTATGTTGACTGGAGCACTCTTCCTTTTGATATAACAGAATGCAGTCCAGATGCAGACAACAAAATGTTTGACATCAACTGGGGTGAACCTGATAATGGCAGAAAGAATTTTGCCTTAATGGCTTTTGAGGGATGCTCCTCTAATGCTGCCTTATCTTAGGTATCTAAAGAGTCTCTTTTGAAACTTTGCTCAAAATCATGTAAAGAATCATTTTCTTTAATAAGAGAGACCAATGTGAATCTACAAGGTGTAACACCCCAACCGATGGCGGAAACATCGGGATGTCACGTATTGATGATTGTTTCTGTAGCACATGGTATAAATTGAATTTTAAATAATTTATTCATAACATAAATATTCAAATGAAATAATGTCTAGGAATTCAAATACATGATATCAAGTAATGCAACAACTTCAAATAGCTTCAAATAAAAACTTCATGATAAATCCTCATGCAAACTCAAGCCTCAGCTTCATTGTTACCTGAAACATGTTAATTTTGAAAATATTTTTGGGTCAACAAAAGTTGGTGAGAATTACATAGGTTTTGATAATTGAATAAAACTTGTACAATTCAAGTGTCATGGCAAGTCTAGTCCATATGTGAAAACATACTAGAAGTAAATCGAGTGCATAATCAACCCTTGTGACTGTTGTATTGTGGTACATCCCATACGCTCATGGTTCACTCGATTATGTTATGCGATAACAATCACCCACGCTACCTTTGTAGGAGGCACGTATCCGGGTGGGATTGTCAGTCCAATAGATCTATCATTGTATACCGTCGGCTGATCAATGTTAATGATTATGCTAGAATTGTGCTTACCCTAGTCATGTTTAAGACATAATGCAACATAGAAAAACACATAGACACTTTGATGATTGAATTGCATATAGAATGTTGTAACATGTTTCACCCCAAAAATGGTGATAAATAGAAAAGGGGCTATGTAAAACTCACCTTAGCAAAATGTTATTTCTCTTGAAAAATAGAATAGTGTGTTGCCCAACAATGCCAAGTATTACCCTATAATCAAGGTAATAAATATGTCTAAGTCTATCTAGTCTACAAATATATATTCTAGGGCTTCGAATTGGGGATAAGTGCTCGTTTGATTAATAATTAAAATGTTTGATAATTGAGAGAAATTTGATAAATAAATAAACAAAGGTCTTTTTATAAATTTTAAATTAAAGATGGTCACAGTAATAAGTTTAAAGTATGAAAATAATTTTTATAAAATTATTTCCTTAAAAATAGAATATTAAATCTATTTATTTCGAATTGTCAAAATATAACTTTAATATTTAAAAGTACTAAAATTAAATAATTATTAATTTAAAAATTGTATTTCTGTTCCAAATAATCAGAAATAATTTATGTAAAATTTTGGTGCAAAAATCTTGAAAAATGAATTTATTATGATTTATTTATGATTAAAACTAACAAAAATTGATTAAAAATAATAAATAAATGATTTTTCAGAAATAAAAATTATTTCAGAAAAGTTTATTGTTATAAAAACTCAGAATATTTTTTGTGGAAATTTATAAAATTGTTTTGATATTTTTATAGAATTTTATAAATAAAATAGAATAAACTTGAATTATTTATTATATATATTAAATAAATAAATTTTTGAAAACTAAAAATTGTATGTTAACCTTTTTCACTAGATTAACATGAAATAATTTTTGTAGAATTTTTAAAAGAGTTTTGGTATTTTAAAATGAATTTAAAAATATAAAGGAATATATATATATATATATATATATATATATATATATATAAGTTTAACTAAAAAATATGTTTGTTGATGCCATGGTTCGAACCCGGGCCCTTGGCCGGTTCGTGTGTTTTAAATCACAAGCCCAGACCAACTGGTCTGGACCCTGAGAACGTTTGATTTCAGATTATATTAATTATATACAATAATGAAAAATCAGATTTATAATCATTTAAATTGAAAAGATAAAAACCGTTTAACACGGGACTCGAACCCGCGTGACCTCGTTAAATAACATCAGACACAACCACCTGATCTAGATCAGGGGTTGTGTTTGATTCCAGTTTAACTAAATTATAAAACCAAGTACTGGTATGTGTTCTTCCCCAATTAAGACGTTCGAACCCTAGATTTTACAATCAAACGATTCACACAACAATAACCCAATCAATCATGGGGTTATTGTTGTGTGATTGCCGAAGGATAAAACCCACAAAAAAATGATACTTACAAATACGATCTCGTAAGAATTGCTCAGTCAACAGAAAAAGTCAACACGAGCAAGAACACTTCGAATGAATGTTTAATAACAGAAATAAGAGATTGTGAGAGAGTTATCGGCGAGTTGTGATGGGTTAGGGATGTCCAATTTATAGTGATAAGGTCTGGATCATCGAATTGGAAAGTTTGACCGTGTATAAAGACGATTACGCGTAATTGGGTTAATTTTGGAACGAATTAAGGATAATTATTCGTGTGTTTGACGCGGAATAGACTGGTAATCAAGAAATCATGCCAAAACAGGATTAAAACGCGTTTGATTGGCTTTGATTTTGGTAAGTTGTTGTCACAGTTGACTTTCTAAGTCAACTGTGAAGGACTAATACCCGTGATATAATAATTGTGTGTTGGAATTAAAACAATAATTGTGGGTAGACCAGGTGGTTGGGTTCGTGTGTGTTTGTGACCCGGCTTGGGCGCGGGTTCGATTCCCGGCCCAAGCGTGTATTTTTTGACATTAAAAAAAACCATATATATGTATATTATTTATAATTAATATAGTATTAGGGTTCCAAAAACGCCACAATAATAATTAAATGCGAACAATAATAATGAAACTTGACGTTTTTTATTCAAAATGATGGTAACGTACAAGTGTTAATGCGTAATGTTACACAAGGCAAGGCCAATGACTCTAAAAGAAAATACACTAAAATGAAATGTGATTTAGAAAGAAAACTTGCTTCAAAGACAAGCGAAATTTCTAAATTGACTAATAATGCTATTGAAACCCAAGCACAAATAAAAAGCATGATAGAAAACCTAGGAAATGTCAGAAAAGAGCTTGCTGACACCAAGGTTGATTGTGAAAATTGGGTGGAGTCATGTAGAGGTTACCAAATGCTGCTTAAAAAACAAACTGCATCAAATGTTAAGTTTGGCATAGAGTACAATCACACTGAATCACCAACTGAGTTTACTCCTAAAACTGCTGATGATGGGAGTAGAATAGTTCAAACTTCTTAAATGAAAGACTGCACAGCTTTTCATCAGAACTTTCTTAAAAATGAAAAAGAAAGTCATGCAGAAGTAGAAATGACTAACATTGAATCATCGGTAGTTTCATCTACATCAGGAGTTGAGACCCTGAAAACTACTGATGACCAAATTCTAAATTTAACAACTGTCAGTACTTTGCCTTCCAAAACTCCTGAAAATCTGAAAGGAAAGGCAAAATCATGTGAAATTTGTGGCCTGTTTAACCACAAAACAGAATTTTGTAGATATAGAAAAGGAAATCAGTACAACATGAAGATTTTAAAACTGGTTGTGGGAAAAACAAATCAAACAAGATTATGAAAACACTTTTTATCCCATCAAACAGCAACCAAGTAACACCTTTTCTCAGAGAAAGACTAAATCTCAACCACAGTCTTCCTCTTAAAGTTCTTTTTTTAAAAGTTAGACCTAAGCCTTCAGCAGTTTCATAAAATGTTGTGGTAAAAGATTTGATAAATTTGGTTAAATTTCTGATGAACAAAGTTGATGGTGAACCTCAAAAAGTTCCCACCATTGTTCTCAACAATAAATCCATTTCCAAAAAGACATGGATTTCTAAAATTGGTCCACAACAAACTGCTACTATTCCTAAGAGTACATCCAAAGCCAAATTGGCTTAGCTTCCTAAATCTAACTAATCTACTCTTTGTGCAGAGGGTCTCCAGAGGTCTAAATAGGATTTGGTATGTTGATAGTGGAGACTCAATGCACATGACTGGATGCAGGTACCTGATCAACAATTTCATAAGTTAAAGAGAAGGATCTGTGTCCTTTGGGAACAATGCCAAGGGATATGTGCTAGGATATGGCAATGTATCCTCAGGCAAAATGCAGTTTGACAAGGTCAATCTGGTTGAAAACCTTGAGTACAACTTGCTAAGTGTTTCCCAAATGTGTGATAAAGGATATTCTTCCTTTTTCACAAAAATAGCATGCAAGATCATATCACCAGAAGGCCAGAAGTTGATAAAGAAGATCATACTTTGCTGATAGCCAAAAGATGTGGCAATGTCTATGCAGTGGACATTGAAAAAGACAAAGTACTGAACAACGCTGCTTGTTTCTTCTCAAGGCCATCAACTTAAGAGATAGACCTTTGGCATAGGAGACTTGGTCATGTGAACTTTAAAACTATAAATAAAGTCACAAAAATGGGTTTAGTTAGAGGTCTACCCTTGAAAGCATACCAGTGTCACGAACACTGTGTATCCTATCTTGAGGGAAAACTGCACAAGTCCTCATATAAGTCTACTGAAGAATAAAAAACAACTGCATATCTTCAACTACTCCATATGGACTTATTTGGGCCAGTTAAAATCTTGAGCCTTGGTAAGAAGAAGTACTACTTGGTCATCATTGATGACTACTCAAGATTCACATGGGTCTTCTTCTTATTTTCCAAGGATAAGGCAGCTGAAATTATCAGGTTCTTCATTCTACATGTAGAGAAACATTATTCTCTCTCTGTCAAGGTCATAAGAAGTGACAATGGGACACAATTCAAGATCAAAACTCTGGATGAATTTTGTTTGTCTAAAGGGATTGTTAGACAATTCAGCATTCCCAGAACTCCTGAACAAAATGGTGTGGTAGAAAGGAAGAACAAAATATTGATTGAAGCAGCAAGAACTATGTCAGCTGATTCAGGCCTACCTCTTTATTTTTGGGCTGAAGCAGTCAACACAGCTTGTTATGTTCAAAATAGTCTTAATCACCAAGAGACATTCCAAAACTGCAAATGAAATTCTTCATGGCATTAAGCCCCTTATCTGTAACACCCCAACCGATGGCGAAAACATCGGGATGTCATGTATTGATGATTGTTCAGTAGCTCATGGTAAATAATAAATTTCAATAATTGATTTAATTACATTACATATAATTGTTCTACAAGAATTTGTGTATCAAAATAGAAAGAGAATACTAGCTACACATCTCCAAGCATTAACTCTATCCTTCAAGCAAGCTATAACCTGAAACATGTTAAGTTTGAAAAAATATTTTTGGGTCAACAAAAGTTGGTGAGAATTACATAGGTTTTGATAATTGAATAAAAACTTGTACAATTCGAGTGTCATGGCAAGTCTAGTCCATATGTGAAAACAAAACCATCGGGTAAATCGAGTGCATAATCAAACCTTGTGACTACCTTTAAAAACATATGTGAAAGGACCGGACTCAAACCCGACTGGCTTAACAAAATTATCAGCGACACTACCACCGCACCATAAGAACATTACGTTTCTAAACCCCAGCAGATATGATGATAATAATACATCATAAGATCCAGAAATAAAACACTATTCACCTCACTTATAATTAATACATAGTATAATATGTATTTAATATATTCATAATAGGTTTATTTAAGTTGGCAAGCCAACTTAAGTTCAAGAAGTAAAGGTTCAAGTTTACTTAAGTTCGGCTCGATTCGAACTTTTAACAAGTCGGTCTTAGGTAGCTCACAAACCGGTTAATTTGTTTACACCTCTAGTTCACATGCATACACATTCGTAGATTATGAATATTAAGGGAAATTGGATTTTAACACCCTAAACTATTGATTATTGGCCGCTGACATACTAAACTACAAAATTTTTCACCACCACACTATACTTTCAACTTTTTGGCCTATGTCACCATCAGACTAACCACAGTTAGTTTTTTTTTTTTTTTGCTGACGTGGCCATTTTTGCTAATGTGGCGTCATAAAAATGGCCACGTCACCATGCCACATCAGCAAAAATAGCCACGTCACCATGCCACATAAGTAAAAATGGCTACGTCAGAACAAAACTAACCATGGTTAGTCCGAGGGTGACATAGGCCAAGAAGTTGAAAGTACAGTGTGGTGGTGAACAATTTTGTAGTTCAGTGTATCAACGGCCAATAATCATTAGTTCAGGATGTTAAAATCCAATTTCCTGAATATTAATATATTAGTCCTGATGATAATATAGACAATCAATACCTTACACAAGTTGATTGTTATATTAGGGTAGAGAGAGTGGTCACCAAAAATACCCTAGCAACTTTCAATCTTAGAGCTATCACATCATATTCATCATAAGGGGTTTTTTTTTTAACTCAATTTACTAACGTAACCAGATTGTACCACACTAATGAAAACTCCCACAAAGAAGCATTCATTTATTTAGAGACTTGTTTTACCAAAATCATAAAAATAAACTTAGTGAACGGGTCCGACTTTTGAATTCTAATATGAAAAGGGGTTGAGGCAAGGTGATCCGTTATCTCCATTTTTATTCTGGGTAGTTATGAAAGCGCTTTCAAGTCTGTTTTATAGAGCTATTGAGGTGGGTCATTTTTTGAGCTTAAAAGTTGGAAAGGGTGGTACTAACATTTCACATTTATTTTATACGGACTTTGCATTAATAATGTGGGAATGGTCCGGTTCTAACATTAAAAATATGGCGAGAATTCTTTGGATTTTTTATATGTGTTCAGGTCTTAAGATTAATATCCATAAGTCTAATTTGTTTGGAGTGGGTATTTCTTCTTTAGAGCTTGAAGGTATGGCTAGTTCTTTGGGTTATATTAGGGAAGCACCTTTTGAGTATTTGGGGATAAAATTTGGCGCCAATATGAACCGATGCACAAATTGGAGAAAGGTGATTGAGGTTTCTGAAAGTCGTCTCTCTTCTTGTAAGGCTAAACTTCTCTCTATCGGGGGAAGGGTAGTTCTCATTAAAGCGGTCTTAAAATCCTTCCGGTTTATTAATTTTCTTTGTATAAGCCTCTTTCTAAAATCATTGAGACTCTTGAAAGACTCATAAAAAGATTTCTTTGAGCGGGTTCCGATTCCGTCAACAAAATTCATTGGGTGGCGTGGGATAGACTTACTTCTCCTAAAAAGGTGGGTGATTTGGGTTTGTCTAATTTAAAAGATTCAAATGAGGCCTTATTATCTAAATAGGTTTGGAGATTTAAACGAGAAAATTCTTGCTTGTGGAAAAAGATTATTATTGCTTATCATACATCTAGACGAAGATGGAATTTCCTTCCCATTTCTAGTGGTGCTGGGGGTTGTTGGGCTGCCATAGTTCGGTTGGGGGACAAGCACCGGTTTGGGGACCGTTCTTTTCAAAGCTGCTTCAGAGGGAGGTGTGGTGATGGTAGGTCTATTCGGTTTTGGCTTGATCACTGGTTGCTTGATGGTCCTTTAAAAGAGTTATTTCCTTGCTTGTTTAGTCGAGAACCTGATAAAGATTGTTTGGTCCGAGATAAATGGTGTAGAGATGCTATAACTGGCAACTGGACGGGTTTTGTTTTAGGCTCTGTGGAGTCTTCGGATTGCATCAGAGAACATCACAGACTCATTTCACTGCTGCAATCGGTTCGCATCTGCAACATTCTTGACTCTTGGTCATGGTTCGGAATAGGAGCAGTGCCTTATTCGGTCAGAGCGGTGAAGACTTTGATGCAACAGGATCATTTGGTAACTGGTATAAATTTAGGTGGGTTGCTTGGGTTCCCTTGAAGTGCAACATTTTGGCTTGGAGATCCGAGATGGATCGCATCCCCACGGTTGACGCGTTGGCCAGAAGAAACGTTCATGTCGGCAATCAGGTTTGTGTTCTTGGTGATTTTGATCTCGAGTCGTCATTACATCTCTTTTTGGGATGCGGTTTTTCTTTCGGAGTTTGGAGTGCGATTGGGAAATGGTGTAGTTTAAATAGAATCATGGCGTTTGATACTCGGGATTTGTTGGACCTACACAAGATAGCTTTAGGTGGAATGATTGGAAAAAAAGTAGTTCAAGGTATAGTTATTATTGTGTTTTGGACTTTATGGGGTGCTAGGAATAACAAGGTTTTCAACAAAAAGTAGCCGAAGGTTCACGAGGTGGTAGCCAAAGTCAAGTCTCTATTGTTCCTTTGGTTTAAGAATAGGAGTAGTTTTAATAATCTCGTGTGGAAGGTTTGGGTTGTTTCGCCCCTGTACATGTTGTAATTATTTGTATGGTTTTCGGTGGTCCTCACTTTGGGGATTTGTCCAGTTTGTTTATGAAAGCAAAAGTTCAAAAAAATACACAAAGATCTTTAAAAATAAATGCAAATCGCAAGGTATCCCTTCTTTTAAAAAAAAAATAAGGCACAGCTTTAGACCATAAGGTGTGGGGGGCGGCATAGGCAAGGCATCGCTATGCCGGGCCTCCCTACACCACCCCCCTAGGGGCGGCATCCTCTTGGGGCGGCACCAAAGGCAAGATTTTGCCGTTCATGCCGGTCCATTTTATTGGGTTTTAATTGTTTTTTTATTATTTTTAATTATTCTGACTAATTAGGAGGCCCGTCATCGTAGTGCACACCACCCCCTTGGAGGCCCATCATGAGAATGCCTTTCCCCCCACTCCTACGTGACGCCTACGTGACGGACCATCATGAAAATGCCACCCCTCTCCACACCTAGTAGCCTAATAGATGACCACATTATTAGGTACCGTAAAATAAATTACTACATTCAAAAGTAGATGCAAGTTGCAAACAAGACATCATCAATTTCTTACCGTTTTCACTTTTCCTATATTCACCAACTTCTCTCTCTCTCTCTCTACGTTCGTTACTTCTATATATCCTATGAGAGAGAAAAAAAAACAGCTTTTGTGTTGGAATAATATTATTTAGGATCCTCACCACAGCACCTAAGTTTCTGATCTGATCTGATCTGATCTGATGAGATAAAAAAAATGGCCACCGAAACAAAACATAATTTGGTTAAGATGAAACCCAGTAGCGGAATTAGAGATGGGTCTACACCAAAAACTAAATTCGATTCATCTGTTATTAAGAACAGAGTTGTTGTTGTTGGGAGCTCAACCAACCAATCTAAAGTTTCAACCTCCTCCTCCCTCACAACTAAAACTGAGGTCTCAATTCCTTGTTTCTTTTCTAATTTTAATTATTGATTTTGTGTTTTACTTGTATTCAATATTAGTTTAATTGTTTTTGCTGGATTTGATTTTAACTTGTAATTTTAAATCTGATGTTTCCATCACCCAATTTGATGAATTGATAATCTAATTACAAATTTAATTTATATATGATTGTGTGATTTGTAATAAGGACAATGAAAGCAAACAACGGCCGATTTGTGTTAAACAGAACGTGTACATTGTTGTCTGTTTTAAATGTTTGTTTGTGCTCTTATGTTATGGATGTTTGTTAAATGAGATTGTTGGTTTTGATATTGAAGGCTAAAGGAAAGTCAGTTTTGAGTTCCTCGACGACAAAAACAAAAACAAAAACAAAAACGACCATGGTTAAGACAAGGGAAAAGAAAGTTTACTCTTTGCCTGGACAGAAGTTTGATGTTCCGGAAGAGGTAGAATTTATGTTTGTGTGTTCATTTATATATAAACCGAATCGGTTGTTGTGATTATAGAAAGAATTTACATTTGTGTTTTTCGTGTAATATTATGATTTGCAGCGAGAGCCACTGCGGATCTTCTATGAGTCGTTGTCGAAACAGATACCTTCTAGTGAAATGGCAGAGTTTTGGTGAGTACTTACAACTATAACCATTTAATCTAGGGTTAATATGCATACTTTCTCATTCTATACGAACCAATTTTGGTATATTGAAGGCTGTGAACATGTTTAAAGCATACCAACTTGTGAAAATTAAGTTTTAAATACATCTATTTGTAACACAACATTACCTATGTGGATGACAAGTTTTTGTTGTTGCGGATGTCATGTAGAGTGAGTTTTATGGTGACATTGAACAGTACACAACTTCGTCTATTTTATCCACTTTAAATACAAATTAATTAAGATCATCTTATATAATAGAAAAACTTTTAACCATGTCAATGTTAATTGTGAACATTTGGAACGTCGCTTCATGAAATTGACTCATTTAAGGGGCAAGTTATGAGACTTTGATATATATACCAAAACTGGTTTGATCGAGAGACGTACGTTCTTACAGTCAACATGAGCAAGTATATATGTTGATTTTTATGATATTAAATCAATAATCTACTATGCTTCTGCAATTCTGCGTTTTGGACAACCCCAACGTTGTGTATAAGTAAGTCACTGGAGTTATTGTAATTGGGTCTGCAAAATATATATTATTTTGAAATGTTAGAATGAGAAGGGAGCTCCCGTCAATGGTATTTCGAGTGTTTTTTGAATTTCAGGAATACATTATACTTCACTTATTATGATTAGAAGAACGTAAGTGCGCGTGGGTTATGTTCAACTCAACCGACTTAGCACAATTTCCTTTAATTTGATGTGGATGTGTAGGATGATGGAGCATGGCATGTTGTCACCCGAGAGGGCAAAAAGGGCATTCGAGAAAAAGAAGAGGAAGCAAAAGGAAATACGACTAGGAACACCCGTCAAGTCTCCACCAAGTAGAGGGGAAAGTTCAAAGAGGCCACAACAGTTATCGTCACAAAGTAGAGGTGAAACTTCAAAGAGGCCACAACCAGGTAACGTATCAAAGAATGGGGATGCGAAACCAATTAAACGAGTGTTAAACGAAAGCGATGATGATGATGATGAAGATAATTTCACATTGAGCCACAAGAGAAGGAAAGGGTAGACCTTCTGAATCAGATCCTCCCTCCCTCCAAAGGCGGTCTTTATAGATTGGTTAAACAACTTTAGTTAAACCATTGTTGTTTACTTTGGACCAAGAGAGGTAACTAATTATGATAGTAATAATATGGATGGATTACAGAATGTATTCATTTTAATGCTGAATAGTCCGACCGATATGAAGGTGGTTGCTTAATAAATTTCAATCACAAATTACAAGTGTGGAGTTTATTTGAGATCGCAAAAGAGAGAGGGAGAAGGAAAAGGGTTAGTTTCAGTTGGCCCATTTAAGCCACATATTACTGTTCAATAGCTTAACGCTGTGTTTGTGAGTTAAATTAAAAGGAGGAAAGAAGGAAAGAAAAAAGCGTTTGTGTTCGTGAGGTTTTTTTTTAAAGAGGGAAATGGAAGGAAAGAATGGAATATGTATTCCAGATATCTTTTTTTGAAGGAAAGAAAAGAAAAAGAGTGGAAAACTAAGCCAAATTTAATCCTTTCAAATTAAATAGAAAATAAACGATAAAAAAAATAGAGGAAAAGAAAAGAAAAGAAAGGGAAAGATGTTCCTTCATTTCTTTTATTTTCCTCCTTTAAGTGAACTCGAAAAGATAGCGTAAGAGATAAACCAACTATGAATACAATCTCTATATAAAATTAAAATCCTCGTGTTTGTGCCAGCTTAATCCTAACAAGAAGAACCCACCCTATGTGTTTATAAATCTGTGGTTATCTTCTTTCAGTAAAATAAATACAAAAATTACTAATAAATTTTGGTCACTAAAACACTAATATGCTTTCCGAAGGCGGTGAGTCACACAATCCTAACTTCATCTTTATTGAATCCACCTTCCCACCAATATCCGAAGCATCACTCTTTTCCTCTTCACTACCAAAGAACATCTCTTAATCATGCATTACGTATTGAGTTTCAAAATCATGTTGATATTGAATGAAATGACATTGAATAAAAATTCTACTCTTTTGTCTCTTTACATGTGTTCAAATCCTCATCCAGTCACTTACGCACCATCTTCTTGACCGACCACCACTTCTTCAACCACCAATCATCACCACATAGGTGTACTCTTACTAACACAACACTTGTTGTTTCAGAGTTTTTTACCCAGTCTGACCTATTACTAGCTTAGCATTTACTAGTTCAAAGATTGTCAAACAGGCTCTTACTTACTTACTGAACAATCCATAAATAATGTTTGGATCTAGCTTTACCTAGTCACACAAATCTAGCTTTATCAATAAATTAAGAGTTAATGGCCAAAATCGTTTATGAGGTTTGGCCAGTTTTGCTATATCAGTCCAAAATCGAAACTTTTTACATTTGGGTTCTTCTGTTTTACATTTTGTTGCTAAATTCGCCCCTGACACTAAACCCAGTTAACCATTGTCGTTAACTATGAGGGTATTTTTGTCTTTTTAGCTACCCCTTTTTACATATGGGTATTTTTGTCTTATGGGGGTATGAATAACTCTGATTAAATTGGGTTTTAAAAAGAGGGGTAACCAAAAAGACAAAAATATCCCCAGAGTTAACGACGATAGTTAACTGGGTTTAGTGTCAAGGGCGAATTTGACAAGAAAACATAAAACAGAAGGACCCAGATGTAAAAAGTTTCGATTTTTGACTGATGTAGCAAAACTGGCTAAACCTCAGGGACGATTTTGGCCATTAACTCATAAATTGATTAATTAATTAATTAACAATGAGGGCAAGTCATTTTAATTTTAATTTTTTTTTTTGCCAATGAAGCCACAATCCAGTGGTAGAGGTAGGGGGTTTACTCCTTTGGAGGTTCCCACCTTAGAGAGATCCCAGATTCGACTCCTGCCGTCCATCAAAAAATAATTCCAATAGCGGTTGAAACGGACCGGCGTGTGAGATTTCAGAGGTTCAAACTTAGGCAGCTGGCTTTTAGGAACAAGGATTTCACCACTAACTCATGCTTGAAAAAAAAAACAATAAGGGCAAGTGTTATACCACTAGGACTTGGTGTTTGGTCGTTAAGAAGGCAGGGAATATGGTTTACTTAGTTATATCTATGTTTTGTTTGTGGTGTTGTAGTTGTAATTACAAATGTAAAGTTAGTTAAACCGAATGGATTATTTATGTATTATATGCAGCGTTTGTAGCCGTAGAAGTAGGGTAAGCTCAACTTGAATTTGGCTCGATGTAAAAAAAAATAGGCCAACTTGTTTTCAGCTTGTTTTGACCCAATTAAATTTTTACAACCTAAAAGAAAGAAAAGTTCTAATGTGTGAACTGGATTGCACAACAAGGGATGACAAAGATACCCAAGCCAAATAGGAATAACTGAAACATAGGTGTCAGGCATTGGGATGGCATGAAATTGAAATAAAAATATTGTGTGGGTATGAGTTTAGGTGATACCTAACCCAATTATTCAAAACTATATGCCCATTTACTCAAACAATTTAATTTATAATTTTTTTATTTTTATGATATTTCCCTTTAATCCTTGTTTGGTGATCTTTCTTACTAAGACCATGCGTAGTGATCCGTCAAAATGGCATGAAATGCCATTTTTGGCGCCCGGTTCACCCCACAACACCGCCCCCCACCATGTTAAACAGGCGTGGAAAGGCCCTCCGCCAAATATTTCACCCGAGCCAAAATTGGTTCCAACCAATCCCATGCTGCCACGTGGCAGCTTTTAAAAAAAATAAAAAAAGTGCAACGGTCAAATTTAACGGGCGGAACAAATTATAGCCGTTGGGCTATTTAAAAAAAATTAATTACTTTACTCCTATATATAAATATCCAACCTTTTTAATTTTTCACCACAAATTTTACTCACCTTCACCAAATATTTATACAATCCTACTATTTTTTATAAACCATCAACCAAAAAAATGCAACCGTTCCGCTCACCTTTCGGTGTACCATCTCGCCCGGGCAACCCAAACGCTATTCGCCCAAATACCACCCAACCTCAACAACCGTATAACTTTCAAGACCTTGACACGAGCAACATGGGGTTTTCGCAGTTACTAAACATTCCCCAACAATTCTCCCAAGGTCCGACGGGATACACTAATATGAATATTAGCGTTGGGGGTATGTCGGGGTCTCAACAACACGAGGAGCAAGTACCGGAGACGCAACCACCCGAGAGCTCCCAACCAAAAAACGGTTGTCCGAGGGACTCGCACCGGAGGCGCTAATTTTATTTAACCTTCGCAAGCAACAAATCATGGCAAAATATAATATTAATTTTTAGTTTTTTTTTTTTAGGATGATGGCTATTTTTTAATTTTCTGTATTTTTTTAATTTAGTTAATTAATGTAATTTTTTTTATGTTTATCTAGTTAAATATTTAAATTAAATAATAGTTTGTTTATTTAAAAATAAAAAAATATTTAAAAAATAATGCCCCTTTCACCCACCATTACACCCGTTGCCCCTTTAATGCCCTTTCACACATCAAATGGGGCCCACATGCCACATGTCAACAAATGCCCTTTAATGCCCCTTTAACCTACAAATTTCACCCACCACTATACATGGCCTAATAACTTTATTACTAGGAAAATAAACTTTTACGATAAATATATATTTTGCTGGTATTATTTGTATTTATATACAACAAAATACAAAATTATGTTTTGAGATTTATACACCATGATATTTTTCATAATTAAGATATTTCACATATGTTATGTGACTATGAAATGTATTTAATTTATCATATTTTAATTTATTTATTGTAGATATTAAAACCATAAAATTTAAATAATTCTAATTTGCAATGTGTTTCTGCATTGACAGGTTGTACCTGCTGCATTATGGGTGTTTTATGCATTAGTTAACTATACAGTGTGCATTGAAGCTGTATCCTTTTGTCTCCCTTTGCTTCAACCAAGAACCCCTCCCCTATCTGTATTCTCTCTCTGGTCATTCATAATACCCGTTCCCATCTCTCTCCCATATCTCTACCCTTTGTCTCTACTCCTTTCTTTGATATTCTTTTTAGGGTTTTTTACAACAACAAAAAAAAACCTTGATTTAACTACAAACCTACCAGATCTAGCTATAAACCGAGCATGTAGAACAAATTGAACTATTGTCGCCGTTGCCGAAGTCATGGCGCTACCAGATTTAACTATCCTGTTTGCCTTCGTCACCTAGCATCGGGTCGCTACATTAACGTGCTTGCGACGACCCATCCGGTTCAAACGAAACCCAAATCTCAGAGGTTGTTTACAATTTTTTTTTTTATCATGATTGACGTTTGTTTCTAGCAAGGGTGCACCGAAGTATAAAGAGAAGACAAAGAAAGAGAGAGGATTACAGCTTCAGATAAGCACAAGTTCGGGTTATGTGAAGTTTTCTTTAACTTTATTTTTGGGCACCGGAACTTTTATATTTTTCAATTTGCTAGCAAGAGGTTCGTTTTCATGGGTTACCCACATTAACTTTATGGTACATACTATGAAGCAGATGTTACAATTTCGATTAGCGACACACAACTACCGTCATCGCCCGCTTCAGTCGCTGTTGCGAGAGGGGTTCGATGGTGGGGGCAAACAGAGGGGGGTGCGTGTGTTTGGTATGAGGGGAATGTAGGAAGAAGACCATTTCCTTTTAAAAATGATTTTTTGAAACTAATTTCATTCTTTTTGTTGGTGATGGATTGGAAAAAGGCAAAAATTGGGTGATTGCTTGGAAAATGCAGGGTTTGAAGAGTTGCTTGATCTTGAAACGGAGTCACAGGAGGCTGTATACATCATTCGCTAGCGCAAGGTCAGTTACTTAGTTTCTTCATTGTGATCTTCTTGCCATGATTATAACAAACTCATCGCTATATATCCATCATACAAGTAATGGACATCTTGGCCAAAAGGGTTATTATTTTAGTGAAGCTGATATAGCTCGGGTATATTTTGGAACAATAATGCAGCTCAAAGTGATCGGTAATAAGTTGGAGACTTGCAATAAGACGGTAACTTTGTACACAATATCAACATTAATATATGAATTCACATTTCCTTTTGACATCATGCAATGGCATTTGTTTCTTTTAGGTGAGGTGTGCTCAAGACGCATACAGAAAGCTACGCACTCATCATCACCGTTTCATCGCACACACCAGCGGTGGTGGCTTAACCGGGGTGTCAGACGGCGGCGTTTACTATAGATCATTTGGTTTTGTGCTTTGGGGGTGTCAGACGGCGGCGTTTACTATAGATCATCGCAAAATCGGATCCGGATCAGCATTTAGATGCATGAGTAAAAGAGAGAGTGAAGATTGGTCTTCTTTTTGTACTTAATTCTTAGTCTACATTTGATATGTTTAACGTAATGTATCGGTTCTGATCCCTAAAATTGATTTGGATTGCAGCTACTCATGTGGATACTCAAGAAATTGTTGCTGAAAAAAAATGGTAATGTTTAGTCTTATGTCGGATGATTGGCGTGCATCTCTGCTTTGATCCTTGATGTTTTCTACAAGTTTATGTTACACTTTTTGTTTATGTAAAATCTTTAGGGGAGAAGTTACGGGGAGAGACGGAGAGATCTCGGCGCCAATGTAAAGACGGGAAAGTAGATTTTGCTGTTGAGATTCTGAATCACTTGAGTTGCGAAGGGTGTTCGCCTGTTTTGATCACGTACAACACTGTGATAGACGGGTTGTCAAAGATTGGTAAAACAGAGCGAGCGATTATGCTAATTGATGAAATGAAGGAAAAGGGGTTGCAGCCGGATATAATCACATATTCGTCGGTTGTAACCCCACCCCCCATCCCAGACCCATGTATTAGATGTTGCAGCAATAACAGGACACTGCATCTGTGATATCAGGTCAGAAAGTTCCGCACCAGCAGAGCCCAGCAGAGCTTCCGACCCCCAACCCCAAACCCACCTGGAGTTCTTTTCATGTTACTTATAATACATTGTTACGCTGTCACCGGAGCCGTCAACTGACTCGATTGAAGGTTTGCAAGTCCGTAATTCGCTCAGATTTGGACAGAGATGTTTCCGACATGAGAACTAATGGTAAATTAGGTTTAACTGTTATGTTTATATATGTTTTTACTGTTATTTGGTTGGATTAATAGTGGAATTGTGCTTATGGTTATTACTTATTAGGTTGTTGATTACTGTTTGGATAGTATATGTTTTTTGTTGATTTCTTACATTTTTGGTGGCTTAAAGATTTTAATGTGATTACCTTGTTATATATAAAAATTATAGATGAAACAAAAAGTGTATCTGAAAACCCAATGGGTATTTTTAAAAACTACTTAGTATATGAGATACCTAATAGATGATTACCCAACATGTATTAGGTCGAGTATCAAACATTACTTTACAACCAGGTTTTGGCTAAAGTTAGCTATACTTGACTTATAAAATATTGGATGCCTTTTACTTAAGTTACAAAATGATTACGGGTCTATTTGGTATGGGATAATGGAATGGATGTCAGAATAGAATAAACAAGGTAATGAATTAGATAAAGTAATGAAATAAATCATTACCATTCTATGGTCTTGTTTGGTTATCTTATGAGAATGGAATAAATCATTACTTTGTATTGTTTTGTAGACAGGAAAAGACCAAAGAATAAATCGATAGTGATGAGTACTAGCGGCGTCCTTGACAGTGGGTGTCGGCGGTGGGCGGTGACAATAGCGGCGACGGTGATGTGGTCGGTAGCAATGCGTGGAAACAGGGAATGGCGACGACAGTGGTAGCAGTGCTCGGCAGTGCCACTGGTAATGGTGGTTGCTAGCGGCAGTGGTGGTCATTGGTTGGTAGTGGCGATAGTCGATGGGTGGCAACAGTCAGTGGTGACAGTAGCGGAGGGGAGTGGTGGTCGGTGGCAATGGGTGGGGACAGAGAGTGGTGGTGGTTGCGGTGGGTGGCAATGGTCGGCGGTGACGGTGGTGGTGATTGGTAGTAGTGGTGCCGCCGGGTGGTGGTGGTTGTGGTAGTGGGTGGTGATTGTTAGTCGGTGGTGATGAAGAACTATAAAAGGAAAAAAAATTGGGATTTTTGAAGGGAATGAAATTAAGAAGGTAATTGATTATTTTATTACCTTGACCAACTAAACATATTTTTTATCATTCCATTCCATTGCTCCATTTTATTTGGTCTCTCATCCATGTATACTAGACACAATCTAAAGGGTAAGGTTGAGGTTAATTTAACTAACCAATCATTTCTTAAAGCTTGACTTATTCAATCAAGTAAAGGTTCTTGGTTTTATACATCTTGTGACATCATATTTTAAGGATGTGACATCACATTCTAAGGTATGTGGTAACCTTTTATTGATGTGTGATGTGGACCTGGGTGTATAAATCCTAAATTATGAGTGTATGATTCTAAATACCTAATGTAAAAAAATCAACCATCAACTCAAATCACCTGGTTTAGAGCATTCACATCCCCTCCACCAAATCTCACCCATCAAATTACACTAAAAATCACTACTTCACCTCTAAATCTTCTCTCTCCTAATTAAAATAATAATATTTTTTCATACTTTTATCATTACATTTTTTCTCTCCTCACTCACAATTACTTACAAAAATATTAAATACATATAGAGGTGAATAATAGTTTTTCATATTTAGAGTGGAACAGTACTTCTACCAAATATTTTCTCTCTCCCCCACTCAAAACCACTTACACTCACCTCATATAATTTGATAAACACACTCATATACATTTGGTGGATGTGATGTGAATGCTGGTACACACCAAAAGAGTTTGGAAAGAGGTTTTAACAAAATTCATAAACTTAGGAATCAATTTTTTCACAAAAAACCAAGGAAGTAACACCCTGGCCTTAAGGATGCAAAAATTATTTACTTATTTGGGTAGTTTTTAAAAATATTTACCTTTTTGGGTAGATTTAGTTTAATAATGTTATTAGTTAAAAAAACAAAACTGAAACATGCTATATTTCTCACGTTCGAAGTGACCATCAATCTTCCTCTTCCATGCTCAAAAAACCAGTAATTCAGACGCATGTGATTCGATTCATACTCGATTCCGACGCCTTCGATTCATACGCACACAACTAGGTTTCAAACGATTCTCGATTGTAATTTTTAGTTTGGTTTGGTCGTTCGATATAAGCTTTCTGGTTTTAAAAGCCTTAATTCGATTCATCCAACTCGATTTTGATTCTGGTTTGGAACAATAAATATTTTAATGTATGTTTTCTGCAATAGCCAATATTTGATGTTCAAGAATCACACTAATCAACGTTTTAATTTAAAATGACTCTTTGTTGTAGCAAATCCTAATCTATATCAATATTCTCAATATACTTAATCTTTTTGGCAATAATCTGTTTACGTCATAAGCATGCTTGCCGCACCATCCAAACAACATTTAATAATCTATAATCAAGCTGAGTTTATGTATGATTATGCTTTATAAACAACAAACAAAATTGCAACAAAAGTTTTGTAGTCACTGTTGCAATTTTGCTTTTTTTTTTAGAACAAAGTCTCACTGCATCATCACTCAACTACATAATGTTTTTATGCCAAAAAAAAATACAAGTTTTGTGATAAATTATACGATCTCTGTATATGTCACAACGTTATATTTGTTATAAACTTTCTGCAATTTTTTTTTTTTTTTTTTGTGGAGATTTATTGTAGAATTTTGGCAGATTTACGTATAATTTTTCAGATTTTTTTGAAGAATATTTACAGATTTTTATATAATTTTTCAGATTTTTGGCAAAATTTTTGTATATTCTTTTACAGATTATTGTAGAATTTTTGCGAGATATATACAAAAATTCATAAAGAGATACATATTGGTAAACCTTAACAATAGATTAGGTAAAATAAAAGGGAAAAAGAAAAAATACGCAAAAAGGCAAATACTTTTAGAAGTACCCAAATAGGTAAATATTTTTTTAACTAAACCTATTTGGGAAAAAAACTCAATAAAAGTATTCTATCTTTGGTTTGGCGATAGGAAAACAGAGTCCAAAGACAATGGATAGCGGCAATCTATTATATCGGAAAGTAACCGCAATTGCTAGCGGAGAAGCTCACACTCTGGCTCTCACTGGTAATACATATATTCTTATCTAATCTGGTATATGTTATTGAGACTCTGTCTGTAGTAGTAGTATTAAAAGTAGCAATTGATTTGTGTAATATTAAATAAATAAATAAATAAAAATGGTGTGTTAATTTTAATTGGGTTGAAGGTGATGGTAAGGTGTATTCATGGGGCAGAGGAAACTTCGGGCGGCTGGGCAATGCTTCAGAGGCCGACCAGCTTTCCCCCCTCAAAATCGACTTCAATTCCAATTCCGTCAAAGTTGTTGGAATCTCTGCTGGCGCTTATCACTCTCTAGCTCTTGCTGGTAATATAATATTAGTATATCCTTTTTTACCTTTTTCCTACTTCCTAACATAACATGTTGTTCTATTTTCCAATATTGTGGCAGATGATGGTTCAGTTTGGAGCTGGGGCTACAATTCTTGTATCCTTCCTTCCTTCCTTCCTTTCACATCATACATACTTCTTCTACACTTCCAGTCTTATCAATATTTCACTACTTTACTAGAATTTATATAACTCAACTCTGTGTCAGTATGAAGAGGACGGCATTTGAAAGGGATCTTTGTGGTGTTAATGTTATATTTTGCATCCTTGACACTAAGGTAGATGGACAACTTGGAATTGATGGAGACAACTCTATTGTTCCCTGTTTGGTGAAGATGCCAATCACACATGACAATGGAAAGGTATATTATACGCACCAACATTAACTTCTCTTGTTTTTTGAGCATCTACTATATATATATCTGAGAATCATCAAGTACCGGCTGAATACACATCATATTAATACTCGTATTAATATTCCCAAGTGAATACATGTAATTACTGGTGAATAAAATGGTTCCAAATGGTTCTCATTTGAAGTTTTGAACATGACACTATGCATACATATGTAGGGGATATCTCTATCTATTGCTACTCTTTAAGGGTCTGGGTAACATTCTTCTGCTTATCTATGGTTAACTAATTATTTAGGGAGTACAAATACAATAATCAGTTTGCTACTACTTACAACAAAACTAATTAATAATTTATAAATTGGTAACGAGTAAAATTTTCTTAGACTAAAGGGTGTGGAGGAGGCCTAGCATCCATGATGGTCCTCTGCCTCAGATGCCACATCAGCGTGGGGTGGGAGCATCAAGGTGATCATGGTGCAAGGGTGTGGTAGGAGCATCATCCCTCCCTTAAAAAAAGAAAAAACCAAACACCAATCAGGGTGGGCATGCCGGCGCTATGCCAGCACCACACCGTTCAGTCTTTTATCTCTTATTTCACTCATTTTTCCTTAATCAATATTAATAATTTTCCTACACCTTTTTAAGTGATGATCACATCTTCAGGTAATACAATCAGACACATAATGTTTTATTATGACCCGGTTATGTCATTCCCATTGTTCATATCATGTACTCATTCACTTTCAAAAAAATACCCCCTAGATTTCTTCAGTGAAAGCTGGACATATGACGTCACTAGCAATCGATGATCTTGGGCATCTCTGGATGTGGGGCAATTTACAAGGAATCTCAAGTGAAGTGGAATCTACACCTATTCCAACATCCATTAATTTCAATGGGCATACTGTGATTAAGGTATCATGTGGAGAAGGGCACATTGTAGCATTAGTTAATAACAGTGACGATCTTTCATGCTATAGTTGGGGCAACAACTATCACGGGCAGCTAGGCCTTGGTGATACAGAATTCAGGCCTAACCCTCAAATAATTGATAAATTCAACACGTTGGAAGCTTATGAAGTAGCATGTGGAGCCTCCCATACTTGTGTGCTTGCTTATACAACAAAGACAAAGACTGAAAGCATATGCTGGACTTTTGGTCGTGGTAGTAACGGGCAGCTCGGTCTCGGGACAACCCAAGATTCACCCTGCCCGGAAATGGTCATTGGCCTGCCCGGAAATTTGTTTTTAGTTTCTGTGGACTGTGGTTTGTTCCACACAAGTGTCGTTTCATCATCTGGGAATGTTTGGTCATGGGGAATGCAAAACGGGCTTGGGCTATGTCCTGAAGCTACTTTTGCAGAAGGTGACGGTGGAGATGCCCTTTCTCCTCGTCTCATCAATGGCCCAAATTTCCCACAACCTATTCAGGTAGCTTGTGGTGCTGCCCATACTATTGTTGTTGCAGAAGGTGGATACAAACTCTGGTCTTGGGGAAGAGGAAGAAGCGGGGTCCTTGGAAATGGTCAAGAGGTTGACTTTTTCTCCCCAAAGGCCGTGTTGTGGCCCCCACCCAGCGAAGAAGCGGCTCCAGAAACTGTTGGTAAGAAGATGGAAAAGGATCCTGAAGAATTGACAGATACGGAGAAGAAATTATCTGCTGCAATGGAAGAGATGAATATTCTGCGGTCAAAGCTTTCTGTAATGGAGCAGTACGCCAGCATTCTTCATGGTTCCATTTTCGGAAGGCCTTTTGATGGAGATAGAGATATACCAGTGTCGTTACGAGACTCACGGGGCACATTTGATATCACAAAAGAGTGGGAGAATATGTTGGAATCGTGTGATCGCGGTAGGCTCATACGTTTGCAGATGTTTTATCGTAACATGGTTGCAGGTGTTGAAGACAAGATGATGAAGCAAAGGATTAAGGAGATGCTCAAAGAGTTTCTCGGACCATCAGCAGCAGGTACCAGTCTCAATAAAACATGAGGCTTTTATAGTTGTCTTTTTGTAAAAACTAGTTGTTAAAAGTTTATTTATGAAGTTTTATGTTTGTTTAGATTATAGTATCTGACGATAAATATGAAACTGATGTGAAGTTTAAAAAATAGGCTCCAAGTCTAGGTTGAGCCTTGGCTGGGCAAGTTTATTTGTCGAGTTCTTACACAATAAGCTCCAGTAAGATTTTTATTTAATATGTTCAATCAGGACAACATTATTATAAGTATTATTATTCTTATCAAAAGTGGGTTTACATAAACAAGGTGATCCAATTAGCACCGAATTGTTATCAATAACCTGTTCGGTTGTTGATACAAATCATTTATTTTCTTGATTCTACGTCATAAATGTTTAAAAAAACAAACAAACAAACAAAAATCTTTCACTTCGGGTTTGTAGTTAGGAATTTTAATCTACTTATTATGCTTGTGTTGTAAATTTTTTTTTTTTAATTGCTTGTACAAAAACGCTTGATACTTTGGCCATATCTCATAGTTGATCCATTTCTCCAAATTTAACATTTTAGTATCGTAGGAACATATAATTAGCCACTATAAAAGATCTATTTTTTTATTGAACGACAAATTTGGGACGGAACACTGAAGTATAATCATGTCACCAGCGGAACCACTCAAACTTAATCATATCCATCTCCACTAGGCAATAATGCCTTAACACAAATTCAGGAAGAAACCCTATAAATCTGGGAAAACTCCCTTTGTGGGAATCGAACACAGGACCAAATTTTCCCACCATGACTGGGGGGTTCGCTCCCCTCTGTGTTATCTCGTTGTTTTCTTCACATGTGCTTCACAAGGTGTGTTAGTTGACCAGATTTTATGGCATTTTCTATCTCCATCTTTAAGCTGTAGCAGTTATCCGTTAAGTGGCCATAGTCTTCATGGTACTCACAATATTTGGAATTGTCAATATTCCGTCTATCACATCGGAGTTCCCTCGGCTTTGGGAACTGGATTTGCTCCGTTTTCAACACTTCGGACGGCGTTTTAGATAACGGAGTCCACTTATAATTCTTCCTTTGGTGTCCCCTATGATCACGAGACCCTCTTGAGCTTAACATGTTCCGTGCATCTTGCGCGGATGAGTACTTTCCCTCTTATGTTGTACCGGAAATTCTGGACCAAACAGATTGCTTTCCTTTCCCTTTGTTGTTAGAAGATGGATGATGATTACCACTCTGGTGCGTATGTTTGTTTCGATGGACAGAACGTTCGGAAGACGCATAGACTTTTGCGGCTTCAATCACTTCGTCCCAAGTATTCGGTACGCCATCTTTTCCGGTGAGGCACTTCATTAGATCGTCGTTTCTTACCCCGTGTATGAATGCTGCACGGGTAAGTTCTTCTCCGCAACCTAACTGGTGAGCCTCTTTGTTGTATCTGACGATGTAGTCCTCTAAGGACTCATTCTCGTGGTGTGTACACAATAGGATGTGTGCTTTATCTTTCTTATGCTTGCGTAAGTGTGAGAAGTGATTTTTGAATTTTCGAATAAGATCGTCGAAATCTAGTAGACTTCCGACGGGCAAACTTTCATACCAGACTCTGGCTGCCCCTGTTAATGTTTGCACAAACAGATGACACCAGGCTTGTACGGGCCAGAGTTTAGAACTGCCTGCGCAGTCAAAAGCATGCAAATGATCGTCTGGATCACGTAAGCCATCATATTTCCCAATCATACTTGGGAGCTTGCATTCTTGAGGCATTGGTGGCAGCGCTATTCGCGCGCAAAATTTTGATCTCTCCGCGAAGGTCTTTGGCCTGTAAGGCTTATAGAGATCATCATCTTTTGGTGCTGGATTGCTAGCAACCGATTTAGAACGTTGTTTTCGGTTGGAATCATGCTGTACTTCATCCTCAGATTCATAGCCGTCAGGTTCCTCATCCAGGTTGACGGGGTCCTGACCGCGAGTATTTCTACCACGGTCTCTGTCACACCACGCCAATGGCGGAAACATGTGGTGCAACGCTCGAAAGCATATCAAAGTCAAGATTAACACAAACTATATTTAAGTAGAAAAGATCATTTTATTAGGATGTCGAAAATGAGTATCTCATTACAATATTGCACAAAGCATTACGTAAAACAATGAACACTAAGTTTCAATGTGGGGTATTTCCATTTATGTTCCAACCAGATGGTAACAATAGATGAGACCCCGACCAGTATCTGACATCCCGAATTCCACCGCACTAGCCCCATATCTACTCAGCACTAGTTACATGAAAGATATGTTTAAAAAGACGTCAATATATAAAATATTGGTGAGTTCACAGGTTTTAGTTTCGTAATAACAACATTTTTACATCCTGTGCAGATCCAACACAATTTGTGGCCTTTGTAAGGAGTAGCTAACTCCTACAAACTATGATGATGAGCAATCCCCTGAGTCCCATAACCAAACCAAGACTAATAAATATGCCCCGCTCCAAGTCGTTTCTCAGAACCCAACGACTTAAGTTCAGAATACGTGCACCCCAGGCATACGCCGATGCATAATCGACGTTATCGATTAGGGGTGGGCCTTGTCAGGCACCAATAGTACTATCCAAATATTCCTTCGGTTTCATTTCCCTGAATTAATAGTTACAGTAGCGAGGACTCAACCCCGAGTGGCGAACATATAACAAAACTCAAGTACTCATCATGCCACTTATCACATTTTAACCTTTGAAAAACATTTCAACATGTGACAACATTTGACAAACATATCTTTCCCCCCAATTAAAACAGTAAAATGGGGTCGTGAAACTCACCTGATGTACAACGTACAATCAAATAGCAGAGAATAGCAAGTCCGAGGTCAAGCACCTACGAACGTCCTAGTGCGTGTAAGTCACTAAGTCTATAGCGTGTGTTTTTCCGGCAAGTTGTACACCCAACTCCCAACACCACCATTTACATATAATTCCCCCGTTTAATTAAACATATGCCCTAGGTCCGTTGGTGATGGATTACCCTCGTTACAAGTTACATTTATACTTTCATGATTGTTTCTTAACTTGTATAATATTATCCTCGACTCAACTTACTTAACGTATAATTATTTTCCCATTAAATAATTATACTTAAGATTTCGCCGTTCGATATAATATTTTTACCACTCGACTCGACTCACTTTACCGTATATTTATTTTCCCATTTAAATAAATATACTAAGATCTTGCCGTTCGATAATGTATTTTCCATGCTCGACTCGACTCACCATACCGTATATTTACTTTCCCATTAAGCAAATATACTAGGATTTTGTCGATTCGATATATTTATATATATATATTGTTTTCTTCACTCGACTCGACTCACTTTACCGTATATTTATTTTCCCATTTAAATAAATATACTAGGATCTCGTCGATTCGAATATATATATTTTCATTGTTAAGTCCATACGTTCGTTTTAACGTTTAATCGTTAGATTATTTACGTTATTGTTCTCCCACGAATATTTTCCAACACTTAGAAAAGTGTTATGTATTTTTCACCCAAATTATATATTTTAAATCCTTAAAATATATATATACTCATCCTTTTATTTGACATAATGATACTTTTCTCGTTCGTCCGTTTTTACGTCTTAGTTCGTTAACACGTCCAAATCCGATTACTTAACTCATATATATATATATATATATATATATATATATATATATATATAGTTAATTTTTCCCAAGTTTCTCAATATATGTATTCTAGAAATTTATTCACCTATTTAATTTTCTACACATATTACTTGGAAGTTTTATAAATACTTTTGTATTTTTAACTTAAGACTTGGTAACTTATATATAAAAATGCTCCAACACTTTTATATTCCCATTTATATAAAAGTGTTCATTTTTATATAAGTTCTTCTAAGTTTTTATTCGCACGCGATTTCGCCGTGCTTCAACATTAAACATGTACATTCCTATGCATCTTATGGGGAATTTGTTATTCTCTACGACATCAGTTAAATTAATCCAATTAATTTAAACATGCACTTAAACCGTTAATTACATATACCAATTACGTACGGAATCACATCGATTTGTGCCGGAGCTCCACCACGTACCGCCTGACGAGGCCCAGTTGGACGACGACCATTGTTGTCTTCTGGAGGTGACTCTGAGTCATCCTCCATCGTGCCAAAACTTAAAGTCTTTTGGATGTTAAGCTTAGCTTTTTCCATAACCATCTTTTGGTATTCAGCGATTGTTTTTGAACTTTGCTTGGCTAACCACTCAACCGGGTCTACCGGAGACTGGTTGTCTTGTTTCTTCTTTGCTCCTGTTAGTCCCCCCTGATTGGGTTGAACTGGAATGTCGAAGCTGGTTGTTTTTTAGTCACGTTCTTTGTGATGGTGTTTGGTGTAACCTCATTGATCTGATCGTCAATTATTGCATCTATTTCAGTAGTGTTTTTGTTTGCATCTTTTGAGGAAACCATAGTGTGACATCCGTCACCTTTCATTTTATCTTTTGCCCGATTTTAGTCCCTCTCATTTCATGAATTTACATCTACTCAAATCATTGTCTTAATTGAAAAATTCTTTTTTTATATAATAGTAAAAATAATAATAATAGTGTTAGTTTTAAACATTATAAGCAAATAATTAAACTAAACGAACCATCTATCCTAACCCATTTAACACAACCAACCAAACCCAAACCCTTTATAATAAAACCACAAACTTAGCCCACCAGAAGCCCATTCGGGCGGCCCACATCAACAGCCCAAATCCCCTAACCTTCCCTCTTCTATGTTGTTTTAAAAAAAAAAAAAAAATGTTGGAACCGGGACTCAGACCTGCGTCCAACACCTTTCAGCAACGAGCACCAACCACCAAGCCACCAGTCATGTTTAGTGATCTATATTGGATACAAACATACATAAACCTTCCTTGCATGAACAGTTGACTTTGGAAAAAGTCAACTGCGAATCTAAACATTCCAAAAACAACATCCAATCCACGTTTCGATTTGCAATTCGTTTATGGTATGATTGGACGACTTATTATGATTATTCCCCACGCAAAAATCACAGTTATAACATTCCTATTATTGGCCAATTAGACGCGTTAGACTTTATTACGGGTCAAACTTTCCAAATCGATTAACCGTATGTAATAGTATAAATTGGATGTTACTTGATGACCTTATTGTGCCGAATAAGAAACCCCTACCCTTAATTTCTTTCAATCTTTCACCAAAACGCGAATAATCAAGCTAGTTTGACTCCTTTGTTGACTCGCGAATAGGAAGCATTGCGATTGGTATGTTCTAATTCCTTATCTCTGTGTGTATATCGGCCCTTACCTAACAATAACCTCATATTTAATCGGGTTCTATTGCATTGTATATTTGATTCATTGTTTTAGGGTTCATATGGGGAAGGTGATACGCGCTGTAACAGATTAAATATAAATCAAATGAGAATCAATCACCAACTGATCAGTAGACCAGTTGGTGATACCTTGATAACTTAAAGGCACGAACCGGCTCGTGTCTGGGTTCGAATCCAGGCACAAGCTGTTTTATTTTTTTGATAATTATAGATAATCCTTAACAGATCAAACAACCTTTATAATTAATTTCAATCCAGATTTACTTGTTCTCAGGGTGTGGCTCAGTTGGTGACTACACTTGTGATAAATCCCGAACCGGCCAGAGGCCCAGGTTCGATCCCCACAACCAACAAACATTTTTTTTAACTCTTTAATTATATATTTAACCTATTAATCTTTTAAAATAGTTTTTAAATACTAAACATGGCTTAAAAATTCAATAAAATTTATTTTAAGTTATCCTGAGGATCAAGTTTATTATCCAACTTTTAGTTTTTCAAAAATAATTTATTTAATATATACTATAAATATTACAAGTTTATTCATTTATAATTTTAAAATTCTATAGAAATATGTAAACGTTCTTACAAAATTCCACAAAAATTATCCTAAACTTATAAAACAATAAATGTTTCAGAAATGATTTTTAATTTCAGAAAAACGTTTATTTAATATTTTTTAATAATTTTTACTATTTTTAATCATAAATAAATCATAATAAATTCATTTTTCAATATTTTTATACCAAAATTTTACATAAATTATTTTTGTTCATTTAGAACAGAAATATAAATTTTAATTTGAAATTTCTTTAATTTTAATATTTTTAGATATTAAAATTATATCTTTGACAAATAGAAATAAATATACTAAATATTCAAATTTTGAGGAGATAATTTAATAAAAATTATTTTCATACTTAAAAATCTTATAACATGATCATCGTTAATCAAAAACCTATAATAGTCTTTTATTTACTTATTTACCACATTTCCTTATTTATTAAACAATTTACCTAACTAATAATTAATCAATTACTTATCCCCAAATTAGGAACCCTAGAAATATTTGTAGACTAGAAAGACTTAAACTCATTTATTTCCTTAAACATAGGGTGATACTTGGCAACGTTGGATTACACTTATTCAATTCCACAAGACTTAACACCTTGCTAAGGTGAGTATTACTTATCCCCTTTTTCGTTTTTACACTTTTGGGGTGATTCATGCACAAGTATACAAAACTTGCACATTCACTTACACATACATTTTTCTTCATTTACAATTCATATACGTGTCTTGTTTATCTTTGTGCTTTATGTTTGAACATGAATGTAGCTTACGTACAAAATCATACATCTAGACATAACTTATGTTATGGTACTCTTTACATATAGAAGTAACTTATGTTACAGTGCTCATTCAGACATAACTTATGTTATGGTGCTCTTTTAGACTTGACACGTGTTAGGGTGCTCATTATCAATTTTACCTTATCAACTTTACATTTTGTCTTGTTTGGTTACTTATGTGCTTACATAATGCCTTGGTGATGCTAGACACATGAATTGTATCGCTTTTCAACTTATACTATATGTACAAAGCTAGGTAATATTCACCAACATCATATGTTGACAAAATTTATTTTTGTGCATTTTTCAGGATAAGCTGCTTGACGCTTCACATAGAACTTTGGACTTAGATTAAATCAATCACCTATCTCTATTTTTGTTGTCATGTATTTATTTTCACATGTTGTAAAACAATATTCAATAATCAAATATTTACATTTTAGTACCATGAGCTTTTGAACAATCGTCACTACGTGACACTCGATGATTCCGCCATCTGTTGGGGTGTTACACATAGTTGCTAGTCTGAAAGATTATAGAACCGTAAGGGATGGCGCCAATGAAGAAACAAATAGTCTTACCACCGGTTAGGGAGGATAAGATTATTGTATCTACAGGGTTGATCCTTCACTAGCAGCTTCGGATTGAGAGACCTGCAAGCAAGGGTTGATTGTGGGTGTGGAGACGACTACACGAGGTAGTAGTTTATGACAAAAACGGGGTGAATGGGGATAGTATCTTTAGTGATAGCTCTCCGGGTTAGCAGAAAGTGTCCTTCCTACTAGGGATGTGATCCCTTATATAGGAGTGGACGTATGCCACCATTACCCAAGTCCTAACCGTGGTTAGGTTGTCTCCATCACCCTTGATTATGTTAGTAAGGTGATTTAAGGAAAGCTGAATTCATGGAAATGGTGGAACGGTCTACTGCCTTTAATGCTTGGTTAACGTAGTCATTACCCTGATTCATGCATGGTGATTGACCATGCATGACTTTCGCCTTTGACCATGACGTGGAGGTTGACTAGGCGTGAATTACTCTGCTGGCTCCTTACGCGTGGGTTCCTTCCGCATTGTAGTGTTATCCGGGTTTGGGTACGCGGGTTAGCCGGTTTAGTACCCAATCCCATCACTTATCCCACTCCCAAGATATTAGAGTAAACTATCATTTTTGTTCGTATGGTTAGTTCACTTTTGTCACTTTCATTCGAAAATTTTATACTTATTTGTGGTGTTCTCTTTACTTTGGGAGTTAAAAAAAACATGTATTTTTCCTTTCCCACTCTAAGTGGCTGTTTGGCAACTTCTGTATCTGACCGATTCAGACATTTGTCTTATTAAGAGCTCATTAAGAGTTGAAACAAACAAACCCTAAGTTTCAATCTTTGCCAATTTAACTCTAAGGTTTCAATCTTTGGCGATTTAAACCCTTTGATTAATCTGATTTTTCCCTGCTATCTCAAAAGTTTTCAACTTTTGCAGTTTAAACTATTTTTTTAATCGTAACTCAAAGTTTTTCATATTTTGCAACTTACCCCCAACATTTGTTTTTTACTTTCAACTTTGCTCCATCATATTTTTCATCATTCGCAAGTTTTTCGTTTTCTTCGCTTTAAATTTTCTGACTTAACACGCTACAACGTACGTGTGTGGTTCAACGTTTTTTATCTATTTTTTTCTCGTTTGACTTAAATGTGTTATGAGTTAAAATAATTTATTGTAAAATTTTGTAACATATAAGTATACAATCAACAATTCTAGTTAAAATTAGTTATTCTAAATGTTACCTAACTTAGTCTATAATCAATTACATTGGTATATATTACTGCTTGATACGGCACAAGTTCGTGAGACAACATCCACATGCATAATACTAGTATTCACATCGATTTCTAACCGATCCTCATGTATTCAACTGTCACACCATTATTAGTATTTTATTTTTTCAAAGACATGTTTTTTTAATCTTGTAATAACTAGTGGTAATTACCCGCGCGTTGCCGCGGGGCGTGTTGGCTCGCGCTTCGCCACAGACGCGGCTGTTGTGCATACATGTTTAGTAGAACGCTTTATTTGAAGTCAAAGTTAGAAAAAATGTGTCAATGCTTAGCTAAAAGGTGGCATATTACGCGGACCAATATAAACATAATATGTGGACGGCCTCACGATACATCCACTCGATAGAACAATTGAATCATCTAGATCACTATACTGGTATTGAAAGTATTAGTCCCGAAAAGTGGCAAAGTTTGTTGCCAGTAACGATACCGAAGTGCACAAATTACGTTAACGATCGCGCATTGAGGGTTTGGTGGACGTTAAACATCGCGCGTCGCTGTAGGAGCTTATGTTGCGTGGAGGGTTTCGTGGATATAAAAGATAATATTAAGTTAATGTTATTCTCGCGTGGGCTTCAAAAAAATACTCGCAGCTAAAAGCTAAAAGTTTGGTGGTCAAAGTTAGAAAAAATGTGTCAATGCTTAGCTAAAAGATGTTGTGGTGGATGTGGCTGTAATGCAACTTTAAAAAAGTTGGGTGGTTAAAGTTTGAAATCCTAAAAGCTAAAAGTTTGGTGGTCAAAATTTGAAATCATAAAAGCTAAAAGTTTGGTAGTCAAATAAATTAGTAAGAAAGTTAGTGGTCAAAGTATAATTATAATATAACAATAAATTATAAAGTAAATATAAAATATTAAAATATTCATTGTTGGCTGCGTATCTTAATGAATGACAAAAGTGTCCTTCAATTAATATATAGATAATTGCAAAAGTCCTTGACCATAAAAATAGATATATTTAGTGACTAAAATCAAAAGGATAGAAACTTAGTGGTAAAACTTTAAAATCCAAAAAACTACTATTGTTAAGGATGTTATGTTTTAATATATATAATAATGTAATCTTTCTTATTAATAAAATCTACCTTTTTCATAATTTTTATTTATTTTAAAGGTTATATATATTTTTTTAAAGTTGAATGATGGGAGGAAAACGTGTACGTGAGGTGGGTAGGGCTGTACACGAGTCGAGTCGAGTCGAGCCGAGCCAGGCCCAGCTCGAGCTCGAACTTAAACCGAGCCAGCTCGGCTCGGCTCGTTTTTCTGGTCGAGCTGAAAAGTCGAGCTCGAGCTCGGCTCGTAAATGTTCGAGCCAGCTCGTTATATTTTTTTATTATTTTTTTTATTTTTTTTACAAATATTTAATAAATAAAAAACAATAAAATTACACATAATCATGTATATTTTTTCTTCTTTTTCTAAGTTATGGTTTATTTATTATGAAAAGATGGGGTAGATAGGTAGTATGAGCGGGATTTTCAAATTTTGAATTTTAGAATTAGGTTTGGAGCCAAAATATATTAGTTTCATCTATATATTAATTACACATACGCAAGCCTGAGTCGAGCCATTTGTCGAGCCATCGAGTCGAGCCACGAGTCGAGCTATCGAGCCGAGCCACGAGCCGAGCCACGAGCTGAACACCCCTGGCTCGAGCTCGGCTCGGCTCGAAAACAAAACGAGCCTCTTCGAGCCAAGCTTTTTTCGAGCTTTTTTCGAGCGAGTTTCGAGCGAGCCTCGAGCCGCGAGCTTTTTGTACACCCCTAGAGGTGGGGGTGAGGGGATGAGAAAGAGAAGTACTCCCCAACCCATAATTAAACTTGTAAATGGCGTGTATAAATGTCATTCAAATGATTGTGACACATTCATTTCCCTAAAATTTTAAGATACCGAACATTCAAATAATGTACATGTTTAAATGTCATTCAAATGATTGTGACACATTCATTTCCCTAAAATTTTAAGATACCGAACATTCAAATAATGTACATGTTTATATTATGTTTTAATTTAATAGGTCAGGTTATTAAAAAAAGAGAAAATGGATTTTAATACTCTTAACTATTGTCTATTGGCAGATGTCACTCCAAACTTTCACTTTGTCCAATAAAATTCCCAACTTTCAACTTATTTTCTTTCATCACCTCCAAACTAACGAAGGTCTAACCTGGTTAGTTTTCGTGGCCAAAATGTAAAAACCAAAACTTTTGGACATTTTTGAAACTTTTTATTATTATTATTATTATTATTATTATTATAACATATTAAAAAATTATTATTTTTTAAAAATTTTATAAATCTCACCCCCCCCCCCCTCTTTTCACAAAGGAGTTGGTGATGGAGGCCGGAATTGCTCCTTATTTGACGAATCAAAACTGAATTCTTCCATGTTTTGGGCAACATCATGTGTTGTGTCAGCAATCGTCTTTTTAGTTACACTACTCATGGCTGCATTTAACATGGTGAAAATACTCATGAAGACCATCAATTGACCACTTACCACCATCGACCTCAATAACCCCAATCGACCTACAACCACCACCACCGCACCAAAGACCACCACTGCAACACCCATCACCCCACCCCAACCGTACCACAACCACCAACAAAACCCATCCATCCTTCTGCCACCATCACCGGCTATCTCCACCACTATCACCGCCACAAAACCCCAAATTCAATCAAACCCCTTTTTTCTCTCTCTAAACCACCGTCCAACCATCACCAAACTTCATCTCCCTTTAATTATTGTTACAATTGCTGCTATGAAGAAAGGGTTCACGTTTCTGTGTTAGGGTTCACGTTTCTGGTATGAGCATGACGACGGTGAGGCAGTGGTTGTTGGTGGCGGTTGGTGTGGGGGTGGTCTGGGCCCTGTAACTAGAAGAAGAAGGCAGAAAGGGGGGGGGGGGGTTGGGGATTTATAATAAAAAGTTTCAAAAATGCCCCTTAAGTTTTGGTTTTATATTTTTGCCACGTTGAAGTTTTATTTTTTACATTTTGGCCACAAAAACTAACCAGGTTAGATCTCCGTTAGTTTGAGGGTGATGGAAGAAAATAAGTTGAAAGTTGGGAGTGTTATTGGCCAAAGTGAAAGTTCAGAGTGGTATCCGCCAATAGGCGATAGTTGAGAGTATTAAAATCCATTTTCCCTTAAAAAAATTAATTCGTTTGAGGTTATAGATTACGTATGAAATGTGCATTACCATGATGCGGTTATGATAGATTGAAGTAGGGGTGTTCAGAATAACCAAAAATCAAATAAAAACTGAAAACCGAACTGTAACCGTAACCGAAAAAACCAATCCGAACAACGAATTTGGTGTTTGGTTTGATTTTAACCGAAACTGAATTGCTAATTTGGTGTTTGGTTTGGTTTTTGGTTTTACATTTTTTTTTATTTGGATAACCGAATAAACCGGTAAAATAATTAATTATTAAATAAAAATAATAATATTTAATAAGCCATATATAATATACAAGCCCAAAATATTGAAAGGTAAGCCCAACCCAAAATAAAGCCCACCTATTTATAAGTAATATTCAGAGTATAAGTCTAATATCCAGGTATATGTTTCCCCATGATTGCATCAACCGTTGGTCTGATTATCAAGCTACACGATTTATATGTTTAGTATTAATATCTTTATTTTTCATATGCAGGTTCACTAGAATTGGAGAAAGATTTAAGTTTGAGATTTATTTATATTTTGTGAAATTGGCAAAGACTTATTTACTATTTGTAATTTCTATGATGTTTGTGTTTGTGTGGTTTGATTTTTTTGTTTATATTAATTGCTAACTTTCTATTCGGATTTCGGAACACAGAGGTATATAAGTTAGAGAGAAAAAAAAACTTCGTTTCAATTTGGATGAATTTGGTTTGTTTGGTTAAACCGAAACCAAACAGAATTCAATTTGGTTGAATTTGGTTTGGTTTTCATATTCCTAATTTGGTTTGGTTCGGTTTTTGGTTTGGGGTACAAAATTTTGAAAACCGAATAAACCGAATCGAATAAACCAAATAAACCATAAACCGAACTGATGAACACCCCTAGATTGAAGCGTATGGCTTGATCTTTTTTTCTCGGAATTAATGTGCTAAATTTATTTATTTATTATTATTTTTTTTAACGGCGTGCTTAATTACAAGTCAAAATTTCCATATCATCCTAGGATATAAAAGATATTTGTCTCCATCATGTACTAATTGGTTTGAGTAAGACCTACTTGAATTCATTTCTAATGACGTGTTTGCATTATCATTTAGTTGACCAGCCTAGTGATATCTTTAGAAAATGACAAATGACCATTATACGATGATAGATAGAAATTAGGGATTAGCTCGGGACGGTATCGGTATCGAACCGATA
This sequence comes from Ambrosia trifida, assembly GCA_028751855.1. Taxonomy (NCBI): domain Eukaryota; kingdom Viridiplantae; phylum Streptophyta; class Magnoliopsida; order Asterales; family Asteraceae; genus Ambrosia; species Ambrosia trifida. Next base: position 89,198,989 of record CM054124.1, read on the forward strand.
CCGATCTTGATAATACCGATACCGAAAAATCCAAAAAACCAATACCGATACCGAATACATACGGTACGGTATCGGTACGGTACCGGTATGGTATCGGTATTTTACCTTAAAATACCGATACCATACTGATCCCGTACCGATACCGATAATACCGAAACCAAAAATCCATAAATATGGGTACCAATACCGATCCCGAAACCCCTCGGTTCGGTATCGGTTCGGTACGGTATCAGAATCGGGATGGGACGGGATCGGTATTCGGCCTTGTATGCTCATCCCTAATAGACATAGAGTTGCTTAGGCTATAGGGTGTGGAGACATTAAATGCCATCTAGGATGCCACCTAGGATGAGTCTCATGTTCTCTTGGTTAGGACATAACAAGGGTGTGGAGACATGAAAAACCCATGTCTCTTGCATTTATTACTTTTTAATTTTTTAATATTAATTTTAGTTAGTTTTAAAAGTAACAAATAAATAAAATAATGTTAAAATAAACACTAAATATTATAAATCAGCTTACGATGTAGCTAGCTCTTGTTGGTGCAATTGATGTTATATGGTATAACTGTCTGTAACACACGCAACAACATGTCTGTAGCGTACGCTAAACATTTTTTTTAATATGTAAATTGAGGAATTTGAATTTTCTTTCGATTATTAAATTTATAATAATACAATATACCTTTTTATTTTATATATTTTTGTATTTGTTGTTTTTTATTCTAATATTATCCACCTGAAAAAGTATGATATTATTGGTGTTGGATTACACGTAGGTTTACATATTAATTAACTTTTTTTATATATTAATTAAAAAAAAGTCACTAATCATGTTTACACGTAGGTAGCATACGTTAAAAGGTTTGATTTTTTTACTTTAACACCGGTTGCTTATATTAATTAAAACAAAAGTCCCTAATCATGGGATGAAATCTATGTCTACATCTGTTTCGTATGTAACAGTATAACTAAGTTGCATATGTTACACATCTATGTAGTTATATAACATGCCTCCTAAGTTAAGTTTGATAATCTTGATAACTAAATGGATAAAACAATATATGTTTTGTATCTGTTTTGTATGTTTTTTTTAATTCACATGGTTAACATATGTTAACACGAGCGGGGGGGGGGGGGGGGGGGGGGGGGGGTTACATGTAAATTGATGATTTTGTTTTCTTTTTGCAGGTGAACATATTTTTTTGCATTAAAGATGAAGATGATTATCAAGAATGAAGTGTAGACATTTTTTTATTAGTTTTTTTAGCATTTGTTGATTGTAATGGTCGTTTTAATTGTTTTTAGCATTTGTAAGAAACATTCTTATGTACATTTGAATGTTTTTTATCTGTAAAGTTTTTCATTGCTTTTATACAGTTTATGTGTTTTAACGTATACAACAGCACATCACATATGAGACTAGAGTCTGCGCAATTTTAACGTATGCAACACTACATATGTTACATATGTAACACGACGTCCTAACAGATTTAAGACAATGGTCACAAAAGTATGAGAGAAATGATGTGACATGTGTGGGGTCAACTTGTCATAGATGTTTTTTCAGAAAAATGTCATTTGACCATTTTGCCCTTTTTTTGTCATCTACTCAATTAAATGTAATAAAATAATATAGAATCAATCTAGGCCATTGATCACTTTAGATCAATGGTCTAGATTAAGTTTACTGGGTTTCTTCAATTTGAGTAGGTTTTTATTCTAACCATCCCATATATATATATATATATATAGGGTCAAGATCCTGTACAAAGTGTTTTTTTTGTGAGAAGTGTAAGAAGGTGTTTTGGCCATTGGATCATCTTAATCTATGGTGTGGATTAATTGAATGGCATTTTTGTAATTAATGTTAAAATTTTATTAATTGATTATGCCATTAAGGGTAGAATAGTAAAATACACACTCTAATTAAGTATCTCATTAAAACCTGTCTCTTATCTCTCTCCTACTATTAATTATTAATTATGATTCTCTCTCTTCCCCTTCTCTTTCTCATCAATAATTACGTGATTATACAATATGATTGTAGGTGACTAACCTTGGTACAAATCAGAAGTACACATGTCCACACATGTCGCATTAACCAGAAAAAAAAATATCTTCAAGAACTAAAGTGAAAAGTTTAATAAAGAAATTAGTTAAGTATTTTATTTTGTTTTTCTAATATCTTGGAGTACCCTTTTTGAAAGGATTATTGTTGTGTTTTATGTTCAAAACATTTTTTGTGGTTTTGTGTTTTTTGAATTTAAAACACATTTTAAATGTATGTATAGTTGTGTTTTATAGTACATTCTAGTGTGTTTTTGAATGTGTTACTGATTGTGTATGATGAAAATAAAACACACTGGATTATGAAGAAGATGATGATAAAACACACGGGACTGTTAAAACACAGTTGAGAATATGCTGATAAAACACACGGGTATGAACGTAAAACACCTTCTGGATGAAGCAAACAAATAATATGACAAATCAACGTGTATTATCTTCATGTTGATCATATCAATTAGTAATATATTTTGTGCACCTTAAAAATGTGATTGATAAAACACCTTGTATAACTAAACCCAATTACATAAATAGAATAAAAATAAAATGTTTTATAAAAAATATCAAAATCTAACTTGAATAGAATATAAAACACCCACTTGGTCATGTCTTCAAGCTTCCAAAATAGAGATACAAATACTCAGAACTTTTCATACGGAGTAGCATAGCTTTCTTTTTTATATCCAATTTGTACAGGTGGCTTTCACTAATTTCTTTGACCAGTTGGAGCAAGTATTGATTTGTTTAACTTATACCCTCGAACAAATATCCTCCGGTTAAGATGGCATCATCATCTTCACAATATGCTCACAGATGGAAATACGATGTCTTCGTGAGTTTCAGAGGTGAAGATATCCGTAAAATGTATAAGTAAACCCATTTATTTACATAATATAATAAAACACCTGCAAAATAGTTCGAACAATTAAAAAAATAAGACCAGAATTTTATTACTATTTCTTTGCAAAATTGATGAAGTGGATTGGTAGGGTTGAATATAAAATCCCTAAAATTTCTCATCATTTATAACTACATGATCATTCTCATAATTTGAATACTCACAAAATTACATTAGTACCCACAAGATTTAATTTAATTTGTGCCACGTGTCGCCTCCATGTTGCTTCTTACACTTCTCACAAAATTTAGGCTTTGTACATGAACCTATACCTATATATATATATATATATATATATATATATATATATATATATATATATAGGGGAGGGTTATCTTGAGAACGCTAAATATTGTGAGAACCGTGAGAACAAGTAGAAAAATCAATCAAAATCAATTTTTTTTAATAAAAACCTCATTATAATCAAAATACAACATTAATAAATGAATTTTCTTTCCAAATAATTCATCTTTTCTTGCAAAAACACTTTCAAATTAACATTTTACACATGTGTAAATGAAACAGTTTACACATGTATAAACAGTAAATTTACACATGTGTAAAAACAAATTATTTTCGTATACGTTTGAATTTTTACGCGTAAATTGTGTTTTTGAGATTGTATTTTAGTAATAAAGACAAGTGTAAAAAGAAATTTCGAATTTGAATGGTTTTAGATGTCGTTCTCACGGTTCGCACGAAATATAGGTGTTCTCAAATTAACTTTCCCATATATATATATATATATATATATATATATATATATATATATATTTGTGGGTTGTCTTTCTTCTTCATAAATGATGGTGGTGGTGATGGAGCAGGGGTGAAGGTTAAGAAGGGCCAGGGGTGGCCGTGCCCCCCCCCCCCCCCCCCCCCCCCCCCCCCCGTTTTCTGGCGCAGTGGTAGAAATTTGCAATTTTCATAAGTAAATTGAGTCTGGTCCCCACCGATTTGTCACTACCGATTGAAAAAATTTGAGTCCGACCCCACCGTTTCGCAAACCAAGCTTCGCCACTGTGATGGAGGTGGAAGGCGGAGGGAGGGGTGCAGGTTTGGGGGTAGTGTTCAGGAGAGAAAGAAAGGAGATGAAGTATTGTGTATTGTAAGTCTGTGTATTGTGATGGCTGATCTTTTTTTTTATTATTTATTTTAATTATTTATAATTTAAAATTAAAAAAAAAAACTAAATTAATAGAAATGAAGTACTACCTAAGAAGGACTATCCCAAACCATTGGTAGTTCTTTATATTAAACCTCTACAAAGTTTCCTAATATGCAATTACAGCTCCATGTTAGATTTCAAGGAAATAAAAATAAAAAAAACTGTAATAATTATTATTTTTTTTAAAGAGAAATTAATATTTCATTAAACCAAAGACAAACCAATTACAAGTGATACGTAGGTAAACGGACCACAAGTTGCGCCGCTACCCCTTTTTGTATTGCAAAACCTACTCTATTGAAAATAAAACATTGGCCCTTAGCAGCTGGAGAATTACTTTGCATAACTGTAATAATCAAAATTTTAATTAAACTTATATTTATAGGAAATAGTAATTTACACTAAATAATAATAAGAGTTTTCATAAATATTTAGTTATTGAAAAGTAATAATAAAATTTGACTTTCAAACGACTATTTCACCGTCGTGCCTTCGGGCGGGTGAGTGGTCGGGTTTTCCCGGGAATTGGTGGCAATTGGTGGCTCGGGTACTCTCGAGTACCTGATTCGCCAAAAGGGTGCCCGAGAGTGCTCGGAATTGATTCGTTGGCCGTTCAAAAAAAAAAAAAAACTTATATGAAGTATAAGATTTGGTATAAATAATAACAAAATATATGTATATATGTTTAACAAGTAGTAATAGTTTTCATATGGATTATTAAAAACACTAATAAGTAATAAGTATAGAGATAAGCTACACGATTACTACAACAGCAAAACATACGCCAAACATGGCTGAAAACACGCAGCGCCGCTCGGCTCTCAGCCAACCTCACGCCTCCGGTGAATGATCATAAGCCAACGACGAGCAAACGACACACGCTACACACTCCGAGCACACGCCGCACACCTACACCCACTTGTTGCACATGACACACACGCTCGGAGACGCTAGACAACCGACTTCCCATTACTCGCAACAAGCCATCCGAGGAAGAGCACAAGCCAAGACAACCAACACAGACGTCGCATACACACCACACACGCCAACCGCATGCTCTGTTTAGATGTCAACCCGTCACCCATAACGATAAGCTTCAAGCCTCTACTATAAATAGAGACGAGGTCTCATAGTAACTCTCAGCAAATGCTCTTTCACTTCTCTATCCCTACTCTGTTCTGTATAAATTTCCAGCAAGTCATAAACAACTCGGGTTAACTTCGATCCAAAACCGAAACATGAAAACAATCTCCACTCCGTAGCCACCTTTCACAACCTTTGCACCACCACAATTGACGTCACCAGCAACCAATGCTTTTCCGGTCACTGTGCTTGTCTTCCGGCCAACCGTTATTCCGATATAGTAGACGTCTCAAGTCCAAGGTAAAATCACAACCGCATACTCTTTTAGTTACTGTTATTGTATATATAAAATTTACATTGAGTCAAAAATAGCAACCGTATGGCAACCAGTATCTTCTTCATGTTCAAATGTAGAAGATAACTATTTCATGTTTTATTATTTTATTATTTAATTTAATCTACTATGTAGCTCACTAGTTTAAATATACTCAATTATCTAACATATATATCCTATTTTATTAGTAGTAGTAGTATTGTGAAAAGATAGGGAAATCATTTTAAAACCAAGTTAATTCAGGCTTCAGACTATATCCTATTAATTATACTATATAGTTATTTAAAGTTTTAGCATAAATTGTTACATTTTCAAAGACAAACGTGTCTTGTTATTTTATAAGCCTTTAAAAAGTATTTTAAAAAAAATAAAAAATAAAAAAGGAATTTTGGATTTGTCCAGGTAAAATTAAAAGTAATCCATACTACTAGTGAGTTCATTAGCTCTATGTATAGATAAATCATGAGTTATTACAACGCTAGTTTTATATAATTAAAAATTTACAAATACTAAATGTAAATCAAAAAGCACAAATTTTTCCAAGACTTAAGATATGAACTAAAAACCAAGTATTAAGTACTACAACGTGTAAAAATCAACAAATTACGAAAGCATGATTTTTGACAGGATATAACTTGGTTGTAGATAATTAAGAACACTCGTGTTTATCACTTTAGAAAATTTAAGGTACGGATCCTTACCCCACTTCTTGTGCTTTCATATTCAGTTGTTATATATATAAACCCATTGATTTTATATACCTTTGGAAACTCCTCACGTCTTTGAAGCATCAATTCATTTGGTTGGTCCGTTCAATTCATGTTCTTATTATAATATTTGAATTAACTTTGATATCATGCGATAGGATTAAGTTTGTCGTACTCATTATCGCATGTTCCTGGTATAAGTTTCATGTTGATAAGATATATATGTTGCTATGGTTATGGAATCATTTGAATAAGACCCTTTGTGCTCTGAAACCATGAGTTCCGCTTCTCGTGGAGTGTCCCACGAGCATGTTGTTGCGGCATCGACAACATGTGCTCCACCCATGACGGAGAGATCAGTTCACGGCGTCTCTTAAGTACAAGTGTGGTACATATGGCTATTAGGAGGCGTATGAATCGATCCTAGGATTTATGTATGTATGGAGATGGATAACGGGTATGCCAACTCGCCATCTCATGTGATAAATATGCAGGAGTAGCTACCTGCATATTATCACGTTTTATGTTTAGCTCATGGGTTCATCCGTATGGTACGATATTGTTCATTAAATTAAGTTGCTTCGCGCCGTATCATTCTATACGTCACATCTTGATCATGTTCCGGTAAATATTTAATTGTTGTTATTTTAAGCCTATTACTCCGTACTGAGCATTCGGCTCATTCCGTAAATTCTTTTGTTTCACAGGTTCACAGGTTACCTTGGGCGGGATAAAGAGAGAAAATAAAGCTTAGGAATAAATCTGAGGTTGAATAAAGCCATTTAACGGTGTTAGTTAGTATTTCAAATCTTAAGTTAGTTTATCTAATGTTGTATGCTTTTGACAAATAAATAAATGGAATTATGTCTTTTCTGAACCAATGCTATTGTGACACGTCAGCCCATCCGGGTTAGGGTGTCATAAAAACCCTCCGCTTTTCTAAATCTCCAAAAACCCATTTTATCTTTTTAGTAATTTGATTTTTTACTCTTTCAATTTCTTGTTAGTCGAGTTTTCTCAAATAATATGTGTTAGTTTACCTTTTTCAATACTAGTAGGAACTTGCACGTTGCAGCGGGGCTGCACCGTGTTTGGATGCTACTTTTAGTCTATCAGGTTGTTGGTGTTGTACATTATACAAACATACTGATAATGTGTAATATATAATCGGAAGGCGTACAATTTTAGTAGAAAGTATGTGTAGATGTTGTAGTAGAATAACATGTTAAGTTTGTAATAAATATCATTAGGGGTGAGCATTTCCACAGGAACCTTGGACCCGACCCGCGAGAACCTTGGACCTGAACCTTTTTAAATATATGGGTCGATTTCCGGTTCTAGATTTATATGAATTATCGGTTCCGGATCGGGTCGGTTTCAAACCCACGGTTCTAATATAAGAACCACAAGAACCATTTTCTTTCAATCATATGAATTATCTTTTTTTTTTCGTTTTCTCTTCTATTATATTTGTTGATAATGTAACAAATTAAACCAATACCGATCGAATTCTTATAGAAAACCCACTTATATACACGTAATCTTTGGAGTATAAATAACCAACAATGGATGATGTTCAAATTTACATTTCAATTAAATGAATATTAATTCCCATGAAACAATCAAACAAGAAATTGAAACTACCTCTACTTTAAGTTAAATTGACCCCACAATAATCTTCACCACCATGTTGATCATGAATAATATTATTATCTTCTTCTTGGCTAACATACGCAGAGAGGTTAATATACCTCTCTTGTTCAGCTCGATCCCTCCATCTTGCTCTACATATCACACAACTCGTTGACCTTCTCCTACTGCTCCTCTTCCATGCCAACAAGCACTCTTCATGAATAGGATTCTTACACGTGGCACACGCCACCAGCTTCCTATCCTCCCTCCCCATGTCCTCTAGACACACCGGGCACGCGGACCCTTCCTCCGCCCGAACCGGGGGCATTTTCCCATCCGGGTGTGTCGCGGCACGCTGGAGGTATATTTCCTGGAAGCGTTGGCGTATGGACACACCCGCAACGGCTTCGAGTGAAACCGGAGCCGTTAGGAGACGGATGAGCTGGTTGGGGCGGAGAGTGGTGCGCCAGAGGCATGGGTCGTCTAAGGAGACGGAGAGGACGCGGATATAGACGAATAATATGTGTTTGCATGGGGTGGTACGGTCGGGGCAAGTGCATGAAGGGGAGGGGGAGAGAGTGACCGTGTAGACGTTTCCGGTTGCGCCCAAGACAAAGAAGTCGGAGTTGGCGCGGTGGAGGAGGCGTAGGCGGTGTTCGAGTGCGCGTAGGACGCGTTCGGTGAGGGGTTCGGGTGGGTATTGGTGGTAGTCGGGTGGCGGTGGTGGTGGTGGTGGAGATGAGTTGGAGGCGGAGGGATGAGCGGAATGAGAAAGATGAGAGGGATCCATTATTTCGGGTTTGCTTGTGGGGTGGTGAAATGGTGTAGGGGGTTGGGTAATGTAGAGATATAGATTCTTGGAAGAGACGTGAACGGAATGATGAGGAATAAGTAAAGGGGATAAGTTAACGGTTGCCTCGTTAATGTTTGTATTAGGTTATCCGCAAGGCAAGTCAACTACTAGTTTAGTACCCTCAATCCAAAGACTTCACTTTGACTTTGTATTAAAATGGTTTAACGTTTTTTTTTTTTTAAAGAAATATAATTTATAATTGTAGTTTGTTATAAAAATCACTACAATTGAATTGAAGAGGCAGGGCATATGGTTTAGTATCGGTGTCCATCGCCCTGTGGCGTACATGATTTACTAATACAAAAATGATTTGGGTTAGCGTTCCTGTAATAAAAGGTTGTTAAAACAAACTAGTAGGGAACACGTGCTTCGTAGCGGGATAATGACATAAAAAGTTGATAAATAAAATAGTCATTTGAATATTTACTTTGAAATTATAATTATAAATGTAATATATAAATTCATAAATCAATAAAGTTTTCATTTTTTTTTTCTAAATTATAATTGCCCAAATGATATAATGCCTTGCCAAGAATCGTGCTAACTTAAAGATGTGTATACAAGAGATCAAATCTTGTGAATTGTTCTGGTTTACGACGTTTTCAGTATTCAAGATCGTTTCCCATTTTCAAAATCTTTATCAATTTCATGCTTCAAATAATTGAGTTCAAATCATTATTATGAAAAGCAAGATCATATACAATCCTTTACAACTAAAGAAACTTCAAATCAATACACTTATCTAATTCCATAATCCAAGTTTAGAAAATGAATTTAAGTTTGAGGCTGGTTTGTTTCTTAATGTTACGTCAAATTCTCAAGTCCTTGTAACTGAATTGGTTAAATGCACACCCACTTCTTTGATAATTCGCTTCATGTTGACAATTTTGTTGGGTTGTGAAGGCCTTGAGCCTGGTTTGGGATGGAGGCCCGTTTTGGTTTTTTGTTCCCAAAGTTAGAAACCCTAATCATGTTTTATATAAACCTAGTCATTGTAATTGTAATTGTAATTGTAATTGTAATTGTGTGCCTTGAGCTTAATGAAATAACCTAGTTGCAGCCCGTGGACGTAGGTCCCCCACTGGGACCGAACCACGTAAAATTCTTGTGTCGTATTTATTATTTTCTCGTTTGCGTGTTTAATCGTTTGTGTGTGTTGATTCCGCTGCGCCGCTTGATACCTAATAACTGGTATCAGAGCTTTGGCTCGTTGAACACACGGTTGGTTTGCACTAAAGACGATTCGCAAAGGTGTTTATCCTTTTCTTTTTTTACAGAACTTTTGGAGTAGGTTAGGGTTTGGTCGAAACCCTTGAAAGCCACCAGGCTAGTTCAAGATCAAGAATCAAGGTTTGTGTAGACTTTTCCAAACTGTAACGTGCATTCAAGTTTTTCTTTTGGTGTTTGTGATAAACAAAATAAGGAAGTAATATTTCCTTGGGGTTTGAGTGAGAAAACCAAGGGTGAAACAAATATTATATATATATATATATATATATATATATATATATATATATATATATAGGAAAAAGATCATTTAGGAACCAAGGTACTAGTTAGGAACTTAGGAACCAATCTGAGCCATTCATCTTTTAATCTTGATCTAAGGGTAGGATGGTAATTGAACAATTATGTTTTATATTTTAATTAAAAAAAAAAGTTGTAAACATGGAAACAAGATCACGTATGATTCAAATCTCCTAATATCACTCATTTGCATTCATAACTTCCAAAATTTTCGATCCAAAATTCTTATATCTCGTACGCTTCATTCAACCAGCCTCAATCGATTATTTATCTCGTACGCTTCATTCGATCAGCATCAATCTCTTAAAGATAACCAAGTGATGGATAATAATCATATACATGAAAACATTCAATCATTTTCTCATGATATTGAGGATCATAATACACAATCACAACCTTCTTTGCAAAATAGTGTTGAGAATCAAGGTATTTGTGTAATGTTTTTTTAGTTTTTTAATTTCTTTTTGTTCGCAATTAGGGTTTCATTTTTTTGCGAAACTGTAGGTTTGTATTCTAGACCCAGCAGTTATTTTTATGTACATCAATTTTTCAGATCATAAGTACACCGATGTATAATTCAAATATATCAGTTTTCAGATCATGTTACATTTTTCATAAGTACGCCGATGTACACTGAACACTGATGTATATTAGTTCAATGTTTATTCATCCATACATTGATGTACACTGAACACTGATGTATATATTAGTTTAATGTTTTTGTCATGAACACTGATGTATATTAGTTCAATGTTTTATTCATCTATACATTGATGTACAATGAACACTGATGTATATTAGTTTAATGTTTTGTCATGAACACTGATGTATATTAGTTTAATGTTTTGTCATGAACACTGATGTATATTAGTTTATGTAATATACACTGACGTATATTTGTTGAATATTATGGTACAGTACACTCTTTTTGTAGTACTAATTGGACTATACACTGATGTATAATTGTTGGAATATGAATATACACTGACGTATAGTTGTTTAATGTTATCGTACAGTATAATGTTTTTTGTAGCAATGATTGGACTATACACCGATGTATAATTGTTTGAATATGACGATACTAAACACTGTTCTATAGCATCAAATTTTATTGGGGTCTGATGTATATTGTATGTATACACTGATGTATATGCTAAACAACCTTTTTCTTTGTTTCAAGTTACTCTTGATAAGACCAACCTATCAGTTTCATGTGAGTGCATGGAATATGAATATACACTGACGTATAGTTGTTTAATGTTATCGTACAGTATAATGTTTTTGTACCAATGATTGGACTATACACTGATGTATAATTGTTGGAATATGAATATACACTGACGTATAGTTGTTTAATGTTATCGTACAGTATAATGTTTTTGTAGCAATGATTGGACTATACACTGATGTATATATCTTGGCATGATAATGTAGTCATTGAAATGGAACCAAATTTGTTGTTTAGTTATGAATACATATATACAACAGCATCGTATTAACACGTTTAATGCTTTTATATACACCAATGTACTTTTTACATATACACTAATGTACATGTACACACATTTGTCGTAACCAACAATTAAACTGCACAAAATTAGATGTACAGATGTATTAACAACAACGTAATCATTTTATGTACACCAATGTACTTTTTAACTTTAATTTATATCCATTACACCAATGTATATCTACTTAGAATTTTTGAAGTAACTCATCTTTGTTTGGCTAGTATTTTTCCCTATATACGTTGGTGTATATTTACTGAATTAGAATATTTCAAGAATCTAATATTTGTTGGCTTGTATTTTCCCCTATATACGTTGGTGTATATCATGGACAGGGCAGTCCAATGATACAAATTGGATGTTTCGCTAACAAATATAAACCATTAATATCATTCAAAAGTTTGATATGACCATATCATAAAAGTTTTAGAAAACTATCAAAAATAAACAACTTAAATTGTTCACACGAAACCATAATCACATAAAAACTTTCAAATCAACTTCATGTTTTTCATTTTATCCAGCTCATATGCCTCCTTCAAAATACGATCATGTTCCTTATTTGCTTCTTGAGTAGAGCCATTTGGATACATCTGGGAATACAAAAGAAAAAAAAAACAAATCACTTTTATACATCAGTGTATACAAAACTACAGTTGGATATACCTATATACATCAGTGTATACATACCGAAATGTGAATATACCTATATACATCAGTGTATACACACCTAAAGGTGACTATACCTATATACATTGGTGTATAATATAAGAGTATAATATTAGTGTAACATAATATCATACACATCAGTGTTTAATATCAGTGTATAATAATATCATATACATCAGTGTATAACCCACTATATATCACACATTATCAGTTTATTAGATTATACACTAATGTACAGTATGCATAACAGGTTTACAAGACAAGCGACGTATTATACACCATAATTGGATATACCTATATACATCAGTGTATACATACCTAAAGGTGAATATACCTATATACATTGGTGTATAATATAAGAGTATAATATCTGTGTAACATAATACTAGTGTAACATTATTCTTCCTACAGTTGGATATACCTATATACATTAGTGTATACGCACCTAAAGGTGAATATACATTAGTGTATAATATAAGAGTATAATATCAGTGTAACATGATATCATATACATCAGTGTTTTATATCAGTGTATAATAATATCATATACATCAGTGTATAACCCACTATATATCACACATTATCTGTGTATTAGATTATACACTAATGTACAGTATGTTACACATTAATAAGTGTAAATACGCTTTAATATAAACCAACGTATTAAAAACTATGTTTTACTTATCACTTTTGTTGACACAGTCTGTTATATACACCAACGTATAGTATACACAAGTGTATAATCAATTTTTACCGATAAAGCGTCTCCTACTTTTTTCACCTGGTAATCTTAATTAGGGTTTGGTCGATTACCTTTTTTATAAATATCCACCAATGTATAATATCAAAACTATATAACCTCTATGTTCGACAGGTGTATATTATGTATACACAGGTGTATATTCAAAATACAGACCTAAAATCGAATCTCGATCATTCTGAAAATATTTTTATTAGGGTTTCAAATACCCCTAAAATCGAATCTCGATCATCCTAAAAATTTGAAACTATTTACGAAAATCAATTGAATCAAACAACGATTGATAAACAATAACAATGATATAAACGACGATTGATTAAGAATAACAATAAAATTTCGCACCTTCATACGTAGATGTATATGATTTGTTTGTCTTCATTCGATTTCTGCACATTTTTTACGTATGTTGAAGGATACAAAATCGCTAATTGCTTTATTATTGTGGTGTTTGTCAGTTACAATTGATAATAAATAACCTATTAATAATCAAAATCCAAAAGACAACATTACCCCTTGATTTAATTAAAAATTTAATTAATGTTTAACATATTTACCATCATGCCATTGAAAATGGATGGATGAGATTAGTTCCTAAGGTTCCTAAGTATGGGTTGGTTCTCAATTGAACCCTACCCTATATATATATATATATATATATATAGGGGAATTATAAAGTGAAAACTCATTTGAGTTAAAGAAACTTACAAAATCCATCATATGGCTCACAATGTTCCACATCTTTGATTTCATATTTTAATAAAAAATGCAACAAGGTCATTAGTGTAATTTAACATATGTCCCCTTCTTTCTTCCCTGACACATTTATAGCTCCATCCTTTTTTCTATCATCTTCAAAGTTCAAATTCCATTCTCTTTCCTGAACATCAACCTCACACTTTTCCTCTCTCCTCTCTTTTATTATTCATTTACTTTTAACCAAAATCCACTCATAATACACAACTCCAGATCTGGGTAACAACATCGTTGCCAAAGTTTTAGATGAAGACGAAGCAGGCCACGAGAGAGAGAAAAAATAGAGAGAAGGATAGTGATGGCGGCGGCAGTGGGAAGAGGGAGAGAGTCGGTCGCCGGGGGTTCAAATCGTACTACTATAACAACATTATGAAGATGATAAAGATCCATTTTTGTATGTCCATTCGAACTACTGTAACAATGTTTTGAAGGTGATAGAGTGAGTGCTTTATGTTTATCCATTCTTTAATTTTCTCCAACAACATATCCATTCTTTAAGTTTTAGAAGAAGACGAAGCGTTTGTAAATTAGTTTTTGCATTTTCCAATGTATATGCTTCAATGATATCATTCTTAAATACATTTTTCGATTTAAATATTATTAGTTTTTTTTTATTTATTTTTTTATAGATTATCTCATTATTAAATATACATTTTTACAGTGCTTGTTTTTTGTTAGGTGCTTTTTGATATAATTCATTTTTTATTTATATTAAACTATTGGCTAAAACTAAACCATATGGTTTCATTTACAAAGTGAAAATTATTAACTTTGTAAAAATTATGTAACTTGCCTTGTTACAATGTAACCTTTTATATTTATCATATATGTTTTTTTTTATGAAAGACGATGTTGTTATTCATCGTATGTTAACCGTCTTGTTACAATGTGAAGACTGATAACATTTTGTAAAAATTATGTAACATGCCTTATTACAATGTAACCTTTTTTATTTATCATATATGTTTTTTTTTTTATGAAAGACAATGTTGTGGACCTGTGGTTTATGGTATGTTAACCGTCTTGTTACAATGTAACATTTTTTTTATTTATCATATATGATTTTTTTATGAAAGACGATGTTGTTGTTTATCGTATGTTAACCGTCTTGTTACAATGTGAAGATTATTAACATTTTTGTAAAAATTATGTAACATGTCTTGTTACAATGTAACCTTTTTTATTTATTATATACGTTTTTTTTATGAAAGACAATGTTGTGGTTCATGGTATGTTAACCGTCTTGTTACAATGTGAAGATTATTAACATTGTAAAAATTGAAAAGCAAAAAAAGAAAAAAAAGAACGTAATGTGTGTTTTGAAAAAAATAGGATGAGAGAGAAAAGTCAAATCTTGGAAAATGAAATATGTGACTGTACATGGCAGGATGTGAAGAGAAGAAAGAATGAATGCTTTCCTATTTTACCCTTAAAGTACTATACATTGAAAAAGTTATTTAGATAATAAATTAAGTAAATCAACTTTTAATCTAAGCCATTGATTAGATCAAATGGATGGATATGATAGGGTTTACAAAGTTTCTTTAACTGGGGAGGGTTTTCAATTTATCCTCCCCCTATATATATATATATATATATTAAAGAGAGAGCTATTAGGAATAGTCTATTTTCAAAACATTTTTGTTTTCGCCACTTTTTTTTTTTGTTTTCTTTGTTTAGTTTTTTTTTTTTTACATTTTTGCCACATTTTATTTATTTTTCCTTTCTTTAGGCAGTTTAATCCCCCATTTTTTCCCCGTTTTGACCACCAACTTTCGTCTCCGTTCGTCTGCAACACCTGATCTTTTCATCTCCGTTCGTCTACATTTTTTTTTACGTAGTTTTAATCTATGTTCGTATAGTATTTTCGTCTCCGTTCATCTGTGTTCTTTCTTGCCGATTTTCCTGGTTTTGGTCGTTGTTTCGTTGCTACGTAACACGGTTTAACACCTTCATCTCGAACTGATGTTAGCACGATTGTGGCACAACGCGCCACAGGATATATCGCGCAGCACGCGATTATTAGAACACCTAGTTTACTTTTGGTTCTTACTATTGAGAATTAGAAAACATATTTGTTCTTGGGGAGTGCTCACGTCCAAACAAAAACAAAAGATCGGAGTTGGCACTTGGACATTGGGGTTTGCGTGGAAAGAAATTAAGCTTGATTGTTTTTTTTTTTTTTTTTTTTTTTTTTTTGTCTGCGATAAAAAAAAAAAAAAGGTTAGTATTTTATAAATCCTTGAGCCGTTGGTTTATTTTGTTAATTCAATTGCAGTCGCTGATAAGGTTTATTCAGTAGTTGGTCGAGTTTGGGTTGCGGATTAAGTAGGATTTGTTTTCTAAGTTTGGGTTTTGACAATTATTATTAATCGTGATTGTATAACCGAGTTTTGTGATAACAGTTGGGTTGGGTGGGATTTGTCTATAAGGTTATTTGTAGGAGCAAATCGATTTTGATTGACAGTGTTCAATAGAACAGCCGTCAAGTTCAGGCCCGTGCCATTGCTGTGTTTGTTCACTATTTCCGATTTGTTCTCGTTTGTTTTTATTATAACTAAAGACGAGATGGTAGTAATCGAAATGTTAGACGGTTTTGAGTGTTGGTTGATTGGTTTGTCAAGGGAACTTGGATGTGGTACTGACGATGGGTAAAACTTGGAGAAAATGGAACCAGCTGGTTTGGAATGCTTAGGGTCTGTTTGGTAGGAGGTAATGGAATGGAAGGGGAATGGAATGGACGAGGTAATGGAATTGACAAGGTAATGGAATGGATCATTACCATTCCATGTCTTGTTTGGTTGCCACGTGGGAATGAAACAAAACATTACTTTGTGATGTTAGATAGGTAGGAAAAGATGAAGGAATAAAATCGGCGGTGGGTGGTGGTCGGTGGCGGTGATGGTGGGTGGTGATATGTGGCGATAGCGGCGGTGGTGGGTGGCGACGGTGTTGGTAGCGACGGTGGAAGGTGGAGGTGGACGACCGTGACGGTGGGCGGGCGACGATGGTGAGTAGTGGCGGTGGTGGGTGGTGGTTGGTGGCGGTGTGTGGTGGTAGCATGGTGGTGGGCGGCGAAGACGATGGTGGGTGGTGGCGACGACGGTGGTGGGTGGTGGCAACGATGGCGGTGGTTAGTGGCGGCAATCATAATGACGGTGGTAAGTGGCGGCAACGGTGGTGGTGGGTGGTAGCGTGTGGTGACGGTGGTTAGTGGCGGCAATGATAATGACGGTGGTAAGTGGTGACGGCGGTGGTGGCGGCAGCGGTGGTGGGTGGTGACGACGGTGGTAGGTGGTGGTGGCGGCGGCAGCGGTGGTGGGTAGGCCTGTAAACGAACCGAACGAACACGAACACAGGCGTGTTCGTGTTTGTTCATTTAACTTTAACCGAACACGAACACGAACACATAATCGAACACATTTTTGTGTTCGTGTTCGTGTTCGTTCATTAAGAAATTTGTCGTGTTCGTGTTTGTTTATGTTCGTTCAATTAAAACCTAAACGAACAGTTCATGAACATAAATGAACATAAACGAACATTAATGAACACAAACAAAAACAAGTTTAATAATGATTCATCACAATTCAACCAAGTCTAATATATCACGATGCAACCAAAACAAAATCTAAATTAGTAGGGTTGTGGAGTGTGGAGAAGAAGGAATGTGAGGCTGTGAACTGTGGAGAGCGGCTGATATCTTTAGAATGTTAGGGTTAGGATTAAATTTTAGAACATATCAAATATATTGTATATAATATAATATAAATTAAGGTTACTTAACCAAAGGGAAATAAATAATAAAAATAAAGTAAAGTTTAATTGAACGAACATAAACGAACATAAATAAACGTACATAAATGAACAAACATAAACGAACGTTCATGAACATAAATGAACGAACAAAACGTGTGTTCATGTTCGTTCGTTTAATTAAACGAACAAAAAATTGCGTTCGTGTTCGTTCATTTATCTAAATAAACGAACATAAACGAACTTCCCGCCGAACAGTTCACAAACAGTTCATGAACGTTCGGTTCATTTACAGGCCTAGTGGTGGGTGGTGGTGGTGGGTGGTGGGTTATGGTGTTGTTAGTATGAAGTGAATGAGGGATGGAATGAAAAAAAAAAAACATGGGGGGTGGATGGAATGGTTTTGAGGGAATGGAATGCCTTGTGGAATGAGTGATTCCATTCCTTTAACCAACCAAACACACTATTTTTCATTACCTTGTAATGGTCCATTCCATCATACCAAACGCTACCTTAAGGTATTCCTGCTCGGGCGTGTTGGTGACGATATAAGTGGAAAAAAAAGGTTAGTGTCAAGTCATGTGAACTATTGCTAGCTAGTTGGATGATCTTTCGGTTAGGGTTTGCGTTAACTGGTCGTGTGTACGGTCATAGAACCCTTGGTACCGCTTGCTTTCCATGAAAGCTCGACTGCTGTTATAACCATTTGCCTGTTAGCTGGTCTGGAACTGTGATGTTAATTCTTCTTCGGTGGTGATCAGTGTTTGACATTTGAGGGGATCTTTGTACTGGTACTGGGTGAAGGTTTTCGCTGGGGAAGTACGAGTGGAGGTTCGACTCATGAGTGTCGGTTTGGCATGGGTTAGGATAACATGGACAGTGGGAGTTAGGCGTAGCTGACTTATTGGGGCTGCATGGAGGTGTGGACATTTTTTAGAGTCGATGTCATTGATAAGAAATTCTGCTTCTGAGAATGTGTCGTGGTTTGATGCATTGGGACTCAGTGGAAGGCAGTGAGACTTTTGGGTTCGAGATTCTGGTATGCTTCATTTCATGTGACCCACTCTAGTGAAGTATTGTTGAATCTGTTGAAGACTTTTGGGAGATACTGGTTTATGTATCACAGGAAGAAGTGAACCAACTTCCAAGTAGTAAAGTCTTGGCTCGCTGAATCGGGTAGTGCTAAGGGGATTCGTTTTGCAAGCATGAATCCTGGAGCCACATGGATGTCAGCTCGAGCGTATTCGGAGGTTTAAACCTGGACGGGGATTTGGTAACAGTGGGAGCACGAGGGTTGATCCGGCACAATTACATAGTGGCGTTGGGTTTTGAGACCGGAATTCCGAATGGAAATTCTCTCCATGGGTGCTTGCTGTATTTTGGAGAGTGTTCTTTCCTCATGAGTCTCTGGAGTCGGTAGTGCGAATCAGTGGGAGCCGATTGAGATTGAGGATGAGTTATTGGCTGTTTTTGCCATGACTGGGTCTGCGATGACCGTATTGAAGCTGTTGGGAGTTTCAATGGGCCTTTTCAGGTAACTGATGAGAAAGGCCGCTGCAACTAGGTTGATTGGTATTTGAAATCTTAACTTGTTCCTGGAGAACTGGAGGCTTGGATAACTTTCGTCGTTAAAGTTTTAGCTTGTTCTTGGAACTGGAGGTTAGGAGGATTTCTGTTATTGAAGATTACTGGAGTTACTAGATGACTTGGTTAATTATTTCTTGGAAGCAGGCTGAAGTATTCGCAAGGCCTTCAAGTGGGAGATTGTTGGGTTGTGAAGGCCTTGGGCCTGGTTTGGGATGGAGGCCCGTTTTGGTTTCTTGTTCCCAAAGTTAGAAACCCTAATCATGTTTTATATAAACCTAGTCATTGTAATTGTAATTGTGTGCCTTGAGCTTAATGAAATAACCTAATTGCAGCCCGTGGACGTAGGTCCCCCACTGGGACCGAACCACGTAAAATTCTTGTGTCGTGTTTATTATTTTCTCGTTTGCGTGTTTAATCGTTTGTGCGTGTGTGTGACATCCGTCACCCTCGTCTTTCATCTAAATGACAATAATAGCCCTTCAAATATTTCTATTATAGTTCCGGTAAGTTTCGTCATTTTCAAAAAATTATTTTAGAGCAAACTAAAAAAATTTAATCATTTATATTTATTATGAATCGAGTATACGTTTTAAGCAAACGCGTATGTTGGAACGTCCTCCGGAACGGATATTATAAAATTTCAAGTTTTATAAAAGTTTTAAGTTAAACTTAGTTAACTTGGTTAAGTTTTATTAAGGGAAAACTAACTAAATTATAAATAATTAACTAAGTTAAGTCTAGAGGGACCATTCTTGCCAATTGTCCAAACTTTTAAAAAAAAAAAAACTCCCTCCACCTGCACCACGGTTTTCCAGCGAGTAGGCTCCGGCTGCCGGAATTTATTCCGGCCAAACCTCCGGCGAACCTTTAAACCCACCAATTATTGATTATAAATTCGTTTTTATTGTCTATTGGGCGTTTCTCCATCATAATTGACCAAAACCCACAGCTTTTAATCGTTTTAAACGCGCTTAATGGTGTAATCGTGTGGTTTTTTTTAAAACCGTCGACTATATATGAGTAATCAATTATACGTTACCAAATTTCATGATTATTTATAAATTGGTCATCTAAAAACAATCTCAGAACTTTAACGATCTGGAACCCACAAAAATCACCTCAATTCGTCGCTGAAAAGCTGCTCAAATTGCGACTTGTATCTCGGCCCTTGTTCTTCATTTTCGAGGCTCAAATCGTTGTTGTAGGTACGATTTATTGATGCCATTTTACTGGTTTATAGTTCAGGTATAAAAACCCCATATTCTTAGGTGCGATCTGGTCTTATATCGGGTCAATTGATAATGGAGTTAGGGTTAGGGTTCTTGGTAAGATATTGGGGAAGAAGATGAAAGTTGCAATAAGTGTTAAATAAATTGTTTTGTTTATAAAATCACAAATACAAGGCTTAGTGTAGTGGTTAAGGCTTGTTACCTCTACATATCAGGTCCGGGTTCGAGACCCATTCAGACCTTATTATTTTTTTGGTTTTGTTTATTTTTCCTTTTTGTTATTATTGTTAGTTATCATAAATATATATATATATATATATATATATAATATGTGTCTATCTTAAAATATTCATAATAAATTCACTTTTGCTTCAAAAATTATGAAAATTTAGGTATAGCTTCTTGACATCATAAAGAACATTTGCACATTTTTTTTTCTGAAAAATGTTTTATTTTTATATTTTTATTGAATTAAATTGTTTTAATCATAATTAATTGATTAAAAATTCATTTTTAATGATTTTTATCTCAAAATTTTTGATAAATTATTTCTAATCATCATGAACTTAATTAAAAATTATTGGTTCAGAAAACCTTTATTTTTATTGATTTTCCTATTTTCAATCATTTAAACCTAATTTAATCTCGTTAAATCAGTTTTAAATATAAATAAGTTTATATAAATTATGAGAAAATTATTTTAATTTTTTTACATCAGAAAGCATCTATTTTCTATAAAACTAGGATTTTTGGATCATGTCTAGTATTATTAGCCTTATTTACGTTTAAATAGACATAATTAAACATTTATTTATTTATCTTATTTAGACATCTATTTTATAAATACTTTTCACTTTTCCTATAAAATAGAAAATATTTTTATGATTGAAAGTATTTATTATCATGGTTGGATCTTTGTGTAACTCATAATTATTTATTTCAATAATTATGATTATTGTAATTATTTACAATAATTATTAAATTAATTAATCTAAATTCTTTGGTCTTAATTATTCAAACATATTTTTATCTAAATATTCAATAGGTAATAATTATATTATTCAAACCACACCTACAAATCTTTCATATATTATTGGTGATATACAACTTTTACATTAACGCAACTTATCATTAAAACCCTAATTCCCCAAATCGACTTAGCAAACCCTAATGCCTTAGACCCTAGATACCTTAGACTTTTAGACATTTCCTTATTAGTATTCTTACACATTATAGGTTGAATTCCTCGGAATTCCCATTACTTAGCTCACGATCGCTTAAGTTGGATTTTGATCGCTTTCGCAACTGTGAGTATATCTTTCCCCTTTTTACCGTTTTACTACTTTGGGGTGACTCATGTACTTATATATTAATCAAGTTTCAATTTCTTATACTTAATGCAATTCTCATGTGTGTTTGCTTTATGATAATTGGTGTGTCTATGACTTGTCAAAATCATTAACCGCTGGGCGGCCTAGCTTTTCAATGAATAGTACTATGGTATACCCCCTTGAGACTCTGTTGAGAATCTTGGTCATTGTCTTGTTAATTCATTATTCAGTTGGTTAGTCATGTGTTAGTCATTCTTCTCAGGTTTGGTTTTGAACGGATATTACTTATTACATAATTGCAAATGGTACCGCACATGAATTGCTAATCACTTTTCTACTATATTTATTTAAACAGGGTATGCTCACCAATACAATTTTTGTATTGACCAAAATATTTTGTACATGTTTCAGGTTGTTTTGAGACGCTTCTTTTAGGCTTTTGGATTTTATATTTCAGTTTTGTCTACATTGTATCTTAGCTAGACTTGTCACTTTAGAATTATTGTGTCCTGTAATTTCATTTCAATGTAATAAATTATTTAATCAATGTATTCAAATTTACACTTTAGTCCATGAGCTATTGAACAATCGTCACTACGTGACACCTCGATGTTTCCGCCATCGGTTGGAGTGTTACAGTGTGTGTTGATTCCGTTGCGCCGCTTGATACCTAACAAATTTAACCATCATCACATCTATGTTTCTATTAGTGCTTTTACTTTCATATTGTTAATGATTGCTTTTAGTGACCAATGAGCCATCAAGCACAACTAAATGATATCTGTCTATGAAGTTTTGTATGTATTAAATAACTACACACTTATGCTCATTTCATAATTTTCGCAGGCTGATATAGGAAGTGCAACTGAATTCATGCTTACACAATTTCAATTTTTTAATTATGATTCACTTCTAAAATAGACATCCAAGCACCCTACTTACCCTCTTGTTCATATTTCTACAACTTAAGTCAAACTAATAAAAAAGATCACATAGCTAATTGAAATAGAGAAACTCATACCATATTAAACTAACAACTATTAGTGAATACGGTTGTTGAGAAGTGCTCTTGTGCAAAATGTGATGATCGACCTGATGCTTTTAAGTAACCCATTGACTAAGAGATATATCAACTCCAAATTCACAATAATTCTCAAATCACATTTACATAGAGTAGAGACTAAATCAACCCATTTAGCTCTTGTACTATTAAAACTGTCGTTAACCCATCCTGCATGAATAAACCCACGACATTAGTTCATGAATTCGGCTGCTCAGTCTCGGATTTGAAAAGCAGCAGTAGCTACAATTGTTCCGGTGTAGATGCCGATGTTCGGTGGTGCGGTTCGATTTTGGTTTCCATTCATAGAGCAATAGCATAGTGACAATATATATATATATATATATATATATATATATATATATATATATATATATGAAAATAAGAGATGGCGGAAATGATCGCGGCTGGTCATAGAGCTAACTACGACGAAGTTGGTGCGGGAGTGATGAAATGAAAGCAAACGGTAGTGATCAAATACAAACGGCGGTTTGCGAAATTTCAGAGTGGCGGTGGAAATCGCATGATCTTAGTTTATGTTGCCGACTTGTGAAATGAGCACATAATAATCGTGATTATATAGGGATCAAATCAAAGCATGTGCGTTAGTTACAAATTGTGAATGGTATTGATTCAACCTGTTGTTAATAACAATAGTGGGTTATGAAGATGTAAAGTCACGACGACTGTTAATAATAATCGAGGGTTACGAAAACGTAAAGTTAGAAGACGGGTCCAACACCTTCAATCATTTTCTCCTAATAAATAATAGTTTATTAAATATGTCTCAAAGATAGAGTTAAAAGACTATTTTGTCCATCCAGAATTTTTTATATAATAGCAAACACGTGTCGTATTTACGTATAATATCTTTATGTTAGTCCAGTTTACCCAATATTTACCGATGTCAGTTCGTTAACGTTAAACATGCGCAATTCTTGCTTTATAGGCATCAAGGCGTCCACGAACTTTGAAAAGGACATTGTAGGACTTGTAACGGCTTATATATTCAAAATTAACTATAAACCATGTTAATTGCAAAAATGCAGTTAAAATTACATCGGACGTTGATCGGAATTTGCCGGTTGTCACACAGAGTCTAGATTATATTACATGAGATATCTAAGTCTACATTGACACAAAGGAATTATTCAAGGAATGTTGCATCTATGTTGGTAGTTGTTGAAGAGATATCTCAAATTTTTGATTTCATCAATGAACGATGCACCAATCATATAAGCACACAAAACAAGAAGGTGGACGAACTAATATGTCCGCATAGGGTAAGAGAATGTTGAAAATAGAATTGTTTGGGTCACCAATGAGGTCGTATGCCTTGTTTCAAGGTGTTTATTGGTGAAGAAAGAAGGAGAGCAAACACTAAAGAAGGAAATCTGAAAATTTGATAATTAGTCTCAAAGAAAAATAAGCTAACCGCAAAATAAAAGAAGAACAATCAAAAGGTGGGATACCTGAGGCTGGGTGTCGTGTAGTCGGGAAAGGGTTTGGGGAAGGTCCATGTCGGGCGATACGGTCGAGAACACTGTACTCCCAAATTCCTTTTTATCTCGCGTAATCTTTTATGCCAATATCTTCACTCATAAGTAACACTTGGTCTTCCATGTATGCAATATGTTCAATGTTCCACGTCAAATTTTGGTCTTTGGTATTGTGTGTAATTTCAAACACACATCATTCAGAAAGAAGGGTATAACCATTTTTTAGGAATTTTGTCACAAGTTCCTAGTGAAAACTATAGAAAAAAATAAAAAGAAGGAAGATCTTTACTAATCATGGTGCATAGGAATGATAATAAACACACGTACAGTTGATATATACCATATACCCTTCAAACTAGACTTAGATCCTCTGCCAAAGCTCGTATGGTGAAAATTTTATATATCAATTTTTTCCCATAATTGGTTTACGCACATGGATGTAAGATTAACCCCATGGAAAAAAACTAGCCCCAACTTTACACAGATGCCTCGTCTCTCCCTTAACAAACTTTTTAACCACATTACTTGGAGATACAACGTGTTAGAAATTTTAGATTAGGCTTGAAAAGAATACGAGAAAATGAATTTGCTTACTGTAACTATCGAAAGAGGTGGCGACGATCTTCAACACATCCTCAAGCTAGTGCACTTGCCAAAGCATTGGTGATGGAGAAGTTGACATCACCAACTAGCAGGGATGCACTGGTTTTTTGAGTACTCGAATGTCCACTTGCCCTTTACTTTCATTAGAGCTGTCATTTCAAGAAAAGCGTTGGAAACGATGAAGGTGGTAGAGCGGGATTTTCAATTTATGTGAATGATGTATGTGGGAGAGAATGTCAACATGCTAGTTTTCTAAACGGTAACACCCAGGTGACCCGTGGAATAAGGAGGAAAACACCCAGAATTCCCCTGGGCAAAACTCCCCAAATTCCAATACATGCATATCTTGCCTGAATTAGAACCTGAAGGGATAGGGTACCTAATCCCGCAGAGGATTAAGACTCTATCCCAAAAAAGTCTGCGGAATCTCAACAATATCACAAAGGCCTAGAGTCCACGGGATGTCTGCTCGGAGATAGTTGACCCGCAGACTATAACACGTCATAGATTCCTTTGCACGAATGACTTCACCAACATAAAGAACTACTAGCGCGTGATACAACACGCAAGAATATTCCACCAAACCTTTATGATACGAGGATGTACGGCATACAAGGAATAAAGAGGACCAGGTCAAGCCCAAAGCGCACTCTGCGCCAATCAGATGATAGCACGTGTCAGGGGTGGTCCAACAACCCCTGACATAAGGACAGTGACGTGAAAGATCCCATGCCCCCACCATGCTGAATGCACAGTACACCTCAGGACACTGTGCATGCATGTCCAACTGCCACATATGTCACTTCAGACGCCACAGGCATGTTTGCCACGTCGTTCGCAGTATGAGCACCATCCGCGCCCAATCAGAGGCTGCCACGTGGAGATATCATAAGGCACCATCCATACTCTCTCACATCAGCATTAATGGCCTGGTCTTCCCACCATTTTTATAGATGAAGACATTCGGGCCGGTCAAAGGCCCAGAACCAAACACAAGGCTTTATGGGCCATGCCCCATGGCTCATAACATCTCTTATAAATAGAAGAATTCTTCTTCCATGCAAATAATCCGAAAATACTTATCTTCATACAAGAGCTAGAATAGAACCCATTGTATTACTTGTTGTAATCCTCTCAATAATACAAGTCAGTTCTTACAGTGGACGTAGGCTATTACAAGCCGAACCACTTATATTGTAACACCCCAACCGATGGCGGAAACATCGGGATGTCACGTAGTGATGATTGTTCAGTAGCTCATGGTGAATAATAAATTTCATTAAATGATTTAAATAAATTACATACAATTGTTCTACAAGAATTCGTACATAAAATTGAATAAAACTATGCACACATCTTCAAGCAATAACTCAAATCTTCAAACAAGTGGAACCTGAAACATGTTAAGTTGAAAATATTTTGGGTCAACAAAAGTTGGTGAGAATACATAGGTTTTTGAAAATGATTGATAACAATAGTTTGTACAACATTTACAGTTGTATGATGATAGAGTATGATACCGACATGTAACAATGCGTCTTTGTACAACCAAACCTTGTGTCGACTGTTGACTAACTCGCAAGTTAGTTAAATGTTGTTACTGTTATCGATCATCCCTGAATTTATGCGGGGGATGGGTTTGTCAGACCTATAGCGCTATAATCTAAACAGGCGGCTTGATCATTTAATGATTGTACTGTGTCTTTTTGTTACAGTCAAATGATAGAATGATGATGTACTTGAATCACAAGTAAATATGAGTAAATAATAGTATAAAATGTTTAAACATGTTTCACCCCAAAAATAGTGAAAATAGAGAAAATGGGCTATGTAAACTCACCTTGATTGCTAGTCTTGGATATGCTAAAATGTTGCAATTTAAAATAGGCAAGATCCCGAGGTATTATCCTATTCAGATAAAGAACAATTTAGAGTGGGACCTAATCGGGTCTATGTTGTCAAGATCCAAGGAGTTCTAGGGTTCCTAATTGGGGAAAATATAATTCTTTGTTAGAAAGTTTCAAAAATAATTTTGTATATTTATTCTTCTATTTTAGGGTGATAGAATGATCAATTGTTTAAAACAAATAACACTTTAAATAAGTTAACAAAAAAATTTTCAAGAAGATAAATAAATAAAATATATATATTTGTTCTAAATCACTAACAATATCTAGGAATTATAACGTATTAATTATAACTAAAACAAGAAATAATGGTATATATTAATTATAACGAATTAATTATAATAAAATGGTTTTAAGAAATTGTTAAAAAAAAAAAACGGTTTGGCCCGGATTCGAACCCGGGACCATTACTAGGCCAATGACTTCTAAAGTTAACAACAACCAGTTGCACTGCAATCTGTTTTGTGATAGAAATCCATTCACAAATAATTTTAAACACTAATTATTGTGTAGAGTAAAGAAAATAAGAAGAAAAACAGGGGTAGAGAGGATCGAACCCCTGACCTGCCACTGTTCAAGCATTAAACCCAAAGCAGACGTACCAACTGGTCCAAGGGTCTGTTGGTGTTTAAATGGATTTCAATAACCTTTTATAATAACATTCAGACGAGTCATCTTCCCCAATATTCAACCTTAGAACCCTAGATCCCTAATTAACACAATTTCAAACAGAAAAGCCCCGAAATCATGGGGCTAATACTCAGAAAAGAATGACAAAAAGCATGATGCGTTTAATTTTGTACTTACAGATCACGAAGCTCTTGATTATTAGAGTCAACAGAAAAGTCAACACGCCTAGATTATGAGTTACTGATTGTTTGTGTGGGACAATAGAAAGAAAAGAGTGTGATTTCGGACCACCCTAAGAAAAGAAATGCGTTCAATTTATAATACAATCGTATAATTGGAAGGTTTCGTTTGTTTGACCTGGAATGGTCAAACATGCGTCTAAATTGCTCAATTAAGGACGATTATAATTGTTGATTGTCTGTTGGTCAACCATGACTGAGCTGATTACTCAATCTTTCCAACCATTTCGAATTTTATCCCCAAATATAAAGAGATGCAAATATATATATAAAAAAATAAAAAAAATAAAAAGAAAAGTCTGGTGTTTTACGTGTGCAGCAGGGGAGAAAGAGGAGACAGGTCTTGGGCCGGTTTATATCATTGCTTTGGGCCGGGTTTTCAGTTGGGCCGAAATTTTTGTTGGGTTTGGGCTAAGCAAATGGTAGACACAACAACACAAAGGCCAAGTTTGTGTTGATCTCTTTTTTTTTTTTTTTAGAAAAACTGAATTATTATTATTATTATTATTATTATTATTATTATATATATATATATATATAGGGAAAGGGTAAAATGAAAACCACATCTTCATGCAAGAACCATGGAAACACACTTTTCCACCACAAACTTATTTTAATCCAAAAAAGATTTGTGGTCCACAATTAAAGTTGAATAAAAAAGAAAAAGGAATATTCCCTTGCCTAATAAGACAAAATAGCGTGGGCCATGGTCGTTACACCGCTGTAAAATACGTTTTTTTTTTTTTTTTTACGTCGAGGTTACCCGTTTTAACACCGGTGAAAAAAAAAATTTTTAAAATTCACATTTTACGTCGGTGTTCTCGTGGTTCTTGCACGAAAGGGTGGTTTTCATTGGAACCTAATCCTATATATATATATATATATATATATATATAACTTGTGTGGTAGTAAAATAAAGACTTAGGCACAGTACGTATTAGAATTTGGGGAAAAATTATGCGATGTTACAGTCTCCCTTACTTTTGGAAACTTCGTCCCGAAGTTTATTGAAAACACAGGGTTGAAGGTGATTGGGTAAAAATAAATAAAAAAAAATAGTTGTGATTTGGGTTATAGCATGACATGGATAGAATAAACTGTTTCGTGTTTTGTGTGGGTTGATGATCTACCAGACAGCTAGAGTTTATAACCTTGATAGAATTTCACACTACCTTAATGTACCTGTAAATTCATGATTACGTTCCGGACCGCAATCACCAATTTACCTTACATCAAGGTTTTGCGTCCTTCTATGACTCCACCGATTGTTGAGCAGGTTCGATAGCCTCCACCAGTCGTGGAGTAGGTTGTAGGGCCTCTCCCGACTGTTGAAAAGGCATAACGACCTCTACCAATCGTTGAGTAGGTTTGATAGCCTCCACCAGTCGTGAGCAGGTTGTAGGGCCTCTCCCGACTGTTGAAAAGGCATGACGATCTCTATTAAGTGCAGCACATAGATTGCAAATTGATAACACGTTTATGCACAGTATAGGAGTTGTAGTTGTATAGATTTATATAATTTTTTTCACATTCAAACAATCATGCACCATGTAACAACTCTCAGACAAAAATTTCAATATTAGAATTTATTATTTAAATCAAATAACGTCAATACATAAAATAAAAGCAACCAATAGTCAAATGGTGAGACTTGTTGTTAGGTAGCTGGAGGGTCTTGATCTCTGTTTAGTTTAGGGCATCGGTTACGGAAGTGATTTGGGTCTCCACATTCATAGCATTGACCATAGTTGTATCGATTAGGATTAGCAGCCTGAGCAGGGTTGGTGGGTTGGTTGGCATTAGGATTTGGGGTCTCGCGACACGTATTAACTAGATGGCCATACCTACCACAATTGGTGCACAAGCGACACGCTGAAGCAGTGGGATGATGTCGGTTGCATGTGTTACACAATGGATGGTTTCCTGTATAAGGTTTCTTGTTAGAAGCTTGTGGAGTGAGGTTTGCATTAGGATCCCTGGTCTTACGCTTCTGGTTCTCAGTAGTTACCGAGGCTACAATACTTGCTTTCTCGCTTTTCCGAACCAAAGTACCGTTCTTTACGTGATTATCAGTTAGAGTAGCTGCTAAACGCTTGGCCTCTTCAAGGGTAGCAGGGTTCCTTCCCCATACCGTGTCTTGAATCTGCATGGGCAAACCACCGATATACTTTTCGATGGCTACAGGTAGCGGAGTGACTTTATGGGGCAATAACAGGCTGAGCTCGTGGAAGCGGGTATTATAAGCAAGGTTTTCCCCACTATCCTGAGCAAGGGTGTGGAACTCGTCTTCTAATTTCTTGACTTCGTTACGTGGGCAAAATTCATCTCTCATTATTTCCTTGACTTGATCCCAGGTCATAGTAAGTGCAACTTCAGCTCCTCGGGTGCGCTTTTCCTCATTCCACCAAGTGAGCGCTCGTTTGTGAAGAACACTCATAGCATAACGGACTTTAAAGTTATCGGGACACTCACTGTTGATGAAGGTATTCTCAATACCCTCGAACCATTGTAGAAGACCAGTAGCTCCTTCATCTCCACTGAACTTAGGGGGTTTACAGGAATTAAAGTGCTTAAGAGTGCAAGCTGGAAGACCATTCCCGTTTCCATTCCCGTTTCCATGGTGATTTCCATTACCGTTTCCGTTGCCATTGCCGTTTCCATTACCGTTCATCTGTATGACTTGAGCCAATAAGTTAGGAACCAGAGTCGCGATCTGTTGTGCCATTTGTTGGGAAATGATCGCAGCCAGTTGGGCATCAATGCCATTGTTGTTGTTATTATTGTTGTTGTTGTTGTTGTTGTGGTTAGTGTTGCTATTTCCTTCCTCATGATTACCACCATTGTTATTGCGAGTGCTGCGACGTGGAGGCATGATCTGAAAGAGACATAATGAATGAGGTTATATAAGGAATGTAATCATTTATTCATTAATTAAAATGAATAAACGAAAACGTTGACTTATCAAAGGTTCTAAATTCCAATAACATATGAAGACATGCTTAAGCCTATAAGTGAACACTCATCCCGAGAATTCCCAGGTAGGCATCCGGGTCCCTCGTCTGATTGGGATTTATGCGCAATGCCAGTCCTAGACAGAAAACTCAGAATACAGGCATTCACCCTTCCAGATTGCATGTGTTCGTTATTAAAATCTAGAACTTCGACGAGATCTTCAATGTGGTTCAGGCTAAACCAGAGGATTTGTCCTATTAGTCTAAGAGTAGATCTTGTGATGGAGAACAATCTTCTTGTAGGGACTAAAGTAGGGATAAGAAGTATGTAATACCCCAAATTCTCAAAACCTTAAATATATTAAGGCATTGATTCATATAATTAATTTTAGAAGTCATTTTATTAATAAAATGTCTTATTAAAGATTATTTATTTATAGTTATTTTTTTTTTATAAACCGTTTCAAGTTTTTAAAGAAAATAATAAAAAGGGGTGTTCATGTCAAGTTGTTTATTTATTATTCATTTTCATCTTTCATCACTAATCGTCTCCGGCTCATCCAAACCCATTTGAAAGTATTCCTTTGAACTTGTAACTGACAACTTAGAACCATGGATCAAAACTGATGAAGCCATTACTCTCAATCATTTTTGAAACAGAAAAATTAATGGGGTCTTGATGAAACCCGTAACCGATACACCGAAACCGCGTCCCACAACATCATATATATATCGATGCTAGTTCGTGTCGAACACCTACACACATCCACAAACTGTTCCTGGTTCTCACGAAAACACCCTCTGTTCTGGTGTCATACCACCGTCGCCGTCACCATCACGGGTTTTCTAGCAAGAGTTCCACCGGTTGTCAATCGCGAACCGATTCGAAGTAAGTTTTATACCATTTTATTTGTCTTCATCTTTCGAACCAAAGCTTTAAGGTTTTAGTCGTTAACCGTATTCATGGAACTCGGAACTAGAATCTGGATATGTAAGTTGGAATCTATTTTAAAGTTTATGTGGGAAGATGACCTGAACAAGTTAAGAAAAATAAATTTAAGATATGTTATAAAACAAAAGCATATTCAGATTAAGAGGTTGGTTCCTTTGTTACAACCTACATGTTCTAAGTTCCATTCCCAACGTTTTTTCTATATCTCTATACAAAAGTTAAAGGTGTATTCTTAAATTTAATGCTAGCCATTATAAATTTGGATCATCACAGTTTAGAGAAATTTAGTCGCAATATTAATTGTAGGTTTCCACAATTTCTGTTTCTCACGCGTACGGACCATTCGTTTTGTTTCGCAATCAAAGTACGGACTCTAAACTATTTATGTGTACGTGTTTAGGCTTTCACTACCTCGTAGTTGGAAGTTTAAATCCGTTATTAAGTGATATTGTGTGACGTTTGAAATTGTTAAAGTATGTAATGGTGATTGTTTAATAGATATGAATATGTGTTGTGAATAAATATATATTGTCATTGATATCACCAAAAGGTGACCACCGATTTACCGTACCGAAAGGTGACTACCGAATGTGCTACCGAATGTGCTACCGAATGTGCCATCGAATGTGCCACCGAATGTGCCACCGAATATGTTACCGAATGTGCTACCGAATATGAAATACCGAATATGTTAAAAGTATTGTATGATATATATATATATATATATATATATATATATATATAGATACAGTTTAAGCATCTTTATTATATACTTGTTGTCCCACTGAGTAATTTTACTCAGGCGTGCATATCTGTTTTATGTACGTTAGGTTCAGGAAAAATCTAAGAAGAAATGGAAGTGGGCTCAAGGGAACTAAAGACTCACATGGATTTTTATAAAAATTATCAATGTTCTGTATTGTAATCTATTTTTTTTTTTGAGAAATTGTAAAGTTTTTATTATCAATGGATTGATGTATTGAATTCTGTTTACCGTTATAGTAACACGTCAACCCTAGTACGGGCGGGGTGTTACAAAGTAGGAGGGAGATAGGGAATATAAGCAAGTAAGGTTGCAAGTAAAAGGAGCAAGTACTAGTTAAAATCCTATGGTTATAGACTAGATTATTTTTCTAATAACCTAATTCCCTATAACCATGGCTCTGATACCAATCTGTAACACCCCAACCGATGGCGGAAACATCGGGATGTCACGTAGTGATGATTGTTCAGTAGCTCATGGTGAATAATAAATTTCATTAAATGATTTAAATAAATTACATACAATTGTTCTACAAGAATTCGTACATCAAATTGAATAAAACTATGCACACATCTTCAAGCAATAACTCAAATCTTCAAACAAGTGGAACCTGAAACATGTTAAGTTGAAAATATTTTGGGTTAACAAAAGTTGGTGAGAATACATAGGTTTTTGAAAATGATTGATAACAATAGTTTGTACAACATTTACAGTTGTATGATGATAGAGTATGATACCGACATGTAACAATGCGTCTTTGTACAACCAAACCTTGTGTCGACTGTTGACTAACTCGCAAGTTAGTTAAATGTTGTTACTGTTATCGATCATCCCTGAATTTATGCGGGGGATGGGTTTGTCAGACCTATAGCGCTATAATCTAAACAGGCGGCTTGATCATTTAATGATTGTACTGTGTCTTTTTGTTACAGTCAAATAATAGAATGATGATGTACTTGAATCACAAGTAAATATGAGTAAATAATAGTATAAAATGTTTAAACATGTTTCACCCCAAAAATAGTGAAAATAGAGAAAATAGGCTATGTAAACTCACCTTGATTGCTAGTCTTGGATATGCTAAAATGTTGCAATTTAAAATAGGCAAGATCCCGAGGTATTATCCTATTCAGATAAAGAACAATTTAGAGTGGGACCTAATCGGGTCTATGTTGTCTAGATCCAAGGAGTTCTAGGGTTCCTAATTGGGGAAAATATAATTCTTTGTTAGAAAGTTTCAAAAATAATTTTGTATATTTATTCTTCTATTTTAGGGTGATAGAATGATCAATTGTTTAAAACAAATAACACTTTAAATAAGTTAACAAAAAAATTTTCAAGAAGATAAATAAATAAAATATATATATTTGTTCTAAATCACTAACAATATCTAGGAATTATAACGTATTAATTATAACTAAAACAAGAAATAATGGTATATATTAATTATAACGAATTAATTATAATAAAATGGTTTTAAGAAATTGTTAAAAAAAAAAACGGTTTGGCCCGGATTCGAACCCGGGACCATTACTAGGCCAATGACTTCTAAAGTTAACAACAACCAGTTGCACTGCAATCTGTTTTGTGATAGAAATCCATTCACAAATAATTTTAAACACTAATTATTGTGTAGAGTAAAGAAAATAAGAAGAAAAACAGGGGTAGAGAGGATCGAACCCCTGACCTGCCACTGTTCAAGCATTAAACCCAAAGCAGACGTACCAACTGGTCCAAGGGTCTGTTGGTGTTTAAATGGATTTCAATAACCTTTTATAATAACATTCAGACGAGTCATCTTCCCCAATATTCAACCTTAGAACCCTAGATCCCTAATTAACACAATTTCAAACAGAAAAGCCCCGAAATCATGGGGCTAATACTCAGAAAAGAATGACAAAAAGCATGATGCGTTTAATTTTGTACTTACAGATCACGAAGCTCTTGATTATTAGAGTCAACAGAAAAGTCAACACGCCTAGATTATGAGTTACTGATTGTTTGTGTGGGACAATAGAAAGAAAAGAGTGTGATTTCGGACCACCCTAAGAAAAGAAATGCGTTCAATTTATAATACAATCGTATAATTGGAAGGTTTCGTTTGTTTGACCTGGAATGGTCAAACATGCGTCTAAATTGCTCAATTAAGGACGATTATAATTGTTGATTGTCTGTTGGTCAACCATGACTGAGCTGATTACTCAATCTTTCCAACCATTTCGAATTTTATCCCCAAATATAAAGAGATGCAAATATATATATAAAAAAATAAAAAAAATAAAAAGAAAAGTCTGGTGTTTTACGTGTGCAGCAGGGGAGAAAGAGGAGACAGGTCTTGGGCCGGTTTATATCATTGCTTTGGGTCGGGTTTTCAGTTGGGCCGAAATTTTTGTTGGGTTTGGGCTAAGCAAATGGTAGACACAACAACACAAAGGCCAAGTTTGTGTTGATCTCTTTTTTTTTTTTTTTTAGAAAAACTGAAATATTATTATTATTATTATTATTATTATTATTATTATTATTATATATATATATATATAACTTGTGTGGTAGTAAAATAAAGACTTAGGCACAGTACGTATTAGAATTTGGGGAAAAATTATGCGATGTTACATATATGCTTTTGTTCTCACTAACAACACACACATAATCACTCTTACTTGTTACACCCTCGGGTTACGTTCTAACTATTGTGGTGAGCGAAGGATTATTCCTGAGCTAACATGAGTATCTCACCCCCGACCTTACTCGTTGACGGTCGTTATACTCGTTGTTTCTTCAGAACCTATGGCCTCCCACTAAGAGGGGTTCTTTCTTGAACTTAAAAAAGACATATTGACAAGAACATTATCAATATTAAAGTTTAGTGAAAGGAGCATCTTACTAGAGTAAAAGACTATGCAAGCCTAATACATGTCAACATGTTAGTTTTCTAAACGGTAACACCCAGGTGACCTTTGGAATAAGGAGGAAAATGCCCAGAATTCCCCTGGGCAAAACCCCCCAAATTCCAATACATGCATATCTTGCCTTAATTAAAACCTAAGACCTTCCACTAAGAGGGGTTCTTTCTTTAACTTAAAAAAAGACATATTAACAAGAACATTATCAATATTAAAGTTTAGTGAAAGGAGCATCTTACTAGAGTAGAAGACTATGCAGGCCTAATACATAAATTAGGGGTTTTGTATCGAACTTGTACCAAGTGTCCGGTACCGTATGGTCCAATACTGATACGATACGGTATTCGAAGATAAAGCAACCCAAAATATTGGTATTGTACCAAACTTGTGTCAATCCGAAAGTACGATCCTGAAAAAGTCAAAAAGTGGGTATCAAAAATGGTTTGGTACGACACATTCGGTACTGGCACGTTCGGAATAGTAACCTTTTGTCCTTTTATGGTTGAGTGTTTTATTTCAAGGCACACTAAGACCATTAGGTATGGAGGAGGCTCATCTTCCATGCCTTGCCTCCACCTCAGCTGCCACGTCAGCGTGGGGTAGGAGCATCCATGATATGATGCTCCTAGGGGTGTGGAGGAGGCCCATCACCATTTAATGTTTTTTTTCTTTTTTTTAATTAAATAATATTAATGTTACAATAAAAAAGTTAATATTCTAATATTAATATTAAAAAGTAAATATTACATTAAAACCATTACAAATAATTAAAAAAAAATAACTAAAATTAAAGTAACATACTCGACATAAAAAAAAATACAAATAATCTACTCTTGCCCGTTGTTCAAAATATATTCAACCAAGTCCGCTTGAAGATTGTTATGCGTGAACTCGTTATGTAACGAGAACTCGTTTAAATCTTGTTGATGTGGGTTGACAGGCACCGTATTCTCCGGCGGGGCATTCTCGTCATACACACAAATGGCGGCGCCTTCGTCTTCGAGTATCATGTTATGCAACAAGATACAGGCATACATACAGTAACGCAATTTTTTAGGGGTGAACATACGTGCCGGGTGTGAAATGATGTGCCATCTTGCTTGTAGAACACCAAATAATCGTTCAATGTCATTTCTTGCCGCCTCTTGATACTTGGCAAATTTCTTTCTTTTTTCATCGAACAGGTGGTGAATACTTTTAACGATCGTCTAGTAAGATGGGTAGATTCCATCAGCAAGATAATAATCGCGCCTATACTCCACCCCCGATATTGTAAAGCTGGTTTCCGGACCGATGCCTTTTATGACATCGTCAAAAATCTGCGACTGGTTAATAACATTAATGTCATTGTTCGAACCAGGAATGCCAAAGAAA
Organism: Ambrosia trifida; assembly: GCA_028751855.1. Classification (NCBI taxonomy): domain Eukaryota; kingdom Viridiplantae; phylum Streptophyta; class Magnoliopsida; order Asterales; family Asteraceae; genus Ambrosia; species Ambrosia trifida. The sequence goes on from CM054124.1 coordinate 89,235,728, forward strand.
GCATGCCAAACCCATAGATCTTGTGAACACGCCGCCTCCAAGATTATTGATGGATAATCTTGATCCCCGCGTTTGAACATTCCGCACCATGCTACGGAGCAGTTTTTCCAAGGCCAATGCTGTAACATCGCAAAATTTTTCCCCAAATTTTAATTATAAAAACCCCTCATTTTTGTACCCAAGTTTTTATTCTCCTAATTCACAACATATATATATATATATATATATATATATATATATATTATATAAGTTTTTTTTTATAATAATAATAATAATAATAATAATAATAGTGATAATAACCAACATAATGGTTGGATTGAACTAAAACTACAAACAAACCCAACCCCTTATCCTTAAGCCCACTAACCCAGCAGGCCCAATTCAACACCAAGGCCCAACCCCCCTCCCCTGGTGTCTGTTATAAAAAAAAAGGGGGATTTGCTTCATACGGGTTTCGAACCCGAGTCAAACCCACACAAACACACCCTCACAACCAGTTGGTCTGGCACTCTCATCTGATTTATAACGTGCCACTTATAATTATATAGTGTATTGGGCGGTGACAGTTGACTTCGAAAAGTCAACTGTGATGCTCGGCTGTAACATTACGCATTTAATACTTGTACGTTACGCACCGACATTTAATAAAAACGTCAAGTTTCATATTTACCCTCGCAATTATTATTTTTGTCGCATTTATGTAACCCTAATATGATATATATATATTATAATATGCTAAATGTTGTTGGATTGGGTTAAAACAAAAAAATATAATAATCCTGCTCTGGCCGGGGTTCGAACCCGCGCCAGAGCCACAACTAACCAATGCACAAACCAGCTGGGCTGAGCCAGTTCTTGTTATAAACCCGGATCAATAATTATCTTATACACGCTTAAAAAATCCTCACAGTTGACTAGAAAAGTCAACTGTGGGATTTCTTGTTGTGCAATCCGTCATATTAACACGTAATTGTTATACCTTTAGTATACTCGTGCATTATCCGGCCCAATCCAACACATAAACACAACAATTACACGGCAATCGTGCCCTAATGATCATTATTGGCCGCGTTCTATTATATGGAAAGTCAAACAATCCAATTAACCCTAACCCTAATCCATTAGTATAAATTGGGGCTCTGCATAGCTTAACAACTCGCTCATACCACTCTCTTCACCTCCAATTCTTCCTATTACACACTGATTATTAAGTTTCTGTTCGTGGTTGACTTTTCTCTTTGACCCGACCTTCATCATCATTACCACACTGTGAGTTCAATTGTTTTAGTGGGTTTAGTTCATCGGCATTCAAGCAACAATAGCCCTAACATTAATCGGGCTATTGTTGCCTGAAGCAATCAATTGAATAATCTAGGGTTCTTCGTTTACGAATTGGGGATAAATCAGGGATAGCATATTGTATTTATTTAATCTTAATCAAGAGATAACACAACCACCGGCCTAGGCCAGGTGGTTGTGACTCTGGTCTTGTATCGTGGTCACCCGGGTTCGAGTCCGGCTGTGACCGGTTTTGTGCTTTCTTTTCTTTTCTTTTTATTAAACAAACATTAATTACATATATATATATATATATTAATCCTTTAATCTTTTAAATTCTTTTTAAAAATACCTAAACTGTTTTATAAACCCTATAAAAATTATTATTTGTTAATCTGATATAAAAGATTTATTTACAATTTTTATTTTTTAGAAATTCTTTTATTTAATAATTATAATAATTAAATCATTTTTATACTATTATATTTATAAAAATCCATTATTATATCAAAACAGTTTTATTAAATTCCACAAAAATTATCCTAACTTTTTATAAAGTTAAACTTTACTGAAATAATTTTTAATTCAGTAAAATCATTTATTTAGTATTTTTAATCAATTTTTGTAAGATTTAATCATATTTAATTCATAATAAATCCAATTTTCATCATTTTTGCACCAAAATTTTACACAAATTATTTTTAATCATTTAGATCAGAATTATGATTTTTAAAAAATAGATTTCTTTAATTTTAGTATTTTTGAATATTAAAGTTAATAATTGGCTATTTATAAATAAATAGATTTAAAAATCTATTTTAAATGAAATAATTTTATAAAAATTATTTTATTGCTTCAAACACTTTATTGTACTCATTCAAAATTGAAACTTTATAAAAAGACTATTTTTCATTAATTATCCAATTTTCTTTATTTAATTAACATTTTTAAATTAAATTTAACAAATTGATTATCCCCAAATCGAAACCCTAGGATGCACATATTAGTTTATATAGACTTAGACTTATTATATATTACCTCATTATAGGGTAATATTTGGAATCACTTTGGGCAACACAATTATCATATCTTTTTCAACAAGTTAACATTTGCTAAGGTGAGTTTACATAGCCCCTTTTATCACCACTTTTGGGGTGAAACATGTTATAACACTTTTTCATTGCAATTCAATCATCAATGTGTTTGTGTGTTTTCTATGTTGCATATTGTCTTGAACATGATTAGAGTAAGCACATTCTAGCATAATCATTAACATTGATCAGCCGACGGTATACATTGATAGATCTATTGGACTGACAATCCCACCCGGATACGTGCCTCCTACAAAGGTTACGTGGGTGTTTGTTATCGCATAACATTATTCATTGGGACCATAAGTGTATGGTATGTATTATTTATAACAGTCAATAGGGTTGATTATGCACTCGATTTATTTCTAATATGTTTCTCACATATGGGCTAGATTAACATGACACATGAATTGCATAACATTTTATTCATTTTATCATCAAAAAACCTATGTAATTCTCACCAACTTATGTTGACCCAAAATACTTTCAAAATTAACATGTTTCAGGTAACAATGAAGCTGAGGCTTGAGTTAGCATGAGGATTTATCTTGAAGTTATTTGAAGTTTTTGAAGTTATTATTTGGATGTTATGTATTTGAATTCTTAGACATTATTTCACATTTTGGATATTATGTTTGAATAAATTATTTAAAATTGATAATATACCATGTGCTACTGAAAACAATCATCAATACGTGGCACCCCGATGTTTCCGCCATCGGTTGGGGTGTTACAGATTGGTATCAGAGCCTTGGTTATAGGGAATTAGGTTATTAGAAATAATCTAGACTATAACCTTAGGGACTAAAACAGTACTTGCTTCTCCTACTTGTAACCCTAATTGCTTCCCTAATCCTATCCTTATCCTATGCCTTAAACCTACATGTGACTACTCTTAATTGTCTGCTGCAATCCTGATCCACCATTAGATTTATAGGACCAAATCCTCAGGTTTAACCTGAACCCCCTTGAGATCTCGTCGAAGTTCTAGATTTTAATAACGAACACGTGCAATCTGGAAGGGTGAACGCCTGTATTCTGAGTCTTCTGTCTAGGCTGGCATTGCGCATATATCCCAATCAGACGAGGGACCCGGATGCCTACCTGGGAATTCTCGGGATGAGTGTTCACTTATAGGCTAAAGCATGTCTTCATATGTTATTAGAATTTAGAATCTTTGATAAGTCAACGTTTTCGTTTATTCGTTTTAATTAATGAATAAATGATTACATTCCTTATATAAACTCTCATTCATTTCATTGTGTCTATTACAGATCATGCCTCCTCGTCGCAGCACTCGCAACAGCAATGGTGAGAACCCCGCAGAAGGTAGTGATAACCATAACCACAACCATGACCAAGTTCCTAACCACAACAACAATGGGGTCGATGCTCAACTGGCTGCGATCATTTCTCAACAAATGGCGCAGCAAATCGCAACTCTGGTTCCCAACTTGCTTGCTCAGGTCATCCAATTGAATGGGAATGGTCACAACAACGGGAACGGGAATGGCAATGGCAATGGCAATGGCAATGGACCCCAAGCTTGCACCCTCAAGCACTTCAACTCTTGTAACCCTCCAAAGTTCAGCGGTGAAGAAGGAGCTACTGGACTTCTCCAATGGTTTGAGGGTATTGAAAATACCTTCATCAACAGTGAGTGCCCCAACAATTTCAAGGTTCGTTACGCCATGAGTGTTCTCCATAAACGCGCACTCACATGGTGGAATGAAGAAAAGCGTACTCGTGGGGCCGAAGTTGCTCTTGCTATGACTTGGGACCAGGTCAAAGAGATCATGAAGGAGGAGTTCTGTCCTCGGAATGAAGTTAAAAAGCTTGAGGATGAGTTTCACACCTTGGCTCAAGATAGTGGGGAAAATCTTGCCTACAACACCCGCTTTCACGAGCTTAGCTTATTGTTGCCACACAAGGTTACTCCTCTGCCGGTAGCCATCGAGAAGTACATCGGTGGTCTGCCCATGCAAATCCAGGACACTGTTTGGGGTAGAAATCCTGCAACTCTGGAAGAGGCCAAACGTCTAGCGGCCACTCTTACTGATAATCATGTGAAGAATGGTACTCTGGTTCGCAAGGGCTCTAAGAAGACTGTTGCCAAAGATACTCCACAGCCTGCAATTGAAGTCAAGCCTGAGACCTCAAGCAACAAGAAGCGTAAGGCTAGAAACTATATGGTTGCTGCTACTCCACCTGCTGCCCAAAACCCAGCCAAGAAACCATACACCGGACCTCACCCTCTGTGCAACACTTGCAAGTATCACCATCCCACACAGGTGCCATGTCGATTTTGTACTAAGTGTCAACGATATGGTCACCTGGTGAACGTCTGTCGATCTCCTGCTGCCCAAGACAACAACAACCCAGCTCCCAACCAAAACCAACAAAACAACAGGCCTACTCGTGGTCAATGCTACGAGTGTGGTAACCCTAATCACTACATCAACAACTGCCCTAACCGTAACCGTAACCAAAACCAGAACCAGAACCAAAACCAAAACCAGAACCGCAATTAGAACCAAGGTGCTCGAGGTCGCGCCTACAATCTCAACGCTAACCAGGCTCGTGACAACAATGAAGTGGTGAATGGTACGTTTCTCATTAATAATCACTATGCATCCATATTATTTGATTCAGGAGCTGATAAGTCATTCGTGTCACTGAAGTTTGAACCTTTACTTAACTTACCCCACACTAATCTAGAAGACCCTTTTGTGGTAGAGGTAGCTAACGGGAAGTCTATTTCGATCGGTTCTATTATTCGTAACTGCTTGTTGAATCTCGATGATCATACCTTTCCTATCGATCTTATTCCCATGCATCTTGGTAGTTTTGATGTTATAGTAGGCATGGACTGGTTGTCAACTCATCGTGCCGAAATTCTGTGCTTCGAGAAAGTCATACGCATTCCTCTCGAATCTGGTGAGATTTTGAAGATCTATGGTGAGAAACCCTGTGGTGAGCTTAAGCTTATGTCTTGTACTACTGCCCAAAAGTACTTACGAAAGGGGTATACAGCCTTCTTAGCTAACGTGATAGAGAAGAAGGACAAAGGCAAGAGTATCCAAGACATTCCTATTATTCGTGACTATCCTGAAGTCTTTCCAGAGGATTTACCTGGTTTGCCTCCTGCTCGACAAGTGGAGTTTCGTATTGATCTTGTTCCTGGTGCTAATCCTATTGCTAAAGCTCCTTATCGTCTTGCACCCTCTGAGATGCAAGAACTTGCTAGTCAATTACAGGAACTTTCTGATAAAGGGTTCATTCGCCCTAGTTCTTCTCCATGGGGAGCCCCTGTCTTATTTGTTAAAAAGAAGGATGGTTCTCTTCGGATGTGTATTGACTACCGTGAACTCAACAAACTCACCATCAAGAATCGTTATCCACTTCCTAGGATTGACGATCTCTTCGATCAACTTCAAGGAGCAACCCACTTCTCGAAGATTGATCTCCGTTCTGGTTATCATCAGCTTAGAGTCCACGATGAAGATATTCCCAAGACAGCTTTTCGCACTCGCTACGGTCACTATGAATTCATGGTTATGCCTTTCGGTTTGACCAATGCTCCCGCAGTATTTATGGATCTGATGAATCGGGTTTGTAGACCTTATCTCGACAAATTCGTGATCGTTTTCATCGATGATATTTTGATTTACTCTAAATCAAAATCCGATCACGAGCAACATCTTCACTCTATCTTGAGTCTCCTAAAGAAAGAACAACTGTACGCCAAGTTCTCCAAATGTGAATTTTGGCTTAAGGAAGTTCAATTTTTGGGACATGTCATTGATATGAACGGAATTCATGTTGATCCTGCGAAAATCGAAGCTGTGAAGAATTGGAGTGTTCCTACCACTCCCACAGAAGTCCGTTCTTTTCTTGGGTTGGCTGGTTATTATCGTCGATTCATCGCCAATTTCTCCAAGATCGCTGTTCCTCTCACTACCTTAACTCACAAGGGTAAACCCTATGAGTGGGGACCTAAGCAAGAGGAAGCGTTTGAAACTCTTAAGCTGAAACTCTGTGAAGCTCCTGTCTTATCTCTACCTGATGGTAATGATGATTTCGTGGTCTACTGTGATGCATCGAACCAAGGTCTCGGTTGTGTTCTCATGCAACGAGGAAAGGTTATTGCTTATGCGTCTCGACAACTCAAGATTCACGAGAAAAATTATACCACCCATGATCTCGAATTGGGTGCTGTTGTCTTTGCACTCAAGATTTGGAGACATTATCTTTATGGGACCAAATGTGTGGTGTTCACGGACCACAAAAGTCTCCAACATGTCTTCGATCAAAAGAATCTTAACATGAGGCAACGACGTTGGGTTGAATTACTTAACGACTATGATTGCGAAATTCGCTACCATCCTGGCAAGGCGAATGTTGTGGCTGACGCACTTAGTCGTAAAGAGCGTGTCAAACTCCAATGTGCTAGAGTTCGTACCGATCTCCAAGATCGCATTCTCCAGGCTCAACACACCTCAGTCACCCAAGGTAACATGTACGATGAAATGTCTTGTGGTGCTGAGACTCAACTTGAAACCAAACCCGATGGTCTCCTTTATTTTCTTAATCGACTGTGGATTCCCGACCGTGATGATCTTCGTACTTTTCTCATGAACGAGGCTCATAAGTCTCGTTATTCTATTCATCCTGGAGCTGACAAGATGTACCAAGATCTTCGTTATTCTTATTGGTGGCCTGGTATGAAGAAAGACATTGCTCTTTTCGTTGCAAAATGCCTCACTTGTTCCAAGGTTAAGGCTGAACATCAACGACCATCTGGTATGCTTGAACAACCAGAGATTCCTGTCTGGAAATGGGAGAGCATAGCTATGGATTTCATCACCAAACTCCCTCGCACACCCAAAGGTTTTGACAGTATTTGGGTAATCGTCGATCGTTTGACCAAGTCAGCTCACTTTCTACCTATTCGTGAGAAGTATTCTGTGGAAAGGTTGGCGAGGATGTACGTAAGTGAAATCGTATGTCGTCACGGTATACCTTTGGACATTATTTCTGATCGCGATGGTCGTTTCACCTCTCACTTTTGGGAATCTCTACAAAAAGCTTTGGGTACTAAGTTGAACCTGAGCACCGCTTATCACCCTCAAACGGATGGTCAGACTGAACGAACCATCCAGACACTTGAGGACATGCTCAGGGCGTGTGTCATCGATTTTGGTGGCGCATGGGATTCTCATCTTCCTTTGGTTGAGTTTTCATACAACAACAGTTATCACGCCAGCATTAACATGGCTCCTTTTGAGGCACTCTATGGTCGGAAATGTCGTTCTCCTGTCTGTTGGACCGAGGTTGGTGAAGCTCGTATTACTGGACCCGAACTAATCCAGGAAACCACAGACAAAATCCAGCTTATTCAGGATAATCTTCTCAAGGCTCGAAGTCGCCAAAAGAGTTATGCTGATAAACGTCGTAAACCCTTGGAATTTCAAGTTGGGGACCTTGTGCTACTTAAGGTATCCCCTTGGAAAGGAGTTATTCGTTTCGGTAGAAAGGGAAAACTAGCTCCTCGATACGTAGGCCCCTTCAAGATTCTTGACAGAGTTGGGAAAGTGGCTTACAGACTTGAGCTTCCACCTGAGCTAAGCAATGTTCATCCGACCTTCCATGTTTCGAATCTCAAGAAATGCTTAGCTGATGAGAACCTTCATGTTCCGCTTGAGGATGTGCAAATCGATGAAAGCATGCACATTATCGAGAAACCCGTCGAGATTGTTGACACTGGAGTCAAGAAACTCAAACGCAGTCGTATTCCGATCGTTAAGGTTCGTTGGGAATCTAAACGAGGCCCAGAGTTCACTTGGGAGCGTAAAGACCAGATGAAGTCGAAGTATCCGCATCTTTTTCCACCAGACTCTCCAACTCCAACTTCGGGACGAAGTTCCTAAAAGTAGGGGAGACTGTAACATTACGCATTTAATACTTGTACGTTACGCACCAACATTTAATAAAAACGTCAAGTTTCATATTTACCCTCGCAATTATTATTTTTGTCGCATTTATGTAACCCTAATATGATATATATATATTATAATATGCTAAATGTTGTTGGATTGGGTTAAAACAAAAAAATATAATAATCCTGCTCTGGCCGGGGTTCGAACCCGCGCCAGAGCCACAACTAACCAATGCACAAACCAGCTGGGCTGAGCCAGTTCTTGTTATAAACCCGGATCAATAATTATCTTATACACGCTTAAAAAATCCTCACAGTTGACTAGAAAAGTCAACTGTGGGATTTCTTGTTGTGCAATCCGTCATATTAACACGTAATTGTTATACCTTTAGTATACTCGTGCATTATCCGGCCCAATCCAACACATAAACACAACAATTACACGGCAATCGTGCCCTAATGATCATTATTGGCCGCGTTCTATTATATGGAAAGTCAAACAATCCAATTAACCCTAACCCTAATCCATTAGTATAAATTGGGGCTCTGCATAGCTTAACAACTCGCTCATACCACTCTCTTCACCTCCAATTCTTCCTATTACACACTGATTATTAAGTTTCTGTTCGTGGTTGACTTTTCTCTTTGACCCGACCTTCATCATCATTACCACACTGTGAGTTCAATTGTTTTAGTGGGTTTAGTTCATCGGCATTCAAGCAACAATAGCCCTAACATTAATCGGGCTATTGTTGCCTGAAGCAATCAATTGAATAATCTAGGGTTCTTCGTTTACGAATTGGGGATAAATCAGGGATAGCATATTGTATTTATTTAATCTTAATCAAGAGATAACACAACCACCGGCCTAGGCCAGGTGGTTGTGACTCTGGTCTTGTATCGTGGTCACCCGGGTTCGAGTCCGGCTGTGACCGGTTTTGTGCTTTCTTTTCTTTTCTTTTTATTAAACAAACATTAATTACATATATATATATATTAATCCTTTAATCTTTTAAATTCTTTTTAAAAATACCTAAACTGTTTTATAAACCCTATAAAAATTATTATTTGTTAATCTGATATAAAAGATTTATTTACAATTTTTATTTTTCAGAAATTCTTTTATTTAATAATTATAATAATTAAATCATTTTTATACTATTATATTTATAAAAATCCATTATTATATCAAAACAGTTTTATTAAATTCCACAAAAATTATCCTAACTTTTTATAAAGTTAAACTTTACTGAAATAATTTTTAATTCAGTAAAATCATTTATTTAGTATTTTTAATCAATTTTTGTAAGATTTAATCATATTTAATTCATAATAAATCCAATTTTCATCATTTTTGCACCAAAATTTTACACAAATTATTTTTAATCATTTAGATCAGAATTATGATTTTTAAAAAATAGATTTCTTTAATTTTAGTATTTTTGAATATTAAAGTTAATAATTGGCTATTTATAAATAAATAGATTTAAAAATCTATTTTAAATGAAATAATTTTATAAAAATTATTTTATTGCTTCAAACACTTTATTGTACTCATTCAAAATTGAAACTTTATAAAAAGACTATTTTTCATTAATTATCCAATTTTCTTTATTTAATTAACATTTTTAAATTAAATTTAACAAATTGATTATCCCCAAATCGAAACCCTAGGATGCACATATTAGTTTATATAGACTTAGACTTATTATATATTACCTCATTATAGGGTAATATTTGGAATCACTTTGGGCAACACAATTATCATATCTTTTTCAACAAGTTAACATTTGCTAAGGTGAGTTTACATAGCCCCTTTTATCACCACTTTTGGGGTGAAACATGTTATAACACTTTTTCATTGCAATTCAATCATCAATGTGTTTGTGTGTTTTCTATGTTGCATATTGTCTTGAACATGATTAGAGTAAGCACATTCTAGCATAATCATTAACATTGATCAGCCGACGGTATACATTGATAGATCTATTGGACTGACAATCCCACCCGGATACGTGCCTCCTACAAAGGTTACGTGGGTGTTTGTTATCGCATAACATTATTCATTGGGACCATAAGTGTATGGTATGTATTATTTATAACAGTCAATAGGGTTGATTATGCACTCGATTTATTTCTAATATGTTTCTCACATATGGGCTAGATTAACATGACACATGAATTGCATAACATTTTATTCATTTTATCATCAAAAAACCTATGTAATTCTCACCAACTTATGTTGACCCAAAATACTTTCAAAATTAACATGTTTCAGGTAACAATGAAGCTGAGGCTTGAGTTAGCATGAGGATTTATCTTGAAGTTATTTGAAGTTTTTGAAGTTATTATTTGGATGTTATGTATTTGAATTCTTAGACATTATTTCACATTTTGGATATTATGTTTGAATAAATTATTTAAAATTGATAATATACCATGTGCTACTGAAAACAATCATCAATACGTGGCACCCCGATGTTTCCGCCATCGGTTGGGGTGTTACATCGGCCATCTTAATCATCAACATTCAACGCGTGATTGATCCAGTTTTGGAAGATTTACTTAATTATCGGCCATCTATGACCATAATACACGTTTATTGACAATCTATTGATACCCAATTAAACTCTATACGCGTATGTATTCAATGACGAGTCAACGCATACCAATTCAATCAACCAGGACTTCATACTATAAATTGATCATCCACGAGTATTCACAACTCGCCATTACACCTTTCTCCACCTCCAAATCCTCTTAATTATCCTCTGTTTACGGTGCACGATCGTATGTTTAAGTTTTCAAGTTGACCGATCAAATCGAGATCATAAAGTGTTTGTAAGTGTAATTTTTATGGTGGGTTTTGTTAATCGGCGTCTGCACAACATTAGCCCTATGTTTAATTGGGTTAATGTTGTGATAATTGCCTGATTGTAGATCTAGGGCTCGTAATTGGGGTTTTGGGGAAGAACACCTTTCTGTATTTATTTTATATTAACAACAACCAAACACAACCACTGGCTTGGACCAGATGGTTGTGTCTGGTGTCCCACAGCCGAGTCACGCGGGTTCGAGTCCCGGACGTGACATTCTTTTTTTCTCTTTTTCATTTTCAAACAAACAAATCAATTAATATATATATAGAACATTTTAATCTTATAAATTCGTTTTTAAATATTAAAACTATTTTATAAATTCTAAAAAAATTATATTTACTAAATCTGAGTTAAAAGTGTTATTCACAATTTTTATTTTTCAAAAATTCATTTATTTAATATTTATAATAATCAAATCAATTTTATACTATTATATTTATAAAAATCCATTAAAATATCAAAACAACTTTATTAAATTCTACAAAAATTACCCAATGTTTATACAATGTTAAACTTTACTGAAATAATTTTTAATTCTGTAAAATCATTTATTTTATATTTTTAAGCAATTTTTGTTAGATTTAATCATAATTAAATCATAATAAATTCAATTTTTGTTATTTTTGCACCAAAATTTTATACAAATTATTTCTGATCATTTAGAACAGAAATATGAATTTTAAACTAAAAATTATTTAATTTTAATATTTTTAATTATTAAAGTTAAAGTTTGACAATTTGTTATAAATAGATTTAATAATCTATTTTAAAGAAAATAATTTCATAAAAATTATTTTTATACTTTAAACACATTCTTGTGACCATCCTAGATTTAACATTTATAAAAAGAGTTTTGGTCATTTATTTACTAAATTTCTCTCAATTGGCGAATATTTTTAATATTAATCAAACGAGCAATTATCCCCAATTCGAAGCCCTAGAAACTTATACATTTGTAGACTTGATAGACTTAGACATATTTATTACCTCATTTTAGGGTGATACTTGATACATTTGGTCAACACATTTCTCAACAGATATAACATTTTACCAAGGTGAGTTTTACATAGCCCCTTTTCTATTTATCACCATTTTTGGGGTGAAACATGTTACAACATCATTTATGCAATTCAATCATCAATGTGTCTATGTGTTTTCTATGTTGCATTATGTCTTGAGCATGATTAGAGTAAGCACCATTCTAGCATAATCATTAACATTGATCAGCCGGCGGTATACATTGATAGATCTATTGGACTGACAATCCCACCCGGATACGTGCCTCCTACAAAGGTTGCGTGGGTGTTTGTTATCGTATAACATATTGGACCATGAGCGTATAGTATGTATCATATTATAACAGTCATCAGGGTTGATTATGCACTCGATTTATTTCTAGTATGTTCTCACATATGGACTAGATTGACATGACACATGAATTGCACATCATTTTTATTCAATTATCAAAAACCTATGTAATTCTCACCAACTTTTGTTGACCCAAAACCTTTTTAACTTAACATGTTTCAGGTTCTATTTGCTTGAAGATTTGAATTGATGCTTGAAGATATGTGTTTAGTTTTATTCAAGTTGATGTACAAATTCTAGAACTATTGTATGTAATTCATTTAAATCATTTAATGGAATCTATTATTCACCATGAGCTACTGAACAATCATTCATACGTGACACCCCGATGTTTCCGCCATCGGTTGGGGTGTTACAGATTGGTATCAGAGCCATGGTTATAGGGAATTAGGTTATTAGAAAAATAATCTAGTCTATAACCATAGGATTTAACAAGTACTTGCTTCTTTTGCTTGCTATTCTCTATCTCCCTCCTACTTCTTATCCCTACTTTCATTCCTACAAGAAGGTTGCTCTCCATCAGTGGATCTACTCCTAAGACAAATTCCTCAGGTTTAACCTGAACCCCCTTGGAATCTCGTCGAAGTTCTAGATCTTAATAACGAACACGTGCAATCTGGAAGGGTGAACGCCTGTATTCTGAGTCTTCTGTCTAGGCTGGCATTGCGCATATATGTAACATTACGCATTTAATACTTGTACGTTACGCATGACATTTAATAAAACGTCAAGTTTCTTATTCATCTTCGCATTTATTATTTTTGTCGCTAGTATGGAACCCTAATACTATATATTATATTATATATATGTGTGTGAGTGTTGAAATAAATCAAAAATGTTTTGCCTTGGCCAGGGTTCGAACCCGCGCCAAGGCCGGCCTGATCCAAACACACACAATGCACAAACCAACTGGGCTGAGCTTTTGTTTTGTTATAACCCGGATTTATATTAATCTTAAACGCGAACTAGATCCTCACAGTTGACAAGGAAAAGTCAACTGTGGGATTTCTTGTTGCTCAATCCGTTGAATTAACGCGTGTTTGATATATTTTTGGCAAACTCGTGTATAATCCGGCCCAATACAACCAAATTGCACAACGATTACACGGCAATTGTTGCCCTAATAATCAAAATTGGCCGCGTTTTATAAAAAGGAAAGTCAACCATCTAATTAACCCTAACCCTAATCCTCTAGTATAAATTGAGGCATTCTGGACCTTGTCTAATCGCTCACAACTCTCTCTCAATCTCTACATCTCTCTAATTCTCTCTGTTTTGATCAATCTGTTCGTGGTTTGACTTTTCCCTTTGACCCGATCATCATCATCAATACCACACTGTAAGTACGATTAAGATTGTGGGTTATGTTCATCGGCTATCAGACAACATTAGCCCTAACAATAATCGGGCTATAGTTGTCTGATTTGCTCGATTGTAAATCTAGGGTTCTTCGTTTATGAATTGGGGATAAAACTGTATTGGCATCGAGTATTTATTAATTTTAAACCAGAAGTCATCACAACCACCGGCCTAGGCCAGGTGGTTGAGACGCTGACCCTCCACAATGGTCACCCGGGTTCGAGTCCCGGCACTGACCGGGTCTTTGCACCCTTTTTCCTTTCTTTTCTTTTTAACTATATAATTAATTATATATATATATTAATCCTTTAAATCTTTTAAATTCTTTTTAAAATACCTAAACTATTTTATAAACTCTAAAAAAATTATAATTGCTTAATCTGATATAAAAGTGTTATTTACAATTTTTATTTTTCAGAAATTCTTTTATTTAATATTTATAATAATTAAATCATTTTTATACTATTATAATTATAAAAATCCATTATTATATCAAAACAGTATTATTAAATTTCCCAAAAATTATCCTAACTTCTTATAAAGTTAAACTTTACTGAAATAATTTTTAATTCAGTAAAATCATTTATTTATTATTTTTAATCAATTTTTGTAAGATTTAATCATATTTAATTCATAATAAATCCAATTTTCATCATTTTTGCACCAAAATTTTATACAAATTATTTTTAATCATTTAGATCAGAATTATGATTTTTAAATATAGATTTCTTTAATTTTAGTATTTTTGAATATTAAAGTTAATAATTGGCTATATATAAATAAATAGATTTAAAAATCTATTTTAAATGAAATAATTTTATAAAAATTATTTTATTACTTCAAACACTTTAATGTGCTCACTCAAAATTCAAACTTTATAAAAAGACTATTTTTCATTTATTACCCAATTTTCTTTATTTAATTAACATTTTTAAATTAAATTTAACAATTGATTATCCCCAAATCAAAACCCTAGGATACACATATTAGTTACATAGACTTAGACTTATTATATATTACCTCATTATAGGGTAATATTTGGAATCACTTTGGGCAACACAATTATCATATCTTTTTCAACAAGTTAACATTTACTAAGGTGAGTTTACATAGCCCCTTTTATCACCACTTTTGGGGTGAAACATGTTATAACACTTTTCATTGCAATTCAATCATCAATGTGTTTATGTGTTTTCTATGTTGCATATTGTCTTGAGCATGATTAGAGTAAGCACCATTCTAGCATAATCATTAACATTGATCAGCCGACGGTATACATTGATAGATCTATTGGACTGACAATCCCACCCGGATACGTGCCTCCTACAAAGGTTACGTGGGTGTTTGTTATCGCATAACATATTCATTGGGACCATAAGTGTATGGTATGTATCATTTTATAACAGTCACAAGGGTTGATTATGCACTCGATTTATTTCTAGTATGTTCTCACATATGGGCTAGATTGACATGACACATGAATTGCACATCATTTTTACTCAATTATCAAAAACCTATGTAATTCTCACCAACTTTTGTTGACCCAAAACATTTTCAACTTAACATGTTTCAGGTTCTGTTTGCTTGAAGATTTGATTTGATGCTTGAAGATACGTGTATAGTTTTATCCAATTTGATGTACAAATTATAGAACAATCGTATGAAATTCATTTAAATTATTTAATGGAATTTATTATTTACCATGAGCTACTGAACAATCATTCAATACGTGGCACCCCGATGTTTCCGCCATCGGTTGGGGTGTTACAGATTGGTATCAGAGCCTTGGTTATAGGGAATTAGGTTATTAGAAATAATCTAGACTATAACCTTAGGGACTAAAACAGTACTTGCTTCCTTTACTTGCTATTCTCTATCTCCCTCCCACTTCTTATCCCTACTTTCACCCCTACAAGAAGGTTGCTCTCCATCAGTGGATCTACTCTTAGACTAATAGGACAAATCCCTCAGGTTTAACCTGAACCCCCTTGAGATCTCGTCGAAGTTCTAGATTTTAATAACGAACACGTGCAATCTGGAAGGGTGAACGCCTGTATTCTGAGTCTTCTGTCTAGGCTGGCATTGCGCATATATCCCAATCAGACGAGGGACCCGGATGCCTACCTGGGAATTCTCGGGATGAGTGTTCACTTATAGGCTAAAGCATGTCTTCATATGTTATTAGAATTTAGAATCTTTGATAAGTCAACGTTTTCGTTTATTCGTTTTAATTAATGAATAAATGATTACATTCCTTATATGAACTCTCATTCATTTCATTGTGTCTATTACAGATCATGCCTCCTCGTCGCAGCACTCGCAACAACAATGGTGAGAACCCCGAAGAAGGTGGTGATAACCATAACCACAACCATGACCAAGTTCCTAACCACAACAACAATGGGGCCGATGCTCAACTGGCTGCGATCATTTCTCAACAAATGGCGCAGCAAATCGCAACTCTGGTTCCCAACTTACTTGCTCAGGTCATCCAATTGAATGGGAATGGTCACAACAATGGGAACGGGAATGGCAATGGCAATGGCAATGGCAATGGACCCCAAGCTTGCACCCTCAAGCATTTCAACTCTTGTAACCCTCCAAAGTTCAGCGGTGAAGAAGGAGCTACTGGACTTCTCCAATGGTTTGAGGGTATTGAGAATGCCTTCATCAACAGTGAATGCCCCGACAACTTCAAAGTCCGTTATGCCATGAGTGTTCTTCACAAACGAGCACTCACTTGGTGGAATGAAGAAAAACGCACTCGCGGAGCTGAAGCTGCACTAGCCTTAACCTGGGATCAAGCTAAAGACATTATGAAGGCAGAGTTCTGTCCTCGTAATGAAATCAAGAAACTGGAAGACGAATTTTATGATCTTGCTCAAGACAGTGGGGAAAACCTTGCTTACAACACTCGCTTTCACGAACTTAGCTTACTGCTACCCCACAAAGTCACTCCTTTGCCCATTGCAATCGAAAAATACATTGGTGGCTTACCGATGCAGATTCAAGACACAGTGTGGGGAAGGAACCCTGCTACATTGGAAGAAGCAAAGCGTTTGGCTGCCACCCTAACAGATAACCATGTGAAGGCAGGAACCCTGACTCGTAAAGGGGAAAAGAAAAAGGATACTCCCCAACCTGCCGTTGAAATCAAAACCGAGGCCTCAACCAACGGGAAGAACAAGGTCAGGAATTTTGCAATAGACACTACCACTCCACCCACCAAGAAACAATACAATGGGAACCTACCTAAGTGTGACACCTGCCAGTATCACCATCCAACTCAAGTACCCTGTCGACAGTGCACCAATTGTCAGAGGTATGGGCATCTTGCGGAAGCTTGTCGAATCCCTGCTACAAACGCTCTTGATGCTCCAAATAATCCCGCTTGAGACCTCCGACTGCTTAACATCAAACCCTACCATTTGAATAATATCTACTTTCTCCTTAATTTCATGTATTGACACTTTTGAATCAGATAATAAATTCAAGTATTATCATAACATCTGTGTGTATGTTTGTTTTAATGTGAATTGATTGCTTTATCAATACTTGCTTACTTGTACAACAATTAGTTGACTACCAAACAACCTACTTAACGATTGGTAGAGGTCATCATGTCTTTCCAACAGTCGGGAGAGGCCCTACCACCTGCTCAACGACTGGTGGAGACTATCAGACCTGCTCAACAATCGGAAAGTCATAAAAAGACGCAAAACCCTAACGTAAGGTAAATAGGTTATTACGGTCCGGAACGTAATCATGAATTTACAGGTACGTTAAGGTAGTGTGAAATTTTATCAAGGTTTTCAGTAGTTGACCAACTGTGAACCTAGTGTTTCTCTTAACTTCGGGACGAAGTTCCTAAAAGTAGGGGAGACTGTAACATTACGCATTTAATACTTGTACGTTACGCATGACATTTAATAAAACGTCAAGTTTCTTATTCATCTTCGCATTTATTATTTTTGTCGCTAGTATGGAACCCTAATACTATATATTATATTATATATATGTGTGTGAGTGTTGAAATAAATCAAAAAAATGTTTTGCCTTGGCCGGGGTTCGAACCCGCGCCAAGGCCGGCCTGATCCAAACACACACAATGCACAAACCAACTGGGCTGAGCTTTTGTTTTGTTATAACCCGGATTTATATTAATCTTAAACGCGAACTAGATCCTCACAGTTGACAAGGAAAAGTCAACTGTGGGATTTCTTGTTGCTCAATCCGTTGAATTAACGCGTGTTTGATATATTTTTGGCAAACTCGTGTATAATCCGGCCCAATACAACCAAATTGCACAACGATTACACGGCAATTGTTGCCCTAATAATCAAAATTGGCCGCGTTTTATAAAAAGGAAAGTCAACCATCTAATTAACCCTAACCCTAATCCTCTAGTATAAATTGAGGCATTCTGGACCTTGTCTAATCGCTCACAACTCTCTCTCAATCTCTACATCTCTCTAATTCTCTCTGTTTTGATCAATCTGTTCGTGGTTTGACTTTTCCCTTTGACCCGATCATCATCATCAATACCACACTGTAAGTACGATTAAGATTGTGGGTTATGTTCATCGGCTATCAGACAACATTAGCCCTAACAATAATCGGGCTATAGTTGTCTGATTTGCTCGATTGTAAATCTAGGGTTCTTCGTTTATGAATTGGGGATAAAACTGTATTGGCATCGAGTATTTATTAATTTTAAACCAGAAGTCATCACAACCACCGGCCTAGGCCAGGTGGTTGAGACGCTGACCCTCCACAATGGTCACCCGGGTTCGAGTCCCGGCACTGACCGGGTCTTTGCACCCTTTTTCCTTTCTTTTCTTTTTAACTATATAATTAATTATATATATATATTAATCCTTTAAATCTTTTAAATTCTTTTTAAAATACCTAAACTATTTTATAAACTCTAAAAAAATTATAATTGCTTAATCTGATATAAAAGTGTTATTTACAATTTTTATTTTTCAGAAATTCTTTTATTTAATATTTATAATAATTAAATCATTTTTATACTATTATAATTATAAAAATCCATTATTATATCAAAACAGTATTATTAAATTTCCCAAAAATTATCCTAACTTCTTATAAAGTTAAACTTTACTGAAATAATTTTTAATTCAGTAAAATCATTTATTTATTATTTTTAATCAATTTTTGTAAGATTTAATCATATTTAATTCATAATAAATCCAATTTTCATCATTTTTGCACCAAAATTTTATACAAATTATTTTTAATCATTTAGATCAGAATTATGATTTTTAAATATAGATTTCTTTAATTTTAGTATTTTTGAATATTAAAGTTAATAATTGGCTATATATAAATAAATAGATTTAAAAATCTATTTTAAATGAAATAATTTTATAAAAATTATTTTATTACTTCAAACACTTTAATGTGCTCACTCAAAATTCAAACTTTATAAAAAGACTATTTTTCATTTATTACCCAATTTTCTTTATTTAATTAACATTTTTAAATTAAATTTAACAATTGATTATCCCCAAATCAAAACCCTAGGATACACATATTAGTTACATAGACTTAGACTTATTATATATTACCTCATTATAGGGTAATATTTGGAATCACTTTGGGCAACACAATTATCATATCTTTTTCAACAAGTTAACATTTACTAAGGTGAGTTTACATAGCCCCTTTTATCACCACTTTTGGGGTGAAACATGTTATAACACTTTTCATTGCAATTCAATCATCAATGTGTTTATGTGTTTTCTATGTTGCATATTGTCTTGAGCATGATTAGAGTAAGCACCATTCTAGCATAATCATTAACATTGATCAGCCGACGGTATACATTGATAGATCTATTGGACTGACAATCCCACCCGGATACGTGCCTCCTACAAAGGTTACGTGGGTGTTTGTTATCGCATAACATATTCATTGGGACCATAAGTGTATGGTATGTATCATTTTATAACAGTCACAAGGGTTGATTATGCACTCGATTTATTTCTAGTATGTTCTCACATATGGGCTAGATTGACATGACACATGAATTGCACATCATTTTTACTCAATTATCAAAAACCTATGTAATTCTCACCAACTTTTGTTGACCCAAAACATTTTCAACTTAACATGTTTCAGGTTCTGTTTGCTTGAAGATTTGATTTGATGCTTGAAGATACGTGTATAGTTTTATCCAATTTGATGTACAAATTATAGAACAATCGTATGAAATTCATTTAAATTATTTAATGGAATTTATTATTTACCATGAGCTACTGAACAATCATTCAATACGTGGCACCCCGATGTTTCCGCCATCGGTTGGGGTGTTACAATATATCCCAATCAGACGAGGGACCCGGATGCCTACCTGGGAATTCTCGGGATGAGTGTTCACTTATAGGCTAAAGCATGTCTTCATATGTTATTAGAATCTGGAATCTTTGATAAGTCAACGTTTTCGTTTATTCGTTTTAATTAATGAATAAATGATTACATTCCTTATATCACCTCATTCATTTCATGCCACATTGAACCTTCATTGTGTCCCTTACGGATCATGTCTCCACGTCGTAGCACTCGCAATAACAGAGGTGAAAACCAAGAGGAAAGTAACAACAACCACAGCACCAACCACAACAACAACAAAAACAACAAAGGTGTTGATGCCCGAATGGCTGCAATTATCCCAAACCCAGCTCAGGTTACTAATCCTAATCGTCCTGGTAATCACAACTATGGTCAATGCTATGAATGTGAAAACCCAAATCACTACCGTAACTGATGCCCTAAACTAAACCGAGATCAAGACCCTCCAGCTACTTAACAGCAAGTCCCACCATTTAAATGTTGTTTGCTTTTAATTCTATGTAATGGCGCTTTTGATTCAAGTAATAAAATTCAAGAATTATCATGACATCTGTGTGCATGCTTGTTTGAATGTGAACTAATTGCTATATCTATAATCATACTTGCTTACTTGTACAACAATTAGTTTACTACCAAACAATCTACTCAACGATTGGTGGAGGTCATCATGTCTTTCCAACAGTCGGGGAGAGGCCCTACCACCTGCTCAACGACTGGTGGAGACTATCAGACCTGCTCAACAATCGGTAGAGTCATAGAAGGACACAAAACCTTAATGTAAGGTAAATTGGAGATTGCGGTCCGGAACGTAATCATGAATTTATAGGTACGTTAAGGTGGTGTGAAATGCTATCAAGATTTTCGGTAGTTAACCAAATGTAAACTCTAGATATCTAGTAGTTCATTTAGTAAATCAACTCACACGTAACGCGCCTCCTATCCACGCTATTCGAGACAGGTTACTCTATTCATTGTCATGCCCTAACATAAAATTCTTCAAGTCACACTTGTCCTAATTTTTATCCAATCCCCTTCAACCCTGTGTTTTCAATAAACTTCGGGACGAAGTTTTCAAAAGTAGGGGAGATTGTAACATCGCAAAATTTTTCCCCAAATTTTAATTATAAAAACCCCTCATTTTTGTACCCAAGTTTTTATTCTCCTAATTCACAACATATATATATATATATTATATAAGTTTTTTTTTATAATAATAATAATAATAATAATAATAATAATAATAATAATAATAATAATAATAATAGTGATAATAACCAACATAATGGTTGGATTGAACTAAAACTACAAACAAACCCAACCCCTTATCCTTAAGCCCACTAACCCAGCAGGCCCAATCCAACACCAAGGCCCAACCCCCCTCCCCTGGTGTCTGTTATAAAAAAAAAGGGGGATTTGCTTCATACGGGTTTCGAACCCGAGTCAAACCCACACAAACACACCCTCACAACCAGTTGGTCTGGCACTCTCATCTGATTTATAACGTGCCACTTATAATTATATAGTGTATTGGGCGGTGACAGTTGACTTCGAAAAGTCAACTGTGATGCTCGGCCATCTTAATCATCAACATTCAACGCGTGATTGATCCAGTTTTGGAAGATTTACTTAATTATCGGCCATCTATGACCATAATACACGTTTATTGACAATCTATTGATACCCAATTAAACTCTATACGCGTATGTATTCAATGACGAGTCAACGCATACCAATTCAATCAACCAGGACTTCATACTATAAATTGATCATCCACGAGTATTCACAACTCGCCATTACACCTTTCTCCACCTCCAAATCCTCTTAATTATCCTCTGTTTACGGTGCACGATCGTATGTTTAAGTTTTCAAGTTGACCGATCAAATCGAGATCATAAAGTGTTTGTAAGTGTAATTTTTATGGTGGGTTTTGTTAATCGGCGTCTGCACAACATTAGCCCTATGTTTAATTGGGTTAATGTTGTGATAATTGCCTGATTGTAGATCTAGGGCTCGTAATTGGGGTTTTGGGGAAGAACACCTTTCTGTATTTATTTTATATTAACAACAACCAAACACAACCACTGGCTTGGACCAGATGGTTGTGTCTGGTGTCCCACAGCCGAGTCACGCGGGTTCGAGTCCCGGACGTGACATTCTTTTTTTCTCTTTTTCATTTTCAAACAAACAAATCAATTAATATATATATAGAACATTTTAATCTTATAAATTCGTTTTTAAATATTAAAACTATTTTATAAATTCTAAAAAAATTATATTTACTAAATCTGAGTTAAAAGTGTTATTCACAATTTTTATTTTTCAAAAATTCATTTATTTAATATTTATAATAATCAAATCAATTTTATACTATTATATTTATAAAAATCCATTAAAATATCAAAACAACTTTATTAAATTCTACAAAAATTACCCAATGTTTATACAATGTTAAACTTTACTGAAATAATTTTTAATTCTGTAAAATCATTTATTTTATATTTTTAAGCAATTTTTGTTAGATTTAATCATAATTAAATTATAATAAATTCAATTTTTGTTATTTTTGCACCAAAATTTTATACAAATTATTTCTGATCATTTAGAACAGAAATATGAATTTTAAACTAAAAATTATTTAATTTTAATATTTTTAATTATTAAAGTTAAAGTTTGACAATTTGTTATAAATAGATTTAATAATCTATTTTAAAGAAAATAATTTCATAAAAATTATTTTTATACTTTAAACACATTCTTGTGACCATCCTAGATTTAACATTTATAAAAAGAGTTTTGGTCATTTATTTACTAAATTTCTCTCAATTGGCGAATATTTTTAATATTAATCAAACGAGCAATTATCCCCAATTCGAAGCCCTAGAAACTTATACATTTGTAGACTTGATAGACTTAGACATATTTATTACCTCATTTTAGGGTGATACTTGATACATTTGGTCAACACATTTCTCAACAGATATAACATTTTACCAAGGTGAGTTTTACATAGCCCCTTTTCTATTTATCACTATTTTTGGGGTGAAACATGTTACAACATCATTTATGCAATTCAATCATCAATGTGTCTATGTGTTTTCTATGTTGCATTATGTCTTGAGCATGATTAGAGTAAGCACCATTCTAGCATAATCATTAACATTGATCAGCCGGCGGTATACATTGATAGATCTATTGGACTGACAATCCCACCCGGATACGTGCCTCCTACAAAGGTTGCGTGGGTGTTTGTTATCGTATAACATATTGGACCATGAGCGTATGGTATGTATCATATTATAACAGTCATCAGGGTTGATTATGCACTCGATTTATTTCTAGTATGTTCTCACATATGGACTAGATTGACATGACACATGAATTGCACATCATTTTTATTCAATTATCAAAAACCTATGTAATTCTCACCAACTTTTGTTGACCCAAAACCTTTTTAACTTAACATGTTTCAGGTTCTATTTGCTTGAAGATTTGAATTGATGCTTGAAGATATGTGTTTAGTTTTATTCAAGTTGATGTACAAATTCTAGAACTATTGTATGTAATTCATTTAAATCATTTAATGGAATCTATTATTCACCATGAGCTACTGAACAATCATTCATACGTGACACCCCGATGTTTCCGCCATCGGTTGGGGTGTTACAAATGGTAGCAATCAATGCTTCCGAGCATTCCTGGAAAACAATGTTGTTGGTGGTGAAACTGATACAATTGTTGGACCTCACTGGAGTTTGGTTTTCGCAAATATTTCTTGTTGTAAAGCTTCACCACACACTTGCTAAACCTGTACAGGCAGTCTCGTGCAGTTCTTTCCGACATTTGTAAATACTCGTCCCACGCATCCGCCGTGGTCCCGTACGCTAGTTGCCGAAGTGCCGCCGTGTATTTTTGTATGGTGGTGAACCCCCTTTTGCCTCTAGCATCGTATCGTAAGGTAAAAAATGGCTCGAAGTTAGCCATATCATCGGCTATACGTGAGAACAATCTTCTACTCATTCGGAACCGACGCCTAAATAATTTCGCCGAGTATAAGGGTTCGTCGGCAAAATAATCGGCCACCAATCTATCATGGGCACCTACACATATTTACAAAAATTTAAACACACTAAAAATCTACAATATATTTACAAAAATATAAACAAAATAAAATTCCAAAATGTTTAAAAAAATAAATATAATACTTACCCTCTCGGTCTCTATTTATAGCCGCTTTCCTAGTTCGAGGTGCCGAATCGACTTCATCTCCTTGCTCCTCGGCAATAATCTGCGCCGCTTGCCCCACGATGTTTATAACAAAATTTACGGCTTCGTTTGTAGATGACGAACCCGAAGAAGACGAAGACGTCGTAGAAGATGATAACGACATGGTTGTTTGAGGGTTTGTATTTTATAAATATAGTGAGTGTTTGAGAGATTTTATAAAAGTGGGAGAGAGTTTATTAAAACTGTGGTGAAGAATGTTGGATTGTTTTGGTTTAAATATTGTTTAATTTTTTTTTTTAAATCGTCCCAACGGTACAAATCACGCTCCCCAACGGTCCAAACAGCCCCGGCATCAACGGCATTGAGATGCCCCTCTTGCCCATGCCGCCCCTAGGGGGTGGTGTAGCGAGGCCGGCATCACGAGGTTGGCCCTATGCCGCCCCCCACACCTAATGGTCTAAACATTAGGCCTTTTTATTTTTTCAACAAATTTTTGTTTTTTTTTTAATTTTTCACAAGGCGTTAGGTTGTTGCATTTAGTTAATAAAGCTTGTTTGTGTTGTACATTATATAAACATGGTGATAATGTGTAATACACGGTCTAAGGGTTTATTATTTGAATAGGAAACTGATGTACAAATTATAGTAGAGTAAGACATTAAGTTTGTAACATATATCATGTGATGTAAAAGTTACCCAAATTATGAAACAACATATGACACCATAGCAACCTCTAAAAACAAAGAACGTAAGTGAAGAATAAAAATTGAAAGAAAACAACGGTTGAGTAAAGGTTTTGGGACATTCCCAATCGGTGCGATATTAATTGGCAATTGTTTGTAAAAAATACATTCCCAATCAACATGCGTCTTCATGCCTTTATATAATTAAAAGATTATAAATATTACTTGCAAAGAAATCATTTTCATTTATTTACTTGAAAGACAACATTTAGAACTTTTATCAAAACTAGTATATTACATGTGGCGTGTTGTATCGGCGTCAAAACGTACAGTAACTCAAATTTATACCGTCAAAGCTTAAACTGAAATTTATACCAACTCAAATCTGGACAAAAGTTACGTCAAAATGTAGACATACAGTTTTGTTTGTTGCGATACCTGGTATGGTTGTGGCATTCCACATGACTATACGGTAACGTTGTTATTATGTTGTTAGTACTAATTGCGTTATCATTGAGATGTTATAAAAATGAAGAAGTTAACGTCATTACTACTAATGGCGTTACCGTTACTACTATTCCAAATTTATACCATCAAAACGCAAACTAAAATTTATACACTCGAATCTGGACAAAAGTTACATCAAAATGTAGACCTACAGTTTGGTTTGTTGGGGTACCTGGTATGGTAGTGACATTTCATATGACTATTCGGTAACACCGTTAGTATTAATGTGTTATCGTTGAGTTGTTAAAAATAAGAAAAAAACAAAAAAGTTAACACCGTTACTACTAACAACGTAACTGTTAATATCAACCGTGTTACTATTAGTACTATTCATTTTGAGATTTATAAATATACAGTATAAATTATTTGCTAGGTTATCAACTCCATTATCATGTATTACTTTATTAAAAATAATCAAGGTATTATAATAGTACACCTTTGAAAATAAATTCATCCTCGAAATTTAAAATGTGCAAAATTTCTAATAGATTATCAACTCCGTTACTACGTAAATTATTATTATTTTTATTATATTAATATTAATAAACAGTTGATGTATTACAATGTTAAAAATAAATTAATTCTCGAAATTTAAAATGTACACAGTTACTAACAAAGTTACCAATTAACGAAAAAGAGCATGTTAACTCAATATTGAAACTTCAATGATTTCGGTTAGTTCAAATAGGATGACTAATAATGTATACCTCCACTTAAGGTGATTTAAAAGCCATTTAACAAAAGCCTAGTATGTCGAAGCTTTGGTTGCCGAAGTGTGACGAAAGACACCATGGGTACCCCACGTCAGCTACGTCAACCACCTGACCACCAGGGCGCTACTCGCTGGCAACACACACCTAAACCTTGCAACAAACACGCGTCTCCTCTCTCGTCTGCAACACACATTCTCACTACCCGGTTCAACATGTACCACCCGTTCCTCATACCCACGATCCCCTAGCCGAAGAGGCCATTGTAGCTGCACGGGTAGGGGTACCTAAGACCATACCAAAGCCCACTCCGGCCACCATTACAAAAATATGTAGATCCTTAAATACGAGAGTGGTGGGAGCGATGATGATATGAGGTCGGGGCACTCCTGACAAAGTTGTCAAGCCCCACCCAACCTCGCCTTGCCATGTCAAAATCAAACCCAACCCAACCCCGCCTTGCCGATCTGTTACTTCTTGCCTAGCAGTGAAATTTTTGAACGTCGCCGAGGGAGTGACGACGGTGTTGCCAACGGTAGCCAAGTGAACCTGTCACCCAATGTCAACCTAGTTGATACACAAATGTCACAAAATATAGTGTTTTAAGTAAACCTTTTGTTAAAGCTAAATAAAATAACTACCCTTCTGCTACACAAATGTCACAAAACTTTTGAAATTTTGCGAAGTCAAAAAGATAACACAAAATTAGCAGTCCATTTAACGAAAGGAGAGTTTCATGAACTTCTCCTTAAGATGTGACACTACGACAAATGCTAAATAAAAGTTAAATTAAGTTTGTTGCATCTTCTAAAATTAATGAATAGAAGTGCAACCTTAACTACCCATAAAGACGAACCTCGCCATATCACCGAACTAGAGCCTCCATTTTTGTCGAAACCCATCCTAACCCGGACCATAATAACCATTTTGCCAGAAATGGGTTGGGTTAAACCATTGATACCCATTAGTGTGTGTGTGTATATATATATCAATACAATCCAAAGCAAGCATACTAAAATTTGAATTGCTACGCCTGTTGACTCTTAAGACAGAGTAAGTGGGGTGATAACTGATAAACCAAGATCAAACGCAACAAAGCAGAGGAAAGAAATGCTTTGGAAGAACAGCTATTAGAACTCAAATCAAACATTAAGTATACCATTTGCACAACCCTCCGATAAAATGACTTCCGTTCAAAGGATATGTACGAGTTCGATTCGCAACTAAGAAGCATTATGTAAACGGTTTTTTTAAAAGAAAAAACAAAGCCCGATTACGTTACGTTAGTACTACCACTATTTGGCAAATAGAAATGGACCTCCGCTTGAAAGTTGCAGGCGGTTGATTGGTCGAGATATATATAACTGTGACTGATCATGAGACGGTTCGGCCGTAACACATAGAAGCAATATACAGATTCTTTGCCCATTTTTCCTGCAGCACAAGAGCACAAACAAACTTTAGGAAATCAAGCAAGACATGTTCAAGGTTGGATTTCACCGGTTTTGACGAAACAAACCAATCCACTAACTACAGTTTTAAGAAACAAAAAAGCCAACCGCCAAAATGAGCGGGTTAGAACATTCACAGCCCGTCCACCAAATTATGTGAGGGGCTCCCTCAAATTATATGGGGTGGGTGTGAGTGGAGGAGAGGGAATATTTGGTGAAAGCACTGTTCACCCCTATATTTGAAAAGCTGTTGTTCACCCCTATATATATTTTAATATTTTTGTAAGTGGTTGCGAGTGAGGAGAAAGAAAATATAATGATAAAAGTATGAAAAAAGTATTATTATTTTAATTAGGAGAGAGAAAACTTAGGGGTGGAGTAGTGATTTTTAGTGTAATTTGATAGAGGGGATTTGGTGGACGGGCTGTGAATGCTCTTAGAGGCTGATCTCTGGTTTAAGGGTTCATTTTTGGCAAATTGAACCAATGTTTTCTTTAGAAATTGTTAGTTTCAATTCAAAACTTCAAAATATATATTATGATTCATCATATAATACAGATGCATAAACTGTTAACTGTGTATTCCAAGATGAAGAAAAAAGGTTAAAACGGCCAGTTCGGTTTACTCGGTTGGTCCAAATTTTAAACCATTAGTCTTACCATAAAACTGTCAATGCCGAAACATATAAAATTTTAAACCAGGCGACTTGATTTCGTTTAGGCAGTTCGGTTAGTTTCAAAGTTTATGAACAACCCTAAAATCAAGCATATACATCTGACCGACTGTCTAATGAGAGTAAAGAGAAACTTAACCTTAACATGTGTACTAGGAAAAGCTGAAGTCCGCAGAGTTTCCTGTGTCTCATCTGCGGGTTTTCTTCTTGGTACGCTAAGAACAAAAGCGGCTTGATCCCATGTAGCTGCAGTAGCTGTTATCCGATACCCAGCATCCCATCTTTTATGAATACCTTCACTTGGATACAAAAAGTCGAGTTCCACAACCTGAAATCACATATATAAAAACCTGGATTAGAGATTTGTTCTACAAAATAATAATGAACCTAAGACAACTTTAACAAATAAAGTAAATATTTATGCGACTCCTAGATGTATGACCCAAATTAACCATCTTCACATAAATTGACCCAATATAACAGCACCTGGTCAGAGAATCCAGCACCACGGGACATAACAATGGCCCATTTATTTCCTGCAGTTGCCATAGCAGTGACATGGAACCCCTCTTTCCATTTTTTATTTATCCACTTGAACGGGAACGATTCACTGACTTTATATGACTGCTGAAGGAACGGGGTACCTACATTTCAAGACAGGAACATGATCGAAAACTAGAACATGGACACTAGACAACTTTAAATGGCACAGAACCAAAATATAAGCTTACCCTTTGACATTACAACCAAGGAGCTCCCATTGTTGGCACCAGCTATTGCACTAATATAATAGTTCTTATCCCACTGTTCCATAATCCAATCCTTTAATTTAAAACAAACAGAGAAATAAAACACTTAGTTGTTTCCTGAAGTACAAGACACATGTATAAATAATTTTTCTGATTGTAATATGCCACAAATCAGATCAGGAACAGGGGTTCCAATTGGATGATGAACCTTGTTAAGAAATAAGGGAGAGAGTTGGTAAACTTGAGAGGTGTATCCAGTGCCTGCATCCATGATAAGAGCCCATAAGTTTGAGCAAGAAGCCACACTGCTGATGAGTAACCCGTCGTCATTTCCTTTTTGAATATGTTGAGCAAGCCTTACTTCTGCCACATTATAGTGATACCTACAACACAACATACAAACACATCCATGTAAGCTGGTAACAAATGAAAACTTTTTTAGCTTCTCGGGTCACATGCGTTTAACAATTGAGTTCATTAAAAATAAATATAAATAAATGATTGATGTCTAAATATCACTATAGGTGGGGGATTATACTTTGTATGGTTGTTTTTTAATGTCTAAATATGATAATAAACATTGTATCATTTCAAATCTAATTTTTTTTTTTTTAATACAGCAAACGTAAAAGGTCTTAAGTATACATACAAAACTTTGGGCAACCCGTTTAACCAGTTTCCTATTTACTGATTTTACAAGTTAGGCATAACACGCAATTGACATTAACCTATTCTTAAGTTTATGGGTGAAAAATGCCAAACCTAATTCTCATATTTACTTTTTAGTTTTACACCCAATAAATTGAGTGCAATTACACCAGCAAAAATTTTAAAAAGAGATTTAAGTGTGATACCTCTGCTTCATAGGGCGGCGAGCATTATATACGCTTATCCACTGAGTAGCAGGCATCCCCATGCGAATCTTCTTCTTTGGCTGCTCATCATCTTCTTGCTCCATTGTCAATCTTCCCCGCTTGTGTCCAATGAGCTTACAAAAATCACATCAGAAACACAAGGGTTGAGTTCATAAGACATTTCAGGTTCAAAGAAAAGACTATCATACAAGTGTAAGTATGTAACACATTTGAGAACATAAGTACCTTCTGAGCACCCTCGGTGTTGATGGGTCTAATATCCGGATTCGGACCCACTATCCCATCAAAAAGGGAAACATATTTTGCATAATTAGGTTCCTCATCGAACTTAAGATTAACAACGTATTCAACAAAATTCCGAAATGGGGCAGGGCAGAAGCTACAAAGTGTCTCTGGAGAAGTTGCCATCTTCTTCTTGCACACAAGGAACCCTTTGTTTTCACCCTACAGTTTTTAAACCACCATTTAAGTATACCAAATGGCTACAAATATATACAAACAAACAGGTGAAGCTGAGAACCAACCTGGAATCCTTGCCATGGTAGCCGACCACGAAGAAGAAATACAAGCGTATAAGCAAGGGATTCCAAATCATCCCTCCGGCTTCCTGTCCTACCAAGATGAGCATGTACACTTGCATACCGGACAGTTCCCCTTCAATATAATAATAATAATAATAATAATAATAATATCAATACACAAACAATTTTGTAAGAATTAATGATTAAATAAAATACATAAAGATGTCACTAACATACCTAAACACATCTGGTCGCTGATCATATTCGACATGCAGTCCAGATGTTGCATCTCGCCACCTGGTGGCTGCATATAATATAAAAATGTTTTACATTTTGCTTGCAAATTTTTTTATAAAACTATCTATGATGTAAGAAAACCCAAATAAAATGATTAACAAAATACCTAAACCAAGATCAACAAGAAACAGTTTCTTCTCATCTGCTGTTCCAGGAGGACCAAGCAAAAAATTCTCAGGCTTAACATCACCATGTACATACCTGAAAGAAAAAGAAAAAAAAAAGCAGCGGTATTACATCATATACCACGTTTATCCATGGCAGATAAGTCAAACAAGTGTTAATTAAAGCAAAAATGCAGCCTACCCTCTGGAGTGGATTTTTTCTAATATGGAGATGGCTTCTATAGCTATGCATGCAACCATTTCAATCGACATCCTAAACATGAGAAATGAATAGGCATTACATCAGAAGACTGCAATTGGTTAATTGGTGTTTGTGTGTGACTGTGTGTATATATTTGAGCCACTAAGAAAATGGATTTACGTGTGCGAGTTGTTATTCCAGACATCCCATAAGCTAGGTCCAAGCATATCCATGACCTTCAAGCATTATCAACATTAGCTACTGTCCACTTGAGATAGCCATTGTAGTATTGTAGAAACCTTAAATTCATATACAAAAACACAGTAGACTAAGATGTACCATTATGTAGTAATCACCCTGCCTGCCTTTAAAATGTACACGTGGCACACCATGACTTCCACCAAGAACACTGAGAAATAGCAGTCAAGCAAGTTATTTTAGCTACCTATTGGCAATAGTAATGAGAAGGTGAAAATGTACATAATAAATGAAAAGATTGGTTGACTCACTTGTAAACTTGCCATTCATATGGTGGTCCATAGTTACATCCTTTGCTGCTTCGGTGTTCAAACTTCAATGCAACCTACAATTCAATTTAAATCATAGATGATAGGTTAGATGACAATCATTCTTGCCACTACCATAATGACGGCATGCGGCCAAAACATCATGTGATACCTCTACAGCTCCAGAACCAATTCTTTCATGAGGAACTGGCGCATTAATACGGCGTCCAACATAGACTTGCCCAAAGCCACCCTTTCCCAGTTTTCTCTCAATCTTATATGATGGGGAACCACCAACCTGGACCTGTTTTTGATATAAACAAAGGTTTAGAATCAGCATCAAATCACAGCATACAGAACATAAAAAAATAATTAATCATCATCATAATCCACGTAGGTGTTATATTCACATCTTTCTCTCTCACTCATGTTTTTCTAAAAGTAAATCTAATAACTAAAACAAAAAACTTTTTTGAACAACCATTTCCAGTCTCATTTACAAAGCAAATGCCATTAAAAGCTCAACAAAACTAAAAATTATCTCTACTCTCTAGTCACCACCATAACTTTATAACTTACTAGCATAGACACAACAATGCTAACCTGAAGGTACTCAAGACCATAATATATAAGACCATGAATTACAAACTTTCAAAAACAAAAATCATCTTTGATCACAACTGCTATATTAAATTAAATTAAAAAAAAAAAAAAAAAAAAAAACCTCAAATGGCAACAACAGAAATGAGGAAACAGAGTAAATAAAAGGTTAACTTGAACCCTACTGAATCACCATCAAGTAAAGTTTAAAGCTATAACAGAAACACAACAAAACAAATATATATATATTATTATTCAAATACTCAAGCATCAGAAAGCTAAAGCATAAAACCTTATTAATAAGGTTAGTTTAGCCAATAAAATAAGTAATTGGAATAGAAACATAAAAAAATGAGAGTTGGGTATACCTTGTCTGGAAGTGGAGCAGTGGTAGGTTCATCTTCAGCAGGCAAAGCCTTATCAGCACTGGGACCCACACTATCGTAGTCATCCATATCCTTCTCTTCTTCTTCCTTGATGATAAGTTGTTTTTGTTTGTTGGTTGTGTTGTTGTTATGGTTTGATGGTGTTTGTGTGCGTAGTCCGCTACGCAATTGAGGCATTATTATTATTATTATAATTTAATAATTGATCATCCATTAATTAATCGGAATTCAACAACAACAACAATCTCATACCATCAGTTTGAAAGAAGATCGATCGATCGATCGCTAAATTTTAAAACTTGAGAATTTTTTTAGGGTTTTTGCGTGTCAATTCAATTGAATTCTAGAATGTGTAAAAGAAGAATATAATACGCTGTGTGTGTGTGTGTTATGTTTGTGGCGGTGTTATATTTTGGTTCTCAATCAAGAGAAAGAAAGAGAAGGAGCGATAAAGAAATTTCCAGAACTTATCAAACCTATTCTTTCTCACCTTACTTTTCTACTCTTTACAATTTTGCCACCATTACTTTGTTTTTTACTTATACTTAGGAGCTGTTTGGGTAAGTGATAAACCAGAAGATGTCTGAATTAGTAAGAGACTCTAAACCAGTAAATAATGTTTGATTGTATCTTTGAATGACTATGTAAAATGACTATTTAACACCTTTGGTTTAGTTTCATGAAATAACATAAATATGAACATTTTGTTAAAAAAGTCTCTACCAAAAAACCACTTCCCAGATTTTTTTGTTCTTTTACATCACCATCACCATAATAATAATCCACTTTCACAAATCTTGATGCACTACCATTCCAATAATAATAACCCATTCCCAAAAACCCTCATATTCCACAATCACTCCAATACTCTTCCTCTTATCCTTTCCCTGATTTACAAAATCCTCGTATTAAAGATTCAAAATCCAAGATTTCTATAAATTAGATTTCATGAATATTGGAACAAAAATTAAACTAGGGTGGGGTAGGGGTCGGACTGCACTAGTGTGAAGATGGTCGGAGGCCGGACGACTTCGGCGCTTAGGAGGGTTATTGGGAAGTTGAGAGCTTATAATCTTGCTATGCAGAGAAAGGATGTCGAATATGATCAGATTCAAGATCCGGGAATTTATCATGGTAAACCGTCATCAAAGGGTTCATCTACCGGTAGTGGAATTGCAACTGCATTCTTTTCAGGTTACAACTTAGGATTCAATTTATGGTTCTTTTCCTTATTAATTGCTAGGTTAGTGTCATCGTGTCAATATACACAGTAATAATCATACTGTGTCTTAACATTAAATAAATAATACATAACTTTATCTTAACATTAAATAAATAATACATAACTTTATTTTGACATTTACGTGCCTTTCCAGACTATGTCGAAGGTCATGAATGTATTCATTTAAAGACAAAATTACAGAAAACAACCTTTATGTATTACCAAAACTGCACATTTTACCTTTATCTTTAAAAAACACTCTAATCAACCTTAACCTATGTTATTTATTGCAAATCCAAACCTTTAACCCTAACTGAGTTAGTTTTCCCAGTTAACTCCCCTCACATGCCTTGCATGTGAGGGCGTTTTAGTCATTTTAAGTGTACCTCTTGACTTCAGCTCTTGTTGTTTATGATAAACTTGTTGACCATGAATAAGGTGGGAAACTTAACATTTTGACTTGTTCGAAACACACTAGACTGTGAGCCTCCAATTGGATTGACAATCGAGTTAGTTTTTTCAGTCACAGTTGAGCTATAATGATTAAAAAAAGAAGAGTTCGGTTTAGATTTTGCTACACAAGTTTGACCAGACAAACTAAATGGTTGACTTAACTTCCCTGTGTCCATTAAGCTTACCAATTGCATTGCAGGTATGGCCTCAATTGAATATGAAGAATCAAACAAACACATTCGGTTTAGGTTCAAATCTAAAGATTCAAAATTGTTTTTCTCTTCAACGACATTTGAAGCCACAACATATCCAAATTTATCATGTTTTTTCCCTTGTCTTTATCTAAGCATTTTGCATATGTTTGATCAAATTGCACGTTGGCTTCACATAAATTCCTCTCATACTGATTTTTAGCCATTAGCTTAATAACTTCTTGTTCATTTGATCTTCCAATTGAAAACATATTATCTTGTCTTTGATGATTATCAGGTCTTGAAAAATTAGAGTACCCTCCAACTCCAGTGTTCCTCTTGTATTGATTAGAAAAATCCTATAAAATAACAGCAAACACTTTAATTGTATAAGATTAATAAAGAGATTAATCATATTAATTGCAAAATTAAATAAAATAGTACCAATTTCTTATGCCCATATGGGAGTTGTTGATAGAATCTGGTTGAATCCTATGAGGAAAGTTACTCGATTCTCCCAAGAAAAAAAAATCAGATTTTCTACTATAATCTTGATTAGAAGGTTGATTCAAATTTAGAGAAAGATCAGCCCTAACCCTGCGTCTGCCCGACTATCATCCTTCACCCTCTTTTAATCCTCCACAAAAAAAAATTACTTTTAATAGGATTGCTTGATATCTTCTTTGAAGAGTTGGCTTTTGTCCGACTTTAGTGGATTCATGAAGTTGGGGTATTGGTATGTTCCTCTGCTTTTAGGCACACTGTAAGTAGGAGGAAGCCAGTTGTCTGTTCTTCCCAAATCACTGAATATTTATCACCAAGCTGTCATTGGATGACTACCAACTTAACCATGAACTGAACTCCTCTGAGTCCCATGTTTATTCCACTCATAGACAATTAGGGTTTGATAAGGTCGTCTGGGTTTTGTTTAAGTTTAGAAGATGATTCAGACGACTTTATAAGGTTTTTTTTATTTAAAATAAACATTTCAATAAAACACACTTAAAATGACTAAATAGCCCTCATATGCAAGGCATGTGAGGGGAGTTAACTGGGAAAACGAATTCAGTTAGGGTTAAAGGTTTGGATTTGCAATAAATAACACAGGTTAAGGTTGATTAGAGTGTTTTTTAAAGATAAAGGTAAAATGTGCAGTTTTGGTAATACATAAAGGTTGTTTTATGTAATTTTGTCTCATTTAAATTGACCCTCATTAAATTATTAATAAATGCCAATCAAATCAATCATTCAATTGGCAATAAAATAGTAAATGATTGAAATTTTTAATCTAACATTTGTCAACAATTTCCAACGATAAACACGATAATTAAGTTAATAATTAATATAAAGAAAAAAAATCTGATTATCACGTTCATTTAACAAATTTTACGAATTTGGGCTGGAATCCGAATTTGTAACAATAATCTCGAATTTAAACTTATATATGAGCGTTGATTCTCATTCAATTGTCAATAAATGGTAATTTGTAGAGATGAATGCATTCATTTACATTAATTCTTATTATATTGTTAATAAATGCATGCTAACGAAATCATTAATTCATTAATCAATAAATTAGTAAATGATTGAATTTTTTAATTTAAATTTTGTCAACATTTTCATATGATAAAGTCGAATTTTTTGTTAATGATTAATATAACTTAAATTTAATTAACAGTTTCAAAAAATTTATACGATGTTCAAATTAATAATAATAATGTTAAGCTATTCAATTAAATACCTTTAAATGAAAATTCACGATTTGGGGATGGAATTCAATATTTGAACCATATGTGTTATGCAAGACATATTATTATTACCAAGACTATCATTTTATATTAGTGTAAAATTTACATATATTTACATTAATAAAGTGTTTCCCAATATATATATTAACAATAGTTTTGTTTAATATACTTTTTCTCTATATTTTAAAATTTTTGAAAAAACCAAATTATATCATATAATTATAATTATTACAAAAATATAAAAAAGTCAATTAATGATAACAAAATCAATCATGCATTAATTTTGGTAAATGAGAATAAAAAACATGAATGTATTCATTTAAATTGAATGTCATTCTACTCTTAATAAATGGTAATGAAATTAATCATTCAATTGGCAATAAAATGGTAATTTGTAGAGATTAATGCATTCATTCACATTAATTCTCATTCTATTGTCAATAAATACATGCTAACGAAATCATTAATTTTTTTAGTCAACAAATTAGTAAATGATTGAATTTTTTTAATTTAAATTTTCTCCACATTTCATATGATAAAGTCGATATTTTTATTAATAATTAATATAACTTAAATTTGATTTACAGTTTCCAAAAATTTATACGATGTTCAAATTAATAATAATCATATTAAGCTATTCAATTAAATACCTTTAAATGAAAATTCACGATTTGAGGATGGAATTCAATATTCAAACCATATGTGTTATGCAAGACATATTATTATTACTAAGACTATCATTTTATATTAGTGTAATATTTATATATATTTACATTAATAAAAGTGTTTCCCAATATATATATATATATATATATATATTAACAATAGTTTTGTTTAATATACTTTTTCTCTGTATTTTAAAATTTTCAGAAAAACTAAATTATATCATATAATTATAATTATTACAAAAATGATAAGAAAGTCAATTAATGATAAAAAAAACCAATCATGCACTAATTTTGGTAAATGAGAATAAAAACATGAATGTATTCATTTAAATTGAATGTCATTCAATTGTTAATAAATGGTAATCAAATTAATAATTTAATTTGCAATAAATTAGTACATAATTGAAATTTTTAAGTTAACTTTTGTCAACAATTTCCTATTATTAACACGATATTTATTATAATAATTAATATAAAGAAAAATTTGATTACGATTTAAATAGAAGAATAATAACATTACTATTACTATATTCATTTATTTCAACTTCAAATATTTTAAATTTCAAATATCCTTAATAACGGACCAACAAAACTTTTAAATTAGTGTAAAACGTGTCGACATGTTTAGTAATTCAATCATCCAATAATTGAGCTTAATTGTAATTTGAAGATATTAATGTATTAATTAACATTTACCATCATTCAATTACCTATTAATTAGTAAATGATAAACGTTGTAATGTAAATTTTGTCAACAATTTAATAAGATAAATACGATATGTAATTTAATAATTGATATAATTTAAATCTATTTAACAGTTTCCTAAAATATATACTAAATTCGAAATAATTTTCAATGATAATAATAATATAACGTATTTCATTTAAATATCGTTGACAGATAAACGTGTTCTAATTAAGCATAATGGTAATTTTAAGATATTAATGTATTAATTAGCATTGAACCTTATTTAATTGGCAATAAATGATAACGAAATCAATTATTCAATTGTCAATAAATTAAAAAATTATAAACGTTTTAATGGAAGTTTTGTCAACCATTTACAAAGAAAAGCAACGATATTTAAATTAATAATCAACAACAACAACAACTTGAAAAGGTTTTGAAACTTAAACTATATAACAACTAAAAAATTATGATGGAGAATTGCGAAGTTATTGTTCAATTTAGTGGAGCAATAAAGAGAAATATAATTTATTATTGATCAACAGTTTTCTACAATATATATAATATTTAAATAAATAATTAATAACAATAATAATGTTACTATTTTCATTTAAATATATTTAATAAAATTTAAGACATTTTCTTTATCAAATCATTATATGAATAAAAAATAACATTATTACCATAATACAATCTAATCAATCATTGACCCTAACAGAAAAACCTTATATGTTTTTAATTATTAAGTACTATATTTACATAGTTTAAATAATGATGTTTTGTTGGTGGTGTTTTGTAACATGTCAAAAGTTGCTTAAAGAGTGTGTACAATGAGTCCTTTTGGCTACATGTTGAAATGGGTCGGGGGTTGATCCTTTTGGTGTCTATTTTTTAAATAAAATATAGGAAATTTATATTACAGCATGTGACATTGGACCCATTTTCTTATTAGTTGTTTTTAGCTATGTAATCGGTTTGAACCATCAGAAAAACCTTATCTGATGACCGGTGATGGGGAAACAAGGCATACTTATTACTATCAGGCAGCAATTTTCATAACACTTACGTAGCTTGTAATGATGTCTAGCTAGCATTAGATATAGTTGTAGATTATTATTTGGATCTGGTTTCTAACATTTACTTTTGATGCACATATAAAACTTGTGAACTTACCAGCATTGTATGTTGACAAACTTAGCATGTTTTCTCAGGTCACTAAGGTAGCAGTTAAGGATTAGGTGCACTTGAGTCCCACGACGTCGCATTCTAGCATACATATTTATCAAACATTGTCTCAAGTGATTTTACTTTTTTCATTGGTTATTTTGGGCAGTAAACATATATTGCTTCTGATATACGTCGGTTAACCTTTAAAAACTGCATGGTTGTTTTTGAATGATATATTACTCAATAGCTATCGTTTATTGTGACCGTTGACTTAGAAGGTGTTTGGGATTGCTTATTAGCTCCAAAAGTACTTTTGCCAAAAGTGCTTATTAACTTGTGGATTTTTTAAAAGGAGTTTTTAAAAAAGTGTTTGGATTAACTTTTGTTGTGGGAAATTCAATAAGTCAATAAATTGTTTTTTAAAAAGTGTTTGTGTATGCCTGACTATAGTTTGGGGATGTGCTATAAAAGTTTTCACAATGGTTCTTTGTCTTTGTATCTATAATTTAGCTCTAAATTGTACGTGTTCATCTTTTAGAACTTCACACATCCTAATCTCCCTCCGTCTTAATTTTTATTCAATTTAATAATACCTATTTGTTCTTTTTATATTATTTTTTTCTTCCACTTACAAAGTATTATAAATAAATGCATGTAGATTATGGAGAATGAAAAAAAAAAGTCTGTATTTTTTCCTCTATTTTAAAAAATCGATACATGTAGTTTTTTTTTTACCATTCTCTACATTTTTCTCTAAATTTTAACGAGTAAGTACGTAGGGACAAAGACTCCAATGTGAGTATTCAATACGAGACTCTGTACAATCAATGTACTACAATACTTGAATCACACAACATATAAATAAGCTTTAGACTAACACATTTAAACTAAAGAACTAACGATAAGTGCGGTATTTCGGCGAGTACATGCAACTCTCCGCAAATTTAACTAGATCGCTAGGACGAGGGAGGTGAGATGCCAAACCTAACAACACAATGTTACCAGTCAGAAATTTGAAACGTGGAATGATTTCAAGATTTTATAACACTTACCAAATTCATATGCTCTTGAAGCCACCTTGGCCGCGATAGTTGCTGAAATCTTTCTAATATTCTTAAACCGAGGATAGATAATACCCTTGGCGTAGTCTTCTTCCGTCACTTGTGATGCCAAAGCTTCAGCTATATGTTTGAATAATCTAACAGTCATTAAAGTCTATAACATACATAAGTTGGATAATGGGTCAAAAAGGAAATGACGGAGGTCAGGTTGGTTTGACCCACTTGTGATTGCCCTTTTATCATTTTCCGATGGTCTTGTTTGATAATCATGGATGTTTGTTGAAGGAAAAGGATTTTGAATCCGACCCGTCTAAAACTAGAGATGTAAGGTAGGTAGGTATTTTTTTTACCTAAATAAAGATGGGACTAGTAAAATGAAATTAAAGCTGCATGTAATGATATGTGGAGTATGAAGACTGTATTTTGCCTTTACCTGCTGCCAAAAGGAAGTCATCATGCACGCGGATCGCACCACACATGATCAATCCCAAACCAAATCCAGGAAATATGTAAGCATTG
This sequence comes from Ambrosia trifida, assembly GCA_028751855.1. Lineage (NCBI taxonomy): Eukaryota > Viridiplantae > Streptophyta > Magnoliopsida > Asterales > Asteraceae > Ambrosia > Ambrosia trifida. The sequence continues at coordinate 89,276,221 of CM054124.1, forward strand.
TTTGCCTACATTTGAAACACGAAAATGAGTACCAGTATAACATTAGATGATCGCGTATCATGACAACTAAAATTTTAAGTGATTTCTCATGTAAGGGCTACTACACCTGTCCAGGCACGAACTCTTTGCCATTATATATGACCGGGTCAAATGGGCTTCCACTGGCAAAGATTGCATGACCCTGCAAATATTTGAACTCATGTGGTCATTTTCTGCAAGTATTTGCATCCTAGTTGTTTAGGCTTTTATTTTTACATTTTCTTTGGTTATATAACAGTTGTGGGGTCCATATACGATGAACGAAGATAAGCGTGTAACTTACATTGCTCCATGTATAAGCTTCTTCAGCGGTACACTCAGATTGTGACGTTGGATTAGAGAGCGCCATTATGAGAGGTTTCTACATGCCAAACCATCATACTAAATATTGTGTATAATATGTAAAAATCTACGTGTAAGCAAAATTTGCTGATGGGTAATTTGTCGAAACATGTAACTTTTGGTACGGAAACATTTTATACAAGATGTTATTTTTTTCCCGTAATTAACCCAGCGTGTCAAATACGAGTAAAAGATTAAATTATCTCAATAAGAATTGAACCTTATGAATGAAATGATTTTGGTGGTTTTGTGATTTAAAATACACTTTCAATGACTTTTAACTCATTTGAGATATGTTCAGCCCGTTTCTGACTGTAATCTATTCTTTCCCATTTTACCGGTGTGACCCACGAGAGATAAAACATAACCTAAATCAACCCAATCGTAATTGAAAGGCTCAAACTTATCACATGCCCAAAACCTTAATTGTGCCAAAGAGAGAACTAACCTCATTAATAGATGACATTGCCTCGATAACTTCTTTCGTAAACTGTTTTCCGACTCCCGATGTTCCTATTAATATTGTTGGCTTGATTGCCTATGTTAACATACATAACATAAACAGCCTTTATTACCGTTTCATAAAGAGTCTGGTATTGCGACCATAAACGAAAAGAAAAATTTTATATGAGAATATACATACGCGTTACCTTAACAGCTTCCAAGAGTCCTGTAACCGGTTCATGATCATGAGCCCATGGTTGCTTAAAATGTTGAAGAGAATCTTTACGCGAGCTCACGACCAGTCCCTGAATTAAAAATTTTAGTGCATACAACCCCTTAGGGATGAGCATTCAAGCCCGAATACCGATCCCGTCCCGTCCCGATCCCGATACCGTACCGAACCGATACCGAACCGAGGGGTTTCGGGATCGGTATCGGTATCCATATTTATGGATTTTCGGTTTCGGTATTATCGGTATCGGTACGGTATCGGTATTTTAATGCAAAATACCGATACCATACCGGTACCGTACCGATACCGAACCGGTACCGTACCGTACCGTATGTGTTCGGTATCGGGATCGGTATTGGGTTTTTGGACTTTTCGGTATCGGTATTGTCGGGATCGGTATCGGTTCGGTACCGATCCCGTCCCGAGCTCATCCCTACAACCCCTTACTATATTATTAAGATAATAATATTATGTCATAAAAATAATTTACACAGCATCTAAAAATTTGGAAAAGAAGTGTTTCGAGCCGATCCGACCAATTCAAATGGTAGCAAAAAAGTACCAATTTTCATCTGCCCATTTTGTCACCTCTAATATTTGCCATACCTTGGAGTCAACAAGCCAAATTTTCTTTCGAGAATCTTCCACCGTCAATTTTGTCTGTCAGTAGAATTTATATAGGTTAAGATCATCTAATTAATAGTAATAACATCTTGGACGAAAAATGTTCAATGTAACCCGAAGCATTTTGAAAGATTACTCAACCTTGGCATGTCAAATATGGTTACAATAACAAGTTTCATAAATAGAGTGAGTGGTTCTAGTAACAATTTACATGACCCAGTGGCAGTTATTAGTTTAGTGAAAATCTGTTACGTTTGTTGCAAATTCTCCACAAAATAAATAAATAAATAATAGCAAGGCCAACAATCATGGAGCAATTACCTTGTTCGATATCTCAAGTGAAATAAGCCCTGCTATTCCGGTACCCGCCTTTACAACAAAAGAGCAAATATGAAGATTCATTCAAGCCAAATTTGTACGTGTGCACAGACACATGTACATGTAAAATTCGAATGTGAGAAATTGACCTCTCCAGCACCAAGAAATAGGAATGTATGATCTGCAAGAGTCCCCCCAATTAATTTCAAAGCTGAAAGCAAACCTCCCAATACAACACATGCAGTACCCTTTATCACATTCAAACAGAGGCAAGTATGTTAAATGCATACTAGAAAGGTGAAAATTCGACCCATATACTTACGAACGAGTATATCTCTAACGGGTCAACAAATAATAATACAATTGTTGTAATCAGTTTCTTACTATTCATTATTAAGAAAAAATACAAAATTTGAACACAGTGTTTTGGGTCATCCCAACCCACTCCACTACAAGTTTTGAACCATGATCTACCCTGCCCATTGTCCCACCTCTAATTCAAAGAAAACTGTTACCTGAATGTCATCATTAAAAACAAGATGACTTGTTCGGTATTTCGTCAGCAAATTAAAAGCATTGTGGTTGGCAAAATCTTCAAACTGGACAGACCAAACAGATTCTGGTTTAGACAAATTAAACCAATAAGTCAAACCAAAAGTTTGACGAAACAGGTCAAAGGACCTGAATGAGGACTTTTTCCCCGTAGTTTTTCTTAACAGCAGTCATGAACTCATGTAATAGATCATCATATTCCTCTCCGGTTGCTCTTTTTTGTTTGAGGCCAATGTAGAATTCATCTTTCAACAATGTCTCATTTTTGGTGCCAACATCGATGATTACGGGCAAGCACTGCAACAAAAGTTAAATGAACCCCGGTGTGAGTCAGTCAAGCCGTTCAATTGAATATTAACAGGATGTTTAATGCATTTAAACTAACAACCGTGACTTGAAGTGGTGATACTTAGTTATGCGTATAATTTATAACCGTCAGAGAAGACTTACAACCGTCAGAGAAGACTTACAACTGAAGGACGAACACCCCCAAGTGCTGTATACAGAGAAAGTTTTCCAACTGGTATTCCCATCCCCTGCGACGTTTTAAGCATTTAAAGTTATTCAACTTTAAGACGAGAAAAACCAAAGAGGTAAAAAAAAAAAAAAAAAAAATACAAATATGCACAGTGCATATCCAAAGCACCTGGCAGCCAAGGTCGCCTAGCCCCAATATACGCTCACCATCGGTTACAACAATAACTTGGATGTTCTTCTCGGGCCAATTTTTCAGCACCTCAAGAATCTTTCCCCTGATAATTCAATTACCATGTAGCATTATTATTATCATGGATGGAAAATGCTAACATCACCCGTAACACAGCACGAAAATGAAAAGAAAATACTTAATCGGTGTTCAAGTTGACCTGTTTAACTTGTTTAATAATTCGAGTCGCGTTTAATTAAACCCTTCGACTCACTAACCCATTTAATCAATTATAACCTATCATAGACATTTACAACCTGTCAACCCATTTGACTCGTTTAAATAAATGGGTCAAACGGGTCGTGTTCAAGTTACAAGAACTTAAGTGTGTCTTGGTTAGGTTGATGTTTTTAAAACCAATAAACATATCGGTAGTGTAGGGTTCAATAATTCGACCTGCTGACCAGACACCCCTAATTATTCTAACCATTACTATGTTTGTTGTTAGTATAACTGTTACAACCACGCTCCGTTCCATGATGATAGAATAATATAGAAAAAAGTTTGGATTTTGAACTTTGGCAAGCTATACATACTTGTCTTTTAAACTGATGTAAAGTCCCTGTGGACGCCGGAAAATGCTACCATACTTCTGGCAAGCTTCACCAACTACCGGTGTGTAAACTATTGGGAGAAGTTCCTCAACGTTATCGATAAGAAGCTTGTAAAATAGTTTTTCATTTGTCTCCTGCTCATAAATGCACAATTTCATTACAAAATCAAGTCCACAATTATTATGTGTGAGAAAGAGAATGAGAGATGGGTACCTGAAGATCCATCATGGCGATGTATCTATGCAATGGAACTTGGTATTGACGGAGTATGTTCAAAGTTATTTTTGCCTAGTTGTCATGATCAAACAAATCAGAGTCAATGCAATGTGTACTAAAACACTCCTCAAAGCCAAGGGGGGTGTTTGGAAGTGCATTTAAAGAGATCATGTGATATTAAGTATCAGATAAATAATTTTAATCGAAGGTTTTGCTGTTATTTATGATGATGACAGCAAACCAAAGTCAAAAGAAAAAGGATTTTGGTATTATGAACTTACTTACCTGAAGTTGTTGAGTTAATACTGCAGGAGGCAAAAGCCCACGCAAGAAATGAGCATCTCTTTCTTTCTCAGTAAAAGCAAGTCCTTTGTTATGTTGCGGGCTGCGCAACAAAGTGTGCCCACTGAAACACAAAATTGATATGGACTTTGTTACTCATTGTGTTCAAGAAAAGAATTACATTTCAACATGATGCTTAGCTTTTAAATGCAGATGAGTATTTTCTCTTGTGTATAATCTTAAACAAAACAGAACTAGTATAAATATGTAAAAACGGATAATAATTACAATAATTATCAATATAATATAATAATATGATACCAATAGCAATAAGATTCTTTGCAAAAATGATTTTTTTTTATCATAAAGCATCAAAATAATTGATCTGTTCTTGTTTTAACTGAGAAGAATTAAAAAAATGATATACATTTCATGTAGCCAACATGAAACTTCAAAGGTCGATTCATTATGGAATCGCAAACATTATTGAATATATTAATAACTGAGCGTTAAAACATCAAGCAAAAGGTGTTCTTATTATATATATATATAAAGTAATTAGACATCGAAAATGATTAGAGTGACCTGGCAACAGAGACAGCCCAAGGAGTAAATGGTTGATCATCATCATTGTTAGTGTTAGTATCGTCTTCATTACCTTCTGCCATCATTGACAGATTACTCTTCCTCTGTCCTCTATCCCCCAAAGCACCTAGCAACTGTCCCCACAAATCACCAACACCAATGAGATCATTTTTTTTACACAAATGCAAGATATGACTTACGCCTTTACCTACCCGACTAAACAAGTTTTTTAGCTTTTGACCTTATAAAAAGTCAACTGTATATAAAATAACATAATCACAAAATTCTTTACTAAAAACTGTCTCTACAAATCAGACAAACTGCATATTTAGTCCAAACAATAACCATGTAGAATGACAAATGCTTAATGTGTAACATAACATGCATATAAAGTTTAATGGTTTTCTAGTGGTTTTAGAAAGTTGGATTATTATTATGGGAGAGGTTATATGCACACCTCTGATAGGCATAGGCTATACACACATCACTTTGATTTGATGTTATACGGGTGTTTATAAAAGTAAATCCATGGAGTTAAACGCCTGTTTAGCTGGAATCACCAAAACTAACAAGCGTTATAACTAATATAGGCGAAACTAAACACTCGCTTAACTGGAATCGCCAAAAGTAAACGCATGTTTAAAAGCTAAAACGGCCGATATGACATAGAAACCCTTAATATAACAGTTTTAAATGTAAGTTTATATAACCATTATAAAGTTGAATTGTTTGTATCAAGTCAAGAGTGTTTATTTGTCAGATCCTAGTGAGCAGACAAGAAATAAACTGAAAATAACTTGTCACTAACTGTAATAAGCCAGCCAACATAAATATGCCAACTTTATTAATAATGATCATTTGTGACATAAACCCAAAAAATTATTTATATATTCCAATTTCTATTACACAAACTTAACTGTATAAAAGTGCATTAGGGTTAAACTTAAAACATGTATCTATCTGTAAATGGGACACAAAACAAAAAGAAAAGTGCAATCAATTATTAAATTAAAGATCATCAAAGAACACACAATGCTACCATCCAAAAGAAACAAACTCAACAGAATATTTATATTTGTATTTATTAAAAAATGATTAACAACACCATATCTTACTTGCAAAAAACGAAATGTATGATTAAAAAAATAATCAAAAGGTTTTGTCTTGTAATTCAAGAAAAGAAATGCATCATTTACCCATGAAAAAGTTTCAAAATTTCCACACTTGGTCTACTTTTCAAGAAATGTACAAGCTACCCACCAAAAAAATATATATAATATAAAGTTTTAGAAAGTTTATATAAAATGGGTTTGTGTAAAAAGTAAAAATGTACCAGAGAATTGAGTCCCTTCAAGGATGAGGATGCAGTGAGCATCAACAACTGCAAGGAATATGTTTTAGAGTTAATTTGGAAAAATTTTGGCAGCATTTTAGAGAGAGAGGGAGAGAAAGTAGGAGTCGATAAATAATAATAATGAAAGTTTGAAGGATTCTGCCATGTCTTTTGCTTCTCGGTAGATAGAACAGAAGATTGCAATGAGTGAAACGGTTGGACCATATGTTATCTTTTAGGCAACTGTAATTTTGTCCATTTTCCCTCTTTTATTTAATTGCTTATCTTGATTTAATTGCTTATCTTGATGTAATTTTCTTTATCCGGTAATGAAAATCACATCAATTGAAAAAAATTTGCTTTAAACTCTACATGTTTTTTATGGGTTTCAACAATAAAAAACACAAGAAGAAAATCTACATAATCCCAAATTTTGTCGGTATCGGTTCATTTGCTACATTACAGGTACGATATTTGCACTCAGTATATCAGTTGAAACGTGTTTTACATCAATAAAAAACCACAAAAACTAATACAAGTATTGGTACTGATGTTTTTTAGACGGTATTAGTTCAGTTTGTTAAGGTACGATACGGAACCATTACTCGATACAGCTTGCGATACAAAAAAAAATGTATAGCGGAACGAGGAGAAACTACAAAAATGACTGGTAGTAATTTTGTTCCGACGATATCGTTTATTCGACAAGGTAAAGAGAAAAAAAAACCAATCATATTTGACTCGTTTGATTTTGTACAAAATATTTATCGAAATGTAGATAAAAATAAACACGTCACAATTGTATATTCAGAATTTCATGACGCGTTATATTATATTATTAGAATGACAAAAATGATAAAGGGCGTCACTTTATAAAAAAAAAAAAGTCTTGATGCAGCTTTGATGACACGCACGTCTGTGTTTAAATCATTTATTTTTTATTTATTTATTTATTTATTTAGAACGGCCAACGTTTTAAAACAAAGGCCTTGTAATGTTTAAATCATTTATCTATATCTATATCTATACTATATTATAAAGCATTTCCCAAGGACTTCTTAAAAATTAAGAAGTACAAGTATAGTTGCTTGTCATATAATATATAATGCACATCTTAACTACTTTTTAAAGGCAAATTTGTCTTTTACACTTGTCTTTAATCATACCACATTATAGTTAATGAACCATAGTCATGTACAATTAATCCATTAGTAATATTAAATGTCTGTCAAGATAATATTAATATTTTCGTAAGTAAATACTACTTAAATTTACAATTATCTTACTTAGATATACTTTCTAATAATAATAATAATAGTAGTAGTAGTAGCGGTGGTGGTGGTACCCAAATATTATCAGTGTTTAAGACGGATCGAGTTAGAAAACACTTTCTAAAAGAGACTTGGTGACACACGCCGCATCGCGCGGGCTAACCCACTAGTCCATTATAATCCACAACTTGATTTTGAGTAAAATTTATAACGAGACGTAGATAAAAATAGACACATGGCAATGACATGCATAGAACTTTAAAAGTTATAAAAAAAAAATATAACTAATAATAATTACAAATTACAAAAAATTAATAAAAAAGTACTATTTGGTGAACCCCAAGTATCATCACCGACATTTACGTTTTATGTAAAAAAACCAAGCAAGCCCATAAAGTATGAAGTACAATATCATTTTGCACAAACTATTTGTAAATTAATACTATATAAATTTACATTTTCAAAGAGATATTTCATAGGAATTTAAGGTGAATAAAATGTTTGTTGAGTAGGTGGTTCTTATATTTTATGCAATTTTTATTTTTTTAACGGCTAATGTTATTTTCCATTACTTTTACACCAATATTATTTAAATACTCCACATTGCCTAAGTATTGAACTTGAGACCCCCCCTTTAAAAAATTTGTGTCTCTGTCAAATGGGCTACCACACATTGGCCAAGTAATTTTTATTTGATCCTACAATTATATGTATGAATGCGCAGCCAGCTATAAGTAGCAAATATAATAATCGCATAACGCTTGTATCTGGTTTTAAAAGATATTGTGTGAGAGATAAACATCGATAATTATGTAGTTACATAACCGCCATATGTATTACAATTTAAACAATATAGACAAAACCAAATTATTAGAAACTAAAGCAACAGCTTTAAGCTCTTAGTTATTAAGTGGATAAAAGAAGAGGAGCATTCACGATAAATGGTGTGAAAATGACATAAGTGAGGATTATTGAGATTTGTGGAATATATGGTTCACAAATACATGATGCAAGGACACAATGTTTCGATATTTAGTTAACCCTTTTGGATCAAAAATTTGATGCGTGAATTCATAAAGTACCTTTAAAAGCCAGCCAATGCAATTGCCAATAAGTTGATAAGACATGATGTTTAGTAGGATATCGACGATGGCAATATAATTGGTGTGATAAAAACATATGCAAATGGCACTTAATATATGTACAAAGAATGATGATGGAATATGTCAAAAGCAAAGAATTGTGACAGTAGTAATGAAATGGCAAACCCAAAGAATGGAGTACACAGTGAGACATAGGGATTCCAAAAATATGGAAAATTGTTCCTTTCTTTCATATTTTCTTTTATTGTTTGAGGAACTAGCGGATTCCTCGTGCGATACAATGGGAATTCACTAACAGCAACTGGTATAGTAAACGACACAAAAAAAAAAAAATACATTAATCTAAACATAACCTGTCTGATTGAAAAAAAATCGTATTTACAAAGGTTTCATTACATGAAACTTGTCTGTTGTAAACCAAAACAAAAGTCGTGCTTACAATGATCAGAAATCATAAAAACGAATATCAATATTAGTACCAACGTTGTTTGGTTGGTGTTGATTCCGTTTGTCACAATACCAGTACGATACTAACACTCAACATAGCATACAATGCAAAAAAAATAAAATACTTTATTTCGAACATAGCACCCTTTTCAACAAAATGTATACTCTAATGTCGATAAAGAAAATAGAAACATATGTGCATTCTTTTTTCTTTTTTGAAAAAAGATAACAAATGCAAGATATTATAGAAAAACAACATTACTAAAAAAAACATTAAGGTGTTGTTTGTTTTTCTAAAAAAAAAGGTCTGAGCAGTCTCTTCTGTCTGCACCACGCAGCCTACATGCAGACATTGAGATTTGTAGACTGTTTGTTTTTTTGAAGACGGTTTCGTTAAAAAATGTCTGTGCAAGCTCTTCTTGATGTAGACTTGACCCAATCATTTTTATGATTTTCTAAGGTCTGCAAAGGGTTAAACACCACAATCCACTGTCCACCACCCACCACCGTCCAGCGCCACCACCCACCGTCCACCATCACTAGTTTATTTTAGCAATTTATAGACGTTAAACATTCTTCTTCTTACAGACTGCAGAGGCTTGATCCATCTCCTCTTCTATAGATGTGATCTGCAGTCCGTAGAAATTTTACTTCACATCCATTTAATAGACCTTGAAGTCTTTATGAACAGTATAAACAAGAAAGATCCTTACAACCTCTAATCTAGCTACTAGAGAGAAAGTTTCATCAAAGTCAATGCCTTCTTTTTTGACTATAACCTTTTACTACCAGTCTAGCTTTGTTTCTTCCTGCATAGCATTTTCAAAAATCTTGGACGAAATTTGGGTTTAAAAACCCCAATACACAATCTTAATCTTAAACTTAATAATAAACCAAAACATTTAAGTTAAAGAAAAACTCAACCAAGAGTCGGTTGCACGTGAAGAGGCAATTAAGGAACAAAAACTCCATTGCAGACAAGTTACAAGAGTTGCAGTGATTAGATTGTTGAAATATTAAAGTTCTTGATATTTCTTAATATTCACTTTTATACTTCACTTTTTTACTTTTATATTTTTTCAATTAATACACTTTGTATATAGTTAACAGATTATAATTTGGGCTTTATGATAATTGGATGAGATTGCTGGGTTCGTGATTTGGATAGCTGCTTTGGGCTTCGGCTTGTGGAGTATGGATGACTGTTGCTGCTACTGGGCCTTGGTGAATCACCGGCCCAGTCCATAAAGAGCTGCCATGTCATCAATCCGGGTGATATATTTATAAGAGATCGTGGCCATTTATTGAAGAAACACAAAGACATCTGGACCGTCCATTTTGTGTTTTCTCTTCAGTTCGTGCAGCTGCTATATATAGCTTGTCCTTCTCTCTCATAACAACTTTAAGCTCATTTTTGTTTTAACTCTCTGTATTCGTGTACTTTCTCTTAGGGTTTGTTATCTCCTTGATAGTTCTAGTTCAGATCTTGGATTATAGTCTTTGTGTTTAGACTATTCTCTTGTTTAGATCTGAAAGGTTTTGTATCAGATCATCTAGTTGATGATCTAGGAGTGTTCTGAGTGATTGTAGTGAGGATATTTGTAATCTTTCTTCGTTATTGAAGTATTTTCTTAATAAATCAGATAATATTACAAAATCTGACATGGTATCAGAGCCCTAGGCTCGATCGATTGTCTATTATCTGATATTAGGGTTCTTGGTCAGAAAGGGTTGTATCTGTGATCAGTTGGGTCCTGAGTTAAGGATCTTGGGTGTTCTTAATAAATCTTCGAAGGTTGAAGAAAAACACAAGGAGCTAATTAGGAGTTCTTAGATCTGGATGCTTATTTTTCTTTGCTCTCTGATCTGTAACCCTAAGTGAAGGTTACAGATTACGAGTTTTTGGCGAAACCCTAACTTGGGTGCTATTGGTGAGATTGTTCCTTTCTTGAAATTTATTTTTTGTTTGAGTCTAGGAGCAGTGCCCGGGTTAGGGGGACCGGAGTTGGCTCATTATTTGTGTTGAGTCTTGTGTGTGATTGTCTGGTTGATTATTGATTAATATTTGGTGTTGTCATTTTCGAACAAAGGCTCCCCTGTTAAGACATGTCCAGACACCCTTGAGTGATGAATCTGGAATCTTGATCACTGGCAGGGCTTCGCTAGTTCTTGAGTGATTTCATCTTAAAATATTAATTAGTTTTTTGTTTGGTTATTTCTGTTCTTGATTGTGTTTGTTTGATTAACTGAAATGTCTGAATCTGGTAGTAGTACTGATACTGGTGATGCTCGGTTGGGTGGAACACTGGTCAGTAAATTAGATGCCAGTGATCCACTTCATCTGCATCCTAGTGATTCTGCTAATTTGACTATAGTTAGTATTAAACTAAAGGGAACTGAAAATTATACTGTGTGGTCTAATGCTATGTTGTTAGCTTTACAAGTTAAAAATAAAATAGGATTTATAAATGGTGAGTGTGTTAAACCAGATAATGATTCTATACTTGCTAGGCAATGGGAAAGGTGTAACTCAGTTGTCCTAACATGGATCCTCAACTCTGTGTCTGAGGAGCTATATTTAGGACAGGTCTATTCCAAACTTGCATCAGAAGTTTGGAAGGACTTGAAAGAGACCTATAATAAAATAGATGGGTCTGTTGTGTCACACCACGACAATGGCAGAAACACGTGGCGCGACGGTTCAAAGCATAAAGTCAAGGTCATTGCTAAACACAAGTAATTTAAGAAAATGGGTCATTTATTATGACGTCAAATCTTGTTCGAACATTACACAAAAGTTAATTGTTTTTAAGATAATCATAGAGGTTTCTCATATATATCCCAAATGCCTTGGGAAATAAAAGCGAAACCCCGCAAAAGTTTGACGCCGCATTGGAGGATTCCTTGACCCAGCTTGCCCGGTTCTCCTTCATCTAGTTACCTGAAAGATATGTTTAAAAGTTTCGTCAATATAAAATATATTGGTGAGTTCACAGGTTTTTAGTTTCCAAAAGTTGATTACTTGGGAAATACCATGTTATGACAATATATAGGAGTTGCAAATTCCTATAACTCTACTTGAGACTATAATCAAACCAAGACGTATAAATAAATATGCCCCGCTCCAAGTCGTTACTCGGTTTCCCACGACTTAAGTTCAGAATATATGCACCCCAGGCATAACCTAATGCATAATCGACGCTATCGATTAGGGGTGGGCCTTGTCAGGCACCAATAGTACTATTCAATATTCCTCCGGTTTCATTTCCCTGAATAAATGATTATAGAGGCGAGGACTCAACCCCGAGTGGCGGTCACACCTCAAGTAATAAATCCGTCAAACATTTTCCCTAACATATCTTTCCCCCGGAAAACGTAAAAATAGTTTAAAATGGGGCCGTGAAACTCACCTGAAACTCTGTCTGGATTACTAGGCGGATAGCAAAGATGGTCTCGCACCTACAAACGTCCTAGACGTATAAGTCACTATTCCTATAGTGCATGTGCCTTGGCAAGTTGTACACCCAACTCCCGACCACAAGTTATTCCAAATCCCGTTTAATTAAGCGCGTATCCTAGGTTTTGTTGGCGTTACATTACCCTTTGTGTTACAAGTTATATATTACTCTTGTTAATATTTCCTTAACTTGTATCTTATTATCATCGGCTCGACGTCACTTAACATATAATTATTTTCCCATTTAAATAATTATACTTAAGATCGCATCGTTCGATATAATATATATTTCAACACTCGACCCGACTCACTTTGCCGCACATTTGTTTTCCCATTTAAACAAATATACTAAGATCTTGTCGTTCGATTGTATATTCTTAACGTCCGATTCAACTCACCATACCGTATAGTTATTTTCCCATTCAAATAAATATACTAGGATCTTGTTGGTACGGCATACACATATATATATCTTTGTCTTCTCGTCGCGGCTTTCCTTCCCACATATCTACTTTCCCATTAAGTAGATATACTAGAATTTTGCCGAGACGAGCGTACATATATATAAATGTGTAATTTTTCTTGTTAAGTATATACGTTTGTTTAACGTCTCATTTGTTTATGTCATGTGTTTTCTCCCACGAATATTTCCTCCAACACTTAGGAAAGTGTTTATTAGTTTTCACCCATAATGTATATATATTTTACTTCTTAAAATATATATTTTTCTTATCTTGCCGCAATGGCATTTTTCTCATGATTTGTCCGTGTACGGTTCGTTAACGCGTCTTAGTTCGATATCTTAACTCGATTAGTTAATTTTTCCAAGTTTTTCCCAACATGTATTTTATAGAAATATTATCCATATTTCTTCCTCTTTTCACATGTTACTTGGATGGTTTAAAATACTTATGTATTTTTAACCCAACTTGTTAACTTAACTACAAAAATGTCTCCAACACTTTTATATTCCCATTTATATAAAAGTATTCATTTTTGTATAAGTTTCTCAAGTTTGTTTAATATTTTTATAAAATCTCTATTTTATAAAAATCCTTATATTAAAACCCTCTATATTTTTATGACTTTCAAAAATACACTTTTATACAAAATACCCAAGTATATCTACTAGTATTTACCAAAATCATCCTTAGAATTTATTACTTACATTTTTGACACCGAACTTTCCATACTTGTATTTTTGGACTAATAGTTTCTAAAATATCCATTTTAGTCCTCTAACTTTCAAAGTTACAATATTAGTCCCTTAACTTTCAAAAGTTGCATTTTTTCCACTCTAACTTCCAAAGTTAACATTTTTCACTCAAAATAGTAGACTTTGAAGGTTCAACTTTTTATTGGTAAGTTATTTTTGTATCAAAACACTTTTGTTAGTCTTATATTCCATATGGAAGACTACTTATATGTGTGTTTTATGTATTTCTTCAACATAACCAAATTTCATTCATCTAAGTAAGCTACCTTAATTTTTCATCTTCTTTATTTATGAACTTTTAGCATGTTCCACCATACATTATACCATGTATGATCATAATAAGATGATTTAAAGTTACTTTTAACATATTCAAGTTCATTCCACAATTTTAACCAAAACATCATCCTACTTAGTTTTAAATGTAAACTTTATGCATTTTCAAGATTACTACATTATCATCATCAAATCCATGGTTTATTTTCATATCTTTAATCATCCATTTTACACATGTAAAACCTATTAAAGATTATGTTCAAAACCACCTTTTAAACCCTTCATGTACAACTTGCTTCTAAGAACACATACATGAATAATAATAATCAAAAACAAGGTTAAGAAGCTTACTACTAGCACAAGGCTAGGGAAGACAAAACCTTTGATTTTGAGAGGGGTTTAGTGTGTTCTTCCTTAATGGTTAAGCTCCAAGCTTGAAACACACAATAGGGGTTTGGATGATGGATTGTTTTAAGTGTTTTGGAGATGTAAAAACTTGTAAGAATGATGTGTGGGGATGGTGAGAAACTCACGGCCAAAGGAAAGGAAGAAGAAGAGTTGTTTTGCTTGATGCTCCAAGTCTCTAACACATGTTATATAATGCCTTATCACATGTAATCATTCTAAAGATTCAAGAAATCTTATGAAGGATTGAGTTGTGTACTTGGGATATTTTTGAAAGATATGATATGTGTGTGTGTGAAAGTTGCCGTGTATGTATGTATGTGTAGGTAAGATTGCTTGCAAATCTTGGTTAATCTTTGGATGATTCTTTCACTTAATCTTTATACAAGATCTTTTCCCATGCATGTGCACACTTAGGCTATGATTGTTGGCTCCTTGTCTTGGATTATATGGCCATGGGCCGAAAATTTGTAAAAGGGGGAGACAAAAGCTTGCATGCTTTGTACTTACATGTCTTACACCTTTGTCTTATGCACATGCATGCTTTAATCCTAGGCTTTAGATTATAATTATCACCACACTTGCATGGATGTAACAAGGCCATATAGGCCGGCCCCAAGTGGGTTTAAGTGGGGTCCACAACTTCAAATATTTACCCATTGTTTGTTATGTTTAATCCCCCGTCGTTCGGGTGTCGTTCGGGTATTTTTCGGGTTTTAATCACGCGTTATCCGGACATTAAAAATACCTTTAATAACCCTTAAATATAGTCTACTTTAAGCGTTGATTGGTTATTTAGGCCTTTGCCGGGTGAAATTATGAGTTATACGCGTATCGGGTGCGGTACGCGCATTTTATTCGTTACCAGGAGATTTGTACAAGACGTTTTCATTTATGGTTTTGGAGTTCCAAAACTCATTATATTTCATGAAAATACCCTTTATTTTATATCCTGGGTGTCCGGGATCCGTTTCGTTTATTTAATTATTACCGGGTAATCGCCAACGTCCATACCGGATAGCTTATTCGCACATGATCCAATCATGTTTACCATTAAACGTATGCATTCCTATGCACTATTTGGAAATTGCTATCTCCTAAGGCCTTGATAATTAAATCACACATAATTGCATTTAATTACGTTAATCATATATTAATTAATTTGTACGGAATTACCTTATTTTTGCCGGTTGTTACATTCTCCCCCCGTTAAGAGAATTCCGTCCCGGAATTCACTTCGAGTTCTCCGGTACAGGTGTCTTCTCGAATAGGGCGGGGTATTTTTGCTTCATCCGGTCCAGCCTTTCCCACGTGAACTCCGGTCCACGCTTGGCATTCCAGCGCACTTTGATCAATCTGATCTTGCTGCGCCTTAGTTTTTGGACCTTCCAATCAGTTACCTCGATTGGTTCTTCAACAAAATGTAACTTGTCGTCAATCTGGATTTCGTCTGCTGGAATGACGAGAGTTTCGTCGGATAGGCACTTTTTCAAATTTGACACATGAAACGTGTCGTGTATTCCACTAAGCTCTTGAGGCAACTTGAGCTTGTATGCCACTGTGCCTACCCTGGACAAGACTTCGAACGGTCCGATATATCGTGGGTTCAGTTTTCCGCGCTTCCCAAAGCGTGCGACACCTTTCCAAGGTGACACTTTCAGTAGGACCCTGTCTCCGACTTGAAACTCTAAAGGCTTTCGCCTCATATCAGCATAGCTTTTCTGGCGGTCCCGGGCCGCTTTGAGGCGTTCCTTTATCAAAAAGACCTTATCCGTGGTCTCTTGAACAATTTCGGGCCCGGTGAGTTGTTTTTCTCCAACTTCCGCCCAACATAATGGCGATCGGCACTTGCGTCCATATAGAGCTTCAAACGGTGCGGCTTGAATGCTCGTATGATAACTGTTGTTGTAAGAAAATTCTACCAATGGCAAGTGCGTATCCCAATTACCTCCGAAATCAATCGCGCATGCCCGTAACATATCTTCCAATGTCTGGATGGTTCGTTCACTTTGACCATCCGTTTGGGGGTGATAGGCGGTGCTCATGTCGAGGCGAGTACCGAGGGCTTCGTTCAAACTTTCCCAAAATCTGGAAGTGAAACGACTATCCCGATCGGAGATGATAGAAACAGGTACACCGTGTTTAGATACCACTTCCTTAATGTACAAACGGGTCAGTTTCTCCAACCTGTCCGTTTCGCGTATCGGGAGGAAGTGTGCCGATTTCGTCAATCGATCTACGATTACCCAGATCATGTCATGGCCGCTTGTCGTCTTGGGTAACTTGGTAATGAAATCCATGGTGATTCGTTCCCATTTCCATTCCGGTATTTCCGGTTGCTGGAGCAGACCGGAAGGTCTCTGGTGCTCAGCCTTGACCTTTGCGCAAGTCAAACATCGCGCAACATAGGCTGCTATATCCCTTTTGAAATTCGGCCACCAATAAAGTTCCTTCAAATCGTGGAACATCTTGTCTGCACCAGGGTGAACCGAATATCTAGAACTGTGAGCTTCGGCCAATACTAGCTCACGCAATCCACCATATATTGGGACCCAAATTCTATTCATGAAATACAGTGTCTGGTCCGCTTTTGGTTCCAGTGAATCAACCATCTTTCGTAACCTTTCACCTTTGACATTCTCGGGTTTAAGGGCGTTAACTTGAGCTTCACGAATTCGTTCAGTCATATTCGTGTGGATAGTCAGTCCCAAAGCTCGAACACGCAATGGTTTAACCCGTTCCTTGCGACTCAAGGCGTCGGCTACGACGTTCGCCTTACCGGGATGGTACTTAATTTCACAATCGTAATCGTTTAATAATTCAACCCATCGCCGTTGTCGCATGTTTAAATCCTTCTGGTCAAAGATGTGTTGCAAACTCTTATGATCAGTGAAAATCGTGCACTTGGTTCCGTACAAATAGTGCCTCCATATCTTGAGAGCGAACACCACTGCACCTAATTCCAAATCGTGTGTAGTGTAGTTCTTCTCGTGGATTTTCAGTTGCCTGGAAGCATATGCTATTACTTTTTCTCGCTGCATCAATACACATCCCAAACCTTGATGCGAGGCATCACAGTAAACTACAAAATCTTCCGTACCATCGGGGAGTGATAGTATCGGAGCGCCACATAACTTGTCTTTTAACAATTGGAATGCTGCCTCTTGCTTTTCCGTCCACTCAAATTTCTTATCCTTTTGGGTTAGCATGGTTAAAGCTTGTGCTATTTTCGAAAAGTTCTCGATGAACCTTCTGTAATAACCCGCAAGGCCTAGAAATTGTCGTACTTCGGTAGGAGTTCGAGGGGCTTCCCAATTTTTAATTGCCTCGATCTTGGCGGGATCCACGTGTATGCCCTTCTCGTTTACCACGTGGCCTAAAAAGTGAACTTCCCGAATCCAAAAGTCACATTTCGAGAATTTAGCATAGAGCTTCTCTTTGCGTAATACTTCAAGAATTAACCGAAGGTGATTCTCGTGGTCTTCTTTCGTGCGTGAATAGATCAAAATATCGTCAATGAAGACTATGACGAATTTGTCCAGGTATGGCTTACACACGCGGTTCATTAGGTCCATGAAAACCGCTGGTGCGTTGGTCAAGCCGAACGGCATCACCAAAAATTCATAGTGTCCATACCGGGTTCTGAAGGCCGTTTTTGGTATATCTTCTTCTTGTATACGCAACTGGTGATAGCCTGACCTCAAATCGATCTTGGAGTAATAGCTGGAACCTTGGAGCTGATCAAATAAATCGTCGATCCTGGGGAGAGGATAGCGATTCTTGATTGTTAGCTTGTTCAGCTCTCGATAGTCGATGCACATGCGAAATGTGCCATCCTTCTTCTTCACAAATAAGACGGGAGCTCCCCAAGGTGAGAAACTCGGTCTTATAAAACCTTTGTCCAATAATTCTTGTAGCTGGCTAGACAGTTCTTGCATCTCTGATGGAGCTAGGCGGTATGGCGATCGTGCCACAAGAGCTGCTCCGGGAACGAGGTCGATGCGGAACTCGACTTGTCGAGGTGGCGGCAACCCCGGCAAATCTTCTGGGAATACATCCGGAAAATCTCTGGCGACTGGAATGTCTTCCAACTTTCGCTCGTCGGCCTTCTTGTCCACTACGTGTGCCAAGAATGCGACAAGCCCTTTTCTTAGACACTTACGAGCCTTCATGCTCGAAATAATCCTTAGTGGCGTCCCGTGTCTTTCCCCTTGAATTGAGAGAGTTTCACCGTTTGCGAGGGGAACTTGAATAACTTTATCGTTGCAAACCACAATGGCACGGTGTGCGGACAACCAGTCCATGCCGACAACGATGTCAAAACTTCCCAATACGACCGACAATAGATCAATCCCAAACTCGTGCCCACAGAGTTCTAATTTACAATCCCTCGCTACTTCTCTCGTTTCAATAGTTTTACCATTAGCCAGTGCTATGGAGTAGGGTGTATCTAGTTTGCTAGTTTTTAAACCAAGTAGTCTTTTAAACTCAATGGCTACGAAGCTAAAGTCAGCACCGGTATCAAATAATACAGAGGCATAATGACCATTAAGAGGAAACGTACCAGTGACCACATTGGGGTCTTGCCGTGCATCACCGGCTCCAATCACAAATGCCCGGCCGCGGGCCTGATTGTTGATCTTGGGGCAATCCTTCTTCCAATGATCTAACGACCCGCATGCAAAGCATGGTCTAGCCCCTCCATTTTTCGGTGCTCCAGAACGGCATTCTTCAGTCTTGTGCCCTGTGCGGTGGCACTTCCCACAAGTTAACCCATTATTTCTCCCCTGATTTCCCTGCTTGTTACCATTACCACGTCCCGTGGCGACATATCCCTTTCCCTTCTTGTTCGAGCTACCCGACGCTCGGTCCCTTTTTCCTTCATCCCGTTTTCTTTTCCCAAACCTCGGCTTGTTACCCTGGTCGTTTGTCACAACAGCTGAGTTTGATCCCTGATTCTTGGCTTCGACACTGCTTGCCTCAGAAATTTTTAATCCCGAAACTTGTCGGATCAGTGTGCCCATGCGTATAGCATCTTCGGTGAGACTGAGCGCAAGATCAATGGCCGCGCGCATGGTCGTAGGTTTAGAGGCAGTGACCATGCTGCGTATTTGCGGTGCTAGACCGAACAAATAACGCTCAATTTTGTTGTTCTCAGGGGTGACCAATCGCGGCACTAATCTGGCAAGATCGTGGAATCGAGACGTGTAGCCAGTAACGTCCGCTCCCATCATAGTGAGGTTCCAAAACTCAGTTTCCAATTTCTGTACCTCGCTCGCCGGACGGTACTCAGCAATCATCAGTTCCTTCAGTTCTGTCCATGACAGGGAGTAAGCAGTGTCATCACCCAAGGACTGCACTTGACCATTCCACCATGTCAGTGCTTGGTCCAAGAACAAATTGGTGGAGTACATAACCGACTGACGTGGGGTACACCCACTGATACGAATAACTGCCTCGGTCTTTTCAAACCATTTGACCAGGCCAACTGATCCTTCCGTGCCGTTGAAATTGAGCGGCTTGCAGTCGAGGAAGGCTTTGAAGGTGCAGCCACGCTCCCGCGAGGCCGTTTCTGCATTAATAAAGTTGTAGGTTATTACGGGATAGGAGTTTTTGGATGTTCTCCTATTGCTTTATTAATTACTTTCAGCTTCTTACCAGTGGGGGAAGTTTCCTGTCGGTCACTCCCAGTCAAGTCGCGAGATCTTTCGGAGCGAGCAGCTTCGTGCTCCGCGATCGCGCGGGCTATGCGTTCAGAAATCATGGTTTCAAGTTCGGCTGGCGTTGCGGGCAGTCCGTCTGCTCCGCTATTGCTTCTAGTGGCCGGTGCCATTTCTCTTCAATAATAATTATCAAAGGTTAATTTGGCAAACATTTATACAATATAAAGCATAAATAACAAACCAGAATATGAACACAATAATCAACACCATGTCATCACACAACATACCAACACATCATACAGAAATAAATAGTAATCAACACAACATCACCACGCAATATACAAACCACAACATATGGAGTAAGCAATAATAATCATAGACAACAACATATTTCACCATAATAATAAGATCTTTCATTAATTTCAATAATACTAGTACAATGCTTGTTCATAATACAAAATGGAGAATACATTTCTCATACAATACATTGTTTTTGAAATAAATAAAACATCATATCATGTGCCGTAATATCCGTACGGCTAGGCAAAATGCAGACGAGTGTCATAACCCGTGCTGTACTACCATACTGCTGCTACTATGTACATAAGCTGGTGGTCCTCCTGTGCATCCCCGATACATCCTACTGTGGCGGTGGTGGCGGATACTGGTACTGCGGCGCATGCGTACTGATCGTCATACTGATCGTCATGATACGCTCGTACAAGAAATGTCGATGCGCAAAGTGCGCATCCCCTGTGATTCCGCACTGAGCGTCCAGGCTCAGCAACTCCTCCGCGTAATGTGCCAAAGCATCCCGCGCATCTATCATCCTCGTCCACATCAGACGAGTCTGATGCTCTACCTGTGTTACGGTGCGCTGCACCGTGTCAGCGAGAGTCTGAAAATCCCGCTCTAAAGTAATGGCAGTGGACCATGCTGGTCCAGACAAGGGTGTCATCCTAGGTGGCTGGGATGGTCCGGGTATATCTGGGTGTGTGGATGGGAATGGCCCAAAGGGGGCTGGTATCGGTATGTGTGGCAGTAATGGGGTAAAACCTGGTGGTCTGAGGGAAAAGTGGGGTGGCATCATATAAGGGTCCCCTGCACCCAGAGGGTATGGTGCAGGTGTCATGCTGGGAAGGGTGGGGATCGGTATAGTCATGGCTACTGGGGGTGGTGGCATAGGCTCGGCTAGTGGGGCTACTAACGGCTCCGAAACAGTGGCCCACTCTGGAGTGGATACCACAACAGTGGGGGTAGGAGGGCTCGCGGTGGCAAAGGCTGCCATGCCTGCCCTGCGTAGCTCAGAGCTATCAGCGGGGCTACCCTCAAGTACATGTGCTGCTGGCCCCTCCTGAGGTGCGGGCTCGAGTGGTGCTGGTGGGGCTATGGGATCAGCAGGTGCGTCCTCTAACATTGGAGCCACTGGCTCCTCCTGAACAGCTGGAATCTCGGGTACCAGCATGTGCTCTACCGACGCTATGGACTCGTCGTCAGAGTCATCAGATATCCACCCGTTCCTCCCACGGGAGATCGGCATGAGTCTCATGCCTGGAGGAATGTGGATGTGGGGTAAGGGTGCTGGCTCGTGCTCCACGTGAGCCTGTCGGTCGAATGGAGACTCTACTGTCTCCGACTGGGCTGGGATTGGCCGGGACGGTCCGGCACAGCCCTCAGGGAAGTCCCTGATAGCTCGGATGGGGCGTGGGGCTAACGGTGCGGCCGGTACAATGGGTAGCGGCGCGTCGACCACGGCGGGTGCCCAATCAGGATCCTCGCTAGGATCCGTCTCGTCCGAGTCGTCATCTGAACCTCCGGCGGCGTTCATCTCCACGTCCTCGTCCTCTGCGTCAAGTACTACCAGCTCAACTGGCTCAGGCGGTGGCGCAGGGATGATCTGAATGCTGCTATCGATACTGGGCGCTATACTACCAGCGTCCGACATCCTGGCAAAAGAACCGTACATGTATATATATGAATTAATTTAATTTAGACAGTTAAGGCGTATATTATCAGTATCCTTTCTAACCTCTAATACTACGTTAATGCATAACGCTACCCCTGGCTAGCTTGGTCGGAATCTCCTCATGCCCAATGCTTTCTTGAAAAAATTACTTTATTGCATTTTTGCAACTATAAATATTTTTCTTTTGAAAACTTTATCTTTTTGAACCAAATCCGGTTATAGTCTAGTTTTTAAAGAAAATACTCTAGTTCGCTATAACCTTGGCTCTGATACCACCTTCTGTCACACCACGACAATGGCAGAAACACGTGGCGCGACGGTTCAAAGCATAAAGTCAAGGTCATTGCTAAACACAAGTAATTTAAGAAAATGGGTCATTTATTATGACGTCAAATCTTGTTCGAACATTACACAAAAGTTAATTGTTTTTAAGATAATCATAGAGGTTTCTCATATATATCCCAAATGCCTTGGGAAATAAAAGCGAAACCCCGCAAAAGTTTGACGCCGCATTGGAGGATTCCTTGACCCAGCTTGCCCGGTTCTCCTTCATCTAGTTACCTGAAAGATATGTTTAAAAGTTTCGTCAATATAAAATATATTGGTGAGTTCACAGGTTTTTAGTTTCCAAAAGTTGATTACTTGGGAAATACCATGTTATGACAATATATAGGAGTTGCAAATTCCTATAACTCTACTTGAGACTATAATCAAACCAAGACGTATAAATAAATATGCCCCGCTCCAAGTCGTTACTCGGTTTCCCACGACTTAAGTTCAGAATATATGCACCCCAGGCATAACCTAATGCATAATCGACGCTATCGATTAGGGGTGGGCCTTGTCAGGCACCAATAGTACTATTCAATATTCCTCCGGTTTCATTTCCCTGAATAAATGATTATAGAGGCGAGGACTCAACCCCGAGTGGCGGTCACACCTCAAGTAATAAATCCGTCAAACATTTTCCCTAACATATCTTTCCCCCGGAAAACGTAAAAATAGTTTAAAATGGGGCCGTGAAACTCACCTGAAACTCTGTCTGGATTACTAGGCGGATAGCAAAGATGGTCTCGCACCTACAAACGTCCTAGACGTATAAGTCACTATTCCTATAGTGCATGTGCCTTGGCAAGTTGTACACCCAACTCCCGACCACAAGTTATTCCAAATCCCGTTTAATTAAGCGCGTATCCTAGGTTTTGTTGGCGTTACATTACCCTTTGTGTTACAAGTTATATATTACTCTTGTTAATATTTCCTTAACTTGTATCTTATTATCATCGGCTCGACGTCACTTAACATATAATTATTTTCCCATTTAAATAATTATACTTAAGATCGCATCGTTCGATATAATATATATTTCAACACTCGACCCGACTCACTTTGCCGCACATTTGTTTTCCCATTTAAACAAATATACTAAGATCTTGTCGTTCGATTGTATATTCTTAACGTCCGATTCAACTCACCATACCGTATAGTTATTTTCCCATTCAAATAAATATACTAGGATCTTGTTGGTACGGCATACACATATATATATCTTTGTCTTCTCGTCGCGGCTTTCCTTCCCACATATCTACTTTCCCATTAAGTAGATATACTAGAATTTTGCCGAGACGAGCGTACATATATATAAATGTGTAATTTTTCTTGTTAAGTATATACGTTTGTTTAACGTCTCATTTGTTTATGTCATGTGTTTTCTCCCACGAATATTTCCTCCAACACTTAGGAAAGTGTTTATTAGTTTTCACCCATAATGTATATATATTTTACTTCTTAAAATATATATTTTTCTTATCTTGCCGCAATGGCATTTTTCTCATGATTTGTCCGTGTACGGTTCGTTAACGCGTCTTAGTTCGATATCTTAACTCGATTAGTTAATTTTTCCAAGTTTTTCCCAACATGTATTTTATAGAAATATTATCCATATTTCTTCCTCTTTTCACATGTTACTTGGATGGTTTAAAATACTTATGTATTTTTAACCCAACTTGTTAACTTAACTACAAAAATGTCTCCAACACTTTTA
This sequence comes from Ambrosia trifida, assembly GCA_028751855.1. Classification (NCBI taxonomy): domain Eukaryota; kingdom Viridiplantae; phylum Streptophyta; class Magnoliopsida; order Asterales; family Asteraceae; genus Ambrosia; species Ambrosia trifida. Next base: position 89,300,293 of record CM054124.1, read on the forward strand.
TATTCCCATTTATATAAAAGTATTCATTTTTGTATAAGTTTCTCAAGTTTGTTTAATATTTTTATAAAATCTCTATTTTATAAAAATCCTTATATTAAAACCCTCTATATTTTTATGACTTTCAAAAATACACTTTTATACAAAATACCCAAGTATATCTACTAGTATTTACCAAAATCATCCTTAGAATTTATTACTTACATTTTTGACACCGAACTTTCCATACTTGTATTTTTGGACTAATAGTTTCTAAAATATACATTTTAGTCCTCTAACTTTCAAAGTTACAATATTAGTCCCTTAACTTTCAAAAGTTGCATTTTTCCACTCTAACTTCCAAAGTTAACATTTTTCACTCAAAATAGTAGACTTTGAAGGTTCAACTTTTTATTGGTAAGTTATTTTTGTATCAAAACACTTTTGTTAGTCTTATATTCCATATGGAAGACTACTTATATGTGTGTTTTATGTATTTCTTCAACATAACCAAATTTCATTCATCTAAGTAAGCTACCTTAATTTTTCATCTTCTTTATTTATGAACTTTTAGCATGTTCCACCATACATTATACCATGTATGATCATAATAAGATGATTTAAAGTTACTTTTAACATATTCAAGTTCATTCCACAATTTTAACCAAAACATCATCCTACTTAGTTTTAAATGTAAACTTTATGCATTTTCAAGATTACTACATTATCATCATCAAATCCATGGTTTATTTTCATATCTTTAATCATCCATTTTACACATGTAAAACCTATTAAAGATTATGTTCAAAACCACCTTTTAAACCCTTCATGTACAACTTGCTTCTAAGAACACATACATGAATAATAATAATCAAAAACAAGGTTAAGAAGCTTACTACTAGCACAAGGCTAGGGAAGACAAAACCTTTGATTTTGAGAGGGGTTTAGTGTGTTCTTCCTTAATGGTTAAGCTCCAAGCTTGAAACACACAATAGGGGTTTGGATGATGGATTGTTTTAAGTGTTTTGGAGATGTAAAAACTTGTAAGAATGATGTGTGGGGATGGTGAGAAACTCACGGCCAAAGGAAAGGAAGAAGAAGAGTTGTTTTGCTTGATGCTCCAAGTCTCTAACACATGTTATATAATGCCTTATCACATGTAATCATTCTAAAGATTCAAGAAATCTTATGAAGGATTGAGTTGTGTACTTGGGATATTTTTGAAAGATATGATATGTGTGTGTGTGAAAGTTGCCGTGTATGTATGTATGTGTAGGTAAGATTGCTTGCAAATCTTGGTTAATCTTTGGATGATTCTTTCACTTAATCTTTATACAAGATCTTTTCCCATGCATGTGCACACTTAGGCTATGATTGTTGGCTCCTTGTCTTGGATTATATGGCCATGGGCCGAAAATTTGTAAAAGGGGGAGACAAAAGCTTGCATGCTTTGTACTTACATGTCTTACACCTTTGTCTTATGCACATGCATGCTTTAATCCTAGGCTTTAGATTATAATTATCACCACACTTGCATGGATGTAACAAGGCCATATAGGCCGGCCCCAAGTGGGTTTAAGTGGGGTCCACAACTTCAAATATTTACCCATTGTTTGTTATGTTTAATCCCCCGTCGTTCGGGTGTCGTTCGGGTATTTTTCGGGTTTTAATCACGCGTTATCCGGACATTAAAAATACCTTTAATAACCCTTAAATATAGTCTACTTTAAGCGTTGATTGGTTATTTAGGCCTTTGCCGGGTGAAATTATGAGTTATACGCGTATCGGGTGCGGTACGCGCATTTTATTCGTTACCGGGAGATTTGTACAAGACGTTTTCATTTATGGTTTTGGAGTTCCAAAACTCATTATATTTCATGAAAATACCCTTTATTTTATATCCTGGGTGTCCGGGATCCGTTTCGTTTATTTAATTATTACCGGGTAATCGCCAACGTCCATACCGGATAGCTTATTCGCACATGATCCAATCATGTTTACCATTAAACGTATGCATTCCTATGCACTATTTGGAAATTGCTATCTCCTAAGGCCTTGATAATTAAATCACACATAATTGCATTTAATTACGTTAATCATATATTAATTAATTTGTACGGAATTACCTTATTTTTGCCGGTTGTTACATTCTCCCCCCGTTAAGAGAATTCCGTCCCGGAATTCACTTCGAGTTCTCCGGTACAGGTGTCTTCTCGAATAGGGCGGGGTATTTTTGCTTCATCCGGTCCAGCCTTTCCCACGTGAACTCCGGTCCACGCTTGGCATTCCAGCGCACTTTGACCAATCTGATCTTGCTGCGCCTTAGTTTTTGGACCTTCCAATCAGTTACCTCGATTGGTTCTTCAACAAAATGTAACTTGTCGTCAATCTGGATTTCGTCTGCTGGAATGACGAGAGTTTCGTCGGATAGGCACTTTTTCAAATTTGACACATGAAACGTGTCGTGTATTCCACTAAGCTCTTGAGGCAACTTGAGCTTGTATGCCACTGTGCCTACCCTGGACAAGACTTCGAACGGTCCGATATATCGTGGGTTCAGTTTTCCGCGCTTCCCAAAGCGCGCGACACCTTTCCAAGGTGACACTTTCAGTAGGACCCTGTCTCCGACTTGAAACTCTAAAGGCTTTCGCCTCATATCAGCATAGCTTTTCTGGCGGTCCCGGGCCGCTTTGAGGCGTTCCTTTATCAAAAAGACCTTATCCGTGGTCTCTTGAACAATTTCGGGCCCGGTGAGTTGTTTTTCTCCAACTTCCGCCCAACATAATGGCGATCGGCACTTGCGTCCATATAGAGCTTCAAACGGTGCGGCTTGAATGCTCGTATGATAACTGTTGTTGTAAGAAAATTCTACCAATGGCAAGTGCGTATCCCAATTACCTCCGAAATCAATCGCGCATGCCCGTAACATATCTTCCAATGTCTGGATGGTTCGTTCACTTTGACCATCCGTTTGGGGGTGATAGGCGGTGCTCATGTCGAGGCGAGTACCGAGGGCTTCGTTCAAACTTTCCCAAAATCTGGAAGTGAAACGACTATCCCGATCGGAGATGATAGAAACAGGTACACCGTGTTTAGATACCACTTCCTTAATGTACAAACGGGTCAGTTTCTCCAACCTGTCCGTTTCGCGTATCGGGAGGAAGTGTGCCGATTTCGTCAATCGATCTACGATTACCCAGATCATGTCATGGCCGCTTGTCGTCTTGGGTAACTTGGTAATGAAATCCATGGTGATTCGTTCCCATTTCCATTCCGGTATTTCCGGTTGCTGGAGCAGACCGGAAGGTCTCTGGTGCTCAGCCTTGACCTTTGCGCAAGTCAAACATCGCGCAACATAGGCTGCTATATCCCTTTTGAAATTCGGCCACCAATAAAGTTCCTTCAAATCGTGGAACATCTTGTCTGCACCAGGGTGAACCGAATATCTAGAACTATGAGCTTCGGCCAATACTAGCTCACGCAATCCACCATATACTGGGACCCAAATTCTATTCATGAAATACAGTGTCTGGTCCGCTTTTGGTTCCAGTGAATCAACCATCTTTCGTAACCTTTCACCTTTGACATTCTCGGGTTTAAGGGCGTTAACTTGAGCTTCACGAATTCGTTCAGTCATATTCGTGTGGATAGTCAGTCCCAAAGCTCGAACACGCAATGGTTTAACCCGTTCCTTGCGACTCAAGGCGTCGGCTACGACGTTCGCCTTACCGGGATGGTACTTAATTTCACAATCGTAATCGTTTAATAATTCAACCCATCGCCGTTGTCGCATGTTTAAATCCTTCTGGTCAAAGATGTGTTGCAAACTCTTATGATCAGTGAAAATCGTGCACTTGGTTCCGTACAAATAGTGCCTCCATATCTTGAGAGCGAACACCACTGCACCTAATTCCAAATCGTGTGTAGTGTAGTTCTTCTCGTGGATTTTCAGTTGCCTGGAAGCATATGCTATTACTTTTTCTCGCTGCATCAATACACATCCCAAACCTTGATGCGAGGCATCACAGTAAACTACAAAATCTTCCGTACCATCGGGGAGTGATAGTATCGGAGCGCCACATAACTTGTCTTTTAACAATTGGAATGCTGCCTCTTGCTTTTCCGTCCACTCAAATTTCTTATCCTTTTGGGTTAGCATGGTTAAAGCTTGTGCTATTTTCGAAAAGTTCTCGATGAACCTTCTGTAATAACCCGCAAGGCCTAGAAATTGTCGTACTTCGGTAGGAGTTCGAGGGGCTTCCCAATTTTTAATTGCCTCGATCTTGGCGGGATCCACGTGTATGCCCTTCTCGTTTACCACGTGGCCTAAAAAGTGAACTTCCCGAATCCAAAAGTCACATTTCGAGAATTTAGCATAGAGCTTCTCTTTGCGTAATACTTCAAGAATTAACCGAAGGTGATTCTCGTGGTCTTCTTTCGTGCGTGAATAGATCAAAATATCGTCAATGAAGACTATGACGAATTTGTCCAGGTATGGCTTACACACGCGGTTCATTAGGTCCATGAAAACCGCTGGTGCGTTGGTCAAGCCGAACGGCATCACCAAAAATTCATAGTGTCCATACCGGGTTCTGAAGGCCGTTTTTGGTATATCTTCTTCTTGTATACGCAACTGGTGATAGCCTGACCTCAAATCGATCTTGGAGTAATAGCTGGAACCTTGGAGCTGATCAAATAAATCGTCGATCCTGGGGAGAGGATAGCGATTCTTGATTGTTAGCTTGTTCAGCTCTCGATAGTCGATGCACATGCGAAATGTGCCATCCTTCTTCTTCACAAATAAGACGGGAGCTCCCCAAGGTGAGAAACTCGGTCTTATAAAACCTTTGTCCAATAATTCTTGTAGCTGGCTAGACAGTTCTTGCATCTCTGATGGAGCTAGGCGGTATGGCGATCGTGCCACAAGAGCTGCTCCGGGAACGAGGTCGATGCGGAACTCGACTTGTCGAGGTGGCGGCAACCCCGGCAAATCTTCTGGGAATACATCCGGAAAATCTCTGGCGACTGGAATGTCTTCCAACTTTCGCTCGTCGGCCTTCTTGTCCACTACGTGTGCCAAGAATGCGACAAGCCCTTTTCTTAGACACTTACGAGCCTTCATGCTCGAAATAATCCTTAGTGGCGTCCCGTGTCTTTCCCCTTGAATTGAGAGAGTTTCACCGTTTGCGAGGGGAACTTGAATAACTTTATCGTTGCAAACCACAATGGCACGGTGTGCGGACAACCAGTCCATGCCGACAACGATGTCAAAACTTCCCAATACGACCGGCAATAGATCAATCCCAAACTCGTGCCCACAGAGTTCTAATTTACAATCCCTCGCTACTTCTCTCGTTTCAATAGTTTTACCATTAGCCAGTGCTATGGAGTAGGGTGTATCTAGTTTGCTAGTTTTTAAACCAAGTAGTCTTTTAAACTCAATGGATACGAAGCTAAAGTCAGCACCGGTATCAAATAATACAGAGGCATAATGACCATTAAGAGGAAACGTACCAGTGACCACATTGGGGTCTTGCCGTGCATCACCGGCTCCAATCACAAATGCCCGGCCGCGGGCCTGATTGTTGATCTTGGGGCAATCCTTCTTCCAATGATCTAACGACCCGCATGCAAAGCATGGTCTAGCCCCTCCATTTTTCGGTGCTCCAGAACGGCATTCTTCAGTCTTGTGCCCTGTGCGGTGGCACTTCCCACAAGTTAACCCATTATTTCTCCCCTGATTTCCCTGCTTGTTACCATTACCACGTCCCGTGGCGACATATCCCTTTCCCTTCTTGTTCGAGCTACCCGACGCTCGGTCCCTTTTTCCTTCATCCCGTTTTCTTTTCCCAAACCTCGGCTTGTTACCCTGGTCGTTTGTCACAACAGCTGAGTTTGATCCCTGATTCTTGGCTTCGACACTGCTTGCCTCAGAAATTTTTAATCCCGAAACTTGTCGGATCAGTGTGCCCATGCGTATAGCATCTTCGGTGAGACTGAGCGCAAGATCAATGGCCGCGCGCATGGTCGTAGGTTTAGAGGCAGTGACCATGCTGCGTATTTGCGGTGCTAGACCGAACAAATAACGCTCAATTTTGTTGTTCTCAGGGGTGACCAATCGCGGCACTAATCTGGCAAGATCGTGGAATCGAGACGTGTAGCCAGTAACGTCCGCTCCCATCATAGTGAGGTTCCAAAACTCAGTTTCCAATTTCTGTACCTTGCTCGCCGGACGGTACTCAGCAATCATCAGTTCCTTCAGTTCTGTCCACGACAGGGAGTAAGCAGTGTCATCACCCAAGGACTGCACTTGACCATTCCACCATGTCAGTGCTTGGTCCAAGAACAAATTGGTGGAGTACATAACCGACTGACGTGGGGTACACCCACTGATACGAATAACTGCCTCGGTCTTTTCAAACCATTTGACCAGGCCAACTGATCCTTCCGTGCCGTTGAAATTGAGCGGCTTGCAGTCGAGGAAGGCTTTGAAGGTGCAGCCACGCTCCCGCGAGGCCGTTTCTGCATTAATAAAGTTGTAGGTTATTACGGGATAGGAGTTTTTGGATGTTCTCCTATTGCTTTATTAATTACTTTCAGCTTCTTACCAGTGGGGGAAGTTTCCTGTCGGTCACTCCCAGTCAAGTCGCGAGATCTTTCGGAGCGAGCAGCTTCGTGCTCCGCGATCGCGCGGGCTATGCGTTCAGAAATCATGGTTTCAAGTTCGGCTGGCGTTGCGGGCAGTCCGTCTGCTCCGCTATTGCTTCTAGTGGCCGGTGCCATTTCTCTTCAATAATAATTATCAAAGGTTAATTTGGCAAACATTTATACAATATAAAGCATAAATAACAAACCAGAATATGAACACAATAATCAACACCATGTCATCACACAACATACCAACACATCATACAGAAATAAATAGTAATCAACACAACATCACCACGCAATATACAAACCACAACATATGGAGTAAGCAATAATAATCATAGACAACAACATATTTCACCATAATAATAAGATCTTTCATTAATTTCAATAATACTAGTACAATGCTTGTTCATAATACAAAATGGAGAATACATTTCTCATACAATACATTGTTTTTGAAATAAATAAAACATCATATCATGTGCCGTAATATCCGTACGGCTAGGCAAAATGCAGACGAGTGTCATAACCCGTGCTGTACTACCATACTGCTGCTACTATGTACATAAGCTGGTGGTCCTCCTGTGCATCCCCGATACATCCTACTGTGGCGGTGGTGGCGGATACTGGTACTGCGGCGCATGCGTACTGATCGTCATACTGATCGTCATGATACGCTCGTACAAGAAATGTCGATGCGCAAAGTGCGCATCCCCTGTGATTCCGCACTGAGCGTCCAGGCTCAGCAACTCCTCCGCGTAATGTGCCAAAGCATCCCGCGCATCTATCATCCTCGTCCACATCAGACGAGTCTGATGCTCTACCTGTGTTACGGTGCGCTGCACCGTGTCAGCGAGAGTCTGAAAATCCCGCTCTAAAGTAATGGCAGTGGACCATGCTGGTCCAGACAAGGGTGTCATCCTAGGTGGCTGGGATGGTCCGGGTATATCTGGGTGTGTGGATGGGAATGGCCCAAAGGGGGCTGGTATCGGTATGTGTGGCAGTAATGGGGTAAAACCTGGTGGTCTGAGGGAAAAGTGGGGTGGCATCATATAAGGGTCCCCTGCACCCAGAGGGTATGGTGCAGGTGTCATGCTGGGAAGGGTGGGGATCGGTATAGTCATGGCTACTGGGGGTGGTGGCATAGGCTCAGCTAGTGGGGCTACTAACGGCTCCGAAACAGTGGCCCACTCTGGAGTGGATACCACAACAGTGGGGGTAGGAGGGCTCGCGGTGGCAAAGGCTGCCATGCCTGCCCTGCGTAGCTCAGAGCTATCAGCGGGGCTACCCTCAAGTACATGTGCTGCTGGCCCCTCCTGAGGTGCGGGCTCGAGTGGTGCTGGTGGGGCTATGGGATCAGCAGGTGCGTCCTCTAACATTGGAACCACTGGCTCCTCCTGAACAGCTGGAATCTCGGGTACCAGCATGTGCTCTACCGACGCTACGGACTCGTCGTCAGAGTCATCAGATATCCACCCGTTCCTCCCACGGGAGATCGGCATGAGTCTCATGCCTGGAGGAATGTGGATGTGGGGTAAGGGTGCTGGCTCGTGCTCCACGTGAGCCTGTCGGTCGAATGGAGACTCTACTGTCTCCGACTGGGCTGGGATCGGCCGGGACGGTCCGGCACAGCCCTCAGGGAAGTCCCTGATAGCTCGGATGGGGCGTGGGGCTAACGGTGCGGCCGGTACAATGGGTAGCGGCGCGTCGACCACGACGGGTGCCCAATCAGGATCCTCGCTAGGATCCGTCTCGTCCGAGTCGTCATCTGAACCTCCGGCGGCGTTCATCTCCACGTCCTCGTCCTCTGCGTCAAGTACTACCAGCTCAACTGGCTCAGGCGGTGGCGCAGGGATGATCTGAATGCTGCTATCGATACTGGGCGCTATACTACCAGCGTCCGACATCCTGGCAAAAGAACCGTACATGTATATATATGAATTAATTTAATTTAGACAGTTAAGGCGTATATTATCAGTATCCTTTCTAGCCTCTAATACTACGTTAATGCATAACGCTACCCCTGGCTAGCTTGGTCGGAATCTCCTCATGCCCAATGCTTTCTTGAAAAAATTACTTTATTGCATTTTTGCAACTATAAATATTTTTCTTTTGAAAACTTTATCTTTTTGAACCAAATCCGGTTATAGTCTAGTTTTTAAAGAAAATACTCTAGTTCGCTATAACCTTGGCTCTGATACCACCTTCTGTCACACCACGACAATGGCAGAAACACGTGGCGCGACGGTTCAAAGCATAAAGTCAAGGTCATTGCTAAACACAAGTAATTTAAGAAAATGGGTCATTTATTATGACGTCAAATCTTGTTCGAACATTACACAAAAGTTAATTGTTTTTAAGATAATCATAGAGGTTTCTCATATATATCCCAAATGCCTTGGGAAATAAAAGCGAAACCCCGCAAAAGTTTGACGCCGCATTGGAGGATTCCTTGACCCAGCTTGCCCGGTTCTCCTTCATCTAGTTACCTGAAAGATATGTTTAAAAGTTTCGTCAATATAAAATATATTGGTGAGTTCACAGGTTTTTAGTTTCCAAAACTTGATTACTTGGGAAATACCATGTTATGACAATATATAGGAGTTGCAAATTCCTATAACTCTACTTGAGACTATAATCAAACCAAGACGTATAAATAAATATGCCCCGCTCCAAGTCGTTACTCGGTTTCCCACGACTTAAGTTCAGAATATATGCACCCCAGGCATAACCTAATGCATAATCGACGCTATCGATTAGGGGTGGGCCTTGTCAGGCACCAATAGTACTATTCAATATTCCTCCGGTTTCATTTTCCTGAATAAATGATTATAGAGGCGAGGACTCAACCCCGAGTGGCGGTCACACCTCAAGTAATAAATCCGTCAAACATTTTCCCTAACATATCTTTCCCCCGGAAAACGTAAAAATAGTTTAAAATGGGGCCGTGAAACTCACCTGAAACTCTGTCTGGATTACTAGGCGGATAGCAAAGATGGTCTCGCACCTACAAACGTCCTAGACGTATAAGTCACTATTCCTATAGTGCATGTGCCTTGGCAAGTTGTACACCCAACTCCCGACCACAAGTTATTCCAAATCCCGTTTAATTAAGCGCGTATCCTAGGTTTTGTTGGCGTTACATTACCCTTTGTGTTACAAGTTATATATTACTCTTGTTAATATTTCCTTAACTTGTATCTTATTATCATCGGCTCGACGTCACTTAACATATAATTATTTTCCCATTTAAATAATTATACTTAAGATCGCATCGTTCGATATAATATATATTTCAACACTCGACCCGACTCACTTTGCCGCACATTTGTTTTCCCATTTAAACAAATATACTAAGATCTTGTCGTTCGATTGTATATTCTTAACGTCCGATTCAACTCACCATACCGTATAGTTATTTTCCCATTCAAATAAATATACTAGGATCTTGTTGGTACGGCATACACATATATATATATCTTTGTCTTCTCGTCGCGGCTTTCCTTCCCACATATCTACTTTCCCATTAAGTAGATATACTAGAATTTTGCCGAGACGAGCGTACATATATATAAATGTGTAATTTTTCTTGTTAAGTATATACGTTTGTTTAACGTCTCATTTGTTTATGTCATGTGTTTTCTCCCACGAATATTTCCTCCAACACTTAGGAAAGTGTTTATTAGTTTTCACCCATAATGTATATATATTTTACTTCTTAAAATATATATTTTTCTTATCTTGCCGCAATGGCATTTTTCTCATGATTTGTCCGTGTACGGTTCGTTAACGCGTCTTAGTTCGATATCTTAACTCGATTAGTTAATTTTTCCAAGTTTTTCCCAACATGTATTTTATAGAAATATTATCCATATTTCTTCCTCTTTTCACATGTTACTTGGATGGTTTAAAATACTTATGTATTTTTAACCCAACTTGTTAACTTAACTACAAAAATGTCTCCAACACTTTTATATTCCCATTTATATAAAAGTATTCATTTTTGTATAAGTTTCTCAAGTTTGTTTAATATTTTTATAAAATCTCTATTTTATAAAAATCCTTATATTAAAACCCTCTATATTTTTATGACTTTCAAAAATACACTTTTATACAAAATACCAAAGTATATCTACTAGTATTTACCAAAATCATCCTTAGAATTTATTACTTACATTTTTGACACCGAACTTTCCATACTTGTATTTTTGGACTAATAGTTTCTAAAATATCCATTTTAGTCCTCTAACTTTCAAAGTTACAATATTAGTCCCTTAACTTTCAAAAGTTGCATTTTTCCACTCTAACTTCCAAAGTTAACATTTTTCACTCAAAATAGTAGACTTTGAAGGTTCAACTTTTTATTGGTAAGTTATTTTTGTATCAAAACACTTTTGTTAGTCTTATATTCCATATGGAAGACTACTTATATGTGTGTTTTATGTATTTCTTCAACATAACCAAATTTCATTCATCTAAGTAAGCTACCTTAATTTTTCATCTTCTTTATTTATGAACTTTTAGCATGTTCCACCATACATTATACCATGTATGATCATAATAAGATGATTTAAAGTTACTTTTAACATATTCAAGTTCATTCCACAATTTTAACCAAAACATCATCCTACTTAGTTTTAAATGTAAACTTTATGCATTTTCAAGATTACTACATTATCATCATCAAATCCATGGTTTATTTTCATATCTTTAATCATCCATTTTACACATGTAAAACCTATTAAAGATTATGTTCAAAACCACCTTTTAAACCCTTCATGTACAACTTGCTTCTAAGAACACATACATGAATAATAATAATCAAAAACAAGGTTAAGAAGCTTACTACTAGCACAAGGCTAGGGAAGACAAAACCTTTGATTTTGAGAGGGGTTTAGTGTGTTCTTCCTTAATGGTTAAGCTCCAAGCTTGAAACACACAATAGGGGTTTGGATGATGGATTGTTTTAAGTGTTTTGGAGATGTAAAAACTTGTAAGAATGATGTGTGGGGATGGTGAGAAACTCACGGCCAAAGGAAAGGAAGAAGAAGAGTTGTTTTGCTTGATGCTCCAAGTCTCTAACACATGTTATATAATGCCTTATCACATGTAATCATTCTAAAGATTCAAGAAATCTTATGAAGGATTGAGTTGTGTACTTGGGATATTTTTGAAAGATATGATATGTGTGTGTGTGAAAGTTGCCGTGTATGTATGTATGTGTAGGTAAGATTGCTTGCAAATCTTGGTTAATCTTTGGATGATTCTTTCACTTAATCTTTATACAAGATCTTTTCCCATGCATGTGCACACTTAGGCTATGATTGTTGGCTCCTTGTCTTGGATTATATGGCCATGGGCCGAAAATTTGTAAAAGGGGGAGACAAAAGCTTGCATGCTTTGTACTTACATGTCTTACACCTTTGTCTTATGCACATGCATGCTTTAATCCTAGGCTTTAGATTATAATTATCACCACACTTGCATGGATGTAACAAGGCCATATAGGCCGGCCCCAAGTGGGTTTAAGTGGGGTCCACAACTTCAAATATTTACCCATTGTTTGTTATGTTTAATCCCCCGTCGTTCGGGTGTCGTTCGGGTATTTTTCGGGTTTTAATCACGCGTTATCCGGACATTAAAAATACCTTTAATAACCCTTAAATATAGTCTACTTTAAGCGTTGATTGGTTATTTAGGCCTTTGCCGGGTGAAATTATGAGTTATACGCGTATCGGGTGCGGTACGCGCATTTTATTCGTTACCGGGAGATTTGTACAAGACGTTTTCATTTATGGTTTTGGAGTTCCAAAACTCATTATATTTCATGAAAATACCCTTTATTTTATATCCTGGGTGTCCGGGATCCGTTTCGTTTATTTAATTATTACCGGGTAATCGCCAACGTCCATACCGGATAGCTTATTCGCACATGATCCAATCATGTTTACCATTAAACGTATGCATTCCTATGCACTATTTGGAAATTGCTATCTCCTAAGGCCTTGATAATTAAATCACACATAATTGCATTTAATTACGTTAATCATATATTAATTAATTTGTACGGAATTACCTTATTTTTGCCGGTTGTTACAGTTGTCTTTGAGTTATACCAAAAGATAAACTCTTTTTCCCAGAATGGAACATCTGTTTCTGATTACTATCACAAATTAAATGTGATGTGGAAATAGTTGGATCAAATCCTGCAGTTGCCTGCATGTGTGTGTGATGCTTCTAAACAGTTTAATGACTTTAGTCATTTAATAAAACTTATGCAATTCTTAATGGGCTTAGATGAAGTATATCAATCTGTTAGATCAAACTTGTTAATCAGAGAACCTTTACCCTCTGTAAAAGAAGCCTTTTCTATTGTATCAAGGGAAGAGTCTCATAGAAACTCTAACCTGGTCAATGGATCTAAGGAACTGGGTCCAACCTTAGGTTTTTTTGCTAAAGCAAACCAACTTGCTGATAGTAAGAAAAAGAATTCTAAGGTTGCTAATCAAGGTTTGAAATGCACACATTGTAATAAAAATGGGCATACTATTGAGAAATGTTTTGAGATCATAGGTTATATCCTTCATGGATGAAGTATAAACCTGGTCAGAACAAAAAAGTGGTTAGCAATAATACTATTGCTAATCCTGCTACTGAGGTTAATGGATCTTCTAGTGTTTTTACTCCTGAACAGATCTCACAACTACTGAGTCTGTTAAACAAGAAGTCTGAGGAGTCATCTGCTGCCTGCAATGCTGCAGGTAGGAATGTACACTGTTTTTCATCTACTAGTGGCAGTTATAGACCTGTGTTTGCTTTTACTAGTAGTGAAGGTTATAAACTGTTAGGTTGGATTTGTGATTCAGGGGCAAACCAACATATGGTAATGAGTGACAAAAATATGATAAACCTAATAGATGTTTTGGAATATAACATAACTGTTAAACATCCAAATGGAACTAGTGCTAGGGTCACTAAGATAGGTGATATTAAATTAAATGATAAGGTCACTCTATATGATGTGTTTGTAGTCCCTGATTATGCAGTAAATTTACTTGCAATGCATAAACTTGCCAAGGATAGTAAGTTGGTTGTGTTATTTGATAAAAATAACTGTTATATACAGGATTCTTTCACAAAGAAAACCCTGATGACTGGTAATCAACTTGATGCTCTATACTTTTGCGGTGAGTCTTCTGTGTTTACTAGTATTAGCTATAATAATGTTGAAGTCACTAGTTTGTGGCATGCTAGGTTTGGTCATGTAACATCGCAAAATTTTCCCCAAAATTTTAATACATAAAAAGCCCTTATATATATATATTTTTTTTTATTACACCTTTATCATTAATATTATACAAATGTGCCTAAGTCTTTATTTATCCTAACTCACAACTTATATACATACATAAATGTATATAAATAATAATAATAATATGATTCTAAATTCTTTTTTTTTCACATATAAGATTTTTTTTAAATAAAGCCTTGAGTCAAATAGTCAAAGTCCTAGTCAAAGTCTTAGTCAAACAGTCAAAGTCTTAGTCAAATAGTCAATTCATCATAAAACCTTACTTTATGGTGTTGACCAATTTTAATGGCTAATTGACTCCAAAACTAGTATAAAAACCCACCTATGACCCATTATACTTTGCACCTCTAAATCGATTGTTTCAATCCGATTAAACTTTTCCTCATACCTTTCTTCTATAGTCTATTACTTCTACAATTGAAGCTTTGATTATAAGCTCTTGTAATTGGCGAATTGGAAGCTTGATATTCTTTCTTTTTCGTTTTCTTCAATTTGGACTAGCTACGTTGTTGAGTCTTTGGGATTCGCCTCGCATACCACATTATTCTATTTTTTTTACGAGACATAAAATTTTGCTAAGGTGAGTTTTACATAGCCCCTTTTCTATTTATCACCATTTTTGGGGTGAAACATGTTACAACATTATTTATGCAATTCAATCATCAATGTGTCTATGTGTATTTCTATGTTGCATTATGTCTTGAACATGACTAGGGTAAGCACAATTCTAGCATAAACATTCATCAGCCAAACGGTATACATTGATAGATCTATTGGACTGACAATCCCACCCGGATACGTGCCTCCTACAAAGGTTACGTGGGTGTTTGTTACTGCAATATAAACGAGTGAACCATGAGCGTATGGGATGTACCACAATACAACAGTCACAAGGTTGATTATGCACTCGATTTACTTCTAGTATGTTTTCGCATATGGACTAGATTGCGATGACACATGAATTGCACAACAATTTTATTCTATTATCAAAACCTATGTAATTCTCACCAACTTTTGTTGACCCAAAACATTTTCAACTTAACATGTTTCAGGTTCTACTTGCTTGAAGATTTGAATTGATGCTTGAAGATATTTGCATAGTTTTATTCAATTTGATGTACAAATTCTTAGAACAATTGTATGTAACTTACTTAAATTATTTAATGAAATTTATTATTCATCATGAGCTACTGAACAATCATCAATACGTGACATCCCGATGTTTCCGCCATCGGTTGGGGTGTTACAGGTCACCCTTCTGATGCTGTCTTAGATGTGTTAAAAATGATTTAAAACTAAAAAACACTAAGAGTCATTTGCCTTGTGAAACCTGTCACAAAGCCAAACAACATAGAGAACCCTTTCCTATCAGTGAACATAAAACACTTGAATTAGGAGACATTGTTCATCTTGATGTGTGGGGTCCATATAGGATAAAAAGCAAGGAAGGATATAGGTTTTCTTTACCATAGTTGATGATTTTACAAGGTGTGTATGGGTATATCTCATGAAACATAAAGATGAGGTGTTTGGTTACATTCAACATTTTTTTGTCTGTTTAAAGAATCAATTTAAGAAAAGTGTTAAGGTATTCAGGTCTGATAATGGAACTGAATTTGTAAATCATATGTTTAAAAATTTTTGTAATAAAAAAGGGATTGTTCACCAAACTACCTGGTGTATATACCCCTCAACAAAATGGTATTGTTTAGAGAAAACATAGACATCTTCTAAATGTGGCTAGGTCTTTATTGTTTTAGTCAAATATACCTTTAAGGTTTTGGTCTGAGTGTATTCTTACTGCTGCATGTCTTATAAACAGGACACCATCTTCAGTGTTAAAAGGAAAAAACACCTTATGAGTTGCTGTTTGGATTTAAGCCTTTTTTAGATCACCTTAAAGTGTTTGGATGTTTGTGCTTTAGTACTGTTTTAGATAGTTCAGATAAGTTTGAAAGTCGTGCTGACAAATGTGTCTTTATAGGATATTCAAATGAGAAAAAGGGTTATAAACTTTGGAATCTTGAGAACAAATAAGTGTTGTTTTCGAGAGATGTGAGGTTTTATGAAACCATTTTTCCATTTAAAGAATTAAAGTCTGTTTCAGATTTTGATTCAGAATCTTATAAAGACATTAACAATACAAACTTTTTTGACTATTATGAACTAATAGAGGACAAACATTCCAATGGCAAAGGTGTTCCCGATGATGAAAAAGGTGATTCATCTTCAGAGCACTGCTGTCATGGGTCTCAGCAGCCAGTTGTTGGTCTAGATACTACTTCTGGTAAGGCTGAGACTCAGCAACCAAGTAGTACTAGATCGGTAACAGGTAGGGCTGAGGATGATAGTAGTAATACTAGTGATGAACAACAAGTGTCTGAGGGAAATGAAACACCTGAACCCAATATAGAGAATCTTAGAAGGTCTTCTAGGGGTTCTGTTTTTCCTAAAAAATTAAGTGAATATGTTGTGGAGGGAAAAGTAAAATATGGTTTGGAAAGTGTTGTGAATTATTCTGGTCTCAGTTCTGAAAATCTTTGTTTTACATCTATGTTAAATAAAACAGTTGAACCTAAGTTTTATTATCAGGCTTGTACTGATCAGAACTGGATTAATGCCATGAATGATGAAATAGAGGCATTAAACAGGAATAAAACTTGGGAACTTGTTGAGTTACCTAGTGATAGGAAACCTATTGGATGTAAATGGGTTTACAAAATTAAGTATAAGTCTTCAGGAGAGATAGATAGGTTTAAAGCTAGGTTAGTAGCTAAAGGCTATAGTCAAAGAGAAGGTATTGACTATGATGAGACATTTTCACCTGTTGTGAAAATGATAACTGTTAGAAGTGTTTTGTCTGTTGCCATTCAGAAAGATTGGCCTTTGTACCAACTAGATGTTAGTAATGCATTTCTATATGGTGACTTGTGTGAAGAAGTTTATATGTGTTTACCTGAAGGTTATTTTGAAAAGGATGACACTAGGGTTTGTAAACTAAAAAAAGTCACTCTATGGGCTTAAACAAGCCCCTAGAATGTGGAATGAGAAATTAGTTGGTGTTTTATTTGAAAATGGATTTATCCAAAGTAAATGTGATCATTCCTTGTTTATAAAAAATTGTGATTCTGTGTTTGTAATTTTGCTTGTTTATGTGGATGACATAATAAATACTGGAAATAGTGAATCTGAAATAAAACTTGTTAAAATTTTTTTAAAATCCAAGTTTATGATCAAAGATTTAGGAAGTTTGAAATATTTTCTGGGTATTGAAGTGGTAAATGCTGAAAATGGCATTGGTTTAACCCAAAGAAAATATTGTTTAGAACTGCTAGCTGAGTATGGCATGAGTGCTTGCAAACCAGCTAACAGTCCTATGGAACCAAATTACTTGGTTACTTCCTTAATGGCTAAAGAATCTAAAAATCTTGTTAATATTACTGGATATCAAAGACTTGTTGGAAAGCTTATTTATCTATCTCACACTTGGCCTGATATATCATATTCAGTCCATATACTGAGTCAGTATATGCATAAGCCCACTAAGGGTCACCTTAAGTTGGCTATGAGAGTGTTAAGATATCTTAAAGGAGCTCCTGGTAAGGGGATTTCTGTTACTAGATGTCCTGAACCAGAGTTCAATCTGTCAGCCTTTGCTGACTCAGATTGGGCTAAGTGTCTTGTGTCCAGAAAATCAGTAACAAGATACTGTATATTCTTAGGCCAGTCTTTAATATCTTGGAAAAGTAAAAAGCAGTCGACGATATCTCGATCCACAGCCGAAGCTGAGTATCGAGCAATGTGTACTGCGACATGTGAAGTGTTATGGTTAGTTAACCTTTTAAGTGAACTTCAAATTCAGGTATGTGTTCCTGTTTCTTTATATTGTGATAATTCCGCTGCTATTGCTATTTCAAACAATCCAGTTTTCTATGATAAGACGAAACATTTTGAAAATGATTTGTTTTTCTTAAGAGAAAAAGTTGCTAAAGGTAGTATTAAACCAATCCATATTAAGTCTGAAAATCAATTGGCTGATATTTTTACTAAAGGGTTATCAGTGGGTCAACATGAAAATGTATGTAATTGGTTAAACATGATAGATTGGTTTGGTAATAAAAGTGAGGGGGGGGGGGGGTGTTGAAATATTAAAGTTCTTGATATTTCTTAATATTCACTTTTATACTTTTATATTTTTTTCAATTAATACACTTTGTATATAGTTTACAGATTATAATTTGGGCTTTATGATAATTGGATGAGATTGCTGGGTTCGTGATTTGGATAGCTGCTTTGGGCTTCGGCTTGTGGAGTATGGATGACTGTTGCTGCTACTGGGCCTTGGTGAATCACCGACCCAGTCCATAAAGAGCTGCCATGTCATCAATCCGGGTGATATATTTATAAGAGATCGTGGCCATTTATTGACGAAACACAAAGACATCTGGACTGTCCATTTTGTGTTTTCTCTTCAGTTCGTGCAGCTGCTATATATAGCTTGTCCTTCTCTCTCATAACAACTTTAAGCTCATTTTTGTTTTAACTCTCTGTATTCGTGTACTTTCTCTTAGGGTTTGTTATCTCCTTGATAGTTCTAGTTCAGATCTTGGATTATAGTCTTTGTGTTTAGACTATTCTCTTGTTTAGATCTGAAAGGTTTTGTATCAGATCATCTAGTTGATGATCTAGGAGTGTTCTGAGTGATTGTAGTGAGGATATTTGTATTCTTTCTTCGTTATTGAAGTATTTTCTTAATAAATCAGATAATATTACAAATTCTGACATAGATTAAGTTTGTTTTAATCTCTAAAATACATGAAACACCACAAACTACATCATATTCCACACACATACTTTCACTTCCAAAGTTTTACGATCTTATCATGGCTAGTCGAGGCTACCAAACCTGTAATCGTCGACAAGGCCAGACCGGCGATTAGCCCTTCATGTGCTGACAGCGTCATTGTCTTGTTCTCAGACATGTTCCATAGCTCAAGAGACTGCATGCATCCATTAACAAATACATATAATCAGTTATTTTTATGTGGAGATTTCACTCACTAAAATTTGCAAATGGGTTGAACTTATAACTTATATATATATATATATATATATATATATATACATATATATATTTTTCACTTTATATTTTAACATAGCCCCTTTTTAAGTAAAAGGTTAAACATGTCATCCCAAACACAGAACGGGTTAGATATTATAAACCAAAATCCAATCATGTCAAGTATAACAAAAGCTAACCTGGTAACAGTCGATGACCAATAACGAAGGATAACTAGGATGAAAAACACGCGAATGGAACTTATTTCCGTTCCAGCTAAGGTCATGTACACACTCCCCTTCATTTCCAGACACAAGAGACCAAACTCTGACCGAGTCCTCCCTAACAGAAGCCAAATACTCCCCTTTTGGGTCCCAGCAAATGGAATGAATCGGTTTTGTATGCCCCTGCCATTCCACCCAAATTCATCATCGATGTTATAAAATATATATATATATATATATATATATATATTAATATAGTAAAACAAAAATAAAAGCCGAGCAGACAAGAACCTGCAGTGAATGCCTGAAAACTTGTGTATCCACATCCAATATTGACACGATGTTTTCTGCAGCTGCTGCAAGATATCTTCCATGGCGAGGCTGGAATCTCACTTGAGCCGTCCCACCCTGATCCATCAAAACAATATACAATTAAGTTTACCATGATTAGTATCACCAAGTTGAACCACTTCCCTTTAAAATTTGACCAACAAAAAAGTAAATCTTACAACTTTCAAAGGCAACTCTAAAAGTAAAAACGGTTGCATAAACCACCCATATAATCCAACCTGCAGAGTGAATAGAGCATATGACAGGTTGAAAAGTTATATACCTTGAACACACGTGAACAGCTACCGTTAGTTATGCTCCAGTACCTTATTTCCCCATCCCCATCACACGAACAGATGAGGTCATCTTTAATCGGGTGGAAGTCTAATGACATCACTGATGCAGAATGCCCAATGAATGTGCGCAATGAAAACCCAAGCTGCAGTTTTAATTCGTCAAAACAAAAATCAGTAAAATGCAGTCGATAAAAAGATAACTTGGGAAAGGTGCATTGACACACGTTATCAGCATCTCAAACTCGGACTGTTTTATCAAAAGAAGACGTTGCAAGGCATGGCATGCTTGGGCTAAAATGCACATCCGTGATCAACGATGAATGTTCTTCAAGGGTGGTCTTTGGCTTTAGAGAATATGTGTACCACAATACAGCCTGCAAAACAAAAGAATCATCTTGACTTACGGTCTTCATCTCAAGTATGCACTGCATAACAAACTTGGTTGCCTTTACCTTCTTATCATGACCGCCACTGGCTAGAAGTTTACCGTCAGACGAGAAGTGGCAACACACTACCTTGCTTGCACTAGCCCGAACCGATCTCACCTCGGTAAATGTTAACTCTTTAACAATACAATGAAAAACGATGAGAACTCAACATATATGCAAAAAGTAGTAGCAGGTCAACCCAAACAAACTTAACCTATTTTGCCACCTACACAATGGCGTATTTGAATTTTGACGTAGGAATATATTTGTAGAAATGTGATTCACCTTTTCTTACATCCATACAACGACCAACTGCATCTCTGGGATCATTATCATCATGGGATAAAAAAAGACTCGACGTTATCATCAAGCGATCCGTCCTCTACAAAATGATCCACATCAGCCTGCCCAATGTCTTTATCATCCCACTGCAAAATATAATATTTAGTAGTAAGAACAAACATGCAAATTAAACTTAACCGCTCTTAGCACTCACCAGTTGATTTGATGGGGAAGTAAGGGTTGCAGGCCCATTTGTCCCAAACATCATTAGAGGTTTGGAAGAATTAGTGTTATGTGGAAGTGCAGGCATTGAGATAACATCTCCAGGTGTATGAGTTGATGGTGTCGAAGGTGCTGAACTTTGTGATGGTCCTGCAGTGTTTCCCGTTCCTGAACTGTTTGCAGGTCCCGAAGATGACACTGGCTGCTTTCTCTTTCTTTCGTTCTGCTTTTTTACATGATACATGCTTTATTTCTTCTCTTCTTATATATATATCTTTAGAAGTGTTTGGATCATACGTACATTCATGAAACATGTTGGGATCAGTTTGCTCTTGTTGCTAAGTAAGAACTTGCTATCTTGACACTTAAGTGTTTAGCAATCCCTTGTATATCAGATTATAAGCACAACGGAATGTATAAGTTAAAGCAACACTTTTTATACTTAAGGAAGAGTTATTACTCCCCCTTGATGATTGAAACTAATAAATGACAAGTATTTATTATGAATCCAAGCAGTAAATGAGAATTAGATACTTAGACAGATTCACAATAAATACTGAAATGGAATAGAACAGTGAGAGTGTTTGAAGGATTTTTCTATTAAAATCAATGTCTAAAATAGAAGGTTGAAGCCTCCTATTTATAGACATTTACATACATGTATCTTGCCCAAAAAGCAAGTACAGAAACAACAGAAACAAGTTGCACAAGTTGCAACATTGAAACTAACAAATACAGCTAAAAGTAATAATAAACAATAAACTACTGATGCAAAAGGCGGTGGAAAATATCTGATGCTAAGTGCTGATGAATGACAAACTACTGATGAGTAGTTTGTCTTCAGTACTTCTGAAGTGAACTTGTCTGGTTTGGACTTCAGAACTTCTGATGAAGTTTCTTCTTCAGCACTTCTCATATCTTCTCTTCAGCAGTTCTTTGTTTTCTTTTCAGTACTTCTATACTTAGCCAAAATGACAGAAGTGAATTAGACTAAGGTTTCCAAAAGTGGTTTCACCAATCCTCTTTGTCCTAACAATCTCCCCCTGGATTGATGAAGCCAAAACCTTACTAATTCCTTATATTTTTCTTCTGTCTTGAACAATCTTCCATATCTCTTTGTACATGGTGTTCTTGAGCTGGTTTAACTGACCATCAGATAGAGATCCTCTCTGTGGTTCCAGATGTTGAATTGTGAGCAGGTCTTGTGTTGACAGTTTCTTCAGATCACTGATCTTCTTGTAAGCCCTGCTTGAGAGGTCTCTTCTTGTCAACAATACTGAGTTGTTATCAGTAAGTGACCATCTGATGATAGGTATCTTTGACTTGTTAAAGTCAGAAGAATAGGGAACCAGACTTGTCCCTTGGGTTGATGGTCCTGAGTGTTGGATGCTTTCAGTTTCAGTTAACCTCAGGTGGGAGTCTCTTCCTTGTTGTTGTTGCATATCAGGCATCTGAACAGTTGGGAGATGGTGTTCAGTCACTACTCTGGTATGCATCTTTTCTTTGATGGTCTTTTGGATTTGGTAGGCAAAAGTGGAAGGATCCCTGAATTGTGTTAACAGAGGTTTCTCCTCAATGTCAAAATCTGAATGGACTATTGAACTTCCTTCAGGTAGTACCATTTTGAAGTCAGTTTTGACATTGTCCTCTGCCTTCTTTCTTTGAGTAGCAGGTCTTCTAGTTGATACACCAGAAGTTCTAACTACTGATCTTGAAGGATCAGCAGTTTGAAACTTCTCTGGATTTGCAGCCTTGGCAGCCAAGTATTTCTTGTAAGTATCCATTAGTCTTTCTTCTTTCCATCTGGATACTGAGGCTTTTGAACCATAGCCCTCTGCTACTAACTCTTCTATTATCTGGGATCTCTTGGCCTTTCCTTCTTTGCTAGTGGCTAGTTTATCTGCAAGCAGTTGTGCCCTTCTTGTCAGCTCTTGCACAGAGAGTCCTTTGAGTGTATAGGCTTTAGTCTTGCTGTTCTTGGTAATGTAAGACATCAGTTGTTGTCTTTTATCTTGTTCAGCAATCTCATCAAGGCTAGCCTGCCTTTGTAGTTCAGCTTCATAAGCCTGAAGTTTTTCTTCATGGCTTAAATCTAGATCATCCCTTTCTTCCAGAGTTTTCCAAATCAGATCTTCTCTGGCCTTCTTGTTGGCTGCAACTAAGCTCTTCTCTAATAATTCAGCTGATTGAGAGATAGGAGAAGGGTTTAGTACAGTCATTGTTGTAACAGTTGTAGGCCTGATAGGATCAGATGTTGGTTGAATGGGAGCAGTGGTTCTGGAAGGGTCAGCAGTTTGAGGTTTGGAAGTGTTAACCTCTGATGGGTTGAAAACTGCTGATGGTTTGTCAACTACTAAAGGATTGTCTTCAGTACTTTCTGATTCTTCATCAGAACTTTTGCCATCAGAAGTTTCTTCATTGTGCCTTAGGGATTCTTCAGATGTTTGGGTCTCATCTTCTTTTTCTGTGGCTTCAATCTCTTCCACTGAGACACCAAACTGTTTGGCCAGTTTTTCTTTCCTGGCCTGATCTTTTTGATCTCTTTCAAAGATAGCCACTCTTGCCCTTATCCTGGCTTGGAATGACTCCTTAGGTTCCCTGATCTTCTCCCCCTTTTTGGATTCATCAAGTTTAATTTTTGAAGTTGAGGGTTGGGAGAATTGTCCTTGAAGATGAGCAATCTGTTTGCTGTTGAAGTCTATCTTGTTGGACAGACCATTCATCTTGGTCTTGATCACTCCAAATTGATTCTTGATAGACAGCTCCAAGTTAGCTGTGTATGTTTGGAAGTGATTTCTGATGAGTGTATTCATCATGTGGTACAGGGGACCCTCTGGGCTGCATAGCTGGTTCAGGTCTATGCTTGTTTGCCCAGGGAATTGGGTAGGCATTTGTTGTGAAGGGGGTGTTTTTGGGAGATCCTCATGTTGTACAGAGGATGCCACTCTAGGGGTTTTAGGGATTGAGTGGGCTTTAACCTGTGCAGGGGTGACTGGCTTCTTGAGCCTGGATACCCCTGAAACAGGACCTTCATAAAGTGCCGTCAATTCAGTAGTTTGTGTTTGTGAAACATCATCCAAATTAATGGAATCATCTGAATCCCTGATGTTGCCCTCAATGAGGACTGTCTCAGTTAAATCATGAGCTGAGCCCAACTCAGTTCTCTCATGAACCTCTTGTTCTTGGTTCTGAGGATTTCCTACTTCAGGCATTAAGCCTTCATCAGTAGTTGCCACATCTGAGGTCTTAGCTATGTTACTTCTATCCTCAGATCCACCACTGGGTGGTAACTGAGTAGTAGCAGCCTCAGATGCTCCAAGAGTCTCTAAAATTGGGCTTAAAGACTCTGGTCCACCCTCATCTCTTGGGATAGGGCTAGAGATGTCCACATCCATGTCTGATGTTGTGGTTATGTCCCCTGTTTGTTGTGGTTGTAGGGGACTGACATAATCAGATGGGACCTTCTCTTTTAGCCCAGAGAGAAGTTTGGCAATTTCTATTGCCTCTTGTTCAGAAATTTGTGGGGTTGGTTCAGTAGTTTGGGCAATAGGTGAAATTTGTTGTTCAACAGTTTCAAAAGAAGAGTGTATTTCAATAGTTTTTCTAAGTCCTTTTCTTTTGAATAAAATGGTTATGGGTGCTCTTGGTGGGGTTTGAGATGGATGAGACTGAGAGGGTGTTTCAGTCTCACCTATTTGAAGAGCAGACTGCTCATGAGCATGTTCAGGCATCTCAACCTCCTGAACAGCTTTTCTTTTGGGTTGGTGGGTTTTTGTCTTTGTTGGCTTGGGCTTTTTGGCTTTTGGTGGTGTGAGTTTGGAAGATGTGGGCTTCAGGGGGACTTGTTGTTGTTCTCCCTGATCATCTTCTGGCCAGGCAGCCGGTTTGTTATGCCTTGAGTATGCTTGTGATGTTAAAGGATTTAAAGTTGAAATTTTTCCCACAAGCACCTCATTACCCAGTTCCCCTATTATGCATTGCATAATGAACCTTGGGTATAACAAAAACTTTTTCTTGGTATTATTGTGATGTAACACCAACTCATTGAAAAATAGTTTTGATGCCCTGAATTTAGTTTCATTCACAATAGAATGAAATATTGGTTGAAAAGTGGAGGGCATCTGGTCATAAGACCCTGTTTTAGGACTCAAACACATAATAATATAATGAAACAAAAGCTTGTATTTTGGTTCAAAATATTTTTTGAAGATAGTAGCATGGGAGAGAGTACCTTGATAACCACACTCAGTCATGGTTAGGTGAATATCAGAATTAGCAACATGGTCAGGGGCAGTTACATCATCCAGACCCAGTCTTGTTGCCAGTGTGGCCGGTGTGATGGTCAGTGGTTTCCCTTTTATTCTTGAGTTGAGGGAAATGACTTCATCATCCGTCGTCACCGTCTCAGCATTTGCCCAGAACTCATTCAGAGTTTCAGTGTGTATTGGTGGGTTTATTGTGAGAGCAGTAAAATATTGGGATTTTACGACAAGATCAATGATCTCATCGTATTGGGACCAGCCTTCTTGTTTTTCAAGAAAGGCTCTTTGATTGTGTCCCTGCTTTAGAATGAGAGCCATGTGGTTTGGGTTTTTGATCGAACAGTTGATTTGCAGGTTTAGGTTATTGAGAGAGTTTTTGAGAGAGAAAGAGGGATATTTTGAATTTGAAAGGATAAGTGTTGAGAAAAAGTATTTATCAAAAGTTTTAACCGCTTGAATCTTCTTTATTAGAAGTTTTTAAACCGCCTTTGGTTAAAAATCTTTTTATCAGAGGTTTTAAACTGATTAGGTCAAACCTCTGATGATGGGAAAAGTCAGATTTGCCCTTTTGACTTAAACTGCTGATGAAGGATTACTTCATCAGTAGTTCCCATTTCCTCTTCAGTAGTTTTAACAGCTGATGAGAAATGTTTTTATAAATACTTTTATTCATAACTTCTGAAGGTTATTTTATCAGAAGTTACACACTTTTCAGAAATTAACCCCATACTGATGTTTTGTTCATCAGTAGTTTCTCTCTTTTCAGAAGTTTTGTTTCAGACTTTTGTCTGTTTTGTAAGTGAAAAATGAAAAATTGCAAAATAAGAAAATAAACACTTACAAATTTAGCATCCCAAGCATGGATACTAACTTCTGAAATGTTGATGTGTCAAGGGGTTTTGTGAAGATGTCAGCTATTTGATTAGCTGTTGCTACATGCTTCACTTCAATCTTGCCTTTTTCATAGCAATCTCTTATGAAATGGTACCTGATCTCAATGTGTTTGGTTTTTGAGAATTGTACCGGATTTTGAATGATGCTAATGGCAGATTTGCTGTCTACAAACAAAGGTGTCTTGGTCTCTTTGATTCCATAATCAAGAAGTTGATATTGGAGCCATTGTATTTGTGATGTACAACTTGCAGCTGCAATGTATTCAGCTTCAGCAGTTGAAGTTGCAACAGATGTTTGCTTCTTTGATTGCCATGACACTAGACAGTTACCCAGGAATTGACAACCACCAGATGTTGACTTTCTTGTCATCTTACACCCTGCATAGTCACTATCTGAAAAAGCTGATAACTTGGTATTGCTTGAAGCAGGATACCAAATTCCAAGTGTTGGAGTTCCTTTCAGATATCTGAAAATTCTTTTGACTGCTATAAGGTGTGATTCCCTTGGTGCTGATTGATATCTAGCACAGACACATGTTGAAAACATAATATCTGGTCTAGAAGCAGTTAAGTATAAAAGGGAACCTATCATGCATCTGTACATGGTTTGATCAACCTGTTTTCCTTGATCATCAGGTTCAACTTGTGTGATTGGTGTCATGGGAGTGGAACATGATTTACAGTCTTTTAAAGAAAATTTGTTCAATAATTCTTTAACATATTTTGATTGATGTAAAAAAGTTCCATTTGTTTGTTGCTTGATCTGCAGTCCTAGAAAGTACTGCAGTTCTCCCATGGTACTCATCTCAAATTTTGATTGCATGAGTTTCTTAAAATCATCACACAGTTTTGTGTTTGTTGAACCAAAAATGATATCATCAACATAAATTTGAACAAGTAAGACATGATTTCCAACATGTTTAATGAAAAGAGTTTTATCAATGGCACCTCTTGTAAAGTTATTTTTGAGTAAAAAGGTGGAGAGTGTATCATACCAGGCTCTTGGAGCCTGTTTGAGCCCATAAAGAGCTTTGTCTAGTCTGTACACCCACTCAGGATGAGAAGGATCCTCAAACCCAGGTGGCTGACAGACATACACCTCCTCTTTTATTTTTCCATACAAAAATGCACTTTTCACATCCATTTGATAAACTTTAATTTTGTTGGAAATGGCATAGGCCAGAAATAACCTGATGGCCTCAAGCCTTGCAACTGGAGCAAAGGTTTCATCATAGTCAATTCCCTCTTCTTGAGAGTACCCTTGAACTACCAGTCTTGCCTTGTTCTTGATAATCATACCAGCTTCATCTTGTTTGTTCCTGAAAACCCATCTTGTGCCAATTGGTTGCATGTTTGGAGGTAAGGGACAGATTTCCCAGAC
Source organism: Ambrosia trifida (assembly GCA_028751855.1). Lineage (NCBI taxonomy): Eukaryota > Viridiplantae > Streptophyta > Magnoliopsida > Asterales > Asteraceae > Ambrosia > Ambrosia trifida. The sequence continues at coordinate 89,327,609 of CM054124.1, forward strand.
CTGTTGCTTGTTGAACTGAAGCAGTTCATCTTGCATAGCTTGCACCCAATTATTGTCTTTGAGGGCTTCCTGGTACTTCTTTGGTTCCAACTGTGAGATAAAGGCTGAAAATAGGCAAAAGTTGGAAAGCTGGTTTCTGGTGAGAACACCTGAAGCTATATCACCCATGACTTGATCAAGTGGATGATCTCTGTGTTCAATCAGTTGTTGTAAACCACTGACAGGTGTAGGTGGCTCATGTTCTTCAAACAAACTACTGAGGTCTATAATATCTGGTTCAGCAGTTTTAGTTTCTTCAGTAGTTGCAAGAGCTGAAGCAGATGTTTGAGTTTGGCCTTCAGTATTTGTTGGATCAGAAGTTTGTGAAACTTCTGATGGTGTTGAAGTTGACTTAATGACTGTTTGAGGAGTCCATGGTGTAGGATCCTCATCTTCAAACCTTTGATCACCATAATAAGTAGGTTTGGAAGGAGTAACAGTCTTTTCAGGTCCAAAGTGGAAGTTGTCAAGGTCAAAGAGTTCAGCAGGATGTGCTGGAATAAGAGTGTGTTTTGACTCATTGAACTTGACATTCAATGTTTCTTCTACTATCCTGGTGTGAGAATTAAAAACCTTGTAGGCTTTTCTAGTTGAAGAGTAACCAAGAAAGTAACCTGAGTCAACTTTGGCAGCAAACTTTGAAATAGATTCCTTGATGTTCAAGATGAAACATTGACACCTAAAAGCCTTGAAAAAGGAGATAAGGGGCTTCATGCCATGAAGAACTTCATAGGCAGTCTTGGAATGTCTCTTGACCACAAGAACTCTATTCTGAACATAACATGATGTGTTAACTGCTTCTGCCCAAAAGTACAAGGGCAGTCCAGAATCAGCTAACATTGTTCTTGCTCCTTTTATTAATGTTCTGTTCTTCGTTTCTACTACACCATTTTGTTCAGGAGTTCTGGGAACACTGTATTGTCTAATAATCCCTTTAGACAAACACAATTCATCCAGAGTTTTGTTCCTGAACTCTGTCCCATTATCACTTCTAATGGTTTTGACAGATAGAGAATATTGTTTCTCTACTTGTAGAATGAAGAACTTGATGATTTCAGCAGCCTCATCCTTGGAGAATAAGAAGAATACCCATGTGAATCTTGAGTAGTCATCAATGATGACTAAGCAGTACTTCTTCTTACCAAGGCTCATAATCTTGACAGGTCCAAATAAGTCCATATGGAGTAGTTGAAGACATGCAGTTGTTTTTGATTCTTCAATAGACTTATAGGAGGACTTATGCTGTTTTCCCTTTAAACAGGATACACAGTGTTCTTGACACTGGTATACTTTCAAAGGTAGACCTCTGACCAAGCCCATTTTTGTGACTTTATTTATGGTTTTAAAGTTCACATGGCCAAGTCTCCTGTGCCAGAGATCTGTTTCTGAAGTTGATGCCCTTGAGAAGAAACAGGCAGTGTTGTTCAATACTTTGTCTTTCTCAATGTCCACTGCATAGACATTGCCACATCTTTTGGCAATCAGCAAAGTATGATCTTCAATGATCTTCTCTATCAACTTCTGGCCTTCTGGTGAGATGATCTTGCATGCTGTCTTTGTGAAAAAGGAAGAATATCCTTTATCACACATTTGTGACACACTCAGCAAGTTGTATTCAAGGTTTTCCACCAGATTGACCTTGTCAAACTGTATTTTGCCAGAGGAGACATTGCCATGTCCTAGCACATATCCCTTAGCATTGTTCCCAAAGGATACAGATCCTTCTCTTTGGCTGATAAAGTTGTTTATCAGGTATCTGCATCCAGTCATGTGCATAGAGCCTCCACTATCAACATACCATATGCTGTTCAAGCCCCTGGAAACTCTCTGCACATAAAAGCAAATTAGTTAGATCTAGGAACCCAAGCCTGTTTGGCTTTAGGTTTGCTCTTGAGAACAGTTACAGTTTGTTCTTGACCAGGTTGAGAAATCCATGTCTTTTTGGCAATGGATTTTTCATTAAGAACCATGGTGGTATCCTTTTCAGGACCACCATCAACCTTGGTCATCAGTAGTTGTACCATGTTCATTAGATTTTGTATCTCAGCAGTTTGTGAAACTGCTGATGATTCAGGTCTAACTACTGACAAAGAATTTTGAGAAAAAGATTTTGGTTGAGATCTTATCTTTTTCTGAGAAAAGGTGTTTTCAGGTTGTTGTTTCTTGGGTTTAAAGATTCTTTCATAATCATTTCTGATTTGATTTCCCACAACCTGTTGTTTAATTTTTTGATTGAACTGAATTCCTTTTCTGTATCTACAAAATTCAGTTTTGTGGTTGAACAGACCACAAATTTCACACTCTTTTGCCTTTTGTTTTTGATCTAAAGGCAAATTTCTGACATTAGTGTAAAGATTTTGCTCATCAGTAGTTTTCAGGATCTCAACTCCTGATGTAGATGAAACTACTGATGGCTCATTGTCAGATTTTGTTAATACTTCTGAAGTACTTTCTTTGAAAATGCCAGGATTTCTATTTAGAAAGTTTTCATGGAAAGATGTGCAGTCTTTCCCTTCAGAAGTTTCATTTGAAACAATTCTTCTCCCATCTTCAGTAGTTTTGGGAGAGAAATCTGTTGGTGTTTCAACATGATGGTATCCTATGCCAAACTTAACATTTGAAGCACTTTGTTTGTTTAGCAATAATTGATACCCCTTACAAGATTCCACCCATTTTTCACATGTGATCCTGGTGTCAGCAAGTTCTTGTTTGACATCTCCCAGGTCATTTAGCATGATTTTAATTTGTGCTTGGGTTTCAATAGCTGAGTCAGTTAATTTAGAAACTTCTTTTGTTTTAGCACACAGTTTTCTTTCTAAATCACATTTTATCTGTGTGTATTTTCTTTCTAAATCATTGGCTTTACCTTGTAAGTGCACATTTGTCTCTCTTATGAGAGCAAAAGTTTCTTTGCAAGAATTTGAGCAAAGTTTTGTCAAAGATTCTTTTGATACCTGTGACAATGCAGATTTTGAAGTACAGCCTTCAAATGCCATTAAGGCAAAGTTCTTTCTGCCATTGTCTGGTTCTCCCCAGTTGATGTCAAACACTTTGTTGTCTGCATCAGGATTGCACTCTGTGGTGTCAAAAGGGAGACTGCTCCAGTCAACATACCCTGAGGTGAAAAGACTTTGTTGAGAGGGTTGTTGAGGCTGTGGAGGATGTTGAGCAGCTGGAAAGGGAGGGATTGATTGGCTCTGCATCTGTTGAGCAGGCACTTGAACATATTGTACTTGTGGCATGTATTGCTGTTAAGGAGCTTGTGCTTGTACAAAATGAGCACTCCCTTGAGTTCCATTATTCCTATTATAATTGGGGTTATAGTTATTTCCAGATTGTGATTGGTTAAAGCTAGAGCTTCTACACTCTCTAGCAAAGTGTCCCAACTTCTGACACTTGTGACATCTCAATTTAGATTTGTCAAAACCAATTTTTGTATTACTGGTCAATCCTGGAAATTTCCTTCCTGACCTTTTATAAAACTTGTTAGTTTTAATGCTTAGCATGGCCAGTTGGTGTAATATGTCCATTTCTTCTAAGTCATCACTGCTAAAGTTTTTCAAATCATCCATGATAAAACATAGATTATCAGCAGTTTGACTTTGGTCATTATTGTCATAACCTGGGAAAGATCTTTCTGATGAGATCCCAGTTGTTAGGTCAATATTGTCATAAGATCCATAGGAACAAGTTGGTGAATCTTGTCCCAAAAGTGCTGTACTACCTGGTAGGTAGTCATCAGCAGTTTTACCAGATGATTGTAATTTCTTCTTTTGATCAATTTCTCTCTCAAAAGTAAGTAATCTCCCATGGAGTTTTGTAAGAGTGAGGGAGCTAAAATCTGGTGAGGATCTTAAAACAATGGAGTATGTTTCCCATTTGTCTGGTAAAGACCTTAAAAATCTATGTAGCATAGACACTGTTGTATAGGTCTGACCATTTAACTTTAGCTCAAATATTAATGAGGAGAATCTTTCAAATTGTTGAGTTAAAGTTTCCCCATTAATATGAGCAAATGTCTCATATTGTTGAGCTAAAATCTCTCTGGTGTTGGCAATCACCTCTTCAGTTCCTCCAAACTGTTCTTTAAGACAATCCCAGAGTTCTTTGGCACTTTCACAATGTAAAAGGCCAGAGTATATCTCATTTGGGAGAGCCATTGCCAACATAGAGAATGCTTTTGCATCTAGCTCAAGTTTTAGGAAATCATCATCTGTATATTCTTTAGGGTCCTTAGGGACCTTAACATTAGTTTCAAGATTGACATTTACTGGTTTGTGAGGACCATATATCACAGATCTCCAACAACCTGTGTTGGTTTGTGACAAGGTATGTGCCAATTTGTTTTGCCATATGTTGTATTCATTTCTTACAAGCATGGCAGGTTTAGTAGCAGAACCAGTATTATGTGGATCCATTTTAAAGAGTATAGATTTGTCAGATGACTCTTTTAAGTGATGGATGTTGATAAAAAGTGAACTTTTGATCTTTTTATTGAGTATCAATAAGAGCTTTGTGTCTGATTCTCAATTTGTTAGATTGATATGTGATCAGATAAACCAACGCTCTGATACCAATTGTTGGGATCAGTTTGCTCTTGTTGCTAAGTAAGAACTTGCTATCTTGACACTTAAGTGTTTAGCAAGCCCTTGTATATCAGATTATAAGCACAGCGGAATGTATAAGTTAAAGCAACACTTTTTATACTTAAGGAAGAGTTATTACTCCCCCTTGATGATTGAAACTAATAAATGACAAGTATTTATTATGAATCCAAGCAGTAAATGAGAATTAGATACTTAGACAGATTCACAATAAATACTGAAATGGAATAGAACAGTGAGAGTGTTTGAAGGATTTTTCTATTAAAATCAATGTCTAAAATAGAAGGTTGAAGCCTCCTATTTATAGACGTTTACATACATGTATCTTGCCCAAAAAGCAAGTACATAAACAACAGAAACAAGTTGCACAAGTTGCAACATTGAAAGTAACAAATACAGCTAAAAGTAATAATAAACAATAAACTACTGATGCAAAAGGCGGTGGAAAATATCTGATGCTAAGTGCTGATGAATGACAAACTACTGATGAGTAGTTTGTCTTCAGTACTTCTGAAGTGAACTTGTCTGGTTTGGACTTCAGAACTTCTGATGAAGTTTCTTCTTCAGCACTTCTCATATCTTCTCTTCAGCAGTTCTTTGTTTTCTTTTCAGTACTTCTATACTTAGCCAAAATGACAGAAGTGAATTAGACTAAGGTTTCCAAAAGTGGTTTCACCAATCCTCTTTGTCCTAACAAAACAAACCAACTTTTATAAAATGGGCTTTTTGGTTGAACAAATTGTTTTATCTAAACAGTGAAAACTGACAATTGCAACTACAAAAACCCAAATGACTAGTTTAAAGACATTTCCAAACACCCTCTAAAACTCAGGTTCCAAATGCAAGTGAAATGGAGGATATGTTTGACCTGATCATTTCCTTTAAAGGAGTTGGACATGCTCCCGTCTGCACTTACACTGCTTGCCCCCAACATTTTGTCCTGCTGGAGATTGAGATTTGAATTTTGAATTAGCGGGCCAGAAAGAGAGTGCTGGAGATGTGGTTGATGTTGCTGTTGTGGGTTACTATTTTGCTGTTGCTGTTGCTGCTGTTGTTGTTGTTGCAGCTGGGCCATTTTTAACTACAAAAGAGGTACTTGATTTACTTGTTTTGATATGTGAAAATGGGTTTATATAATTTATATTGGTTTAAGGCCTTACAAAGTATACAGTTTTATAAAAGGTGGAAAAATACTAGTAAATACGGTTGGGTTTGACCCGTCATAGATAATCAATACATTATATATGAATACGATGGTATATATTTATAAAACAATCCAAATAAAGAAATCTAAAAGTTGTACAGCTTATATATACCGACTACTTTCCAAATGTTTTTGAACAAAATTAATTAATTAATTTGTATACATTTATTTACCATCTAGCAGCCAGTTATCACTAATAAGTAAAACAAACAATGACCATTATGCACATATACCCTCAAAAAGAAGAGAATAAAAGAAGATACTGTTAATATGGAAAGGAAGGCACCTTGAGTAACATATCTGGATCGCCACGAGGTAGAGCAGGCATAGATGATCCTAGATTTGGAACGTCACCCATTGCATTAGAAAGGCCGTCTTTACCCATGCTCATGCTTCGATTATTAAGAAGCATTCTCAGCCTTCGGCTTTCATCGTTAGCGGACTGTGATGTCATGTTTTGTTGAGCTATCAAAAGTTGGCGTTGATGCTGTGGTGTGAGCATTTGTAGCTGATGCAGTGGCTGGGAACCCTGCATATACGACTTTTGCTGCTGCAGTAGACCGGACCGTAGCTGATCCAAACCCTGTTAAAGATTTGGTAAAAATATAAAAGAATAAAATGAAGGTTATAACTTATAAAGTGCAATAAATCATTCATGAACTCACTGTGAGAGGCCATCCTTTCAATGTCAAGTTGGCAAAAATTTCCCCAAATTTTAATACATAAAAGCCCTTATTTTTATTATACAAATGTGCCTAAGTCATTATTTTCCTAACTCACAATTTATATATATATATATAAATGTATATATAATAATAATAATAATAATAATAATAATAATAAATTTCAGATTTTTTTAGTGTAAAAAAAAAAAACTTGTTTTACACAAATCATAACACTACCAAATCTAGCCTAACCAAAACCCAATTTTTTTTATTCTTGGAACCCATCCCTTGAGCCCAACAAATCCAGCCCAAACCACCATCTTGGTTGACCAAGAATGCCTTCAATTCTGACCATATAATCGAGCTAAATTTGGAAAACGTAATCAAATTGAATGGTGCAGACACGACCGACGCAATCAATCCATCCATATCCAGCTCCTAATTCGCGTTATTACAGCTCAAATTGAGCATAACCTACTCGACATTGACCATTCTCGGGTCAATGATCAAAACCTCCCATATTTGTAATCATACTATAAATTAAACCCTCCTATAGGACATAAAACAGCCGATAAAATTATCCATACAATCGATTTATCCTATTATTCGCTGAAAAGCCACGAATCAAGATTGTTTGACTTTTCTGTTGACTAACCGTTCGTGCATCATATAAGCTTCGTAAGTATCAATTAAATACATGTTTTTATTTCCGCTTACTCATCGATCAATAACCCTAACGTTTCTGGGGTTATTGTTCGTTACTTGTATTACTTAGAAAACTAGGGTTCTTAGTATAGATTTGGGGAAGATGACTATGTCTTATAATTACATTTAATCGTTTCTGAGCCAAACAAAACACCAACTGATCACGTAGATCAGATGGTGGTCGGTGTTTTGTTAGCTGTTTGGACCGGACTTCTGTCTGGGTTCGAATCCACGCACAAACATTATTTTTTTTCTTATAATTATGATATATTTCAAGAAGCATATACATAAAATTGAAACCAAAAGATTTCGTTCTCAGGGTTTAGACCAGTTGGTCTAAACTTGTGATTTAAAACCTTCAAACCGGGCAGACCCGGGTTCAATCCCCACCAACAGCAACTATTTTTTTTAAAAACCTCTTTCTTTTACATTTTTGTTATTATTTTTAAAAATGGTTTTAAAATACTAAATCTACTTTATAAATTCTATAAAAATTATCTTATGATATTCTGATAATAAAATTTATCATACAATTTTTAGTTTTTTAAAAATCATTTATTTATTATATATAATAAATATTACAAGTTTATTCCTTAATAATTTTAAAATTCTATAAAAATATCAAAACGACTGTATAAAATTCCACAAAAATTATTCTAAACTTATAAATCAATAAAAATTTCCGAAATAAATTTTGTTTCAGAAAAATCATTTATTTAATATTTTTAATCGATTTTTGCTATTTTAATAAAAAATAAATCATAATAAATTCATTTTTCATTATTTTTACATCAAAATTTCACATAAATTATTATTAATCATTTAGATCAGAAATATAATTTTTTTGATTCGAAATTTATAAATTTTAATATTTTTTTATTAAGTCTATATTTTGTCAAATAAGTATTAATATATAAATATTCATTAATTAAGAAAATAATTTTTTAAAAATTATTTTCACAGTTATTACATTATAATTCAACTACTTTTGGTTAATATTGCTCAGAAATATTTTTAGTAATTATTTCTTTATTTATTTAAGTTATTAACAATTATTCAAATTTAATCATAAATCAATTATTAATCCCCAAATTAGGAACCCTAGCACATTTTAGACTAGAAAACTTAGACTTATTAAGTTTTCCCCAACACTTATTTATTACCTTGAAATAGGGTGATATTTGGATACACACGAGCCACATTTACGTATATAACAAGGGTCTCCATTCTAACACTAAGGTGAGTTTACATAGCTCCTTTTCCATTTCACTATTTTGGGGTGAAACATGTTACAACATTCAATTTACAGTTCAATCATAAGTGTCTATGTGTGATTCTATGTTGCATTATGTCTTAAACATTACTAGGGTAAGCACATTATTCTAGCATAATCATTAACATTGATCAGCCGACGGTATACAATGATAGATCTATTGGACTGACAATCCCACCCGGATACGTGTACCTCCTACATAGGTAGCGTGGGTGATTGTTATCGAATTTATAACATAATCGAGTGAACCATGAGCGTATGGGATGGACCACAATATTCTAGTCACAAGGTTTGATTATGCACTCGATTTACCCGATTGTTTTGTTTTCACATATGGACTAGACTTGCCATGACACTCGAATTGTACAAGTTTTTATTCAATTATCAAAACCTATGTAATTCTCACCAACTTTTGTTGACCCAAAATATTTTCAAACTTAACATGTTTCAGGTTATAGTTTGCTTGAAGATTAGAGTTAATGCTTGAAGATGTGTAGCTAGTATTTTTCATTTTGATGTACAAATTCTTAGAACAATTGTATGTAATTTATTTAAATCATTTAATGAAACTTATTATTTACCATGAACTACTGAACAATCATCAATACGTGACATCCCGATGTTTCCGCCATCGGTTGGGGTGTTACATACCCCCTTGATTTGATCCTGTTAAATGGAACTTGGATAAATGAGTTTAAACATCACTCGAGACCCCATGGTTGTAAAAATCCAGCCTAGGCGCCGATTACTCAACTAGTACTATGGTCGAGTACTCGCAACTCCCCAGTCAACCGAGTTGGGAATCCTTGCATTTTTTTAGTTTATGTATACGCCCTTTTGTAATTTAAACCAATTTGCGATTCTCTATGACAGACAAACTAAAAGGCAATACCCAAAACAATTTGTTTTCATATAAAAATAATAAGAAAATTTGTTATAAAAAATTCAAAATAAAAAAAATAAATAAAAACGGTGTAATCCAAAGATTCAATCTTTATAAAAGGGTCTTTTCTTTTGTAATCCATGAAAACATCAAAAAAAAATTGTACACAATAAGGTACACTGTTTGTTATACGTTCACTTTTCACTTGCCAAACAAGAAAAATGAACACAAACAGCGAGTGGTGGTTGGTTATCAAATCAACAACATGATGCATTAATGACACAGTTTAATGAACTAAACCAGCATTACCAGGAACTCCAATCAATGACCCCTCAGGTCCTGCAGCTCGCGGATTCAATATTGGATTCATCTCTGTCTTTATTTCCTATTCAACAAAGATGAAATGACATGTAAGATGGCAGTAAATGGCTGAAATACCCTAAGGAGTAATGCAATGCAATTACAATATATAGCATATACTGATCACAAAAGTCGATATCCATACAGGTGTACCAGTACTCACCGATGCAGATCCTGGAAGTTGCTGGTGCCGACCTTGAACTTGAGGAGACATACTGCCAGATGTTTCATGCAACACTTGCCTGGAAAAAGATGGTTCTAAATTTTTGGTGTTTTTAGGAATTCCGTTTCAAAACAATAGAAAACTAAACAACATTACCCTGAAGGTTGCCCAGCCACAGCAGATTTCAAAATCGATGCATGTTTCGGGTCCAAAAGCTGGCCAACATTCTCCCCATATCTTTACTGAAAAAGAAAGCAAAAATCAGATGTTTCGGATCACAATTAATATCTTTCCTTAGTCGGCTGTCAAATATATGATGCCATTTCATATCATATCTTCATAGCCGATTTTAACACTTTAACCTAAGAAGAAACATATAACCGAAAGAATGTACCTTAATGGCCGCATCATCTAACGAATCCCTTGAAAGTGGCACTTTTAAATTCTCTTCATACATCTTTGTAGCCATGGCATTAGCAGTTCCAGGATTTTGCCTCATAAGCGGGTCATTTCCTACAAGCCCGTTTGAAGTTCCATTGAGTAGGTGGGCCCCATCTCTCCTCTGTTGCTGCTGTTGTTGATGTTGTTCTTGTTGGTGTTGCTGGTGTTGGTGCTGCTGCTGCTGTTGTTGCTGCTGTGCTTGTTGAGCTTGATGTTGCAACATCAGTTGCTGCATTTGCATCTGCTGCTGCTGCTGCTGTTGTTGTTGCTGTTGTGGATGAGGTGATTGTTGCGGTTGTTGTTGTTGCTGCTGCTGTTCCCTTGCTTTGATTAACTGTGTCTGAAATTACGGAAACAAATTGATAGAACATATCAAAATTTAATCGGAGTATAAAATATATAAACTACTAGATTCGAATCATGTCATTGTGTTAGTATTTAGATCTTGTAATCATATCTAACACCTAACCCAGACGACCCATATTGGCAACTCTAATGGAAATTCAAAAGCACGTTTAATGTAATAAATAAAAGATGAGAACTCAAACCGACTTCAATATAGGAAGTTGCAACTTCCGAGTGCTTCTCATTAGTCCTTGCAATAAAAATGTCCCAAAACACAGACCACCATTCGAATAGAAAGCCACCCGGGGCGTCAATAGCTGCCAAAATTACACACCACTTATACAATCTAAAAACTATATGAACTAAAAATAACAAGAGCAAAAAAATCATTCTTTTTTTATATACAAAATAATAATAATGGTTGCAAAGAATTCATACCAATAGGGTCAGATGAGACTTTTTCTTTAGCTTGGAATGCCTTAGCAGAAGCTTTCAAATCCCTCTTTACCAAATAATCATGTATATAAACATCTAACCTGTTAATCAGCCAAACATTTACACAAACATTAAACATTTGATTAAAAAAAAACACAAAGGACCCTAAACTTATAAATCTATTTCTTTAAACCATATGTTTTCCTTCAAAATGCAGCAATGGTGAATCTACTAAATAAACACAACTTACTAAAACAATAACATTTAAAAAAAAAAAGGTAAACAGAAAGGCAGATAGATGCAAAAACACTAAAACGTAAAAAAACTTACCAAAAAGATTTAAAAAAAGAACAAAAACAAGAAAAATGAAAGATACCCACAACCCAAATCTAGCAAAAGGTGCAAGATTACTACAAAAACAAAATAAAAATCCGAACTTTACCAAGATTTAAATAATAATAATAATAATAATAATAATAATAATAATAATAATAATGATAATAATCAAATTAAAAGAAAAAAAGGGGGGGGGGCTTACATTTTATCAGCTTCCCAGTTAGCCTGAGACATTTTTAAGTGAATTTGGTGAAGCGAAAAAGCTCAAGAAAGAAAAAACAAATGTTAGATGTTCATACAATAAAAATATGAGCTTTTAACAATTGTTGGAATATTTTTTAGGCAAAGACAAGATCCCCCAAGCAAGAAAGAGAGAAGAGAAAAAGGGGGTTAGAGAGGAAAAGCCTCTTATTACTGACGGAAGAGAATCTATTATCTATTAATATATATAAAGAAAATGTATATGCTGACGTGGCGTGCAATGGGGGCCTCAACCTCCCTTTGAGAGTGCCACATGGCTTGATAATTGAGAGTTTTTGGTGTTTTTGAGTATTTTTGTTTTTTTTATTAAAAAAAAAAAAACAGAAAACATAAAACCCTAATCACATATAGCATCTCTCTCTCTCAATTAAAGGTTCCATCTCCGACTCCAATCCAAACCTAGATTCATCATCACCAGTCCTCACAATTCCCACTCTCTTTAACCCTTTTCAGATGATATTATTATTATCATCATCAACATCATTATGTATACGGGTAATCTTTTAGGATTTGTTGTTGCCGACCGTCGTCCTTCCTGTTCATTTGTTGTCCTTCAAGTCTTCCTGTGGATTGTTGCCGCATCTCCACTGTGTGTGATTCGATGTCCTTCGTCGTGTTGTTGTGGATTGTTGCCGCATCTCCTCTGTTGTGTGTTGTATGTTTTCATCTTTTATTAATCTTTAGTTTGTGATAGTGGAATGTTATTTTGACCAAATTATTTCCTTATTATTTCAGATCTGATTGTTATATTCGTCATATAGGTATTTTTGATTTTTTAATAATCGGTAGTTTGAGATGGTCTTTAGTAGGTTGATATTATACTTAAATCTGTTGAAAATATGTCTTCATATAATGAACAAGATGAGTGATTAGTAAGATGATTGATCTGTGAATAATTTTATTTTGTCATAATTGATTAATGAATAATCTGTCATTAATTTTATTTTGTCATTATATTAATGAATGTTTATGCTTCTTAAATGACTAAGTATAAATTTCTTTGTTTGTTTTGTTTGTTAAATAATGTTTGATGTGTTTATAATTTTGTAGGATTTGTAAGAATGGTTCGTTCCTTTGTGAAGCCAATTGTATGCAATTACACAACTTTCAGGTAATGAAGACTTTTATAATACATTAGGATATACTGTTTTATAACATTGTAATTAACCAAGATGAATTAACATTTTTGAATTATGATGTAGCATCTTCCTCCGTGTACCATGTATTACATAAAGAAGATAATTTTCCTACTGGTGCTGTTATGTTAAAAAATGATGACGGTATGATATGGGATGCGGAGATAATTCAGAATAGTAAGTCATATGTGATTACTAATGGGTGGAATAAAGTTGTTGAATATCTTAAAGTTGAAGAAAATGATTTCATAATATATGGAGCTACATGAAGAACGTGCTTTGAAAGTGATCGAGTTAAAGTCTAAGGAAATTAGTAGGACTTCCACTTTTGGTTTGTTACTCCCGCTATTAAAAATTGGTAATAGTTATTACATCCTGGTTTTTTTGTATGTAGTTGATTTTGTATAATATATTTATTACTTTTATATTTGATTATGTACGTTTTGAAATTTGCAGAAATTGTCAAGTGAATACATAAAGCACAACTTTGGACAAAATGATGAGGGTATTTCGTTTGTGATAAGATTTGGGGAGCAATATGAATGGGAAGTTTTGGTTGAGAAAAAGTCGAAAGGTTATTTTTTCACTAATGGTTGGTATCAAGTTTTTGTAAATCTGAAATTACTTGGAAAAAAGGTATGTGCATTTATAAATTTAGTTAATAATGAAGTTTGATAAGATTGACAAAATTTTGAAAGCATTGATTTAGATGAATGGATAGCTACAATTATTTTAATGATTTAAAATAACGTGAAGTTTAAGTCTTAGGAGTGCAGGTGGTATAGTCATTACAAGAAAAGTTATTAGGACCTTTAAGAGACTTTGAGCTTCTTCGTATAATATGTTATGTATCTTTTACCGATTCTGCAAGGTTTTTAGTGATTCTTCATGTTAAAGTATTAGGTGTTAGCATTTGATTTATGGATTGTTTTAGGTTAGGTATTGAATATTGATGTTAGAGTTATGTATTTTTTAGCCTTTATGACATGTATTAATATTAGAGTTACACATTGTTTTAGATTATGTATTGAATATTGATATTAGAGTTATGCATTTTTTTTAGCATTTATGATAGGTGTTAATATTAGAGTTATACATTCTTTTAGGTTAGGTATCAATATTAGTATTGTGAGACTTGGTACATAGATGTGATAAGTTTTTTAATAGTTACAACTTCCAACTTAAGTGATTGTTTAGTTGATTAGGTTAGAAATTGTAGGAGTCATTAGAATGTGAGAGATTAGAGAGATGTGATGAGTTTTTGAATAGTTACAGCTTACATAAGTGATTGTTTAGCTGATTACTGATTAGGTTTTAGGTTAGACAATATGAGTTATTACTGATTATAATATTATGGACATGTAGTGATTTAGAGATTTTGTGGTTAGCTAACTTCAGCCATTTGCAATAGGTTATCACGTCATATTAGATTTTTCAACCCCGGGACCTCCCGGGGTAATCAGCTAGTATATATATAAAGGACTGTTGCGTGTATTTATATATTTATATTTATATTTATTTATCTATAATAACATATAATAAAATAATTGAAAATTGATGAGTTGTCATTCAATTAACGCCTAAGAAAGTCATTTTAACGACATGACATTCAAGGAGGCATTCTCCTCCTTGAGTGTGCCATGTGTCATACCATGTGGCAAATAAAAAAAATAATAATATAAAACCTAATCTACTAAATTTAAAATGAGTTATTTTAGGAAAAAAGAATTTAAAAACAAATTTAAATTTTTCTTTCTTATGTTTCCTCTCATAATTTTTAAACGTTAATATCTTTTATATACGAGATTTTTTAAAGAAAAAAATTACACCAAATTAACGAGCGTTTTATTATCTTTCCAACGAGTACCATAGTGCTATATAAAAAACGGAGAAAAAAAAACGACTATTTTTTTGGGGTTTCGTTCATACGGGAAAAAAAAACACAAAGTGTTCAGGTTATTCATTAATAATGTTTTTTTCTTTTAAACCAGGTTCTTATCTACGATGTTGAAATTCAGCTCAATCGCCATGCTTTCATTTGAATTTTACTCTTTTAAAGATGCATAGGTATACTTTATCAAGAGAAGCTAGGAGAAAGAATCGCGCAACACTGCAACACATGGTGTCACCTTATAGCAAGGTTATTTTTTTATTTATTTAATTATAAGAGTAATAATTATTACTATTAGTATTAGTATTATTAGAATTGTTATATTTTTCAACTCCGAGACACTCTCGGGGTAAAAGCTAGTTATTTATATATGATATATGATTGCACAAACTAAACATTTGACAGAAAAGAGATGGATGGAGATGGCTACAGTATAGTACATGTACAACCTAGTTAAAAAGTTCATTAAACATATAAGGTCCGAATTTAAGCTCCTTCGTAGTGTGGCGATTATAGAGCGGTTTGGGCCTCATGGCGCAGGGAACACTGCCTCTCTGAGCGCTATGGGGCGTTATCGGCGGGAGGGTTATGGTGATGGCGAGCGTTATGCACAATCTAACCGTTGGAAAATTCAAAAAATCAAACGTTGGCTCATTAATGAAGGCAACGGGTATTTTTTTTTGGGCCATTTTTTACACAAACACACATATTTTTCATTAATAACCCTGAAATAAGGGTAAAATAGTCAGGGTAAAAGTTAAGAACTAAAATCCATGAGTGAGGGGTAGTTTAAGATACCCAAAAGTTAAGAACTTATTTTTCATTAATAACCTTGAAATAAAGGTAAAATAGTCATTCATACATTAATTACATTTTAATACTCTATTTTAATTACACTTTAATCTCTTAAACCTTAGTTAACTTTTTCTTCTTTAAATTATAGTTAAACTTTTTTCTTTATTTTAAGCAAACCATCCCCCATAATTTTTAAATAGTCATATTTTTTTTACATACATTTATACTTTTATAAAAAAAAAAGTACATAATAATAATAAGCATTTTATTATCTTTAATTTGAGTATAGTATTGCTATTTTTTTATTTTAAAAATCGTTTATGTGCTACGTGATTAACGATATCTAGGAGTGAGCAATAACTAAACCGTTCACCGAAGCCGAACCAAAAAACAGACAAAACTGAACCAAAATCTATTGAAAACTGAAAACATCCGATTTAACTTAAAATTGGTTATCGTTTTCTTTTTGTACCCTTAGTTAACCCAAATTATTTAAACTAAAACAAACCCATTAATATATTCATAACAATGTGCCCGTACGATGTGGTAATGAACACAAATACTTCTTATAGTTTATGGTTGGGTTAGGTTCAGTTCGGTTATAAGCCTCGACCGGATTGTTAATTTTGGTTAACTTATGGTACAAAAAAAAAACGATATTAAGTTAACTCGGTTTTGGTTAATTTTCAGTTCGGTTTTTTATGTTTTTGTTCAATTTCGGTTGAGGTTCAATTATTGTTCACCCCTAGATATTATTAATCACGTAAAAAAATCAAATTTTTAATTAAAAATATATAGCAAATTATACTCTAATATGGTTTGAAGTTGAGTATATATGTTTATGAATTATAGTGGCGGTATAAATAGAGGGGGTTTTGAAATTTTTAGCTTTTATACCTAGGCCTGTAAATGAACCGAACGAACACGATGTTCGTGTTTGTTCATTTAATTTTAACCGAACACAAACACATAATAAAACACATTTTTGTGTTCATGTTCGTTCATTAAAAAATTTGTCATGTTCTTGTTCGCTTATGTTCGTTCGTTTAAAACCTAAATGAATAGTTCACGAACGAACATAAACGGACGTTCACGAACATAATAAATGTGAACGATTTTGTATTACTGAAAAAGCTTAATTACTAAATGGTTATATACTTATACAAGTAACTAAAGCCCAATTTATGTTTATATTTATGTAAATATAGCTACGTATGTAATTAATAAACACAAACACACCTAAATAAACGAACATAAATGAACAAACTCAACGTTTGTTCATGTTCGTTCATTTAACTATAAGAACAATTTTTTTTGTTCGTATTTGTTCATTTACTCTATTAAATAAATGACATAAAAGAACTTCCCGCCGAACAAGTTCACGAACAGCTCATGAACATTTGGCTCGTTTACAGGCCTATTTTTACCTCTATTTCATGTATTTATATCACAATTTCATGTATTTGTAGGCAAAAAAAATTAGTCGAAGTTTGTTTTTGTTATTCACCAAAATTGACTAAATCGGACTAAAAACCGAAAATCTAACAATACTAACCGAACCAAGGAACCAATTGTTTAATAAGATTGACTAATTGATGACTTTTGATTTTTGTTTCGGTTGAGGCTAATAATCGAACTTAACGGAACCATACACACACCTAGAAGTGTTTTGGGTTTCCCGCTGCAACGCGTGGGCACTCTACTAGTGTATATATATAGGAAAAAGATCAAATAGGAACCAAGAGCCTAGTTAGGAACTTAGGAACCTATCTGAGCCCTTCATCTTTGATCTTGATATAGGGGGTAGTTATGTAATTAAACAATTATATATTATATTTTAATTTAAATAAAAGTTTTATATATGGAAGTTAATAAAAACTTCCTGCGATTAACATTCCATTGTTTTCCTCAAATCTCTCAACTTCCTGCGATTTCATCTTTATAATCCCAAATCAAAAATCACGTTCGATTGAAAGTGATTTAATAGAAAAAACTTCCGACTTCCATCGATTAAGATTTCCAAGTTTGTTTTGGGTTTGTACGGCCGATGGGGTTTCGGATGCGTAGTTTTTGGAGGTTGTGGGGACGACGACCGGAAGGTGGGGGGTTTGTTCATGGACCGGCACAGGGGGTCGGGTTAAGGTGGTGGTTTTGGGTGGTAATGATGACAACCGTGGGTTTGGGTGTTGGTTTTCAGGGGGTTGTAGTGGTGGCCGATAGGGGAGAATTCTGTGTATTACGTAATGACGATATAGTTATACACTGGTGTATTATATGTAGTTATTAGGTTGTACAGCGATGAAAAGATTTGTTGTTAGTTGTTATACACCAGTGTATAATTATACATCAGTGTATAATATATGTATTTAATATTATCATTCTTTACCAGTGTATATTGATACATTTGATTATCACTGCTATTTATACACCAGTGTATAATTATACGTCAGTGTATAATATATGTATTTAATACTACCATTCTTACCATTGTATAATTAAAGTGCATCCAGCAGGAATCGAACCTACGAATTTGCCCGGTTGGGCGCTTTAACCATTCAGCCATGGATGCCAGCGAGTGAACTAGGTTTTGGTATTCCTTCTTGAGCTTCTATTTCTCCCTTTAAAGGAGATTCGAGAAAAGATGGAATAAGAAGACGTGTTTCCAGAACGAACAAGATACGGGTTGAGAAGGGGGAGTTAGCAAAGTTAGACAAGATTGGAATGGGCATAGGAACATGTATTGATGTACCATATCGGCTTATGCTCCCAGGTTGATGCGATGTATTCCACCAGTTGACTGAAGACTTGATTATGGGTATATCGATCGGTCCAGCACGGATTGAAATAGGAGCCGGTTCGATAGGAAGCTTTTGAAAACACAGTGCATACATCAGTGTATATTGATACATTTGATTATCACTACTATTTATACAGTCTCCTATATACAACAACGTATATTATACACTAGTGTATAAGCAGTTGAAAATAATAAATCGTCTCATCATTTTTTGACCTCATTATCTTATTTAAGGTTTGATCGATTACCTTTTCCATATAATATACACCAACGTATATTATCCAAAACTATATAACATCATGTACTGCACATTCGATTTTTGACGTACTTTGATACCATTCAAACAATCAATACACATATTGATGAAGAATGATTACCATAGGGAAAAATAACTACTTTCCTAAAATAATGGGATTATAAAGGAAACTAATTAAACACGTGTTATTAATAGTCATTATACAATTACCGCATTGCCCTTTGATTTAATTAAATATTTAATTAATGTTTTACTTATTTACAATCATGACATTAGAGATCAATGGCTAAGATTGGTTCCTATGGTTTCTACTTAAGGTATGGTTCCTATTTAAACCCTACCATATATATATATATATATATATATATATACACACACACGCATACACATATTACATAAACACATATACTTTTAAAATTGTTAGGATCTGAGTTTGATTTGTTTTGATTGTTTAACTAATGAAAGATGAAAGAAGTTAATCTATAAATGGAAAGTGCAGCGAATTAATAAACTATGAATCAAAACAAAGAGAATAATTGTTTTAGAATCGAAAGCTTTCATAAATCTAATGATTACAAACGATTGTACAAGTACTCCCCATTAGCCTGTTCTATTTATAGACAATCTAAACCACTGATGACCTATGGCTTACGTCACCTAAGACAGTGACATCTAACAGAATAACAACATAAAAGATCTGATAAAACAAACACTGTTACATAGGAAACCTCTGATATCTAAACGGCTGATAAGTAAACCTCTGATAGCTTGAATCATCTAGTGGAGCCTAAGTGCTGTTGGCTCCAACAGACCTTGAGTCTTCAGTACTTTGATCAGCAGTTGTTTCTTCATCAGACCTTTGTGATCATCAGTTGTTCAGTAGATGTTGGGGTACAACAGATGTTAGAGTCAACAGTCTTTTGGGAGAAGTAACTTGTAAATGCTGATTTTATTCTGGATCATATGTAGCATGTTATGGCTTTTCAATCATCTGTTCTTCTCCAGGTCAGCAGATCCAACAAAAACACAAACACAAACCTAAACCCAAACACAAACCGAAAGCATGGCAGGGTGGACTAATCAGGATCAAATCCACTTGGTGACGGCGTGGATCAACACTAAGGAGAACCCGCCAAACAATAGGGAGGATTTTTGGCACAATGTGTTGGAAAAGTACAACCGAATTAGCGAATCGAACAACCGTAACGTTGATCAGATCGCCAGTATGTGGTCTGTCATACAAAATAACTATCTATGAAGCGACGATGGAGGCGCACCCTGGCGTTAGCGAACAAATGGGAATTCAACTCACACACGACGCTTATCGGCAGCACTACGAAAGCGACTTCCACATCACCAATCTCTGTTGTGGTCTATGATGCGTTTTTATTTTGTTTAATGTTTAGTGTTTTAATGTGTAATGTTTAATATTATGTTTTAATGTTTAATTTTTAATTATTAGTTTTAATGTTTTTTTATGTTTAATGTTAGTTTAGATAAACACATTATATAAAATTTAAATTAAAACCATTACATAAACACATTACAAAAACACATTATATAATTGTCACACCACGCCAATGGCGGAAACACGTGGCATGACGTTCGAAGAGTATAAAACCAAGATTAACACAAACCATAAGTAATTAAGAAATGATCATTTATTTAAACGTCGAAAGTAGTTTCATGTTCGTACATTCTTAAAACAACATAGTTTAAAACCCAAAAGTAGAGGTTTCACTATTATATTCCAACCCATGAAAAATAAAGGTAAAACCCCATCAAAATATCTGACGTCTTATGAGATCCCCGCCCGCTCCTAGCCATGTAGACTTCCAGCAAATTAGTTACCTGAAAGATATGTTAAAAATCGTCATATATAAATATTGATGAGTTCACATGTTTTAATTTACAAAACATTTTAACAACAACATTTTTGGGAAATAAACACAAGTAGTGACTATTATAGGAGTTGCAAGTTCCTACAATCTACTTGAGCCCATAACAAAACCAAGACTAATAATGCCTCGTTCATAGTTGTTTCTCGGAAAATAACAACTTAGTTCAGAATACGTGCACCCCTGGCATACACAGTTGCATAATATCGACGCTATCGATTAGGGGCGGGCCTTGTCAGGCACCAATAGTACTATCCAAATATTCCTTCGGTTTTTGATTTCATACATACACACGAATAAATGGTTACAGTAATGAGGACTCACCCCGAGTGGCGAACAACAAACTCAAGTACTCAACATATCACATATTTCCCTAACATATCTTTCCCCCGGAAAGTAAAATAGTAAAATAGGGCCATGAAACTCACCTCAAGCAAAGTAAGCAAGTCCAATAAAGAGAATAGCTCGTCTGGGTCAATACCTACAAATGTCCTAGACATATAAATCACTAAGTCTATAGCACGTGTGTTTCGGCAAGTTGTACGCCCAACTCCCAACACCACTATTTAGTTCAATTCCCCGTTTAATTAAACACGTATCCTAGGTTCGTTGGTGATGGATTACCCTTAGTATAAGTTACACTTATATTCTTGTATTAATTAACTCGTTTACATTACCATCGACTCGACTCACCTTACCGTATAATTATTTTCCCATTAAATAGTTATACTAGGATCTTGTCGATCGATATTACATTTTCAACACTCGACTCGACTCACTTTACCGTATATTTACTTTCCCATTAAATAAATATACTAGGATCTCGTCTGGCCGAACATTATCAAGTTTGTAGACTTGTTTTAAATGTGAAATCTTGTAGATTATTTACGTTAATTCTCCCTTGAATATATTTTCAACACTTAGGGAAGTGTCATGTATTTTCACCCAAGTTATATATTTTAGTTCATAAAATATATGTTTTTATTTCCACATTTAGACGCAATAACATATGGGGAGAGATAACGTATAAAGCTTCTTAACGTAAGAAGCGTAAGAAGCAATCTCAGCCATTAGATTAACAAGATGTCTAGATACAGATTAAAAACCCTAATCATACTTGGGTTAAACTAACCAAGGGTAAAATAGGAAAAAACCGTCTAATTTGAACAGATCGATTCCAGATCGTAACAACAAAACTAATTTGAACCCTGATTTTTCATCGTTTTCAGATCGATTCATGTTCAGAATGATTACACAATTAAAAAAAATAGATTAAAATGAACGAAAACGTAAAGATCAGTATTTGAATCTAAAAAAACAAAAAGCACAAACTCAAATCTTCTAAATGAAAAATACACATGAGATTGCTATTTATAGTCCAACATCTAAAGCCACCTTCGCCCTTATGATTAGGTCGAATGTGGAACTTTTCCACATTCGACCCTTTTGAAAGGTCGAATCTAGCTTATGATTATGGTCTATATTTACAAATGCATCAGATCCATAAAATGCCCTTATGGATCACCACAATTTCATGTAATACAATACAAGACTCAACCCTAGTCTATTCGACAGTGACGTCCACATATTAGTGCATCAACAATCTCCCCCTTGGACGTTGCTGGCGAATCCACAAATCTCTTGCACATCAACAGTCAAAATCACATGTTTCCCCCTCAATACATGCACTATTGCATTGAATTAGAAATACAATAACCTTCGTGAACTGACCAAGTAATGCACTTACGGATCCTCAGCATCAATACGCAGGAAGTCAGCTAGACCACGTATATCATTTGCAAAATCAGCGAGCCGCTGAATTACAACCAGATCACCTAGTTACGCCAATGTGTAATTGACAATGTAATGCACTGCAGTCTCGTAGCATCAGTACCCAGGAATGTCATCTTGACCAAGTACATCACGCGCAATCCAACTAGCCTGATAAGACCCCTGCTAGAAGGATTCCATACTGACCGATCAGATATTCAACGTAACATGTAGGTACTACCACTAATTCACATCTCATATCTGCACTTAACCTTTGCATCACCCTTCACACCAACTGGAGAAGTCTAACTGTCAGTATCCAATTAAACATCTCAAATGTGACTATGTGCAAAACAATCCACTCGGACACTTTTACTTCTATGAAATTCTTCATCTGTGCTGACTGTGATTGCATTAACACATTCTTCTCTTTAAATGTTCTTGAGTAACTTCATGTGTTCAACCAAATACTAGCCGTAGACGAGTGAATCAAGCAATCAGAAGTTTTCAGCAGGAACTACCGGTACAATTGTGGACTTGAAATGCTTCAGAAACTGAAGTTTTCTCTAGGGCCAACAATAACCACCAACAGCTCTTGAAATTCTTTAGGACTGTAACCTTGAAACTTTCGTTGAATCTACATGCCACATGACTCCTACTGGGATCCCTCATTACTTTCGGAACATTGAGATCTCAGTCTTGATATGCTTGTACATAACAACTTTGTTTGAACAAGTTTCTTCAATCACACTGGAACTGGGTTGACTGTTCTTCATCTTGCGGAATAAAATCTGTCTATTTTCTGGCCCATAATAGTCGTTTGAATCTGATTATCATACTGTTGATTCTCATGACTACCCCACAATAAAACGTTTCATCATCATCATTTCTTCAACAATTTATGTAGACATCATCACCATTCTCCCAAAAATCTTCAAAAATTGACATACCCAAATTTTTGATAGAAAATTTTCGAAATTTTTACCTCTTAAAATACCAATTTTTCATTCTCTATGTCGAAGGGGCAAAAGTGGAAATAAAACTAAATTTGACCCCTGTGTATGGTCGAATGTACCATGATTGTGTCGAATGAAGTTTGTTTAAAACTGACATTCCACGTTCGACCTATCGTGAGGTCGAATGTGGAAAACTTCCAGGTTCGACCTCTGTTATCAACACAAATTAGCAGATTCAACCTCCAAATCCTACATCCGACCGTTTACAACTCACGTTCGACCACTCGTAAGGTCGTATCTACTGCACATTCGACCACTTGCAGAAAAACGTGTTCTTCTTCAATATTTTCTGTAAATCAGTCCATAATCAATCTAAAACTTCGAATTTGATGATGAAACTTGTACAGAAAGGTTCGGAAATGAAAACCTAATCCTTGAATTCACAAAAACATGGTGAAATCACATGATTTTGGGTTCAAGTAAGAATCTAGGGTTTCTAGGGTTTCAACCTTTCAATCAAAAACTGAATTTTAACGTCTGAAATCATGAAATTGAGTTGTGATTGATTCAAACAACTGTTAGATCGTTCAAATTGGTACTATAGCTCTGATACCAGTTGAGAATCCAGTTAAAAACCGAATTTATGGATCAAATAAACGAAAACAACTCGGTTTCAGACAGGAGATTCGAGACGAGACAGAAACATACGATAACAATGTCATCACAGATTCGTATTAATTCAGAAACGGTTACAGACACTGTCATCAGTAGGATAAACATCTATCTCGGGGCCGGGGGAGGTCGGGCATGACCTCCCCCTTGAGAGCATTCAAAGCACAAACTCAAATCTTCTAAATGAAAAACACACATGAGATTGCTATTTATAGTCCAACATCTAAAGCCACCTTCGCCCTTATGATTAGGTCGAATGTGGAACTTTTCCACATTCGACCCTTTTGAAAGGTCGAATCTAGCTTATGATTATGGTCTATATTTACAAATGCATCAGATCCATAAAATGCCCTTATGGATCACCACAATCTCATGTGATACAATACAAGCCTCAACCCTAGTCTATTCGACAGTGACGTCCACATAATAGTGCATCAACAGAACACTTGAAAACTAAGGTGTTTGTAAAGGAAACTATAATTGGATTTCGACTAAACATACACTTTGGCACATTGAATGGCTTCGGCCATGTTTATCAAGCTAAGATCAGTCGATTTCGATCCATAAACGAGTAACTTTTGAAGCTATGGTACAAGTTAGCTTCGGCTACAATGTGATAACACACGTTAGAGTCAAACAAACACATGTTAACAAATTCTAGTGTGTTATGATGGGTAAAATGTATATTCAAGCACTCATTTTCTCACGATTCGATCACACGTGACCAATTGAGAACCACTTGGACCCGTGACAACACAAAAGGGGCCATTTTGGTTACAATCAGTGCCAATCTAGTGAATACCAGGCTTTTCCAACACCAAACACTAAAATTCATCACATACACAAAGTCCCGGTCTACAATTGTCGGGTGAACCACTTGTATGATAAACAACAACTTATCATATCCATAATGATCATAGGGCATTTACTGTCCGGACGATAGCTGCCACGTAATTCGGCTTCACTAGACTACGTACATCCCTATCAGGTGAGTTTTTACGGCCCCATTTTACTATTTTACATTTTGGGGGAAATATATGCATCAATACTTGTGTCATTTTCAAGTGTGTGTACATTCTATCGTGACTACCATGTGGAACATGAGACATATTGGTTCATGAGCTCACTAGTCCTCGTACAACGTTTACTATAACCATTAGCTATCAAAAGCCATGGAACACTTTAATAGATCTATTGGGTTGACACCCCCACTCTTGGTTAGTCGCTCTAACCGGTCACATACAAAAGAGTGTTAGTATTCTACCATACATAGATTGTCTTTAGTGTACAATGCACGAGGCACAACAGTCAAGGGGTTTGGTTAAGGGACTCATGGTTCTCACAGTAATCATTTGCTTAGCTAGCCTATGATTGGTCATACACGAATTACACGTTGGTTTTACTATACAATCAAAACTCGTAAACTCACCAACATTATTGTTGAAAAAACTCGTTATGCATGTTTTTCAGGTAACTAATGGAGGGCCGCAGAGAATTGAGGGAAGGGTTTAGGCATGCACCACGTGGTATCACTTTGATGGGATTTGTCGGTTTTAAGATGTTATGTTTTCAATTTCCATAAGTACTAGACAATGTCTCCTTTGTTAACACTATAGTATCGTTTTCAATAAATTCATGACAATTTCCATCATTTATGGTGGTACTATTTGAATAAATGTGTGTTGCTTGAACCTTGTGCTTGAAAACCTTTCGATCGTTGCATCTCGTGTTTCCGCCTTGGCGGGGTGTGAATGATTGGTATCAGAGCACGAGGTTATAGCGAACTAAGATTCTTTTGAGTCAACTATAACTTAAAACATTTTTCAAAACATTTTCACAAAGTGCCACGAAGTCTCGCCTTGCACCCCTCAAATATCAAGCCGCTCCATGAAGACATACGGGTACAATAGTTTATTTATTTACATATGTGATTATTTACATATATGTGCATGTTGTGGCAGGAACCATGGTCATCACTTTAGATCTTGTTTCTCCCTCTGACTCTGAGCCAGACTATTTGGTAGACGACCCCCAGGAGGACGTGTTGCCACTCACTCAGCCTGCTCCAGCCCCCGAGTCCCCACACCACGGATGTCAATGGATCTCCGATACTGAGATGGACATTGACCCTCCACCGGTCATGAGACGTACTTCGAATGACGACACCGACGACGACACCCTACCTCTAGTTGCCCCCGACACTCATCCCCCTGTTGCCCCTTCTACCTCACACACACCAGCTAGCCTGAACCCTTTTTTCTGTCTGGACACTTCGGGACGTACACTCACCAAGTGTACGCCTCGAAAGAGGACTCGACCCGCACTTGTCATTGCTATACCTGCTAGAGCCCTGATATTTCCCTTTCCCACTGACCCTGTCCCGATTTCTGAGCCTGTCTCGCCTGTCGCCCCCAAGCCTGAACCTTTAGCCATTGAGGTAGGCGAGCCATCGAAGAGGCTCAAGAGACGCTCGCATGCCTGCAAGCGGCCTTACCTACCTAGCCTTACTAGCGACCTCGCACATCGAGACGATGAGGATGATCCCGAGACCATGAGCTTGGGAGGCTCATCAGGGAGACCCTTTCGCTCGGAGCACAGTGTCATCATATCCTATGACGTACAGCTGGTGGCGTTAGGAGACCGAGTTCGGGAGCTTGAGGGTCGGTTGGCTGAGGCTGAGCATGGGAGACTAGCTGCTGTGGTGGATGATAAGTTAGGGTCGGTACGGTCTTTATACTCGGTCTTAATGATAAGTTAATCCTCTATTATCAAGATCTCATTTAGGGTCGGAACGGTGTTTATACTCGGTCCTAATGATAAGTTAATCCTTAATCTTACATCTTGGTTTCATGGTCTATGTGAAGTCTTGATGTGGGTTATGGATTGATGACCTCGTGTTGGAATAAAACGGTCTTTATTTTATTCCATCATTATACTGCCGCGCAGTTAATAATAGACCAGTCACTTTTTGATATGTTAATTAAACCAAGTAGGGATGCACGTGTGCTGGTAAGTCATGACTCCTCCATGATATTAAGTGGTAACTTGTTCGGTCATGCTCCGGCCACCGACAAGTTATTCATAAAAGTCTAGAGTAGTTTGATTTCTATATCGCAACACTGGGAGGCGGGTAATTTGGTGTTTAGTCGACACGGTCTCGGGTCACTTTACTTTCAGTGTTGAGAGGTGAGCTCACCAGGTCGGGAGACCCTCATAATAACATTAAGAACACAGTTGTTTGTACAGCTTTGCGATAACAGACACCTCCAGAAAATGCAGTTGCAATTCTAAGTTAAGCATAAGTGTGCGCTCAAGCACACCACTATAAAATAAAGATAGCTATTCCATACCGAAGTTCCATCCGATCCCAAAGCAACACCATTGTTTTGCTATTGATTTTCCTTAAAAGTTTTCATCTCTCATTTTACTTTTCTTCTTGCAATCTCAAAAAGTCTTTTTAAGTAATTTTAGGAAGTTGAGTAGTAAAAATCGTGTCCACAGATTCGATAATCGGTACTTGCACATTTCTATACTATATATGATAGGTGCACTTGCCTATTGTGTCGTGCTTAGAACGTTGAGCAACTATCGTTTTAAATTATAAATTTAAAACTTGTAAGTGTCTTTTTGTTTTTCTAACTTGCTCGTCTTTTCATCAAAGCTTTTGGCATCTCCCCCGTGACTTTGCCCTTTTTGAAAAGAAGCCTAGTTTTCTTAAACACTCACACGACATCATCCATGAGTTTACTATATACTTATATACACATAATATATACATACGTATATACATGGTAGGGCACACACACATAGATCTTGCCTTGTACATACATTTACATACCCTTACACATTATTGTTAAAACATAATATTATCTTAGCTCAAAACTACTAGGTATCTATGTATATATACCTACACATACATACATACTTGAAAGAAATGCCACTATATTAATGTTATATATACATGCATACATATACCCTAGAGATAACATACTTGTTTTCTATATTAGGTTCATGTTTTTAGTGAGGTTAATCATGTTGGGTGAATACTAGTATGTTTCAAGTTTTAAGATAAATTTAAGAACAATATAGTTGGTAGTTCATACCTCTAGTGAGTCTTGAAATTAGAGGTTGGCTTGGGAACTTGAGAGAGTGTTCTGTGAGTGTGTGTTGAGAGTAGTGTTATGTTGAAGGTGCAAGTGATTAGTGAAGCATTGGGGTCCTATTTATAGAGGGAGTGGGAGAGATTACAA
Organism: Ambrosia trifida; assembly: GCA_028751855.1. NCBI lineage: Eukaryota > Viridiplantae > Streptophyta > Magnoliopsida > Asterales > Asteraceae > Ambrosia > Ambrosia trifida. The sequence continues at coordinate 89,355,744 of CM054124.1, forward strand.
GAGAGAGAGATGTGAGAAGGAGAGAGAGCGGCCGAGAGAGAGAGAGGAAGGGGAGAGGAAAGAAAGGTTGAGGATTGCTATGTTGGGTAAGTCAACTATCCTCAAACCTTGTGTTACATAGAATCCTTCCATGTTTGGTTAACAATCTTCTTATGTTTCATATCTTACTAGCATATCCAAGGTCCAATCACACTTTAGAAGGTCACTAATCTCATGATTATGTTGGTTAGATGCTAAGCATATGTGACATTACATGAAGTCAACTATGGAAGCAAATCAACACATGCCAAAATAGAGTTTGACTTGGATTAAAAAAAGATTAGAGAGGGCACTAGGGGGCCGACGGTTAGGGGAAAGAAACAAGAAAGGGGGTTGCAGGTTACTTTGGGTAATGATCTTCCCTAATTCTTGGTGAATTAAGGAATCCTACTATGTTTGGTTAATGATCCTACTTTGTCCCAAATCTTGCAAGCAAATCAAGGGTCTTAATCACATCTTAAGGTTGACAAAATACTGTGATGATGTTGGGTAAGACTTGATCCAATGTGACAACACATTGTGGATTCTATAGATTATATATAACATGTGATAAATTAGTTTTAAAAAAAGATTATTATGGACATGGGGGGGGGTATAATCGGCCAAAAAAAAGAAACAAGAAAAGAGGAGTGGACACTTAACTAATGTGGTAAACCCACCATTGTAAATCTAAGATGTTTAAGGAATCTTGCCATATATGGTCAAGCCACCAAATCTATATTTAATTTGTCTTAGAAAGAATAAGAGGATTTGACACTTCATTGATGATGTTCCAAATGTCTAGTAAGAACAAAACATTAATCAAAGTGGTGGTGATCATATTTGGCTAGTAGATTTTATAAATCCTAGTGTTGATCTTGTTTTACCAAATATAGTTAAGTTTATAATCAAAACTAGTTAGTTCATTTACAATGGAACAAAAAGAATATGCAAGGGCTAGTTATTAATGTGTTTACTAGTTTCATGTATTCATGCACACACACACACACACATATATATATATATATGCCGTAATTATATGTATATATATGTGTGTGTGTGTCGTGTACATATACACATATGTGTTGGTATGTTAGTTGAATAAATACTAGGCTTTATACATAAATTCCATGATGCTTCCCATTGTATTATTAAATAAATGGGCATCTATACATGATTTTGGAAAATCACTCGTAATCATTTAAATTTGTGTCACCAAGATTCATTGATATGGGTGAAATTATACTTGTTCGGACATTACTAGACTGTATCAGGGGACTTATGCATATAAAATGTCAAGAATAATGCATGGAAAATTAAACATTGACTAGAAAGTGTACGGATTTTGACCTGGCTAAGTGGCGGGTGTCACAAGCTTAGTCTATGACACGTGCCTTTGGGGGCTGAGGTTGTTACTCCACATTGCAGAATTTCCTAAACAATATAAATCAGAGAAAACTTTATTAAATAAACAGATTTTTGCAACAAATAGTGCCAAAATTCACAACCCAAAGAAACATTCAATTTCTTTTAACTTACACCCAAAAAATTACCTTCTTCACATTCTATGAATTGTTACTACTTGGAGAAGAATCAAGAACTGTCTAGTATTTTAATTCGAGGAATTGATTTCTTTCCAAACAGAGAATGAAGCCTCTTATCACATACAAAGAATTGATTTCTTTTTCATAGGGTGAGGCAAGGTTTGACATGTCCGTCGTGCGAGCTTAGCCTACGATACATGTCTTTGTGGGCTGAGGCTCCTATCCCACATTGCAGAATTTCCTAAACAACAGAAACCAAATAAAATTTATTTGCAAAATAAGTTAAAACTGGAAACATGGCGAATTTTACAATTTATTTTAACTATGAACAATAAAAATTACCTTCTTCATATTCCAAGAGTTGTTACTACTTGGAGAAAAATCAAGAACTGCCATATAGGCAAGGTTTGGCATTATTCCATGACTTGTTACTACTTAGAGATGAATCAAGAACTGCCTTATAGGCAGGTTTTGACATGGCAGTTGCATTAGTAGCCAAGTAGATACTTCCAAGCCTCCATCTAATGTATAAAGAAAACCAAAAAGTCGTCCGCCGCGCGAGCTTAGCTTACGATACGTGCCTTTAGGGGCTGAGGACCCTACCTCACATTGCAGAATTTCCTAAACAACAGAAACCAAAGAAAGGTTTATTAATATTATGTATAATACAAACTGAACTGAACAACCTCTACATCACCATCGCCCTGATTCATGGACCCCATTGTCAGCACCAACGTCATCACCATTATCACCATTGAGGGAAAAATTGGTGGAAAGGGACATGGAAGAGAGAATCCACCACCGCTGTCAAATTTGGTTGCGATCTGTCCACCAACGTTATCATCCTACAAGTACTATTTCAATCACTGTTACATCATCATCACAACACCATCACCACTGCTACATAGCATCAAGTCCCACCGTCTCTGTCACCGGTTGTCGATTATGTGGCTGGTTTATGTTTTGGGTGTGGTCGTTTATGGTGGGGGTGATGACAGTTAGGAAGGTGTGGAAGGTGGGGGTGAGACAAGCCAGGCATCTCAAGCGATGACAGTTACCATGTATGAAATATACACCAATCACCACATCAAGTTAATGGAACCACCGTTCATTGATAAACCACCTAATCTTTATCCAGGACGTATATATCTCGGCATGCACCGTGTGGTTGGTATCGTTGGTATAATAATAACAACCATGTAGAATGCTTAAATATGCCTAAAAAACCCTACCCACACTTGACATTTGAAAGCCAGGTTTAACACATGATTCTATTTATTAAATGAGGTCTAACATAGGCCTAGGATCGAGCCAGGACTCAAGGTTGTTCAACATCAGTAGATCAATTGGAATTCAAGCTGTTCACGAACTTACCTATCATATGTTTACAACATAAAACGTGTACAGGCAGTCAAAAATCTTTGAACGCAGAACTGATTATATTATAACAATAATAAGTTAATCTAATGTTTTACCTCAGAAGGAAGTAATGCCTGAATATTGCTCTCACCACCATAACAGTATCCATATCCGCGTCGAAAATCCCATAAACTGTCTCTAATTCTTCCTCTTGATGGAATGTTAAACTCCAAGAAACATACACCATCTTCTATCAGGGTTACATAGACAACAAAGACTGCAATCTCTTGTATAAGCATGTGACCAAAATAAGTTAACATGGAACTGGAAAATGGTTAACTGGTCAGGATGGATTTCCAGTTTATGGGATTAGATCTGAGACATTTCAAATCTTGGTTTGCATCTATCGATACAGCTATCAGGAAAATGGACGTATCTATTTGACTCACTTTCTTATGTGAACCAACTACCTATCTTCTGATCTCCCTTATTCTTCTCTACATACTACACAACAACTTTTGATTCCTTTAGCAAAAAAATACCGAGCATATTATTTGTTTGTATACATATGTGGAGTATCATTATCAGTAATTAAACACACTAATAAACCTTCTAATATCAACATATAAGGCTCTAAAGTGTTGATAAATAAACTTTCCACCCAAATAACCTAATCAGCTTTAAAGACGATTTGATTGAACATGCTTAGTTGCCTTTCCGGAAACAGATAGTAACTAACCGCGAATAATTATCCAACAATAACACCTATGTTGTACCTAGTTAACATCACTACATAAACCTTTATTAAGGATGATAAACTTAAATTTGTTGATGACACTCCACACTATCAATTCATTAGATCCATATCCCTATATAATGCTCTTCAACTTCTCCTCTTCAAGTTAACTGCTATGTTATGAATACTCCACATCACCACATAAACCCCTATTATCAACTTAACTTGTATGCTATATACACTCTATATCACCACATAAACCTCTATCAAGAACGACTTCAGCCTAACTCCTATGCTATATACACTCTATATCACCACATAAACCTGTATTATCAATTTAACTCCTACGCTATATATACTCTACATCACCACATAAACCTTTATCAACAACAATGAACCTAAATCTAACATTCCAAACCATCAATTTATGAATTCATCATATCTGTATCCCTATATAATCCTCCTAAACTTATCAAATGTAAACACGGAAATACAAATCAATATCAACAATACAAAAACTGAATTAATCTAAAGCTAACAAACAATGAAAAGCAATGATCGAAAAACAGTAGGCTTACTTAGGCATGAACAACCATTTGAAGCCAGATCTACCTATGTAAACAAAACAGTAAACAATCAGATTCAGCTACGCAATGATAATGCATGAACACAGTTTCAACAAATAATAATAAAACATACCATTTAGAAGAGAAACCGTTACACCCTAGGAATCCGCCTAACATAATGTTACAGATCTGGTTAAAAGATTCTTTGGTTTGAACCCAGATTAATTTGGTTATCAATAGCCAACGACGAACGTAAAAAGGACAGGAGACGCCGATGGTTGCTGGAATTGGTGACAGAGGAGTCCGACGGCGGTGGGTTCCGTTCAGGTGGTGGCGGATGGTGGTGGTATTAGAAGAGAAGAGAGAAATGAGATCGTGTGTGTGTGTGTGAGCAGATTGTAATGTGTTAGTGTGAGAACTGAGAATACGTAAGGGTGTATGTATGAGAAAGTGTAGGGAAAAGACACGTGTACAAGTAAGAGATAGCTGGAACGTTTTAAAAAAAGAAAAGAAAAAAACACAACTCGCCTGACTCGAACCCGGGTATCACACAACATAAGCAACACCCACACCAACTGATCTGCAACATCATTTGTTTACATATACCTAATCTTCTATATAAATCAGCGTATAACTCATAATGGTAATAAAAAAATAATAAAATCATTGTTCAATTCATTTGATTTATTAATATATTGTAATTAACTTTATAATTTATAGTTATTATAATACAATTAAATAGCTAAACAAGGCCACCCATTTATGTATTTAACCCAAGTCCACCAACAAGCCCACCCTACCCTTCACAAAACAAAAAAAAAACAAACGTCTGGAGCAACAAAGCAAGAGCAGCATCCATTCAAGTTTCAACCTTTTGTAATCTGATACCCTACCCCTGCCATGCGTCCACCTTCCTCCGCCCTGCACGGCTACACCTGTGCACCGTCGTCCGCTTCTACCACTTCCCTCCTGCCGTTCTCCACTCCTCAATCGGTCTTGTGAGTTATTTTTTTTTTTAATTTTAATTCAAGTGCTCATGTGTTTTATAATTTGTGGAGGCCTATGTTAATTGAATTGCTTATGTGTTTTTTTTTTTTTTTTTTTTGGAATTTGGTAACTTACCAAGTCTATGTGATTTAGGAATTTAGTTGATTATATTGTTTTTGAATGTACAGTTAGTTGATTATGTGTGTTTTTGGGAATTTACTTGATTGTTGAATTTACAGTTAACTTGAGTGTTGAATGTTATACTTGATTATATTGTTTTAGAACATGTTTTTGGATTTTGGTAGATTTTTCATGGTGTTAGAATGATGATTTTGATTTCAAAAGATTCATTTTGTTTCTATGTATATGAATGGTACTCATTTAACTATCATTGTTCTTTAGCGTGTTGCTAGTTTTTAGTTTTCCCGTGCGAATATGAGAGTTTATATTTTTGGTTATTTTATAAGACCCAAGCGCCCATTCTTAATCTTACAATCTGCTATGTCTTAATCTTACAATCTGCTCGGCTCAACAAGTTTAAAGATTTGTTGTTTGTTAATTGATTTAGGCTTTAGGAATTAGGTAGCAATCCAACAGTTGATTGAATTAGGGATTTGTTGTTTGTTAATTGATTTAGGCTTTAGGAATTAGGTAGCAATCCAGTAGTTGAGTATGCTTTTTCTGTTAATTGATTTCGGAGTAAACCATAAACATTATAACAATGTCAAGTCGAAACCGAAAGTATGAATCGGGTCACGCAAAAGAGTGATAGCAATCCACTGTATGAAACTATGGCGATAACAATCCATTGTATGAAACTACGGCGAAAAAGAAAAATTTGAACGTTGCTACTAATTTATTTTTCTAGATCCGCCACTGATGATAGTGTAACTGTGTGGTTTCCCTTGCGTGGGTGTTCTTTCACACCTGATTCGGTTTGTCACATATTGCAACCCGAAAAACTAGTTTGTAGTCAAATAAGCAAATTGTGATGAGACACCATACGTGACGATAAAAAACTCATGTTACGACGGTGTATTCAAAAGTCAAGAAAAAGTTATTGATTCATTCCGTGACGATAAAATGAATACATGCCACAAGTTCAAAACATAAATAAAATAACATACTAAAAACATTATGTTGAGAAAAAAATGTAAAAATAAACCAATAAAGATAAGTAAAAGGAAAACAATCTAAAAGTTAAAGGTGTAAATAGTACTTATAAAAAAACTAAAAGTCAAGAAGCTAAATAGTAATTACCCTATATATTGATATATTGATTACCCTATATATTGATATATGGATATGGATGCTGATGAATAGTGCCACTGCCATATGGTAGCGGCTGGTTTGTTTGTTTTTTTTAATCCTCTTTAATGGTTTTAATGGTATTTATTTTGTATGTTATGGATATGATAATAAAATTGCTTCCAGAGCAGTTGGCTAGGTTGTTGCTTTGTTATCATAGGTGTTTGGGTTCGAGGCTTGGCACCGATTTTTATTATATGTTTTCCACCGGTTGTAGAATTTTTTAAGTTGTCAAAGCTACATCCTACACGTGTCCTGGTGATGGTGACTCAGCTTAGATGTCTTTGGAGGTTTTTTTTCCTGTCTTTCTATTGCGGGTATTTAATGTAACCCTATTATATCTCTCTTCTCTCTCAGCCATTATTCCTACTCATGTTTCCACCGCCATCCACCTCTATCGCACGACGCCTTGTTATCACCCACATGCAACCCTCCCTACCGTATATTTGAAGGTCAAGGTTTAGATGTGGGTCTTAGATGGTTGCGTTGATGTTTGGTAGTGGTCCCGGTCTGATTTGGGCGGCGGTATGGTCTGTTGATGGGTTGTTCTGCCATACGGGTTATTCCCTGTGTAATTTGGGTGGTGGTCTGGTCTACCGATGGGTTGTTTTTCCAGATGGATTGTTCTCGCAGACGGATTGTTTTGTTATTTGTTCATTGGGTTTCTTTCAGTCCCTTTGTTGCTTTATTCTTCCGATTATTGAAGGTTAGTTGTTACGTCATTGTGTCGATTGTAGATAATTATGGGTTTTTGTACGGTTCTTTGTCTTCGGTTGAGCTTTTGCCTACCGTCGTAAACGATTGAGCGTCACATGCTATTAATAATCTAACGGAAAGAACAGTTATGTGGAATTATCCTATATATTGATATATGGATGCTGATGAATAGTGCCACTGCCACGGGGCAGCAGCTGGTTTGTTTTTGTAATCCTCTTTAATGGTTTTAATGGTATTTATTTTGTATTCTATGGATATGATAATAAAATTATTTCCAGACCAGTTGGTTAGGCTGTTGCTATGTTAACACAGGTGTTTAGGTTCACGGCTTTGAGTTGTAAATAGATGGCTTCCAAGAGGTGTTTTGGTGTTTGTTTTGTTTGTATTTAAGCCCCATCATCTCTCTTTCGCACTTGAAATTGTTTTTATCCTGGATGATTGTTCCTTATAAGCTTAACATGTGCAATTTTTGAATGCCAAGGGCGTAAAAGTACCAGCATGGCTAAAGTAACAAGCCAATGTATTAAATTATTTTGGCTGTTGGTGGTTGGGTTATTGGGTATTTCCCATGTGTTGGTCCAATTAATTATGTTGCGGCTATGGCGATACATTAGCCACATATGAACCGAATCATTTTCTGTTATTGTTCTTTGTTTTTAAGATGTTTGTCCTTCAAGTATGGTATGACAGTATGTACTGTCATGGTTGGTAAATATGATTAATGTGTTTATTGTTGGCGTTCCTAAAAAGGTATATCAGGCTATGATGATTTTTTGGGAGAAAGGTGTTTGGCGTGGTATAAATGAGGATGGCGAGTGCAATCTTTTGCACTTGCAACCCATGTTGCAGCCACATTAATCTGAGCCAGATCTTCTTTATTTTACTGTGCTTTGATTTCATGTTTAGTCCGTGGATTCTAGGATTTAGAGTTTGTGATTTTAAATTAGGTACCTATTGCTAGAACAAGGAAAATGACCGAGGTTAGGTTAAGAGATGTTTAGGGTTTTGAGTGTGTTAGGTTTAGAGGGTCCTCGAGCTCCTGGATAGACCTGCACAAGGTAACAGACACCGTTAGCCTTAGCGTAGGAGGGGGCCTCATGCGTTTGGACTCCGGCGTGAGAATAAGTATATATTCGTTCGGAGTTGGGAAATAATGAAGTAGGGAGTGTAAGAGTACAGAGAATGAGTGTTGAGTGCCTGTATGGAATGACAACTTAAGGGTCTCCTTATATAGGTAGTGAATTTCTGCCAAGGAGCTCCCATATGGTAGCCTTCCTACTATACCTGGTAAATGTTGACTCTCCTATTTGGTCCCTGCAGGGAGACTTTGCCCATTTGGTATATTTTCAGCTTTTGCTATTTCCTAGGCCATGCTTGGAGCTATGTGCTGGTTTTACTTTTGGCCATAGAAAGAAGTCAAAATACCCTTTTTACATTTCCAATGAAGTTACTGTTTGCTTTTTGATGCAGCGTTACTGTATGGCAGCCGTGCTGCCCTACGTAGGGTGTTCAGCTCCATTAAGTGAGGCATGTCTTAACACTTTACATTTCTTTATTTTTTAACAAGGGACTAAACGTGGTCGTTTTAGGAATCACGTCATCAGCCCCCAATCATAAGCATTTGTAAAGAAGTTAGAAGTGCTTGTGACATGTAAATTATCTGGCTCCTTGGTAGCAACGTAAGCTTACATTGATTTAATTATCGAGGAGCTACTAGTCTGAGGCTCCCTTATGGGAGCACGATTTTTCTAGTGTACCTCAATCAATTTTTATGTAGACATTATTGCTAAACATGACTCATTTTTTAAATAATATAGAGGTCATTATTGCTTCTTGGGAGCAGTTGCCTGTCCCATCGTCTGCCGTAGGCTACCCTTGATTTGACTGATGCCTAGGCTGACGTCAGTCATCAAGTGGACAACTGTATGGTGGTTACTTCCTTGATAACCGTCCCCTTCCATTTAATTTGAATTTTAAACCTTATAAATTATGTTTAAACTCTTTTATCTTTCACATTCCTTCCTTCCTTGGTAAAAACTTGTCTCTCTACCACGACCCTTGTTCGCCGGCGCTCCTCTTTTTCTTCCTTTATATACGGTAAGTAACCTCCTTTGTTTTTCATACTTGCTTCAATTATGTAAAAAAGTGATCTTGCCTCCCAATTTTCTCGTCTTTCTAAGTCCGATGCCGAGCGGTTTTGCACAGCAATGGGCATTCCCCTGTCATTTGAGCCTGTTGTCTCAAATGGGAGGAAACCAGTGACCTCCGTTCCGCTAGGGAAGGTGGTTGTGTATACCCGACAGTTTGATCAGGGTAACCTTCGATATCCCTTTTCTAGGTTTTTTCTCAATGTTCTTGAGTATCACCAAGTTTCCCTTGACCAGTTGTGTCCATCCGGTGTTGCTCGAATCTTGTATTTCGAGATTTTGTGTCGTTGTCTTGGGTATGAGCCTTCTTTGGCTATGTATCGTCGTTTCTTTAGGTTAGCCAAAAATGGAAATTGGTTTATTATCAAGAAGACCCAATGTGAGCCTGCCCTAATTTCCAGTATCATAGGTCTTGTCTCCACTTGGAAAGACAAATTCTTTTTCTTGAATTCCGACCTTCTCCCTTTTAAGGCTCCTTGGATGGCTTCGGATGCTCCTCTAAATGACAAGGAGCCTGATCCCAGCACTCTTGATCAAGAATTGCTGGAAAAACTCAGGGCTTTTCCCACTCGTCTTCGTTCCTTCCCTGAGGATTTTTTTAGCTATCATGGGTCTGAGTACCAACTGGAACGATCCTAAGACTGAACCAGTGATAACTTGTTAGTCCAGAATCCTCTCTACCGGATATCAAAACAACACACAATCAAAGGCGGAAACAATGAATGTGTGGAAAGAACAAAGAAGGAACATCAAATGCTTGATTATACTGAAAGGTGCACACGACTTCTCTGAGTCGTCTGGTACACTAGCGATTAACAAAACAAAATACAAGCAACCCCAAAACAAACTAAGGAACCCCCTATTTATAGTGACATAAGGCGGCCAACATACATGGGCCAATAAGGCCGAACCCAATAACAAAACCCAAGACAACGCAAACCTCTAAAATCTAGCCCAACAATATCCCCCTAGGTTTGTGTTGACTTGACATGTCTCTACTGTTTCTTGCTGCGCTTCTTAGAAGTCTTCTTCTTTTTCTCCATTGCCCTTTTCCACTCTTCAGGCGACTTGCCAACATATGGACCAAACAGTTCAGTTTCCACTCTTCCTCTTCTATCAGATGCTAATCCCAGTCTATCTATCTGAGCTATAGCACTAGTGAATGATTTGGCACATACTTCATACGTGGGATCACACTGAATCTGATGTCTAGCCAGAACTTGAATGTCTTCAGTATGCAAACTCATCAGATCTTTAGCGTCAGACACTCTAAACTCATCGCTATCACAGACAATCACAGCAGATCCTGAAGTAGGATCATAGACCCGAAACCTCATATCCTTCAAGCATCCCATGTCCATTGGCTTGGTCAAAGGAATAGTCTTCATCTTTTCAGTAGGTGGCCATTGAACTGTCTTGTATGGCCTTCCATCAGCATCGAACAAACCCTTATACTTCACTAACATTGAGCTTGCAGTCTTCATATCCCTGAAATTCACTTTTGCTTGCTCCTGAATCTTCTTATGAAATGAGAGTCCAATCCTAATTCTTAGATTCCTTGTCTGATTTATGAAAGGAGCTCTTGCAAGTTCTGTCAAATCAATCTTGGTCCAGGAGTTGAAGGCAGAAGTAGAAGCATAGTATTCAACCGCTCCATTTCCTCTATGAACAACAAACACTCACTTGTCATCATTATATTTCCAACACTCTATTCCAGTTCGATTACCATAAGTGTCATAGCAATCACTGGTAATTGTCACGTATCTTTCAGGATGCTCCTCCATGGGATCAATAGATGGCTCAGCTAAATTCTTGAGAACATAAGTGCTTCCAGGACGACGATCTCTCACTCTGGGAACCCGATCTTCAAAATATTTCTTCATGTGTTCTTCATCTTCCTTTTCAGATCTTTCACGCTCAGCAGGAGTCATTATTTTATCAACAAAAGATGATGTCTTTGAAAATTCCTTTCCAAACTTGTTCTCTAGTTTCTGAGTCAAGTTAAGTTGTAACATTTCGCATTAAATTCCTTGTACGTTACATTGATTATCAATAAAACGTCGAATTTTATCATTTATCGTCCTTTTAAAAATATTTAGTGACGCATTTGGACCCCTAATACCATACTATATACATATAATATCAATATATTAGTGATAAAATTTGTCAAAAAATTATGGCATGGGCCGGGGTTCGAATCCGAGCCCATGGCCGGTTCATACACTTACACCAACAGCCCCACCATCTGGTCTACACCACTATTCGGTTAATAACCCACGCATTTTATTTATATGTTGTGCATAAATCATAACAGTTGACTTGGAAAGTCAACTGTGATGATAATCATCCATAATTAGATCACCAATCCGTGTTTATAATCTAAGGCATAATTATTGATTGGGAAGGATGATTCGCGTCTGATACACGCTCAATTCACCATCAATTCTTTCCTTTTCAACCCCAATCACGCGTTAAAACCTTTAAGCGAGTCAACTATTACCCATTATAAACCCACAAGCCTTCCACTATAAATTGGAACCTCCTCTACGACCTACACTCGCCGAACATACTCTCCTTACCCTCAAATTTCTCTGATAACCTCGTTTTAATCATCTTTTGCTCGCGTGTTGACTTATTGTTTGACCGTCCATAAATCATCGATTACGCTTTGTAAGTTTTCATTTGTTGTTGGGTTTTGATCTTCGGCACCCTACGAACAATAGCCCCATCATATCAAGGGCTATTGGTTATCCATTATGGTTATTAAGAAATCTAGGGTTCGATCGATTCAATTTGGGAATAATGGTTCTGCAGACCTTATTATTTAATTTAAACAGAGACAAAACAAACACAACCACTGATCTAGATCAAGTGGTTGTGCCGTCTGTTTGTGAACAAAGGTACGCGGGTTTGAGTCCCATATACCACACTTTGTTTTTTCCTTTTCTTTTAATAATTATAAATCAGTTTCAAGTTATACTATATAATTAATTCAAACTTAGAATAATCGTTCTCAGGGTCCAGACCAGATGGTCTGGACTTGTGATATAAAACACGAACCGGTCATCAGACCCGGGTTCGATTCCTGGCATGTGCAAACATTTTTTTACCTTTTAGATTTATATATATATTCACTAGTATTTTAAAAATTGGTTTTAAAATACTAAAACTTCTTTATAAATTCTACAAAAATTATTTTATGATGTTCTAATATAAAAGTTTACCAAACAATTTTTAGTTTTTCAAAAATTATTTATTTAATATATATAATAAATATTTCAAGTTTATTCCATTATAATTATAAAATTCTATAAAAATATCAAAACGATTATATAAATTTCCACAAAAATTATTCTGAGTTTATAAAACATTAAACATTTCTGAAATGATTTTTATTTCTGAAAAATCATTTATTTAATATTTTTAATCGGTTTTTGTTATTTTAATCATAAATAAATCATAATAAATTCATTTTTCAATATTTTTACACCAAAATTTTATATAAATTATTTCTGTCCATTTAGAACAGAGATACAAATTTTAATTTAAAAATTCTTTAATGTTAATATTTTTAGATACTAAAGTTATATTTTGACAAATTGAAATAAATAGATTAAATATTCTATTTTTAAGAATATAATTTTATAAAAATTATTTTCATACTTAAAACCTTATAATGTGACCACCTTTAATCTAAAGTTTACAAAAAGACTTTTGTTCATTTATCGAAATTCTTTTATTTATTAAACAATTTAATTAATAATCAAACGAATACTTATCCCCAAATTCGAAACCCTAGAAAATACCTATAGACTAAAAAGACTTAGACTTATTTGTTACCTTATACATAGGGTAATACTTGGCAACTTTGGGCTACACATATTCTTTTTCTCGAGACTTAATACTTTGCTAAGGTGAGTTTACGTAACCATGTTTATGCAATTCTTTATACTTGAAACTTATTACTTAAGCAATTCTACATACATGTCTAGTTGTAAACTTTAATGCCTCATGACTTGGACAACTATTGTTAGACGTAAACTTCAACTTACATAATCATTAGCTATGGCCAAGCCGGCGATACTCAATAATAGATCTATTGGATTGACAATCCCACCTAGATTCGTTGACCATCTTTTATGGGGAGCGCGGGTGATTGTTATCGTTCCAACATGATATTAAGGTGAACCGTGGATGACGGGATGGACCTAAACTTGTCGGAGGTTTGATTATGTGCATACAATACTTCATGTTTATTCATGCAGACTTAAACTTATGATAGACATATGAATTGCTAAACTTTTATTATTCTTAAACTTAATTGCTTAACATGGCTTATGTATTCTCACCAACTTCTAGTTGACCCCCCACCATTTTTCCAAACTCAACAGGAAATAACGATGCTTGAAGTCTAGAGCTAGCATGAGGAGACAATTTGAAGTTTATGCTTTGTTTGGCTATTTGATGTATTAGAATTTCATTCAAGACTTATTATGTATTTTCAAATTTTGGATATTTTGCTTTAAATAAATTTCAATTAAAACTTGAATACCATGTGCTACTGAAACAATCATCAATACGTGACATCCCGATGTTTCCGCCATCGGTTGGGGTGTTACAGATTGGTATCAGAGCCATGGTTATAGGGAATTAGGTTATTAGAAAAATAATCTAATCTATAACCATAGGATTATAACCAGTATTTGCTCCTTTTACTTGCTATTCTCTATCTCCCTCCTACTTCTTATCCCTACTTTAATCCCTACAAGAAGATTGCTCTCCATCACTGGATCTACTCTTAGACTAATAGGACAAAATCCCCAGGTTTAGCCTGAACCACCTTGAGATCTCGTCGAAGTTCTAGAACTTTAATAACGAACACGTGCAATCTGGAAGGGTGAACGCCTGTATTCTGAGTCTTATAAAATTTGGATTTATAGTCAAATTCAAAAGAAGTAAGTTGCTTGGGATAAACCAAGGTTTCTCTATATATTTATGATAAAGTATCACAAAATCTGGAAATAAAAAAAATTTTGGATTTGATATGAAGCGATTTAGGCTGGCATTGCGCATATATCCCAATCAGACGAGGGACCCGGATGCCTACCTGGGAATTCTCGGGATGAGTATTCACTTATAGGCTAAAGCATGTCTTCACTATGTTATTAGAATCTAGAATCTTTGATAAGTCAACGTTTTCGTTTATTCATTTTAATTAATGGATTAATGATTACAATTCTTATATTACCTCAGTGTCCTTCATTCATTCCATATCTCATTGAACATTCATTGTGTCTCTTACAGATCATGCCTCCTCGTCGCAGCACTCGCCTTAACAATGGCAGCAATTATGATGAAGGAAATAGCAACAATAACAACCACGACAACAATAACAACAACAACAACAACCACAACAACAACAACAACAACAACAATGGTGTCGATGCCCAACTAGTTGCGATCATTTCCCAACAAATGCGCAACAACTAGCGACTCTGGTTCCTAACTTGGTGGCTCGAGTCATCCAGATGAATGGAAATGGAAATGGACATGGAAATGGAAATGGAAACGGGAATGCTCACCCAGCCTGTACCCTCAAACACTTCAACACCTGCAATCCTCCTAAGTTTAGCAGGGACGAAGGAGCTACTGGTCTCCTTCAATGGTTCGAGGGTATCGAGAATACTTTCATAAATAGTGAGTGTCCCAATAACCTTAAGGTTCGTTATGCTATGAGTGTTCTTCACAAACGAGCACTCACATGGTGGAACGAAGAAAAACGGACACGTGGAGCTAAAGTCGCACTGGCCTTAACTTGGGATCAAGCTAAAGACATTATGAAGGCAGAGTTCTGCCCTCGTAATGAAATCAAGAAGTTGGAAGACGAGTTTCACGATCTTGCCCAAGACAGTGGAGAAAACCTTGCCTACAACACTCGTTTCCACGAACTTAGTCTACTGCTACCACACAAAGTCACCCCCTTGCCTATTGCAATCGAAAAATACATTGGTGGCTTACCCATGAAGATTCAGGACACGATGTGGGGAAGGAACCCTGCTACTCTCGAGGAAGCAAAGCGTTTGGCGGCTACCATAACAGATAACCATGTGAAGGCAGGAACCCTGACTCGAAAAGGGGAAAAGAAAATTATTGTGAATGATACTCCTCAACGTGCTGTCGAGATTAAAACTGACTCCTCAACCAATGGGAGGCGCCAGGCCATAAATTTCGCAATAGATACCACTCCTCCACCCAACAAGAAACAGTATACCGGGAACCAACCTTAGTGTGACACCTGTCAGTATCACCACCCAACCCAAGTGCCCTGTCGTCAGTGTACCAACTGCCAAAGGTATGGGCATCTTGCGAATGTTTGTCGAATTCCTGCTGCAAATGCCCTTGCTGCTCCAAATAATCCTGCTAGGGACCCTCCAGCTACTTAACAGCTAGCCCCACCATTTGGATATGCTTTCTAAAAATCCTATGTATCGACACTTATTGATCCAAGTATCGAAATTTTTGTCTTTTACATGAGAGTCATTTATCTGTATGATCATAACACTTGGATGCATGCTTGTTTGAATATGAACTAATTGCTATATCAATATCTAAACCTATACGACTACAACTCACATACTATGCTTGATTACATAAGACATACTATCAATTTGCAATAAATGCTACATTTAATCAAACGGCAGATTAAGGATGAAGTACTTGTTCAACAATTAGTTGAGTACCAAATAACCTACTCAACGATTGGTAGAGGTCATCAAGCCTTTCAACAGTCGGGAGAGGCCCTACAACCTGCTCAACGACTGGTGGAGGCTATCGAACCTGCTCAACAATCGGTAGAGTCATAGAAGGACACAATGTTGGGTTATTTTGAGACCACAGTTACCAGAATAGAGACTTTTGAGTGTTTATTGTAAAGACTTATAGTTGAAGGGCTTAGAATGTAATTAACACATGTTTTTGTACACAAACCCTAGGGCTGCGCACTTATATACACGGGCCCTGCGCACTTATGCTAAGTGCGCAGGCCCAGGGTTCTCCTATATATAGAAAGTGTGTGCACAGCTCTAGGTTTGGGGTTTTGGAGTTTATCTTTGTAGCACACTTTGCATACGTGCGCACTTAATCATATTCCAAGGTTATTCATCTTCAAATCAGTTATGGAATCATTATGTTATTCATTGTGTGTGTCGGGTCTTTCAATGTTCATCTAGTTTTATTTGTTTCTTGGATAAATCACTTGAAACACCTAACTAATAGGTGTTTCTAAGTGATAACAATCTATTGCATTCAATAAGATCTAGTATTTTGGGACTACAATTTGGTATCAGAGCCATTGTGCTCTAGATTGTATCTACTTTAAGATACCAAAACCCTCATCTTGTTAAGCTTTTATTATCAAGATTATTTTCTTTGTAAACTTTAAAATTTAGGTGTTTTTCTCATATTTTGGTTTCAAATCTTGTGAAAATCGTGTTTCTAAATGTTTAGAGTATATTATTTTGATCAGAAAATGGTTTGGAAAAGATTCAGCTGAATTTCATGTTTGTTACAGCTCGTATCTGCGCACTTATTTCATATATACTGCGCACATATCTCATAAGCTGAGCACTTGTTTCTTAGTTTGAGTACTTGTCATTTTGTACGCATCTAGGGTTTCTGCGCACTTGTTGCTTTTGAATTTGGTTTCTGCGCACTTACTCTTTTAAATTGATCCCTGCGCACTTGTTGTTCTTGAATTTGGTCTCTGCGCACTTGTTTACCTAAGTTATCTGGTCTCTGCGCACTTGTTTATAGCATTTCATTGTCTTGAGTACTTATCTAGGGTTTCTGCATACTTAAACAGAAATCTTGGATCTGTGCGCACTTACTAAAGGTGCAGTGTTGAGTACTTGGCTAGGGTTTCTGCGAACTTAAAATCTTAAACGAGAGTTTAAGTGAGTCTGCGCACTTAATTTAGTGCGCAGGCTGATCAGTAAACATTGAGCACTTATAATGCCCAAATGATAACTGATCTGCGTACTTATAGCCACACGTATACTTCCAAGCTGCACACCTAACTAAGACTACAACTTGACAAGGCTGTTTATATTCTTACAGGTTGCTGCATACTGATCCAGACTGCTGTGAACTTAAGTGTGAACTTAATTGCGCACTTAACTGCGAACTTGCTGTGTACTTACGGACTTGGACAATCTTTTGGACTGATAATTAAAATCTGTTGAACCACGTTTCTAAAATTCATCTAAAACATGGCTGGTAACAATAATCAATCAACTGTTAACCCTATCACACAACAAGATCTTGAAACCGGAACTACTACTAGAGTACCTAAGTTAAAAGGTGCTGAAGATTACGGGACATGGAAAAACCGAATGAGGTCATTCTTTTACGTGACAGACTTTACCCAATGGAACTCCATCCAGTTGGGCCCACACATTCCCATGAGAACCACAGCCACTGGAGAAGAATTCAACCCTGATCCAACAACCTATACCGATGTTGACAAACAATTACTTCAAAGAGATCATAAGGCTTATGGTGCTCTAACCATGGCCCTATCTAATGATGTTTACAACATGTTTGAAGAGTATGGAACGGCACATGATCTGTGGTTTGCATTGAATGAATACTACGAAGGCAATGAAGAGATGCGCCAATACAAGCAAGACATGGTGCAAAAAGAATATGATATGTTCGGTAGCATTCGTGGGGAGAGTCTGAGCTCGCACATTGATAGGTTTATGAGTATGTTAACAAAAATGAAAAAGGCTGGAATTCCTGTGAACAACAGAAATTCTATCAAGAAGCTGCTGGATTCATTACCAAAAGAATGGAGCATCCAATGCATGCTAATCAGAAAAGAATATCTTGATGCCCAGTCTACATTGGCTGATCTCATCAACACATTGAAGTCCTTTGAGATGGACATTACAAAAAGGGAGATGAATCAGACCAATCCAAAGGCAGTTCCTATCACTGCAATGAAGAACTTAGCGTTAATGACTCCAGTGGGGAACATGGGTTCAAGCTCATCTCACGTGTATGCTGATGGAACAATTGGTGGTAGTTCAAGTTCAGGAAAAGCTGTCCCATACTCTCAACCCAGTGTCACTAACCCTCAGCCGTCAACTCTCAATCCTCAACAGACGAAGCTGGCAACTGAACACGTTGAACTTTTCAACGCTTTCATGACGAGCTTTGAAGCTCTAAAGACTGGTGATCTAAAAAGTGATATGATGAGCCCTGAGGACATGTATCAAGTTGATCCAGACGATATGGAGGAAATGGATCTGAAATGGCAGATGGCCATGATCACTTTGAGGGTGAAGAGGTTTCAAGATAGAACCGGTAGAAGAGTCGGCATGGGGAAAGCTGGGTTTGACAAATCTAAGATCAGGTGTTATAACTGCAAAATTCTCGGACATTTCAAGTATGAATGTCCAAATCTGAATCAAGTTGAAGCCAAACCAGCAAAGAGAGTGGTGGCTATTACAGAAGGAGGAGAAGGTAACCAGCAGAAGGCGCTTGTGGTTCAGGATTTCGATTGGGGAGAGGAAGTCACTGTGGCAGAAGCTGAAGTTAATAAAGCACTGATGGCAAAGATCTGCACAAAGTCACCTCTTGGTGTGAGCTCTCTGGAGGGGTCCTCAGCTGAAATGCCAAAAAGAGAAGAGATAGAGAAGGCTGGTTTAAAAGGCGTGTTGAGTGTGGAGAAAGGGAAGGAGACTGCTGCTGAGGAAGCCTTTGTAGCTGAAAAGACCTCCACAAGCAAGGACAATCAGCAATCACAGAGCATGAAGAAGGAAGCTGAAGAGAGAGACCTGGTAAGTATTCTTCTCGAAATAAAATCAAAGCTGTGCTCACCAAGGTGTGTTACAGCCGTTGCTTACTGTTTGTCCCACAATAGGAGAATTTTGAGAGAAATGGATGACATACGAAAAATCAATACTGAAATGAAAGAAAACGAGTTAGCCTATCAGCGAAAGTTAAATGCAACAATTGCTGAAATGCACACTCTAAAAGAATTTGTTCTCAGAAAAGATTTTTTAATAAATGACTTAACTGAAAAACTAGAAAAGTCCAGAAATGAAACCAATCATCTCCAAATTGTTGTGGACAAATGGAACGTAAGCAAGCATGCTCATACTGATATCCTTGATTGTTCAAGGAAATCTTTTGTCAAAGATGGAATCGGGTATAAGGATAAAAAGGGAATTGTAAAATCCCTGTTTTTACCCTTGAGCAAAAGTGAATATATACCCATTCCAAAACCACATCCAAAAAATGATCTTTTTGAAAAAGAATGTGTCACATCTGAGTCACACTCTAATATGAGTAAAAGTAGTGCAGATATGACCCAACAGGATCAGGTGGACGATGATGACAGTTGTGGTGGTCAAACAATGGGGTTAGGTCACCCAGGTGCCAATTACTCCACAGTGAATTGGTTCATCTGGAACCATGATAAGTCAAACATTTCTTTAAATTCGGATGACTGTAATAACTTAACTAATTTGGATGACTGTAATAGTTTATCTAGGATGGATAACTGTAATAGTTTATCTAGGCCGGATGACTGTATTACTTTAACCTCTAAACTTGATTTAAAGGGTGTTGTGGACCCAAATGATAGGATGAATCCTATCAAACGATCGGATGTTTGTGTTGAAAATGTTATGCCTGTTTGTGTTGATCTTAATGATGCATTCTGTGATAATGAAAATGTATATAGACCGTCTCCATTTGTTCCAGAACTAAAAAGAAACAGGTTTGGGAAATTTCCTACTGAAGAAATTCCAGAATTTACACCATCATCAACAGATGTGTCATGTTCTGAAGAGTCGCAAAGTGAAACAGATAACACAATTTCTGAAGAATCACAAAGTGATACAGAAAGTGATATCAGCGAGCCAGAATGCAACACAAACGAAGAATCAAGCAACAACAACAGTGATGAAGCATGTTCAACAGACAGCCTCAATTCAAGCAACAACAAAAGAAGAACATCACAACCATCATCATCCAGATCTTCTTCAAAGATCAAACCTAAACACTCTAAATGTTTTAGATGTGGAAATGAAGGACATGTGGTTAAAAAGTGTCATTTGCAACCCAAACCACAAACTGATACCAATAACCAAAAATCTTTTGCAATTCAGATTAAAGATCTTCAAGAAACCATAAAAAGTTTTGTTAAGGTCACAAAAAATTGGAAAAGGCAAGAGTTTATGTCGGGGGAAAATCACGACAAATTAAAACTAAAACAGACCTGGATTCCAAAAGTTACTTAAAGTATGGTCTGAGTCGTGTTTGTACATAGTATCTCATATATTCATCTGTATATTTCTGTTGTCTTATGTACTTTTCAGAATAAACTACAAAAGTGGTTGATTGCCCTGATGAGATATCTATGGCACGTTGATAGCGGGGCATCAAGGCACATGACGGGACTGAAAGAACTCCTGAAAAACTATCGATTCATTGATGGAGAGTTTGTTGCTTTTGCCGGCAATGAGAAGGGTGGAAAGATAGTCGGGATAGGGGACGTGATTTCTGATGCATTGACTTTAGAAGATGTGAACTACGTTCCAGAATTGTGTTACAATCTGCTGAGTGTATCACAAGTCTGCGACAAAGGAATCTCAGTGTTATTTAATGACATGGAGTGCATCTTTCTAAAGCCGGGATTCATTCCTCCTACCAACATGATTATGCTTAAAGCTCCTAGACAAAATAATACTTACGTGATAAATATGAGGGATGCAAAGTCTGAATGTCAAATGACATGCTTACTGTCTAAAGCATCCGAGTCAGAGTCACTGCTTTGGCATAGGCGATTAGGACATGTCAACTTCAAAAACATTAATAAGCTTTCAAAACTAAATCTTGTAAGAGGTCTTCCTTCTAAGGAATTCCCCTTTTCTGAAAAATGTTTAGCATGTGCCAAAGGAAAACAACACAAAAAATCGCATAAGTCCAAAGCTGTGAATTCTATAGACTCACCTCTCCATTTATTACACATGGATCTGTTTGGTCCTATTAGTGTTAAAATTTTAGCTAAAAAATCTTATTGTTTGGTGATAACAGATGATTTTTCCCGATTCACATGGGTGTACTTTCTGGAATACAAAAGTGAAGTTGCTGAGATTCTGATGCTGTTTGTTCCTCTTATTGAAAACATTATAAAGACAAAAGTTAGATCAATTCGAAGCGATCACGGAACCGAATTCAAGAATCAAAGTTTCGTGACTTTCTGCAACAACAGAGGAATTCATCTTCAGTACAGTGCTACGAGAACTCCTCAACAGAATGGTGTTGCTGAAAGGAAAAATCGTACACTTATTGAGGCGGCCAGAACCATGCTTATCGACTCCAAACTGCCGATCATTTTCTGGGCTGAAGCTGTAAATACCGCCTGTTATGTTCTTAACAGAGTCTTAATCGTAAAGACGCGCGGGAAAACAGGTTATGAGTTGCTTTTTAAGAGAAAACCTTTGATTGACTACTTCAGGCCTTTTGGATGCTCATGCACGTTGCTTAACAATTTCGAGAACATAATGAAGTTCGATGCAGTTGGTGATGAGTGTTTCTTTGTTGGATACTCCTCGAGTCAAAAAGCTTATAGAGTATACAACAAACGAACCAAAATGGTTCTCGAGTCTTTTTATGTTGATTGGCAGGAATCCAACTCTACTGATACAGGAGCTGGTCCTGACTGGTTCTTTGATGTGGATGTTGTTTTCAACAATTTCAGCATCATAGATGAACAACCAGCTGAAAATCAAGCAGCCGATCCTTCTCCTCTTGAAGATACTCTTTACTCTTCAGAAGACGATGCAGCACCTTTCACCACCCGCTTCTCTCCACTCGTAGCTGATCCAATTGTTCCCCTTCAAACCACAAATGGTGATGCAACTGTTGATACCACTACATCTCCTGAAGTTACTCCAGCTTCAGAAGAAACATCTTCAGCACAACAGTCTGCAAATGATCCATCCAGTTCGTCAACTCCTACAGATCATCTTTCCAATCTGCCTTCCCATATTCAAGAAGAACCGAACATGGGATTTAAATCTTTTAAGGATCATCCTGTGGAGAACATCATTGGACCAATCTCTGAGGGTGTTCTTACTAGAAATCAGGCAGACAAACTGAATATTGCACTTTCAGCCTTCTTATCTCAGACGGTACCTTTCAGTATTGAAGATGCTGTCAGAGATGCAAGTTGGGTTGAAGCCATGCAGGATGAGCTGTATCAGTTTAGAAAGCTAAAGGTTTGGGAGCTTGTGGATTTACCTGAAGGAAAGTATCCTATTGGAACAAGGTGGGTTTTTCGCAACAAAATGGATGAACGAGGCGTGGTAATTAAGAACAAGGCTCGTTTAGTCGTTCAGGGATTTCGTCAACAGGAGGGCATTGATTATGAGGAAGTGTTCGCTCCAGTTGCTAGACTTGAAGCTATTCGTATCTTCCTGGCTTACGCCTCATACAAGAACTTCAAAGTCTTTCAGATGGATGTGAAAAGTGCATTTCTGTACGGGAAGATCAAAGAAGAAGTCTATGTGTGTCAACCCCCAGGTTTTGAAGATCCCCATCATCCCAATAAGTATTACAAACTGGATAAGGCTCTCTATGGACTTCATCAAGCTCCACGAGCTTGGTATGAGACCTTATCGTCATACTTGCTGCAGAATGGGTATACTAGGGGGAAGATCGACATGACCTTATTCACCAAAGAAGTCAATAAACACTCTATCCTTGTTCAGATTTATGTTGATGATATTATCTTTGGTTCCACTGATGAAAATTTGTGCAGGGAATTTGAAAGCATCATGAAGTCTCAGTTTGAAATGAGCATGATGGGAGAATTATCGTTTTTCTTAGGCTTGGAAGTACAGCAAAAAGAAGACGGAATTCTAATTCATCAAGCGAAGTATACAAGAGACATCTTGGCAAAATTCAACATGACCGATTGCAAGCCGTCCAATACTCCTTTTGCGGCCCAAACAACACTTGTACCGGATCTTCAGGGGCCTTCAGTGAATCCTCATACATATCGATCAATGATTGGCTCTCTGATGTATCTTACAGCTAGCAGACCAGATATAATGTGGGCAGTTGGATGCTGTGCGCGTTTTCAGTCTAATCCTAAGCAATCGCATGAGACTGCAGTAAAAAGAGTCTTCCGCTACCTCAAAGGAACACCTAAACTTGGTTTATGGTATCCTAAGAGCGATAACTTTGATCTAATCGCTTACTCTGATAGTGATCATGCAGGTTGTAGGATAGACAGAAAATCTGTCTCTGGTGGCTGTCAATTTCTGGGTAACCGGCTAGTGTCTTGGCAAAGCAAGAAGCAGACCACCGTGTCAATCTCTACTGCTCAGGCCGAATACACAGCTGCTTCCAGTTGTTGCTGTCAGGTGTTATGGATCCAAAATCAGCTTTTGGACTACGGTTTGAATGTCATGCATACACCTATTTTCATTGATAATGATGCATGTCGTGACATCGTGAAGAATCCAATTGACCACTCTAAAACCAAACACATTGAAATTCGGATTCACTCAATTCGCGATGCACACGACAAAGGGTACATACAGGTGTTGCCTATCGATACTGCTGATCAAAAAGCAGATATCTTTACAAAAGCTTTTGATAAAACCCGGTTTCATCAGTTGGTTTCATGGCTTGAGATGATCAACTTTGAATAAAAAAAAAAAAAAAAAAATTGTGTATATTTTATAAAAAGAAAAATCTTATTTTCCTTTAAAACAAGATTTTTGGGGGAGAAAGTGAACCGGTCTATTCTTATTGCAAAATTAATTCAGGAAATGATAGGAACTAATCATATCTCGTCAGCATGTGAATAGGACCCAGAGGATGTTGTGGCCTCAAGCAACGATATGTCGGTAGATTCAGCCTGAAATCAAGTAAACTGCCACTAGGTGATCAACAATGAAGATCTACACGGAAAGCTGGATTCCCACTGTGCTTTAGGTCTGCACAAGCTGAGTCCGGTCATACATAGGTTGAGAAATTAAAAGACACAGAAAATTTTGTGCATAAGAAAATCAAAAGACACCTAAGAGTGCAAGCTACCAATGCGGGGCTAAGAAAAACAAAGTTTTTGAAATTGAGCAGAAAAGACACGCAATGTTAGTGACGTGCAAACATACATAGATAGCTCACCAAACGATCAGATGATTATCTTCTCTGCTTATGGTAACATAGACCTGAAGCTCTCATCATCTGATCAAGATAATGATCATCTTCTCTGCTTATGGTAACATAGACCTGAAGCTCTCATCATTATATTTCAATAAACCTTGAGGATCGGTAGGCCAATACCTAGCACACTGTGGGGTCCATAAAATTTTCGTCAATATTACCGAAAAACATGATAAACAGTATCACCAAACACATGTTGAAAGAGAAAAGGCATGGATTTAAGTGGACAAGCATACCGACAAATTGTTCTTAGTCTGCAGCTATCCAACGGGAAGTTGAAACGGGTTTCGGCAGGTATGGTTAGTATGATCTTGAATGCAGAAGGTGAGACTTGGTACAACCCCACTTGTTAAAATTGATTTGGGCCTTTAAAACCACTTTTTGGGCCAAAGTTGTGGACTCTGCGTACTTGTTGGGCCCTGCGCACTTAACTTAAGTGCGCAGGCCCATTAGTTGAAGGTATATATATACCAGGTCAATGTTGGTCAAAAGTTTTTATCACCCTTAACAGTTTTCTTACTAACCCTAATCACCCCAAAATCACCTGTTCATCATCATCTTCACCGTTCATCATCATCAACATCATAATCACACAACAATCACACACAAATCACTCATACCATACCTTGTTTCTGTGTTTATTGACTCGTATTTACTGTTTATCAAGGTAGATCTTATGTTTCTAATGATTTATTTGTTGAGATTACAGGTTATAAACGGATCTTATGTTGGTTGTTCTTGTATTATTGGGTTTTTAAAGATTTGAAGATCTGCGTACTTGACATATGAACATATGGAACTTGAATGGGATCGTAGAGGCATGCACAACCAGCCGATGAATCTGGATACCGATGATGTGCAGTTCAAAGACGTTGTGACCTGGATTAGACGCAGCCGAATCGGTTTTGCTGTGGAGAACGTCGAACCAGTGTACGTTTCACACATTGAAGATTTCTGGCGTTCTGCTCGAGTTGAAACAGTTGCAAGAGTCAAGCGTATCAAAGCAACAGTCCGAAACAGGCCTCTATTCATTACTGAAGATACAGTTCGAACAGTGCTGAGACTACGGGATGAACCAGGAACCGTCAGATTTATGGCAAAAGCAGACATTCATGAACAGTTCAGGAGGTTCGGTTACAAAGGCGAGTTTGACAAGAGGGGCGATGTTAAGAAGACACAACTGACGAGAGACTGGAGACTCATTAGTCATGTATTCATTATGTCTCTAGGTCACAGAAAGGGAGGCTACAATGCACTCAGTACTGAATGGTCGACGGCTATGATAAAGATCTGCAAAGAAGAAAAGTTCAACCTATCCGGGATGATTTTTGACTACTTGATAAAGAATGCAGAAGCTGGGTCGGGGAAATGGGCGATGTACCCCAGGTTCATTCAGATGATGATCAACACTCAGCACGAGAATCTGCCTCTCGGTGATGAATACATTTTCACCAGAGGGGCTAGATTCTTCACAGAATGCAACACACCGGATTGGGAACCAATGCTTGAGCACATGTATGCGGCTCAGCGATATCCGATTGTCATAGAGATCTACAACAAGATCAATAAGAGAAAGGCAGACGCTGCTCAGGCTCGACAACAACCCACAGCTGCTCCCACACCCGAACCATCTGAACCCACTACATCAGCTCAGCCAACTGCTGAAGAGATCGCCCAAGAAAAGGCCAGGGGCAAAAGAGTGGCATCTGAGCCGGCTCGAGCAAAGCCCAGCAAGAAGAAAAGGCCAGCTGGCTTACTGCAGGAATCAAGAGAATCTTTGACACCCGAACAGATTGAAGCTGCAGAAAATGTACGAGCAGTAGCTGAATATGAAAGGGAAGCTAGAAAGAAAAGAAGACAACAGCTTCCTGAATCCGAGATCCCTCGAGTGATAACACCGGATGATGTTGAGGCGCAAGTGTACATGGAACGGATTTTTGGGGAAGAACAACCAAACCAACCAGGGCCTTCTACTGCTGCAACTTCTGCTCCAGGGCCTTCCACTGCCACTGCATCAGCCCCCAAAGCTCCTACCCACCGATCAACTGAACCTTCTTCATCAGCTCCTGCTGCACCTCGTCGAAAACCGGTGCATCAGGAACTATACGAGAAGCTGGTGAAGGAGATAGGTAAGGTTGCGGCCAGGGAATTCTGCACAATGAAAAGTGATGTGCACAATAACCAGGAGCTAAGAAAGAAGGTGAAAAAGCTCAAAGTCAAGAACAAGAAAATGGAGAAAGTGATCAAGGATCAAAGATACCTGATTAAGTTTCAACATCAGGTTCATGTGCAGATGTTTGACATGTTTCAGGATTTGAGGCAGCAGTTAACAGGTGCTCCCAGAGCTACTTTTGACGAAACTTTTGACTTTGGAAAGTTTCTGGAGGCGGAAAAGGAGAAAGAAAAGGAGGCTGAGGCTAGTGAAGTGGACGAGGTCAGTGAAGATGAGATGCCTGACAGTTTTGTAGAGATGGGAACCGATCAAGAAGTCATCTATGAGACATCTGATGGGCACAAACTAGACCCTGAAAGAGCAGCATGGTTCCCAAGAAAGCCAATTACCATTCCTGCTTTACATCAGAACATTCATCATACCAGGTCTGCTCACCGAGAAAAGATTATCTCGTGGAAGTATGATGCTGAAAAGGGACTGTTTGCTGTGAAAAGGAGAGGGGGGGTAATCCAATACTTCAAGGGTCAGAAGGAGCTGAAATCTCTTCCCCGATGGGATATCAGGGAACTTAGCAGGGCCCCATTCATTAATCCCTCTCTTGACTCACAAGCTGGCATGGTTGAAAACTTTATCAGGAAAGAATGTGAAAGTGACTTCCAGATATTCAAGCCGCAAAAGCCTAGAAGAAGAATATCAAAGACCAGAATCGATCCAGCAACGGGAAGAGGAATGATAACTTATGTGATAGACCCTCCTCAGGTCGTCACACGAGTTCCGATCAGACCCGAGCTTCCAGTGATGCTAAGAAACTTCAAGAAATGGTTCTATGACAGCAACACTGGTGAAGCGGTGATCAAGCTGGAAAATGATTCAGAGGTGTTGAGAATCTTGGATCCGGTTGATGTGTTCGCACTAAACTTGTCAGATCTGAATATGCTTTTTGCGAATCAGATCAATGTTGGTGCTGGAAACACACTGTTTGAAGAAGCCGTGCTGTTTAGAAGAGCAGTAGATAGGGCTTTGAAATTGAAGAGTGAGCTGCTGGATTTAGTTGACAGGATAAACGCAGCAGATAAAGAAAAAGAAGACAGGGAGAAGGCTGCGCATGCTGCTGCTGCTGCTGGTACTGTTACAGAAACTGCTGATGCTGCTGCTACAGAAACTGCAGCATCAGAGGTACTTCCAGAAGAACCTGTATCAGTAGCAAATCCTGAAGGAACCACAACAGAATCTACACAAACTCCTCCAGCAGCTGAGGTAGATCCGGTCACACTGTACTTACAAGACCCCCCTGCTCAGGTTGAGGGGGAGGAAAGCGATGTGGAGGTTGACTGAAGATTGAAGACTGGTAGCTGTGGTCTAGGGGGAGTATTGTTGGGTTATTTTGAGACCACAGTTACCAGAATAGAGACTTTTGAGTGTTTATTGTAAAGACTTATAGTTGAAGGGCTTAGAATGTAATTAACACATGTTTTTGTACACAAACCCTAGAGCTGCGCACTTATATACACGGGCCCTGCGCACTTATGCTAAGTGCGCAGGCCCAGGGTTCTCCTATATATAGAAAGTGTGTGCACAGCTCTAGGTTTGGGGTTTTGGAGTTTATCTTTGTAGCACACTTTGCATACGTGCGCACTTAATCATATTCCAAGGTTATTCATCTTCAAATCAGTTATGGAATCATTATGTTATTCATTGTGTGTGTCGGGTCTTTCAATGTTCATCTAGTTTTATTTGTTTCTTGGATAAATCACTTGAAACACCTAACTAATAGGTGTTTCTAAGTGATAACAATCTATTGCATTCAATAAGATCTAGTATTTTGGGACTACACACAAAACCCTAATGTAAGGTAAATTGGTGATTGCGGTCCGGAACGTAATCACGAATTTACAGGTACGTCAAGGTAGTGTGAAATTCTATCAAGGTTTTCGGTATATAACCAATTATAAACTCTAGTTACCTGGTAGTTCATTTAGTCCTTCTATAGTCCATCAACTCATTTCTTTTAGGACTCCTAAAACTTAATGCTTTGCTAGATTCTTACTCTCCTTGCGATTTCAGACGAACCTAATTCAACTCTTAAAGCTCACACATACCCGACCTCTTATCCAAATTATTCGAAACCAGTATCCTATTACCAATAAAAGAACTTCCAAACCACAGTTGCCCCAAATTCTACCCAATCACCCTAAACCTTGTGTTTTTCTTTCAACTTCGGGACGAAGTTCCTAAAAGTAGGGGAGACTGTAATATTTCGCATTGAATTCCTTGTACGTTACGTTGATTATTAATAAAACGTCGAATTTTATCATTTATCGTCCTTTTAAAAATATTTAGTGACGCATTTGGACCCCTAGTACCATACTATATACATATAATATCAATATATTAGTGATAAAATTTGTCAAAAAATTATGGCATGGGCCGGGGTTCAAACCCGAGCCCATGGCCGGTTCATACACTTACACCAACAGCCCCACCATCTGGTCTACACCACTATTCAGTTAATAACCCACGCGTTTTATTTATATGTTGTGCATAAATCATAACAGTTGACTTGGAAAGTCAACTGTGATGATAATCATCCATAATTAGATCACCAATCCGTGTTTATAATCCATCTAAGGCATAATTATTGATTAGGAAGGATGATTCGCGTCTGATACACGCTCAATTCACCATCAATTCTTTCCTTTTCAACCCCAATCACGCGTTAAAACCTTTAAGCGAGTCAACTATTACCCAATTTAAACCCACGAGCCTTCCACTATAAATTGGAACCTCCTCTACGACCTACACTCGCCGAACATACTCTCCTTACCCTCAATTTTCTCTGATAAACTCGTTTTAATCATCTTTTGCTCGCGTGTTGACTTTTTGTTTAACCGTCCATAAATCATCGATTACGCTTTGTAAGTTTTCATTTTGTTGTTGGGTTTTGATCTTCGGCACCCTACGAACAATAGCCCCATCATATCAGGGGCTATTGGTTATCAATTATGGTTATTAAGAAATCTAGGGTTCGATCGATTCAATTTGGGGGTAATGGTTCTGCAGACCTTATTATTTAATTTAAATAGAGACAAAACAAACACAACCACTGATCTAGATCAAGTGGTTGTGCTGTCTGTTTGTGAACAAAGGTACGCGGGTTTGAGTCCCGTATACCACACTTTTTTTTTCCTTTTCTTTTATATAATTATAAATCAGTTTCAAGTTATACTATATAATTAATTCAAACTTAGAATAATCGTTCTCAGGGTCCAGACCAGATGGTCTGGACTTGTGATATAAAACACGAACCGGTCATCAGACCCGGGTTCGATTCCTGGCATGTGCAAACATTTTTTTTACCTTTTAGATTTATATATATATTCACTAGTATTTTAAAAATTGGTTTTAAAATACTAAAACTTCTTTATAAATTCTTCAAAAATTATTTTATGATGTTCTAATATAAAAGTTTACCAAACAATTTTTAGTTTTTCAAAAATTATTTATTTAATATATATAATAAATATTTCAAGTTTATTCCATTATAATTATAAAATTCTATAAAAATATCAAAACGATTATATAAATTTCCACAAAAATTATTCTGAGTTTATAAAACATTAAACATTTCTGAAATGATTTTTATTTATGAAAAATCATTTATTTAATATTTTTAATCGATTTTTGTTATTTTAATCATAAATAAATCATAATAAATTCATTTTTCAATATTTTTACACCAAAATTTTATATAAATTATTTCTGTCCATTTAGAACAGAAATACAAATTTTAATTTAAAAATTCTTTAATTTTAATATTTTTAGATACTAAAGTTATATTTTGACAAATTGAAATAAATAGATTAAATATTCTATTTTTAAGAAAATAATTTTATAAAAATTATTTTCATTCTTAAAACCTTATAATGTGACCACCTTTAATCTAAAGTTTACAAAAAGACTTTTTTTCATTTATCGAAATTCTTTTATTTATTAAACAATTTAATTAATAATCAAACGAATACTTATCCCCAAATTCGAAACCCTAGAAAATACTTATAGACTAGAAAGACTTAGACTTATTTGTTACCTTATATATAGGGTAATACTTGGCAACTTTGGGCTACACATATTCTTTTTCTCGAGACTTAATACTTTGCTAAGGTGAGTTTACGTAACCATGTTTATGCAATGCTTTATACTTGAAACTTATTACTTAAGCAATTCTACATACATGTCTAATTGTAAACTTTAATGCCTCAAGACTTGGACAACTATTGTTAGACTTAAACTTCAACTTACATAATCATTAGCTATGGCCAAGCCGGCGATACTCAATAATAGATCTATTGGATTGACAATCCCACCTAGATTCGTTGACCATCTTTTATGGGGAGCGCGGGTGATTGTTATCGTTCCAACGTGATATTAAGGTGAACCATGGATGACGGGATGGACCTAAACTTGTCGGAGGTTTGATTATGTGCATACTATACTTCATGTTTATTCATGCAGACTTAAACTTACGATAGACATATGAATTGCTAAACTTTTATTATTCTTAAACTTAATTGCTTAACATGGCTTATGTATTCTCACCAACTTCTAGTTGACCCCCCCCCCCCCATTTTTCCAAACTCAACAGGAAATAACGATGCTTGAAGTCTAGAGCTAGCATGAGGAGACAATTTGAAGTTTATGCTTTGTTTGGCTATTTGATGTATTAGAATTTCATTCAATACTTATTATGTATTTTCAAATTTTGGATATTTTTCTTTAAATAAATTTCAATTAAAACTTGAATACCATGTGCTACTGAAACAATCATCAATACGTGACATCCCGATGTTTCCGTCATCGGTTGGGGTGTTACATAAGTAGTCTAGCTGAAACATCGCCCAATCCAGTTTCCAACTCAGTAATCTTTTGATCATTTTCAGTGACTGTCTCCATCAAACTCTGTACTTGAGCAGTTAGCCATACATTCTCAGTTTCCAGCTTCAGCACTTTAGCTTGCAATCTGTGAACATCCACTTCAGCAAAAACATCTCCATCACTGTCAATTTCTTCTTGATTCGTCTCTCTCTCTCTTCCGTCGTCAGAAATTCAACATCCACACGTTTTCCCTGTTCTTTATCAGCTAGAAAGGCCATTTGCGCTCTCTGAAATGCTTTTTCTTCAAACAAAACCTTACTCGAACCAGAAGTACCAGAAGATCCAGCCTCTTCATTCACTCTCCCTGTGATTGGTGCCTTACTCAAGAATTGAGAAAATGATTCGGTCGCAGTTGCAGGTACAGTAGTAGAACTAATAACACCAACGGGAATATCAGTTGAAGCACCAGCATCAGTCATGATAGTATCAGCAGCAGCAGAAACAGTTTCACCAACAGGAACAGAAACATCAGCAGTAACAGTCAATCTTGGATCTCTTCTGCTTCTCTTCCTCAGCCTCAAATCAGAATTGGGGTCTTTAGAAACTTCAGTATCAACAAATGTCTCAACTGCAACATCGGATGGAGGAATCCTTTGTTCAGCTTCTTGAACAGTATTCAATATGCTTGAAAGCACTTCTGCTTGAGGAATAACAGTCTCAGAAGCAGCAGTGTTGGGAGCTTCAGTCACAATCTCTTCTTCAATCAACCCTGTCTCAGCTTCGGTCACTGACTTTATTTCAGCATTTTCAATAATAAAGTCATCTATCTCATTGTCATTTAGATCATCAAAATCAAAGTTCTCAAATTGATCTTCGTCATTTCCAGCAGTCTTCTCATCATCTTTCACTTCTTCCTCATCTTCACTATCCACCTCAGTCAAATCAATGTTTTCAGGAGGAGAACGTTGTTCAGTAGGTGGTGGCTCGACGATCTGAACATCATGTTCTTCAGCAACAAGTGCAGATGGCATGTCTGAGGCTTCTTCAACTATCTCACTGAACTTTCCAAACTTAATCAGTGGAAATTTTCCGATAAAAACCTGCCTTGAATCTTTACGAACCCGCCTAATTAATCCAAAGATCTGAGAAGCCATGCATTTCTTATCATAGGTACAACTGTCCTCTCAAGCTTCGGATATTTGGATTCTAGAATCATCTGCACAAATCTTGGAAACTTGTAGAAATACTTCTTGTTGAGGGTCTTCACATTTGTCAGCATATCCTCAAAGATGCACTTTGAGTAATTATAATCCCATCCCTCAATCAATGCCGCTATCCCAGAAGCGTATTTCACTCCCATCTGATCTTGTCCACTCTTGTTACAACCCAAGCTAGCCAAGAACATATGTACTAATAACCTCCAATAGCTTGGAAATAATTTCTTCAAGTATGGTGGTGTTGACAGTTCACCTTCATACCCTATCCTTTGCAGCACAGGAACAAGCTTATCTTTTGAGAAACTAACAGGATCATCTGGAGAATCACCAAACAGTAAGACGTCTCAAACATCTTGCTCAGAAATAGTTACCTCAGTTCCCCGAACCCTTGAACGAATCAAAGTATCTCCCTTGTTAGCCGCTGAGTTGTTCCAAAATTCAGTGATCCAGTCCGTGATACAACTGGATTTTCTCTCATAGCGTGTGAAACTCTACACGTGTTGAGCCCCACAATCAAAGTCTTGAATTCCTGCATATGCTCTTCAGGAGGATCAGATAGATAACACACCACATTATGACTGTTCTCGAACGTGGGCACATGAGGAGTTGTCATTTCTGCACAAAACAAATTGGATTAGACATCAAGATTTAAACGTCAAGATTTTAAGAAATTAAAACATGGTTTTATGGCCCCCCTTCTTTCAGATTTCAAAAGATATTCGGGTCCATATTGATATCTATTTAAGGTCCATTGGGCTTCACATCAATGAACAGGCCCAAAACAGGTGAATTTAGACCCAAGTGGGCTTCGAGTCAATAATCAGCCCAACAACAAATGTGTTCGAGCAGCATATGGGTGTTCGAGGGTATTTTGGTAAAAAGACAACGGAGTTCGAGTTCATGAGCTGAGTTCGATGTTGTGAGGGGTGTTCGAGGGCAGTTTGGTCATTTGATGTCTGAGTTCGATGACCAGATTTATGTTCGAGGGCATTTTTGTCATTTGCCATCTGAGTTCAAGGGCATTTTAGTAATTTTTGGATGAGTTCGATGACCAGGTCTGAGTTCGAGGGCATTTTGGTCATTTGATGGGTGAGTTCGACTGAAAGGATAGAGTTCGAGGGCAGTTTGGTAAATCTCCCTCATCTGAGGTCGAACTCCCAACGCGTGGAAGTCACGCGCCGCTTCGAACTTGAGTTCCCAGGCGCGTGAGACTCATGCGCCGCCGTCTGAACCACTCGAACTCTCCCATTTCGTCGCCGCTGATCATTTCTTCGTCCAACACACGCTTTCACACCTACAAATCAGTCAAAACAACACACTATATCCAAGATGATGAACATAATATCAAGGGATTACCTTCTGATCGTAGGAAAGCTTCGATGAACAATAGTTTTCCGGCGATAGTGTTTGTGTGTGAGAGAGGATTAAAAAAAAGGAAAATGGATTTTAATACTCCCAACTATCGCCTGTTGGCGTATAATACTCCCAACTATCACTTTAGCCAATAGCACTCTAAACTTTCAACTTGTTTACTTTTATCACTCCCAAACTAACTGAGGTCTAACCCGGTTAGTGTTCGTAGCCAAAATGTAAAAACCTAAACTTAAGGGACCATTTTGAAACTTATTATTATTATTATTATTATTATTATTATTATATAAAGCAACAGATCTATTAAGAGAGAGAGAGAGAGAGAGAGAGAGACTATGAGTCATCTTCTCCGGTCACCCTCGCCGGTGACCGGTTCCGAGCATCCCGACAACCCACCACCTTCTTCACCAACACTCGACCGTATCCCCACCTATCTTCTTCACTGTTTACGCAGATAACCTATCTCCATCTCTGACTAACCACCTCCCCAGTTTCGATAACCTATCTCCATCTCCGGCAACCTTTATCAGACACCACACACCATCATTCACAGCCCCATGATTGTGTTTAGGGTCTGTTTTTGATGAGGATTAAAAGCCCCATGATTCTGTTTATCATCTCTATCATTTTCATCTTCAATTGAAACGATTTGGGAACTAGGGTTCATAGACAACCGGTTCATAGACAGTGGGTTAAGGAACCTTTATCTTCAGGGAAACCGGTTGATATATCTTCTTGTGTTGAGTTAAGGAACCTTTTATTTTGTCATGTGAACTATCACACTGTGATGACATTCAGAAAGAAGAGAGGGGCAGTGGTTGCATGATGGTGGCTTCGTTCTTTTAGAGTGAGAGGGAAAATGTTAGGGTTTTTAGAGGGAGGGCGAGATGAGAAAAGAGAAAACGAAAAAGTTAGAGGGTGTAGTGGTGGCTACGGTTGTGGTGACTACGGCTATGGCGTGGTGGTGGCGTGGTGTTGAAGCTGCAGTAGTATTGTGTTGGTAAGGAAAATAATTGTTTTGTATTAGAATCGTGGTGGGTAGGTACAGAGGAAGAAGAGGGTGAGTTGGCCCACCACCACCACAACAACAACAACAACAACAACAACAACAACAACAACAACAATAATAATAATAATAATAATAATAATAATAATAATAATAAAAAGTTTCAAAATGGTCCCTTAAGTTTAGCTTTTTACATTTTGGCCACGAACACTAACCGGGTTGGGAGTGATAAAAGTAAACAAGTTGAAAGTTTAGAGTGCTATTGGCCAAAGTGATAGTTGGGAGTATTATCCGCCAACAGGCGATAGTTGGGAGTATTAAAATCCATTTTCCCAAAAAAAATGATTTGATTATTTGTGATTATGAAAAGAATCAAAACGGCGCCTCCCCTTTTTGTTTAAACGAGATTTGTGTGGCCCACCAAACATGTGGTGGGCCCATCTCGTATCCCAATGCCCATTTGAAATCAATTGAGGTGTGTTTTGTAACCGAGTCCAAGTCAGATCGTGAACTGGCCTAACATAAACTTAGCTAAAATTATTTAAACAAGATACTGAAGAAAATTTTTGTCACAAGATCAAATCACTGTGTTTCTGGCCAAGCTACACTTATCAACTCTAATCTACTTCAGTTGGTCTTAGCAATTGCCAGTATATTTGTCCCCTTAAACTTATTTCCTTAGGCCTTCTCGTACAGTGATCTGTGATATTATTTATCATGTTTTGGTGTATTTAGTACGAACCCTCAAGCAAGTCCCAATCAAATCCTAGAATATCAAGTCATACACTCTATCATGCAAGTAGTTTCCCTACCACATATTTTTCACAATATCTGTACTAGAATTCTGAAACCTTGACTGGGACTGGATTGAGAGAAGAAAAGAATAGATCAATAAGAGATTTAGGGTAATATACAAGTCAGATGATTTCTCAAATGGCGAGAGCTTTGGGTTTTGGACTCTAGAGGGTCTCTTTTATGACATCCTGACTGTGTCCAGGTCAGCATATATCTGGATGCAGCAGAGGAGCAGCCAGGACATATTTGGACACTGAGGTCTCTTTTAGGTGAAAAATGATCTACATCACGACAATGAAAAACTAGGTCAGCATATATCTGGATGCAGCAGAAGCTTTCGTTGCCTAGCATCTCCAGGTCTTTGCTTACACAAAATAGAGGAGATACATGAGTTTTTCAGAAAAGGTTTCAGACCTAGACCATAGTGTTATGCTTCGGGACATCACACAAGCATTCAAATAGAGATTGTACCTGATTCCAAGTGATGTTCCTTACTGAGGTCGTGTCTTTATCTTTAATTGCTTCATAAGATCATTAACATTTCAGCCTTCAGGACCAAGCCTATCAACATATCACACTAGAGCCAAACTGTTTCGATACACGTCTTACGTGTGTCAGCCTTAATCCAATTTGTGAAAGTTCATTTCATCTCTCGTTTTTGACACCAAAAAGTTTTTGTTCTTTTCTTAGGACACATCCCCCTAAATTTGTGCTTAAAATAGGAATTTAAAGAACAAATTTACAAACCTAAGATTAAGAAAAACCAATTTTTTTTTTTACATAAAAAGACCAGTTCGGTCCTCGAAATGGACCATTTTGTGCAGTTCAGATAGAGCTTCAAAGCGAGCTCGATTAACAGGTTTTGTAAAAAGATCTGCGACATTGTCGTCAGTGTGAATGTGTGTAGGCACAATTAAACCTTGGTTAAAAGAGTCTCAGATGAAATGTTCTTTTATGGCAATGTGTTTTACTTTTGAAAATTGAACTGGATTTTTCACAATTTGGATAGCAGCATCATTATCACAATAAATAGGAGTAAGAGAGAAATCCAAACCGTAATCTACCAACTGATGTTGTATCCAGATAACCTGAGAACAGCATGCGGAGGCAGCCACATATTCAGCTTCCGCTGTTGAGACGGATACTGTTTGTTGTTTCTTACATTGCCATGCAATAAGCCGATCGCCTAGGAATTGACACCCCGCAGATGTAGATTTCCTGTCAATGTCACAACCTCCAAAATCGCTGTCAGAAAAAGCATGTAATTCAAAAGGAGAATCCCTAGGATACCAAAGACCAAATCTGGGTTTCCCCTTAAGGTATCTAAAGATTCTCTTGACAGCATGTAAATGAGAAGTTTTAGGAATAGCCTGATAACGTGCGCATTGACACACAACGAACATGATGTCTGGTCTGCTAGCAGTCAGGTACATTAGCGAACCAATCATTGAACGATTAAGTGTTTCTTCTACGGCTTCTCCTTCCAGATCTTGAGTGAGACCTGGTCTCTCAGACATTGGTGTGTCGGCTGGCTTTACATCATTGAAGCTGAATTTTGCAAGGATGTCATCCACATATTTACCTTGATGAATCAAGATACCCTTAGAATTTTGACTAACTTGCAGAACTAAGAAAAAGGTCATTTCACCAAGAGCACTCATCTCAAACTGCTTTTTCATCACCTCTTCAAATTCCTTGCACAGTGCATCACTGGTGGAACCAAAGATGATATCGTCCACATAAATTTGCACCAGAATACGATTGTCATTCACTGTCTTGACGAATAGAGTTTGATCAATAACACCATGAGTGTATCCATTAGCAAGCAGGTGTTCAGTCAGGGTAGCATACCAAGCACGAGGTGCCTGATGTAACCCATACAAAGCTTTGTCTAGTTTGTACACATGCTCTGGATATTTTGGATTTGTGAAACCCAATGGTTGACCAACATAGATCTCTTCTTTCACGGTTCCATACAGAAACGTTGTTTTGACATCCATCTGATAGACAGTAAATCCCTTAAACGATGCGTAAGCAAGGAATATTCTGATTGCTTCCAACCTCGCAACCGGTGCATATACCTCATCATAATCTAACCCCTCAATCTGTTTGAACCCTTGCACAACCAGTCTAGCTTTGTTTGACGTTGAAAGGTCTTATGCCCTCAGGGACGATGCGGAAATGGGGATTCGAAACGGGGTACCGAGGTGATGTCCTTAGCCGATCCAAAAAAAAAAATTAGATTAGTTAATTTTTTGGGTTATCATTAGTCGAGTTCGATAAATAGTTTTTTCGAGTAACGTAACGTGGTAACGTATAATTTCATTTAGTAATAACGTATATTAAATTTTAGTAGCAACGTAAATTTAATTTCAGTAGTAACGTTTTTGAAAAATCGTAAAAAAAAAATTTTCTCACTACGCACGCGAAGTTGAGGGGCAGCGGACGCGGCTCCTAGCATCATGCTAGGTCCGCCCCTGACTATCATAACGAACCGAACTGAACCGAACAGGTAGGGAGTAAGGGGCTGTTTGTTTTTTCTGAGGCAAAATGTCTATAGTATGCGGACCACATCTGCAGGAGAAGAAGTGGACCAAAGGTCTGTAGACTGCAAGAGGAAGACTCTTTGTTTTTTAACGTCTGCAGTGTAACCCAAAACCATAACTATAACCTATCACAACCCACCATAACCGTAACCTGCCACAATCAATAATTCTTCACAGCTAAAATCTTTGTTTCCAAAACATTCCAACTACACAAAACATTCAAAACACCTAAAAGAATCTGACCCAGAACACAAAACCAAGAAACAAACCAGATCTACAAACATAAAACATAATAAAACAACCTTAAACATCAATTGCATGTCACAACCTCATCATAAACCAAAATCATCATTATACTACACCATAGTTGCTATCTAAAGTGATTTCATTTGATAATAAACATACACGCTATATCACAAACTGGCAACAACATTCAGAAAATTAACTTATAGAGGCTAGGCTTCACTAGAACTGGGCGGAGGTCGACGGAGGGAGGAGGGAAGAGGGTGGCAGTCGGCGGAGGGAAGAGGGCGGCTTAGGGAGGAGGGCGGCGGAGGTCGAACAAGGGAGGAAGAGAAGAAGAAAAGGGAAGAAGAAGAAAAAAGGAGAACTTGCCTGGTGATGATGTTGTGCTGCTGATGATAAGAAGTAAGAAGAGAGGGGGTTTTGTAGAAGAAGAGGTTTAAGGAGGTGAGAAGAGGTGGGTACAAGTCGTTTTGAAGAAGAGGTGAGGAAAAACTTTTGAAGTATTATGTCTTTTAAAAAACAAACAAAATTCCAGCATCAAATGTTTGCCCGCGTGTGTACGTAGTAGACATGAGTGAGCAGAAACACTTGTAGCAGAAAAACAAGGCTCCCACTATTTGCACAAGGATAAATTTTATTCACACAACCCTCTACGGCCCGTAGAGCCCTCTACGGGCCGTAGAGCCAATTTTTTCAGACTTCTACGAGCCGTAGAGGCTTCTACGGCTCATAGGTACTCATTACCAATGATTGGCAATCATACAATCATTGGTAATGATTACCTACGA
Source organism: Ambrosia trifida (assembly GCA_028751855.1). NCBI lineage: Eukaryota > Viridiplantae > Streptophyta > Magnoliopsida > Asterales > Asteraceae > Ambrosia > Ambrosia trifida. The sequence goes on from CM054124.1 coordinate 89,395,389, forward strand.
GCCGTAGAGGCCTCTACGGCTCGTAGAAGTAGTCTTATTAATTTTGAGAATGAAGAAGGACGAGATGGATGTTTTATGATGCCTACGGCCCGTAGAGGCCTCTACGGGTCGTAGACAAAAAAAAAACCAAAAACGTTTGGGACGAGGTTCGATCTTAGGCACATTATCACACAAACACACACACAAAGTCTTATATCGTATATGGGGACCATCTGGGCTACCAGTTCGCTGGTTTCTTAGTTGGAAAGTTTTAATATAACATAAACCAGTCTTAGGCAGCCTCTACGGCCCGTAGAGGCCTATACGACCCGTAGAGAGGGTTTTTTTTTTTTAAATCATTTTAATTATGTAATAATTAATCCCGAGCGTGTAATACATTAACACAAGCATGTAAAAACATTAATACAAATTTATAAAATAAATTTTATTTGTTTAATTTTTTTAGTTTTTTAATGTCGTCTCGATAAGCGTGTAAAACATAAACACAAACGTTTATATAACCAAACGATAAAATTAAACGTTAAAACATTTACACAAGCGTTCAAAATAAAAATTGTTTAAAACATTCACAAATCAGAAAATCATAAGTCAAAAGGCATCATGATCAGGCGTCGGCATCGGCTGCGAGGTCCCGGGCTGCTGCGAGGAGGTACCGGACTCATGCTGGGTCTGCTGCGTGATGGGCCCTAAAGTCGGTGAGAGACGAGTCTGCATGCCCAGCTGGCGATACATATCCTGCTGGCCAGCAATCAGCCAGCGCATCGCCTCATCCTGCCGATCACGCCACTGACGCATCTCTACTTCCTGCTGCTGACGCCAGATGTCCTGCTGCACACGCCAGATGTCCTGCTGCTGACGCCACGCACACATCTCGACAGCCTCCTCGGCAGCCGCACGTACGTCCGCCCTAACATCAGCAGGCAACCTAAGAGAGTGATAAACGCGTGCCAGTATCTGCACGTCCTCAGGCTGCTGCTGAGGCATCTCGACGTCCCTAAGACTGCCCCCCTCCTGCTCATGCACAAACTGCAACCCGACCTCCACAGCATCACCTGCAATGGATAACAATAAATAATTAATAAATAATAATAATATTCCAGGATTTTATAAAAAAATTGGGCAGAGTTTCCCCTGTTTTTAGGCAAACCAGACAACACAAGTTGTCTACAAGTTTCCCAAATAATAATAATAATAATAATAATAATAATAATAATAATAATAATAATAATAATAATAAGTATAATAATAATAATAATAATAATAATAATAATAATAATAATAATACCTCTAAGGCCCTGATGTACTAACGGCTCATGCACAAACTCCACGCCACCGGGACCAATCAGATAGTGGAAGGCATCATGATCCGGCGTCTTCGCCTTCTTCGCCGCACAAAGCATAGCCTTCATCGTGGGTAGACCTATTGGGCTGAAAGAAACTCATAAACATTAACATTAATAATAATAATAATAATAATAATAATAATAATAATAATAATAATAATAATAATAATAACATTAATAACCGAAATACCTGGGCGGTAGTGACGGAAACCGATTACGGTTAACATAACCGTAATACTTCACGGCATCGCAGCGCTCGGCAATCTTGCTGATGAGCCCCCCGCATGGGATGCCTCCCTTCAACGGCTTATGGGGGAAGGAGGCAAAGTACTCGGCCATGACCCGATGCAAGGCAATCGGCGTGCCGGTGAGTATGCAATGCAGGTACATCAGGTCCGTCTTCGTCACCCGCTCGTTACTATTCCCCATGCCGTTAGGGAATAAGTAATGCAACGGTGAATGTAACGAACTACGGGGTGACGAATGTTGGATGCCCTGTCACACCTCTCCCTGCACAGCATAATAATAGTAATAATAATCAGAACAAAGATATTGAAAAATAATAATAATGATGATGATAAGAATAATAATAATACTTCTCTGCCGGGTTGCCGAACTCGGGACCGCCAATGGTGGGCCACCACGCATAGAGGACGTCATCAGCGACAGTAGTCACCGCCCTAGTGTAGACATCCTGAACATTATCATTAACATTAACATTAGCATTTCGAAAAAGAACAAAAACAAAAATAATAAGAATAAAAATAAAAATAATATTAATACCTCTACAAGGTCGTCGCGAGTGTACCACTGGGTGTGCGTAGCCCACTCATCTAGAGAATAACCATACTCAACGCCGAGTATGGAAAACTCAATATCCTTCGGTGGGCGGCCTGACGATCCGGCGCCCGACGATCCGGCGTCCGACGATCCGGCGGTGGGCGGCCGAAACCGAAAGGTGGATAGAAACTCTATCACCAACGGGTCGTAGACTCATATTTTTTTTAAAAAACTAATGATTATATTTATAAACTTTACAAAGTTTTTAGAAATCAAAAAACTTTTGCCTACGGGTCGTAGAGGCCTCTAAGGCCCGTAGGCTCAATGGCCTCTACGAGCCATAGATGGTGTCTACGAGCTTGTCCCAGAAGCCTACGGGTCGTAGAGGGCTCTACGACCCGTAGATAAATCTCTTCTACGGCCCATATAGCCCTCTACGGCCCAGTAAAAGTTTTGTTTTTTTTTTTAAATTTTGTTAGTTTTAATTAGGTGGTATAGGTTTTTTTTATAAAAGAACGTTTTCATTTCATATTGTATATGTAAAATAATAATAAAAAATAAAAAAATGTATTTAATAAATCATTATACATTATAAAAACAAATTTACACCGAACTATCAGAAGAATCAGGACAGCCTGTTAGGTCAAACCACTCTGGATCTGTTTGAGATAGCCTACGCCCCTCATCAAGACGATCCCTGTATAGTGCTAACCATGGGTTGTGATTTACATCTACCCAAAGCCTCCATGCTCCACTCGGATAAGGCATCGGAGCGTCGTCTGTTAGCTTTAGCATGATGAAGTGGTTGCCGTTCACGAAGGCCATCGAAATGACCTGATGTTCTGGCACGCTTTGAGGATGCTTGTGAATAGGGAAGAATGTGCTCGTTCCAAGAGGACTGAAGAATTGAAGGACCACACCAAATGCCTGAGCAATCACTAATCCAGTCAAAGGCATCTCCATCCACTTTGAATTGGGTGTGTTCCCGACTCCCGTCCAATCTAAGGACGAGTATATGCGGGCGAAACCGTTATCGTCGAATCGGTTCAAAATCTCGTACCAATCCTCATGGTATTGACCCATCATCTCTTCTTTAAGAAGGTGACGGATCAAATCCCAGTCTTCCTCCTCCATATCCAAAGCCAAAGCTACAGATCGGAACCCACAGTTACCGTCTGGCTGAACATTTTGAATATGCGTGACAAACCGTCGATAAAGGGGATCAATCTGATGCTTAAATTGTCTAAGCACAAATTTATACCTGTCACCGCCAAACATTGGGAAATCATGATTAGGGGATGTGTACATATGTATGTATGTATGTATAAATAGTTATTTATGTACCTGTCCCCTACTAAGAGTGGATACTTTTTGCTACACACTCTCATTTTATCTTTACCCGGGTCTGATGGCCTACGTCTTCTAACAGGCTCGTCTTCCTACAATGGATAATAATAATAATAATAATAATAATAATAATAATAATAATAATAATAATAATAATAATAACATCTTCTTGCGCATCCTCCTGCTGTTTTTTTTTCTTTAGTTTTGTAGTTGGGCGCCCGCGAGTATTCTTTTGTACCTCAGGAGGTTGAGTGTCAGTCATACTTGGATTTACCACCGACTTTATTTTTGACAACATATTTCTTTGAACGCGTGGTGATTGAGACATCAGTGTCTCTTTGACTATCTCCTACTCACTCGCAAGGTCACGTTCCCCCCATACTACTTCCGGTTCGTAATTCAGTCGTGTCCAGAAGACGTCTATTTCGAACAGCTGTATTTTTATTCCTGTATTCAATAAACATAAACATAAACATAAACATAAACATAATAGTAGTAGTAGTAGTAGTAGTAGTAGTAGTAGTAGTAATAATAATAATAATAATAATAATAATAATAAAGTAATGGTATTACCTTTATTTATATACGAATCTAATTGACATGCACACGGCAACCCAGAACTCGTGAAAAGCTGGTGACCACAACTCATTTTTCGTTCCTTCAACCTTTCTATATTTTTTATCTCTTTTATCAACTTCTCGATCGCTGCATGGGAAACTTTACCGAGTAGGTCCTCAAAAAGAGGTATGTCATGGTGCACCTTTTTCACAGATAAACTCTCTTCAAACGAGTGGTTTATTGCCATCTCTTGTGACGTTACAACATCGTCTGCAATCATCACAAGTTTGTGGAGTGAGTTGTTAGCCCCCTTAATGTGCATCTTAAACCTTGAATGCTGGCTCTCAACTCTGTTGGTCGTATACTGACCAAAGTTGTAGTTTGTGTCTGTCCATGCAGAAACAAACCTTTCTTTGTAGTCACGGAGCCAGACCCGGTCTATATATTCAAAAACACCTGTAAAAGATAGAACAAAGATATTTGTTAATGTGTGTATGTATGCGTTTTAAACTAAATTAATAAAATATGTACCAGCTCGTTCATCCTGACATAGTCGTTTGTAGAATCGGTCTAACCAGAGACTATAAAATTCCGGAGATGAAGATCTACATAATCGCTTAAAAGATTTCACGAATATTTCCCAATCTGCATTTCCAAAGGCTTGTCTGCAGTGCTTCAATATATTTCGTTGAATGTGATACCTGAATGTATAATAATAATAATAAAAATAATTAATAATAATAATAATAATAATAATAATAATAATAATAATATGTATACCTGCATAACAACTTCGAAGCTGCTGGAAATACAATGTCGCATGCATTCATCAAGGCTTTCTCACAATCAGTTATTTAGCACGGGGCTCCGTACTATCTTCTAGCAACTCTTTAAGCCTTTGTAGCACCCATAGGTAGTTATCCTTTTTTTCACGGGAGATGAATGCATGGGCGACACAAAACGACTTGGATGTTGATGTCATACCCACAACTTGAACAAACGGAAGTTTATACTCGTTCGTTTTGTAGGTCGCATCAATCATCAGCACATGCGGGAACGCACGCCATAACCTGTGCGAGGTGGGATGGACAAACAAAATATCCTCGATCGCATTTGTCGAGTCATTCCTCCGGGTGAAGTAAACAAATTTTTTTTCCACCAATGTGGCTTCGAGTACCTGCATAGCAATAATAATAATTAAAAAATAATAATAAAGAAGTAATAATAATAATAATAATAATAATAAAGAAGTAATAATAATAATAATAATAATAATAATAATAATAATAATAATAATAATAATAATACCTGCATTTGAGTCCTGCCGCCGTATAACAAATGCTTAACCTTGGTTATTGTGTTATGTATGTCTCTTAAGATGCAGGGACTATCCGGGTTTTGTTTTCTAACGGCCGAATGTATGTCTACTGGCGTAACATTTTGAAAATAAAGTGTATCCACCAATTTTAACTCGGCCGGACCCAGCCTCCTAGCATACGCGTGACCCTCGATGTGTTAGAAAGGTTTGTGATTATGTGTTTGGTTCTGGACCTCCAAAATATAACCATCGTGGCCGGAGTGGTATCTCCCTATTAGTTGAAACGGGCAATTACATTTTTTACTGCCCGTCTTTCGAACCGTGGCTACACTATGATGTACGCCACTACGGTCACATCGTATCCATGCCGTCGTTACCCTCTTATTCGGCCCCCTGCCTTCAGAAACAGTACGTCCGAATACGGTAATGTAACCATTTTTTTTTGCTCTTTGATAAACCCACTCTGTGAGGTCTTTAAGAGACCTGAATACCTGCAAAATTTATATACGACTTCAAATAGCAACTAATATATACGAGTTCAAATCTCACAAACCCTACGAGTTCAAATAACAACTAATATATACGAGTTCAAATCTCACAAACCCTACGAGTTCAAATAACAACTAATATATACGAGTTCAAATCTCACAAACCCTACGAGTTCAAATAACAACTAATATATACGAGTTCAAATCTCACAAACCCTAAAACAAATTTAGGTACGGGACTAAATATACGAGTCTAAATATGTACACGGGTCTAAATATCTCACAAACCCTAAATATACGAGTCTAAATATACACGGGTCTAAATTATAAACAAGTGCAAATTCATAAACACACCTGATTCGTTTGGTACGAAACATCCGGGACAGGTTCCTCGCCACCGTTATCACCTCCCTCGTACTGTGGATGACTTGGCGGAGGCAAGTAAAATGACCCCGGTTCTTCTACGTACTCCTGGTTCAAATCGGGCAGCAGGTTCAAATCGGGTAGTGCATTCCCGTCACCATAGCGAACAACGGAGCTAACCTCCTCCTCACCACGTTCCACCACGGCTCCGAAAAGGCTTTCCGAGACGTGAGATAGGCTAAACGAATGCTCCCATTCATCCGAAACATTACCGTAGTGACCCGAAGACATCGTGGTAGCTTGGAATCGATCGGATTTTTGTGCACCGCGTTTTTAAATTTTCTTTCGTTAACTGAAGAAAGAAGACAAGGAAGAAGAATATATCTGGACCCTCTACGGCCCGTAGAGGCCTATACGGGCCGTATAGGGTTTAATGCTCCCAACAACCAGGTTTTCTACGGGCCGTATAGCCCTCTACGGCCCGTAGAGGGTTAGCTTTTTCAGACTGACACACTGAATGTCAGACACTTCATTCAATGACCTCGTACCTCGTACTGCCTACGGGCTGTAGAGACCTCTACGGCTCGTGTAGGGTTTAAATGCACTCCACCAAACCACCTCTACGGGCCGTAGAGGGCTTGACGGGCCGTAGAGGGTTGAGCATTTATTACACTGACCCCTTATACGGGCCGTAGAGGCCTCTACGAGCCGTAGAAGGCTGTACAAACTTACTTTTTCTTATTGTGTAAATAGCATGCCTCAAAAACAAAGACCCCAAAATAAATGTCCGGGCGGCATCATGTGGTGAGGAAAAAGGCACGTGGTAAAAGGGAGGCGACGTCGTTTGGGAGTGCAACAAGAACATAGAATTTGGTGTCGTAGTCGGAGTCTCAACCACAGACATATTCTTCTTTCTGTGTTGGTTCTTTCCTTTCTTTCTCTCTACAAAACAATCCTTCCATCATCCCATCCCATAAATAATATATAATATCGTTGAAACAGATCTACAACATACCTAACTTTGATTCCCTCACAAACACCAATAATAAATTTTACAAAGAGAGAGAGAGAGAGAGAGAGATAGGTGGTTGCTTGGTTGGTTGCTGTTAGGGTTTTGATTAATTTTTGTTTGTTAAAAGATAAAGAGAGAAGTAATGGTTAAGAATGAAAATGGAAGAAATTAAAAAGGTTGTGTATTTAGAGAATGAAAGCTCCTCCTCGTCTTCGTCTTCGTCTTCGTCAGCATCAGCATCAGGTGGTAAACCTCCCCATCCAATCTATCCACGCTCTCTCCTTCGTCATCCCTCTCTGGTATTACCTTACCTTACCTTACCTTAACCTTTCCATTTTTATTTTTATTATTATTTGTTTCTTTTTTAGAATGTGTGATCTATTCATTAGGGTTTACTTATTTGATTTGGGGATTTTTCAGTTTTCATACAGACCCATTTCAAATTTATCTACTTTAGTGTTATGGACTGAAATCATTAAGGTAAGGGACTTGTCTCTCATCGGTTGTATGGGCAACCAATGTGGGGTTTATAATCCAAGTGGGCTCTCTCTCACCAGTCTTTTGGGATGAGTTCTCCTGTTTGGGTTGTAACATTTAGGGCAAAAGTGTAATAAAGATTAAATACTTTAGCATCTTTTTCAGTTTGCTTACAGGGTTTTTAAAATTATTGGACATTTTCTTACTTTTTTTTGTATGTGAAATGTTTTTTTAGATGTTTTTCGATTTAAATGCATCTTTAATTATTCTATGTCTTTAATAATTCTATTGTTCGCTACAAAAGTCGAAACAGTTGCTTCTATATTCTAGTGTGTCATAAAATGGAACCAGGAAAGACACCTTCTTTATTACACCATTTCACTAAAGCGGATCGTTGTGGAATAACGAGGGGGTGCCACATCCACCGATGTGAACACCACCCCCTCCATTATTGACCTAGTTAATGGGAAGAAAGTGGGGATGATGATCTGAACCAATCACATTCTTCTTTTTTTTGTTTTAGTTATTTTACCTTGGTTTAAAAACGTGCGCCTAGGAAAAGCGTTTTTTTTTGGCCTGACTCGCTCAACTACATGAAGCGCTGTGAGGCACTCCGTCAAAATTAGGGTTTTTTTTGGGCTAAAAGTCAAAATCAGGGTTTTTTTTAAAGATTTTTAAATGTGTTTCGGCTTCAATGTATGTTTAATGAAGTGTTTAAGTGTGTTTAGGATTGATTAACAAGTAGCATATGTAGTATTGGCTTGTATAAATATTTTTTACTCTTTTTTACCTTGGGCGCCTCACATACGTGAAGCTCTCGCCTCGCTCTTTAAGCCCCGTGCCTCGGATTTTGGAACCAAAAGGCCTCGGAGCGCCTCGCGCTTTTTTAAACCAAGTATTCTACAACACCTAGTTATTGGGTATTTAGCTATTGCTGATGTGGCCTCACTTTTTGCTAGTTAACAGGGTGGATTGTTATTCTACAACACATAGCCTAAGCTAATTATTTTGTTTGAAGCACACTTATTTAAAAGAAAATACAACTCTTTGCTTTTGGAATACTATAAATTTATACGTTATTTGACTGATTTTTTTCAGCATCCATCAGGTGATTCACTTTTCTTGTTATCTTTGGACTTTTTTGCTGCAAAAATTTATCTAAAATTGTCGAACCAGAAAAAAAACTTAGGGTGCTTTTCTTGGTGTCAAGTCAATTGGCATTTTTATGTGTACCTATATTTGACCATAACTTGTATAGGTGAGGACAAGAATTGGGGATGCATCTGTTCAACCAGAAGATTGTAAACCTGCGTTTTTACCGATTCTGCGGTCAGGAGCATGGGCTGACATCGGGTTCCGTGGAAGCATGGAGGATGTATATATCTGTACTGACAGTTTTGTGAATGACTATGGTGGGAAGAATCCTATTGAAGGACCCGCTGCTTTTTATGCGGTATGATCTTTGTCATTGCTTGTGATTTTATTTTTGCAAAGTTTGGTTTCTTTCTCCACGAGTGGTGGGGCTAGTTTAGAAGTTACACTTAGTGAGAGGCATTCATGTTTAGACATAATCCTCAGAACGTATGTGTGACACAATTAAATATACTCTGGTGTTCAGCTCAAATTTCATCTTTTTTTGGATTATTGCAATGCTCATGCAAATCCAATAAAAAAAGGGTGGGGGTGATCCTTTCCTCAATCATCAATGCAAATTTTTTGATATAAGGGTATGCTAGTTATGGTCCAAGAGTGGTAGTGTGTAATGCGAGAAGCCATTGTTCTAATATTGTAAAAAGATAGACTTTAAAGCATTGTGGTACGGTTAATAAAAGCAAACATTTGCAGATCATATAACGCACAGTGGGAAACTTTTAAGAAAGATTAAAAGTTCTGACATTACAAAAGCAGGGTAAGTGATAGTAAAAGTGTCAGAGAAGGTGTGCGAGTAAGAAATGATGTTTCAAACGATCATATTGTGTCAATGTGAGCACAGATATTTAACGTGGCATTTAATAGGAAAAGACCAATAGTTGCAACATCCCGAGTTATATTTTGAAATATAGTTTTCTAAAGTGCACTCAAGAAACAAAAAGAGTATAGTTCTGTTTACTTCTTCATTTGAACATAAAAAATAAAGAAAATCATATATTGGAAGAAGATTTGACTTTCTGATCTAACCATGCACATCTACCACGCCCATGATTTTGTCTCTAGGTGGGAATAGGAGTGTAATAACTTTCCTCTATTTAAATCAATTGTTTTGTATTTTGCGATTTCTAGTCATGCGCACATGTTTTTATGACGTTCTTGTGACACTGGTTTAAATAGTGCGCCTTAGGAGCCAAGGCAGTCACTTTTTTCGCTCAGCACCTAGAGTAAAATCAAAAAGCACCAAAAAAAGCACATACCTTGGGGGCTTTATGAGGTGCGCACCTTTTGTATCTTGGCCTTTCGGGCGTTTTATGCAGCAAACTGCTCTACTTTGGGTTTTTTAGCTTGTATATGTAGGTAAAATCATTTAGAAACCTTATTTATAGCTAAATTTTGGGTGGGGAAAGCTAAAAACCTATGGGATATTAAAAAAAGTTGTGTAATCGTCTTGCGCGTTGGGTAGGAAAAGCCCGCTGCTTTGTGCTTTGCCCTTCAGTTTTAAACCTCGTTGCTTTTTTGTGCTTCACGCTTTTTTAAAACTGTGAGGAGTTATTATCAGGGGCGGACCCGCCCCATGTCGAAGGGGGTGGGCGCCCACCTTGAAATTTTTTTAATGTTATATACACACGTTAATCCAGTCTGAACCACATGAAAATTTTCAATCGCACCCCTTAAACTTTTGAAACCAACCCTCAAGGCAAAAAAAATATAATAATATGTTTAGAGTTATGTCCATTTTAATAGTTAGGAGCCCAATTTCAAGAATAATCCCAAGCCGAAAGTTTATAATAAGCCCACATAAGTTTTAATATTGATTAAAAGGAAGGAATAAAAAAACCTATACCCAGGTCGCTAAACACAGAAAAAGAAACAAAGCTTCTTACCTTCTATTCGAGTGTTCTGTTCCTCTCCCTCCCTGACCTGACCCTGCCGTCTGTTTCTCTCTCGCTGGCGACTTAACCTTCCGACCATTCACATTACCCGTCGCAACCGGAACCGTTGAAAGAAGCTTTTCGGCAATGAAGTTTGTGAAGAACGATTTGCGTAATAGGATTGGTGATGAGAATTTAAATGATAGTTGTATTGCTTATTTGCTTTTATTGAGAAGGACTTGCTTAGAAATGTGGAGTTAGAAGAAGTTATAGGTAGATTCCAAAAAATAAGACCTGAAGAGAACAACTTTAGATTTAGAATTTTGTTATGCATATGTGATGACGTTTAAATGACTTTTGGGCTTTTGGTTTCCTTTAGTTGATTATATAACTTTAGTATTATTATTTTTGGTATACGAGTCGACCCGAACCGAACCGACTCGGGCCACCTAATGGATAAACGACCTGTATAAGGTATATGATTCCGCACCCCGCGAGAAAAATTCCTGGATCCGCCACTGGTTATTATATTCTCTAAGAGTCTAAGTAGTTCTATATTGCATACATTTGGAGTTTGGGGCATGTCTGTAGCTTTTTTGACATATGGCAGTTGTGGTCCGTTGACTTATAAATGTGTCAAATCTGGGTTATGTTTTATCCTTAATGGGTTAATTTATTGTGTGCTATTCTAGGTTTTTGATGGACATGGAGGAAAACATGCAGCCGATTTTGCATGCCAGCATTTGCCCAGATTCATCTTTGAAGATGATGACTTCCCAAGAGAGATTGAGAGGGTGATTGCTTCAGCCTTTGCACAGACTGACTCTGCTTTTGCTAAAGCTTGCATGCTGGATGCTGATCTTGCTTCTGGTACAACTGCATTGGCAGCTCTTGTTATTGGGAGGTTTGGTTCGGTTTTTTTGTAACTTCTTAGTTTCTCCACTATATAACCATATGATTTCTAAAAATTGGCATGGCCCTAAGAATCTAGGATGCCAATAGTCTAGACTATTAATATTAAGTTGTTCCCTCTTGAATTTTTTTTGACCCATTTACTTATGAATGGGTGTGTTTGTGTATATATGCGTGTGTATAGAGAGAGACACAAAGGGGGCCGAATGATGATCGTTAAATAATAGTAGGAAATAAAGAACCACTTTTTTTAGCCTTTGATCATGAAAATGGACCAAACGAGGTAATGGTCACGTTGTCACAGTTCATGTAGTAAGACATTGAAATATGATCCAAAGGCTATAAAGTTCTTCCTTTGGTTCCTAATCATTTAATAATTCTCATTAAAACCTGAAGTTAATTGCTATACATGCGCGTGCACACACACACACACGTGGGCAACTTTCAGAGGCCTAAAGTGAATATAATCATTAGGCCTCAAATTGTAACACCAAAGAGGTTGTGATTTTTTTACTCTCTTTAATGCAAAATCTTCAATAAATTTATTGTGAATATTTTCTAACTGATGATATATGAACTATTTGAACTCTTTTGGATATTATTAACTTTTAACACACTTTTAGTAGCGTTATGTTGGACGGACTGTTTTCTCATTAACAAAATAACGGGAATAGTTAATTTTCAAGGGTAAGATAGCCTTCTTTATATTTTTCAACAAGTGATATGAGATTTTATATCATGTAGAAACGCAAAAAGAAGTTTTATATTTTAATTGATAAAATCAATTTTGTTTCATGGCATAGTTTGTAAAGACATATATGCTGTAGAAGTTTATATTATATTGATAAAATAATTTTGTTGGAATAACCGTTTTCTAGTGTGTTTATATATTTAAAATTGTTTTTTGTATATTAATTTATTATTGTGTAAATTCGAGGCCTTAGATCTTAAGGGGCCTCAAGCAAGGAGCTAGTTGTAAGGCAACTGGCAAGTTGCCCAAAGTGTGCCTTATATGCATTGAAAAGCCCATTTCATTTTACTCAGAAACTGTAATTTTGAAATAGTATAAATTTTGTAATCATGTTTGTCACAAATTCTTATAATAAAAAAAGTACTTAATTTTGGACAAAACATCTGCGGGGTCATCCTAACCTGTACAGAAATTTCCATTTTGCTCTGCTACCAAATCCGCCTGTTTTGCGGTTACTTTTGCCACTGTTATATGTAAGTATAAAAAAAGTTGGTGGTAACTGCTAAAAGAGGCAAATTTAGGTCTCAAATGGGTTATAAGACTTTGCTTGCTGCTTTGCCTGCCTGCATAATTAGCCTAGATATGTGTTGTGTTGTGTTGACTTGAAAACTTGACTGTTTCCATTTCAGTTCCTTCAGAATGCATCCCCACTCACAAGTGGGGTCACTTAAACACCCTAACGCTTGTATGTATATGACACTGCAGCTCTTTGGTGGTGGCAAATGCTGGAGACTGCCGGGCAGTTTTATGCCGCCGTGGCAAAGCAATTGAGATGTCTAAGGACCACAAACCTATGTGCATTAGAGAAAAGAAGCGTATAGAAGCTTCCGGAGGATATGTTTATGACGGTTATCTGAATGGACAACTTAACGTGGCTCGTGCTATTGGTGACTGGCACATGGAGGGACTGAAGAACCAAGATGGTGATGGTGGGCCCCTGAGTTCAGAACCTGAGTTGATGGTGACGAAATTAACTGAAGATGACGAGTTTCTGATCATAGGTTGTGACGGAATTTGGGATGTTTTCATGAGTCAAAATGCAGTTGACTTTGCTAGGAGGAAGCTGCAAGAACACAACGATCCAGTTGTATGCAGCAAAGAGTTGGTCAGCGAGGCGCTCAAGAGAAACAGCGGAGACAACTTATCTGCGGTTGTTGTTTGCTTTAAGTCTGAGCCGCCTCCGAATTTGGTGGTTCCATGGGGACGGAGAGTGCAGAGGAGTATCTCGGCCGAGGGGTTGAAGGAGTTGCAAGGCTTTTTGGACGGTTTGGAAACTTGAGTCGGTGGGTTTTTGTTTTTTGTTTTCAGTTTTGTTAACCATACTGTTTAATGTTGCTGAGAGAAATTATTTGTTCAACTGTAACATATGCGGCTGACATAGTTTTAACTGGAGTTTTGTCTGTCTGTCTTGTTTGTTTGTTTGTTTGAATCTGTAACCCAGTAGGTAACGGTTTTGTTCTTTGAGGAAAACGCATTAGTTTCAGTTGCTTCAATCTCATATTATACATACTTGTGCTTTTGAATATGATAGTTTGTATCCATGTATGTACACCTTAGTTATGGGTGATGCTATTTACTCACCCTACAAATTATTTTCACGCCCCTGTACGCAGCGTATAGGGGTCATAGTTGTCAAAAGCGCGTCTGGGTGTGCGCCTAGGCGCGCCTAGGCTCGAGGCGCACCAAGTGCGCTTCGTCCTATGAGGCGTGCGCCTAGGCACTGAGGCGTACTATCAGGGCTGTTTTCAGGCTGATTTCCGGCCAAATTCAAGCTAAAAGTTGCATAAACCTTTAAAACATCCTAAATGAGTCATGAACAAGTCATAAACAACCCTAAAACATCCTAAAGTGGCCTTAAACAAGCTTAAAACATCTCTAAAATCCCTAAAAATGTATTTTATTCTATGCGCCTAATTATAAAAAGCCCTCGTTTTTTATGCGCCTAGGCTCCAGGCTCGGCCTGTGCGCCTTAAGTGCGCCTAGGCGTTTTGACAACTATGATAGGGGTTGTACACGTTTTCACGTGTCATTAATACCCATCAGTTAGAGATATGTCAGACCTATACGCAACGACAGAGCTGCAAACGAACACGAACTAGGCCTTGTTCGTGTTCGTTAAGAAAATTATGTGTTCACGAACAATTCATGAACACTTACCGAACGAGATTTTCTGTTCGTGTTCATTTGTTAAGAAAACACTCATGTTCGTGTTCGTTTGTTAATTTTGTTCATGAACACAAACGGACATCAATGAACACAAACAAGTGTTCATGAACACAACGGAAACATACACAAATAATGAGCTTGGACAACATATAATGAGAAGGGCACACAACGGAGAAGGGCGTTGGAGGTGGATGGCAGAGAGCGTTGGAAGTGGATGGCATCAACGCTGGAACGTGAAAACATATAATGAGCTTGGATAGGTTTATTGATTTCACACAGTCATATATTTACTTCATATATATTATTTATTGGGTAAAATAAATAAAAATAAAAGAATATAAAAAAGTATAAAAATTAAAAACCTTAATAAACTATTGAACACAAACGAACACGTTACCGAACGTTCACGAACATAAACCAACGAACGCGACCTCTGTTTATGTTCGTTTGTTTGACTAAATGAGCGGAATTTTTTGTTCGTGTTCATTCATTTATTAAACGAACGAACACAAACGAATTCTCCGCTGAACGGTCCATAAACTGTTCGCTAAAAGTTCAGTTTATTTGCAGCCATACGCAGTGTATCAGCAAAAATGGCCAGGTAAGCAAAAAAACTAACCATGATTAGTCAGAGGGTGACATATACCAAGAAGTTGAAAATACATTTTGGTGGTGAACAATTTTGTACTTCAGTGTGTCAACGGCCAATAATAAATAGTTTAGGGTGTTAAAATCCAATTTCCTGAATATAAACACCAAACATCCTTAAACAAGTTAACTCACTTGTTAAATGAGATGTGTTTGGGCCAACTTCTATATAAAGTTGGTCGTGTCATGAGTGATGTTTAATAAATTGGAAGTTTAAGCCGAACCAAAGCGTGTTTTTTTCTTCGCTGCCGTGTCATGAATTGTCGCTACTAATTTTGATGAGTAATGTTTGACTAGTGATTCCCTATCATTAGTTTTTTCAAGAAGAGTAAAGTTCACTTTCCATTATTTATTCAGTTTTAATTCTTAAACTACAGAAATTATAGAAATCATCATTTTTGTCATATGTTGTCAAAATTTCCAGTTACTGAAATTAGGTTAGCTTAACACTCTGAGTACCTGAGGTTTCATTTTCTAACACTTTATGTCCCTCCTAACGGACGTAACATTTTCTGTTAGTGTGTGGTGAAATGACTATTATACCCATAATTTTTTTTTGGGTGAAATGACTCTTATACCCTCCCATCTTCTTCCCCAACCTACCCACCCACCACCACCATCACCACCACCACCTGCAACACCACCAACACCATCTCCACCATCACCACCTGCAACCTATGTTGCACGGGAACTGGTACGGGAACGAGAAACGGGTACGGGTACGGCATGGGTACGGAAATAAATACATAAATATATACATAATATATATATATATATATATATATATATATATATATATATATATATATATATATATATATATATATAGAGAGAGAGAGAGTAAAGTTCACGTACAAATAGTTTTATCGTACAAACAGTACGAACTGAAGTAAAAAGCACGCGGTGGCATTTCTGTAAATATTGAAAACTTTATATAATTAGAGTAATTATATAATTACTCTAGTTATATAACTAGCGTAATTACTCTAGCGTAATTATATAACTAGAGTAATTATAAAATTACTCTAAAGTAATTATATAGCGTAGTTATATAACTAGAGTAATTATATAATTACTCTAGGGTAATTACTCTAGAGTAGAGTAATTATACAACAAGAGTGGTGGTCATTATTTACGAAAATGCCACCGCCACTTTTTTACTCTAGAGTAATTATATACACTAGAGTAATTATACAAACAAAGAGTGGTGATCATTATTTACGGAAATGCCACCGCCACTTTTTTGTGTTCCCTTCAGTTCGTATGTCCGCACGATAATTTTGTTTGTATTTGATCTTTTGTCTATATATATATATATATATTATAAATAATGTACCATAAACCCTAAAATAAATACATAAAATAAATTTTTTTTGAACGGAAATACATAAAATAAATAAATATATATTCGTACGTGTGATATTATGGTTGTTGAGCTATGAACTTTCAAAATCAATTTTTATTTCATTTTCAATAAATAATAGTTTTTGTTGGGTCTATCATCTATGTTTGGGGAGCTGGGCCACAAGCCACCAGACTCTACAAAAACTTAAAAAACCCACTTAGTAAATTGTAAAGTCACCAACTCATCATCTTCTTTATAAACCTAGACCTACCAAAACTACCTCTGCAATTTCTCGTCGCCGGATAATTACATTTTCAGTCATCACTTTTCTATATTTCTCTATGTTTCTTTCATAGACAACGATAGAAAGAGGGTCAAAGTATAGAAAAACAACACCGTCAGCCACTCTTCACTAAGAAATTAGATCGGCCGCCGGAGGGTCACCGGAATTCTTCGACGGACGTCCAATGGAAACTTACAAGAAACCTCCCTGGACTGCTGGAAACTTTAAAAGAAACGTCCCCAAATATAGAAACGAAATCAGAAACGCCCTTTGACTTTTCGAATCGGTCAAGAAACGGCCTGGAAACGTTTCCCGCCGTCCCCGGCGAGTTTCGGGTACGGGGTACGGCACCTAACAGCCGTTTTCGTGCATCAGAGCCTGCAACACCACCACCACCATCTCCTCCGCCACCCTCCCTCCCTCCCTCCCTCTCCTCACCATCTCCTCTCTCCTCCACCATTTCATCGTCGCGTACACATTTCTCGAAAACATACACGCATTTCTTTCTTTTTAATCTATTAGAAAAACACACTGTTTATATTAAAAAACAGAGTTGTATCTTCATTGTTTTTTTTTCTCCTGAACTATCGAATTTGTGAGTATTTTCGTTTTGAATGTGTGTAATCAATCATATTTTACAATAATTTGTATGGGTTTTGTTTATTAATCACAGATATACCTTTTCTGTTTCCTTGATTTTCTTAACAATATCAAATATTCATCATTTCCTTTCCTTTCTTTACTCTGTTTTTATAATTTTCTTTAAGTAATGATTTTTACGTCAAAATCTTTGTAAATCGGTGATTCTTTCCATCATTGATATGGGTTTACAAAGACAAAAGACTGTTCTCCACCATCTCCACTCCACCTGCAACACCCATTGTTATGAGTGATGCGTTCTTAGTTTCTTTCTTTTCTATAATTATTAGCTGGTTTTTTTTCTTGTTTTTCTAGACCAGTTGGGCTCATCAAGTTCACATTATTCTTAACCAGGTGAACTCAATCCACTCATTAAGCCCATTTCAGTCTAAACAGAGCAAAGACAAGTTAGTATTTTGTATCAAAAGACTGTCATTTTATTTGAATTCTTTTATGTTTTTTTTTTTTTTTTTTTTTCTGTATTAAGATTATCATGTTAATTCACATTCTGATGTAAGAAGAATACTTAATTTATCAGTGGTGGTGGAGGAGAGAGGAGATGGTGAGGAGAGGGAGGGTGGCGGTGGAGATGGAGGTGGTGGTGGTGTTGCAGGTGGTGATGGTGGTGGGTGGGTGGGTGGGTTGGGAAAGAAGATGGGAGGTTTAAGAGCCATTTCACCCAAAAAAAAAAAAATTAAGGGTATAACAGTCATTTCACCGCACACTAACAGAAAACGTTACGTCCGTTAGAAGGAGAGACGTAAAGTGTTAGAAAATGAAAGGTACTCAGGGTGTTAAATTTGGGCTGAACCTGTTAGATTAGGCAAACCACATGGACGAAAACTGCAATTTTCTCTAGGTTCTTTCATGTGTGTATAATCACAAAATCTGAATCCATCCTTCTCGAAATGACACAAACCCTTTCAATCAGTAAAATACGACTGCTATCCGGTCATCAGCCTACAGTCTATTTACATGACGTATATAACTTTTGTTTTTGACTTTGCCATATTTTGAAACATGCATTGATACAAACTATAGACCTGGAGGTTTGAGCAATGGAAACGAACCAAGGATTCCGTCCACATCAACAGGAAGGTTAAGAGCACGATTGATGATTTCTGGTGTATACGTCTTGCCTTTCCATGTGTTGAACCATGGCCCACCCCCAACTTCTACAGCTGCCATGTTGCTCGTTACATCCAATATAAGCTACATACATATCAAATCCGATCGCAACAAACTGTTAAAACATACACATAACCATTTTAAAGTAGAAAACTGCATAAACACACTTATACCTATTGCTTAATTTGTGATACATAAGCTAGTTAGTAACCACCAAGCTCTCTCCCACTACAAGTGCTTATCTAAATCTTGTGGTCGTTCTCTACTTAAAATTGGTACCTTTGTATACTACATTAGTACGTGCCGATGGAAATGAACATTGTAAGTTTGTAACAAGAAATCTACTCAAAATACTAAAACCGATATTTTAGAGGGCATAAAATAAAAAAAGTGAAATCTAAACAACAGCAAGCCATATTGTAATGTAATGGTACTTCAGATAGGACAAGTCTGGCAAGAGATTTTAGGCTCGTGTGCAATGTTACTTGAAAATGGATCAGCAAGTGCGTTTGTTTAAATTTTAACAAATGATCTGTACCAAAAGTTGACTGTTATAACCAGTTATCCGACATACCATTTTCCTACGTCAAACAGCATCTGAAATTATACAGGCAGATCATAGTACCCTATTATGATAACCTAGCTTCATGCCTACTATGATATTATCCCGTCTGATAATGGGCTTGCAATTTTTCATTTCAATTTATTAACTCTTGATATATACTGTATCTAGGCCTTACATTTAGCAAACATTCAAATAATGACATAGAGTCAATTTAAACAAACACACCTTCCCTTTACTGCCGTCAGATCCTTTTTCCCATAGTTTAAGAGTTAAATCAGCAAAGCACGTATCTTTGCAAGCTGGTGCGAGGCCTGCCTCTGTAGTTGGAGCTCTCAGTGTGGTCCCTGGGTCCTTGGTTGAAGCCTCTAGTTCTACCTGTTCATGACAAACCTTTCTGTTAAATATTAGCAACAGTTTAGACCAAGTCTTAATAGTCGCTGGTTTCATAAATAGCTTGTTTGAAAATGGAACGTGTTAAAAATGACCCTTGGTGATTTTAGACGTTTACAGCCTCTTTAATGAGTTCATTTAATGAATAAAAAATATATACTAATAATACAGTGTAGAAATTATATTTAGTGCCTTGGTTAATTATAAAACTCAAGGGACAAAAAATGTTTCCCTGTCAAACCACCCTTCGCTTTGACTACGGAACCCATTACTTCAACAAAACTATAAGTTAATTCTGTTAGAATCCAAAAGAGCCTGCAAATTTGCTAAAGGCTTCTCTCTTTACAGCGTATGTTTGTTTGTTGACAGAAAAGAAAGTGGGTATTGCAAGATAAAAAAAGGTAACCTTATGTGTTTCGTTTTCGGCAGTTATGTGCCAGTAACCCCACTGAGTAACTTCCCACTCAACAACTCCATTCCAAGGAACAAATTCATAGAAAATACCTCCATAGTGAACTCCAATCTAAGATAAAACAAATTCATAGAAAACAATTACAAATGATGCAAACATGTCTGTAATTCTTGATTCACATTTACAAAAGAAGATTGAAGGACTAGTGACAGAGTTTATTACCAGTGCAGCATTCTCAAATGTTTCATTTAGTCCAGGCAATTGCCTTAATCCTCCTCCACAAGTCAAACCAACCTCGCCACTTGCACCTTTAAAGACATTACATTGAACCTGTGTACAGATTTTTTACAAGAGAAATCTAATCTCTTTTATACACATACACTAATTAATATAAGACACATAACAGGTGATGGATAGTTACCCAAAACCACTTTCTAGGAAAACCTCCACCCCAATTCTTCTCACTATAAGAAGGAGCATTTTGAAACTCATATCTTTCTTCACCCCATTCTATCCAACCTGGAAAAGTATTTACAACAAACAGCTAAGCAAAAATTGTCAAAACAAAGTTCACACCACAAGTTTATGATTAAATGTCTATGGGCATCTGAAATGAAGACACTTTGAACGCATCATACATATGCAAGAGACATGAACATTGGCAACTTGTAGAGATAACAATACTGGAAAACAGTATATAAGGAGATTCAATGCTTCTATTATAAATGATACGGGCAATCCACCCTAGTTTAGGACAATCATTCCCTGCGTCCTTCTAGAGCCCAAATAGCATTTATTGATAATCATGTGGCCACTTATTCCATCGAGTATATGTCTCCTAATTCCAACATCACAAGTCTTCTTGAGTTTCCATCCACTCCTAGTGCTAAACAACCCTAGGTGTATATACTTGTTTTTTACACACTCATCAGCTCAGATTATACCAATCTTAATACCAGTATACACTATGACCTAATAGGACTGGCTAAGGGTTCTTCAGATTCAATTATAGACATAAGATCCAATAACTTGCTAAACCTATTACCTATACTTATATAATGTAGTTATGTAGTTTAAGTTCCTACGTCTTCACAGAGGCTAATAAATACATGACAAGTTGGGTTGTCCGTTGTCAACATATTTTTCAACTTAAATATTGTTAGTGATCTAATAAACTTGCAACTTTTGGAATATGCTTCTCTCTTTCCCATTGGCCCACTTTATGGCTTACGCTCAACTATTACACACACATATATGTGTGTCTGCCCGCGCTATGTGTGTTTGTTACAAAAACCTTTTAAAGGAACAATTAAAACAACAAACAAACATAAGGGAATATAAATGATCACTAATTTGGGTGAAGATTATATCTAAGAATTGATTAAAAACCGGATTTTGCCTGTTGAGAGTCCGCCACCCATGCAAATTTGCCAATGAGGTTCGAATACAGGAAAAGCAGCAAGCCAGCCAGCTGTAGACTTCTGTTTAGATCCTACATCACCCCAACCATAAACAGGGCGTGTGCTGTACTCCCAACGTGCAGTTTTTACAGTTTCAGCATAGCTTGTCCTGAAGTTAATAGTTACACATATCAAACAATCAAGCTACATCTCTAGAAACAAAGTTTAAACACATGAAATATGTCGCACAAATATCAGTATTTATATCCATCAATTATAAGCTGGCACATAAAGAAACACTGGACTGATCCTTATGACTAAGATGTCAATCTCCATACAAATAATATATTAAGTTCAAACTATATCTTGCTGTGAATGTACCCAAAATTACATTCCTGCAGTCAACGGTGCTTAACTATTAGTTCAAACTAATATGCTCAGTGAACTGCACCAAAAGTGTTAGCTCCCTTAGTCATTAGAATACATAATCTTATAGACTCTTTATTCACAATCTTTAGCTTCAATTCCTCTTAATTGATTTGAGCGGTTTCTTTTCAAGATTCACCAAAGAAGCAAGATAACTAGATGTGAAGAGGACATTTAACAGAAAGGTTTATTCCGAACTTTTATGCCATTTTCAGAATAAACCGTAAGTCCATAATGAACTCAGCCAGTTAGGTATCAGTGTATCAGTTTGACTTCCTGAATACAAGTCAAAAACCACTCTTAGCACCTTGCCACCAAGACCATAGCTTGTTTAGTAGGAATACATCAAATTAGATTTGGATCATAAGAAACTAAAAAATTAGAATCTCCTTTCTAGTATATTTGCAAAAGTCCCCTGAACCCATTCATTACTTTTCTTATTTTAGGAATCTCGTTTCTAGTATACCACGGAACACGGTCTCTTCCTTTCTATTAATAATTTATAAGCCAGCAAGCGTGCTTGCCAACCTTCTCCATTAAAGAAGTATCTTCTAAAGTCCCATCAACACATCTGTGTTTCATTATTTTAAGTAACCAACGGTAGTTGACATCAATATTACAGCCTTATATTTTTATTATTAAAAGTGAACAAAAGGAACAGTGTCGTGTGCCTGTTATTATGTACATTTTAGCTTAGAAGGGAGAAAAATAATGAAAAAGAAATGCACCTTCCATCATCACGGATGAAACCTTGATGCCATAGGGGAGTAACTTGGAATCCTTCAATCACACTCTGATTAAAAACCTGCACGGATGAAGCAAATATATAAATTACAAGTAGCTCACATCATTTTTAGCTTCTTATCACAGATGCAATGCAAAATATTTCTAGCAGAGGAAGTGGGTCCCTCATTATATAATCAGTCTTAACTGGAAGGGCTTCTCCTCATTCTATCGGCACCTGTTTAGCTGGGCCTCCATGACACATTTACTTAAAGCAAAATACAGGAAAAGGGTTCATTCGTGTCCGAAAGGAAAAAAACATCTAAGACGCAACCCTTACGGCGACTCCAAAACAGTTGACAAAGACACGTGGATCCTTCCTAAATCTGTCCATAATACTCTCCTCCCACCAGCTAGTATTTTCAGAATATGGCTGGAAACTTGCCAAAATTTGCACAGAATCTGACCAGAAATTCAGCAGAATCCTCGCCTGTGCGCCTTTTGCGCTTTTAACTACATAGCCTACATGCTAATATAGATATATTCTAGGCATCAGTCTAGGTAAAAATCTTAAAGGTAGCTTTGGTATTTCGGTAGTCCCTGACTTATATAAGACGAGAAAGGTAGGTATTAGGTAATAATGAACCTTTCCTGTATAAAAAGCACATGGCTACAAAAAGATAGATGCTTGCACATGAAAACTCCAAATAAGGATACGGCCTATGATCATATAAGGGAATGATAAAGGAATGATTTTCAGGAAAGAATAATATTCTCCCTTCGTGCTTGATACAACATATTTTCATATAGTGGGTGCGTATTGACTTACATCCTATGCCTTTGGGCTAAAGGCTTAATTCAACTGAGTTGGGCAAATGACGAGAATTCTCCTTATGTATATGCCAAGAGCTAAATACTTGTGTAGCTAAATCAGTGGGGTGAGCAAATTAAGTAATGGGTCTAAAGATGTAACTTGTATTTGGGTGGCTATGAGTTATGTTGTTTTTGATGGCATATATACCTTCATTTTACTACGTGACGTTTTCAATGTTTCTCTAAATTCAATCTCTTTATTAGTTTTTTAGTGTTGTTTGCTTGTCGATTGTGTGTTGTCGAGCCAGGGGTCTCTCTGGAAGTAGCCTCTCTATCCGCAAGGATAGAGGTAAGGTTTGCCTACATCTCACCCTCCCTAGACCCTACTCTTAGTGTTGCTAATTGTGGGATTTAGTGGGTAAGGTGGTTGTTGTTGTTGTCTAAAGATGTAAGCTTGAAGGACAAGTTGACGTAGTTTGGCCGTTTGTTGACTCACTTAACACTTTTCTTACTCCCCCTTTTTTCATAAACAATGGACATAAATAACTTACGGAATCCATTTTCCAAATTTTAAAATAAGTTGTAAATACCTACAATATTACTTGAGGCAACTTTCAGCTAATTAACTCATTTTCAATAAAACATAAACCAAATTGACCAATTTACACAAAAATGGGTTGAAATCACCTATGTAAATAGCAATGTTTTAACCAACTAATTTAGTAACCTGGGGTGGAACTTCACTGTTTGGAGGCCGCTTTCCGGTTTGCACACTAAAAGAGTTTCCAAGCATCAGCTCATGCCGACCTGTGCATTGACAAAGTCAACTCAGTGATAGGATAGCAAATTTACATTTTATTTGTAGTCCCTAGAAATTGCAGATGGTTTTAATTTGTTATGACAATCATTGATCTACATAAGAATGTAAGATAAACAACAGTATATGAAGATAAAACATTACAGCAAGCATTCAGAAAATATATTGTAATCACACTTACATATTGATACCAAAAACACTAGGAGTGGAGAATTCAAGACAAATCATGTAAGTAATAATAATGGAATTGCATATCAAATCATGTGGTCTAACAACACTGAACTCCATGAATTTGTCGTAATGTAAAACCAATGCCTTTTTGGTAACATAATTTTTGTATAAAGATGGTTAACTTACTTCCCCAAAAGTTGTGAGATTCTTTTGTGTATTGGCAAATGTACTTGTCATCAGCCCCAAGGATCTGAGCTCCGACTCCAGTAAAGCGCGGTCCATACTGTAGTTGCTCGAAAAGATTCAAGTCCTTTTTGAAAGCAGGATTCTCAACAGAATACATAAAGCAGAAGCTTTGCCTTTGTTCAGGTATTGAAACCTTAAAGTACCAACCCTCAAAAAATTGCCTTGTAGTCCCATCATAGTGGTAACTGATTTAAGATTCAGGAGTCAATGTATGCAACAGGGTATGAATATGCCTTGAGGCAAAGATACATGAAAAATGGTAGGGTTGGCATATCGTGTCACATTTTTTCAAACTTGTTTATAACACGATAAGACCTGTTTAGAAAGGCTATAATATTTAACATATTTGGGATTTTATATTCAATGTAAACTCAAAATTATAAATTATGTATTTAACATCCTATTTTATTAAAAATAAAAAGTACTAACGGATGCTTAACAAGTCATTAACCCATTTAGGCACGGGTGTCGGCCTGTTTAAAAGACAGGAAACATATACCCTAAAAATGGTGAGATAAAGCAAACCATAATTTAAGCAAGTGAATGAAAGCAACAGGTAACTAAATTCTCAAGTTTTAAGAAGAATGTTACAATACCTAACAAACATGTTTAATTAGTAACAAGATAATGCTAAAATGGGAAAACCTAAAAAATAAACAAAAACATGCTAGTTTTTCTTTTGATTTTGATTGATATTAACCAAAAGTAAAAGTACACAACATATAGGTCCCAGCTAAGTACCATATATCATCCATCAATTTAAACATCAAAACTATATATAAAAAGAAAAAGAAAAAGAAAAAGAAAAATAGGGGATAGTAACCTACCCGCTGTGAGGAGTACGAAGAGATCGATTGGTAGGGGTGGGTGCATATACAGGATTCACAATTTCCTTAATAATATTATCTTGCGATTCTACAACAACAGAAGAAGAAGAAGAAGAAGAATCGTAGATGGGAGTGGATTTGGCAACAGATAACCGACGATTGAGCCTGGGAATAGTGAAATGATGATGGGATTTAAGAAGAAGGTGCTGCAAATTAGGATTAGGTTTGGATGGAGCCAAGAGTGAAGGGAAATGATGAGGG
The DNA here is from genome assembly GCA_028751855.1 of Ambrosia trifida. Taxonomy (NCBI): domain Eukaryota; kingdom Viridiplantae; phylum Streptophyta; class Magnoliopsida; order Asterales; family Asteraceae; genus Ambrosia; species Ambrosia trifida. The sequence goes on from CM054124.1 coordinate 89,421,021, forward strand.
GACGACAATGGATGCAGCAGCAGCTCCATTTATTTCTTTCAGTCACTCAGTGTTTGGTGTTTGAAGCACAGATAAGGAAGACAAGGAACTGGGCTGCGTGGCCCTTTCTTAAACTCCAATGAAAAATAAAAAAATAGAGGCTGGCTGTTGTTACATGTCTCTCTCATTTTCACTCGGATGATAAATAGGCAATCACAAAATAACATTAACAATTACTGTTGCTACAACAAATATAAATATAAGATCAACGCAGGTTCCACAGAGAGGTGCAACTCTATGAGATCTTGTCTAATTCACTCATCCGAGGGAAAAGGGTTAGAGGGTAAAGGCTAGCCTACCCCCCCCCCCCCCCCCATTTGTAGAATGTAGGTAAGATCTTGTTGTTTTAGTTAATTCCACCAATAGCAAAAGCTAAGGTAGGGTCTGAGGAGGGTAAGATGTAGACAGCCTTACCTCTACCCCGTGGGAATAGAGAGGCTGCTTCCAACGAGACCCCGAGTCGATAGTGGTTTTATATCAAGCCTTGGACATAAGGCACAACACTTAGCAATCAAGACAAACCCCATTGGTGTATGTACCCCCTTGTCTTTTGGCTATCAACGCCACCACATGATGCATGATTAACCGTTGGTCATTTTTAACGTTATTTTCACGAAATTAGTAAAATAACTTTAAAATTAGTACAACTTTACTTTTGCCCCATGCTGGCCATACATATATACATTATATGGGCACAGTCGTATGCGGGGCTTATTCATACCATAATGTTGCTGTTGTTATTGTCTTATTATCATTATGAGATGTGACGTGTAAAGAAAAGATTATGCGTGAAGCATGATCTTCTAGAGAGAAGAGAAGGGTCTGAAAGGAGTGAGTTTGCTTATCAGGGAATTAATGTGGTAAAAATGAGTACAACTTTGGATCGGTGATGAACGAGCTACTAAGATTACAATGTTGTGTTGTGTGTGTAGAGAGAGTATCAGGTGTTCTATAATAAGCAAGCAAGTATCAAGTGTCCTATACTCGTTTATCACCCCTTTATATAGTTACAAATGAATAAATAAAAGATCCCATGAAATCCGCCTCCTTAATTGTACTCCTTGACTGTTTCAGGTGAACGTTGAAGTAGAATTAACCAACATAGACGTTGGTATAACAGTTTCCATGATTTTCGCCCTTCATTTATGTTAGGCGGTTACACATTTGACCTATTCTTTAGCAAAGGACTTCTTTCACACGTATAGCTCTTCCATCCTCAGATCTTTTGACTTGAATAAGACCATATAGCCGTTAGGGAAGAATTACAACTCTTAGTATTATTTAATTGTACCTACAATTACATAACAATAAGATAATCCGTTAGTCTTGTCACACCCCGACAGCGAAAGCAGGTCATGAGGTAACGGAAGTTGTTACCAATAAGTTTAGTTAACAAGAAAATATGTTTCACCAAGGTGAAGCATAGATTAAGTGAACATCTATACAACTAATATATGAAACTCAATGTGGACACTTGTCAATCCCACATTGAGCCTCAAATTACATAGCCAATCAACTAATGCCAAGTGTCCCATTGTGAGAATTTATAAAATTTTCGTTTTTATAAAAAAAAAACATAAAATATATAAACCTAATAAACAAAAGAAAAACAACATTATTATCATAAACACAATCGTCTCTCTCATTCAAGCAAACCCTAGCATACAACCAATCGGCGAAATCACTCCATCAAGCGTCTTCTTCTTCATCTCACATTCAAGGTATTATCTCTTCTATCATTATCTCAGTCAATTTTCTTTTGTATGTCTCTGTTTTCACGATTTTTTTGGCCTTTCTTACTGATTTCGCTGTGTATTTGATTTTTTTTATTTGTGTTTTGTTTGATTTTAATTATTGCGTTATTTTTTCGATTATTATTCTTCATTCTTATTAATGGTTTTGTTTTTGATAGATGATTTAGGGTTGCTGTTTTTAGGTTACGATTTATGATTTAGGTTTTTTTTTTTTCTTCAATTGTTGTTTTAAGGTTTGATCTATTACCACTGATTATTGGTGTAAATCATATATTTTGAATTAGGGTTCATATATTTCGAATTAGGGTTCATGTTTAACATTACGATTTAAGGTTAAATCAAACTGTTAAGAAAATTGCCAATGAATTCTTATTCCAATATGTTTCAATTTAGGGCTTTATGTTTTAGGCCATTTGGATTCAGTGATTTTTAGAGGCATCTGATGTTTTAAGGGTTGGTTTATCAATAGTGATTAGTGTTATGAGTTTTAGATTTAGAATTAGGGGTAATGTTTAAGTTTAGCATTTCTGGTTACATTTATGTTTTAAGAAATCTACCAATGGATTGTTATGGTTTTAGGTTTCAAATTAGGGCTTAATGATTTAAGTATGGATTTAGTTATTGTAAGAGTCAATCGATGTTTTAAGGTTTAGTTTATTAAGACTGATGATTAGTGGTTTTAGTTTATGATTTATGGTTAAATTTATGTTTTAAGAAAGCTAACAATGGATTCTTATGCTTTTAGGTTTCAATTTAGTGGTTTATCATTTACTTATCGATTTAGTGATTTTTAGGGTAAATTGATTTTTTAAGGTTTGAGTGATTCTTCTTTAATTTTCATTTATTATTATTCATATTGATTAATGTTTTATGTTTTAGGTTACAACTTAGTGTTTGTGTTTTAGGTTTCAACATGTATTTCGAAATGTTTTTTCAAGCTTTTATATAAACAGTGTGAATATTTTTTCAAATTAGTTTGATTTATGCTTACAGTTTTATTTTTTTTATATGAAACAGTGACACAATGTTGTATGGGTTTTGGTTATTTATGGAGGATAACGACGTCGCTGCTTTGGTAAGATATCTAACATGTTTTACTGTGTTGCCATAATATATGTTTTAAAGTATAATATGTTTTCAATATTTTAAATTATGTGTATTTTTTGATTCAGCCGTTACCTTCTGATTATGGTGAATGGATCAACAAATATAATTATCCCACTGGTGTTACCAAGGTCCGCACATTAACCTCTGAGGTGTTTGACGTTACTGTAACAAGCATCAATGGAAGCTGGTACTTTTACGACGGCTGGAGAACCATGATCAATGAATTAGGGTACCCACCTGAATGTAACTTCATATTTCAATATGAAGAAAATCTTCATTCATTCCGGATCATCGGTTTCCATCAGGATGCAGTATCGGCACCTGGCAACTTTTTTTACTGCAGTTTGAAGGATCATAAATCAACGCAAAAACGTCTTGTAAGTTTAATCAATTGTGATTCAAGTAAATTATGTAAATATTTTTTTACAGGCATTTATTAATGTTTTATATATAATTATTTTTGCTTCTTAGCATATTAGTCCCTTTGTTGCACATGGATTACTAAATAAAAAGCTTCCAGTAAATCCAGTAGATTGCAGATCTGTTCGTCGTTCATGCTTTGAGTTAGAGATTGTGCGTGAAGATGGTCATTTTTATGTTACTAGAGGATGGCCTTGGGTGCAGGATGCTCTTGGAATAACAAAGGAGCATTTAATTGTTTTTGAAATCGTTAAGCCGGTATTATTTTCTTCATTACATACATGTTTTTTCTATTTTTAAAAATTATTTTACTGGCTTTATTCTAATGCGTTTTAATTTTTCATTGTTTTGGATACATTAAGAGGATCTACAATTTGTCGTTGTTTTTGAAGAACAAGCTTACTCTTCCATGTGAGGAGTTTTGGGCAACAAGGGTTAAGGTGGAATACGAAGATGAAAATGAACTGGATGAAGATGTGATTATTCTATCTGATGATGAAGGACAGGATGATGCTGAAGGTGGGCCGGTCGAACATGTTCCAGACAGTTCAATGGAGGTTGATGATGATGGATCTGAAGCTGTGGAAGATGAAGGTGTGCCAGTGGTGTTCACTGTTGACAATCACTTTGTAAGTGTTACAAGTTAGCTCTTACAGTTTCCATTTATTTGCCCATTAATCAATCAGTTTTTAAAAAGTGTGTTAATACTATAGTAATAGGTTTGTTGGGACAAAGTTGATGTTCATTCTACATAGCTATAATATATAGTTAGTTAATACGTAACGATGGATTGATGACATCTTGAAATGATAATCAACTAAAATAATGAATGTATGTGATTGTTATTGCTATTACAAGTTTTATTATTTATGTTTATTCTAAATTCAACAAATATGCAGAATGATTTGAATTAATTTTTAGTGTATAGACTTGGTGTCACAAAACTTTAGTTGTTAATCTGTCAAGGTTATTTTCATTCATTATTTGTTTAGTATAAACGTAGATAATACTAAACGGAAACTCCAGATATGTCATATATCATTAAATGTGTGAGTAATATGTTTTGTGAAATTTCGTTAATAGGTCAAAAGTGAACAGTTGTGATTGTTATTACAATTTCAAGCCTTATCATTTATGTTTCTTCTTATGTAGCGTATGAAGCTTGAGTGGGCAACGTAGAACGGTTTGAACCGTAAAAGGGCGTTAAGCGTTTCTGATGGTGAGGGTCGGTCATGGGGAGTGTATGTGGGAATCGAGGGGTCAAGAGGAAAACCCTGTTACAACATCAGAGGCATGCAGTCTTTTGTCGATGATAAGGGACTTCATACGGGTGATAAACTGCATTTTCTGTTTTTCAAAAACCAAGGTTCGTTCAGGCTTTCTAATGTGGTTAGAGGTGACGGTAATTAGGTGGTTTTAGGTTGATGACACTTTTTTTGTAGGATGACAACTTTAGGTGGGTAACATAACAAAAAAAAGGGGTTGTGGTTTGCAGGGACTAACTTTTGCACGTTTACTACTTATGTGGTAATTCGTGAATTTTGGGACTAATATGTTTAGCATCAGTAATATTCTGACTGATTATGTGGATTAGTTAACAACACTAAATATTTCATAAGTATGTTATGGATAATAGTTGTCTATGTTAATGTTAATTGGTTGTTTATGAAGTAAAATAGTAAACATAGTGTATAATAGTTTAAAAAAAAAACTTTAAAATTTAAAGATAATGTTGTTTGTTTTTATTAAATTGTTTGACTTTTTAAAAATTTTATATTAATCTATTATTTATACCATTTTCTTAATTATGGAAATCTGTTTTATAAACGTATTTTAGGTTAATAAATGGTTTGACTTTTTTGAAAATCATATTAATTTCTTATTAATGCCAAATTTTAAAATTAAAAAAGTCAAAGGTCACATACTTTTTCACCGTTTAATGCTTATGTAGTAAACTGTGTATTTTTTGGGATGTTATGTCTTTAAACCCGAATATCCTGTTATGGTTTGTATAGATATGATCACGAATCATGAGATATTCCTAGGAGTAGTCTAATATTGTTAATGTTAATGCAAGGATTTGTAAAGTATGTTAACCATCTTTCAATGTTATAGTATTATAGTAAGTTACAATTATTTAGGTCAAATATAAAAATTTAACTACAACGATTTTTTCTATATTAATGTTTAGTAATTAGTAATTATGTTTTATATTTTTGATTTTATATGTGAAGTCCTCATAAAAGTTCATATAGAAACAATTTTTTAAGTTATGAAAATATAAATTTTTTTAAAAAAGTCATACGCCTCCTTATTGATGTACAATTTAGTCAAATTTTAATTTAGTCAAATCAAATATTAAATTTGGTCAACTTTTAAAATAAGTAAAAAATTTTAAATTTATAACTTTCTAAATCAAGGTGTGTCCAACCTTTCTAATGTTGTTAAGGTTAATGGTAGTTAGTGGGTTTATTGGTGGTGGTTTCTAGATTTGTATTTGACTTTTTATTAAATTTGGTTGATTTCTATAAGTTTTAATTTTACTCAAATTTTGGTAAATTTCAACACAATAATATCAAACGGTTTTTAAATTTAAAAAATTCAAATTTTGGTAAATTTCAAAAAATTTCAAACATATTCGTTTTTTTTTTGTCAACCTTTGACTTCTTATTAAATGTAAATTTCTTAGATTTTTTCACGTTTAACACAAAATTCCATTATTATTAAATGGTACAAATTTAAAAATTATATTAAAAATAAATTCTGTATACTTTTTTTTGAACGGCAAATTCTGTATACTTAACCAATTCGTTTTATACCCAAAAACAATTCTTTGTTAAATTTTAAACCTTTAAAAAGTTAGATTACGTTTATTTTATGTATTTTGAAACCTTTATATTAGATAGGTTTAGATTTTAATGTGGTATATATATTTAAATAAAATAAAGTGTTTATTTTTTTAATTTTAACAACATTTAAATCTAAATTAATTCAGGTTTCCATTTTATAATTTCCTTTTTAATATTATTAATTCCTTAACATAAATAAATCGTGCAATTTAGAACTTTATATACAGATTTTGTTTTGTAAACTATAGTGTAATTCCTTCAACTCTGTCAGGTATGTTTATCAAATTTTACATAATCATTCAGTTATTTTTTTATTCATGTAATGTTGTATTACTTACATTCTATTAAATTGCAGGTTTATGGATCCGAACAACATTACGTATTGAATGACATCAATCGGAGGATGTCTCAATATACAATCAAACTTAAGGTGCTTAGGATCTCGAAGCGACTAAACCGCAAGAATACTTAAGAATTTCTTTGTCTACATATGTTTCTTATGGATTTACAGGTTAGTGTTTAAGGTATTAACATGTTATTGTTACTAATAATTCTGAATAACTTTATTTTGTGTCTCTTTAATAGATTGTTTCATTTTAACCAATATTATTTTTATATGCAGATGGATGAATAAACTTATTGTTAATAACCCTAACAATTGTTAGGACACATAAAGTACACTTATTGTTAATAACAATAATCAATAACTTTTTTAGTTTATAATTAATATTTCAAATTTTAAATTCATATATTAAGAACCGCCACTTTTTAAGTTTGTTGCAGAAACAAGTCTTTTCATCTGCTCATACAATTAATAGGGAATATTAATTATTATCAGTGTGGAAAATCTATGCTGTCCCTTCAGTTCTTTACACGCGTTTTAACATATGTATATAATCATAATCACTAAACATAAATCACAACTCTATTTTCTTCAAAATAAACACACATAAGTTCTAAAAAAAAATATTAAGCAATGGAAAAGGTTGTCAGTTGGAGGTTCTGCAGTATCAAACGAAGATATTTGGTGAACATGAGTGACAATTCATGTTTACTTTTTGGTTCAAGAAAAGCTGTTATGCAAATGGGAGCAGATTTTCAAAGAGAAATGTATGACTTTGGAAGAACAATGAGGTTGCCAAGTATTGAAGAAAGGAGACTGATTGCGAAGTTGGAAGACATCTTTCAAGTGGATGAGTTTGATGAACTTTTGGAGGTATTTCCTGTCTGTAGTTGGTTTTTTGCTGAAAATCTTAACATTGCAAGTGTGCAGTTTACCGATGGGTCACATCGGTTGATGTCAAGAGACGAACTTGAAAACTGCAACGACTATGACTTGCTTGTGGATCTGGATAAGGTAGGCATGTCTAACAGCAGCAGAAGCTTAGCGATGGTGAATCTGGAACAAATGATTCGCCTAAAAATCAGGAATCTGGAGGAGGAAGCGGCAATGGTGGAAGCAGAGGAGTCATCCGAATCTGAAATGGATGATGATGAAGATGCTGATTAAATATAGTATGTTTTATATGAACTTAAAATACTTTTTGGTTGATATGTAATGAATATATTATGATGCAGTTTATTAACAACTTTAGTAAAAGTTGAAATTTTGATGTATAATTAGTATAACAATCGTTATCAGTTATGTTTAATAATCTATTGGTTTTGTTATTAGGTTATTTTTTTTCATTACTTTTATTTGAACTTGGCTTTAGGTTGTAAATAGAGTGTTCCAATAATTCTTGATTATAGTGGTAGTAAATATGCCTTGGTTTTAGTGGTAAGAATAGAATTTAGAAAACTTATGAATAGATTTAAAGTTCATAGTGAAAGTTTTGAATTGCAAGGCTATGATATGTACAATACATAAGTAAAATATCAATATTGATTTGAATAATTGTTATTAGATGAGTAACTTTTAAAAGTTTATAAAAAGCTAGGTTATAGTCACGCGTGTACACACGTTGTATACCCAAGTCAAATGACAATATGCCAATGATATGTTGGTGATAAAAAACTAGCTTTTGTTTAATGATTATGGATATATAGATATAATCTATGGATTTTATTTTACAATATTGCTAATTAACATTTTTTAATGTACCGACTATCGAGTAAGTCAGTTGTTCAATTAAGGAATAAAACTTTTTCATTATGGACCGTGAATGTGTAAGCCCAATTGTTTATAGAAGTCCAACCCAATTCATAAAAGTTTGTAGCCATGGGTTTTATACTTTTGGTAAAATTATATTCTGTCGCATCTTCTTTGTATTGTCTGTTAACATTATAAAAATTGTTTTGATCATGTTATATTAATTTGCACTAAGTGGTGACACCTTCTTAGTTATTGCAACTGGATTTTTAGTAGAGATGGAGTTAAATTGTTAATACTTAATAAAGAGGGTAAACCACAAACAAAGACAACAAATGTTGTGTACAAAAAGATTTTCTTAAATGTATGACTTAATTTTGTAATTCGTTTCCTTATTCGGCATAGTAATCAAATTCTTTTAACACTTAATTACTTTTTCCAAATCATCTCTTCAAATCTAATCTATGATAATATATTCCTCATTCATATATTTCATAATAAATTTATAATTTGTTAATTTGTTTTATACTTATACATCTAAATAATAACCTCACCAATATGTTCACCTATGTATGCATTCTAATGTTCCCATCATATATTCGGCTTCGTATTCTTTGAGACACATTCCACATTTCTTACACTAAATATTATTAGATTTCAGCCTCGGGACTCTCCCGTATCTTTTAGATTTCATATCAGGTGGAAACATTGGTATCAAAACTATTATTACTAGAATAAATATTAAACCATCTGATATCAAGATTCCAGTAAATTTCCAAAGACGTCAATTTCCAATAAGTGTATGTTTCGCAATGACCGTCAATAAAAGGCAAGGACAGTCTTTATCTAAGGTTGGATTCTATTTAAGAGAACCTGTTTTCTCACATGGCCAACTTTATGTTGCATTTTCAAGAGTTAAAAGCAGCACATGAGTGAAATTCCTTATACTTGATGGTGATGTGAATGTGAAAACTACAACCAGAAATTTGGTGTATAAAGAAATATTTAGTGATAGTTGAATAAAATTTGTATTCGTTGTGTTATACTTTAAAACAATATTTCTACTGTATTTTTCTTATACGTTATAATTCCCTAAATAGATGTACGTTGGTGAACCGCGTGTACACGCGGGCTAAAATCTAGTAGTTTTACAAATTAAAAGTAAAAGTAGTTCAAACAACAATGTTTTACATATTATTAGAAAACATAGTTATTTTGTAGTTATGGTCCCAACATCATGTCTATAGTAGTGCCCTGCCAAACCCGCTCATCGAAACCTTATGCATCAGTACCTGAAAAACATGCTTAAAAACATCAACAAAATGTTGGCGAATTCACAGGTTTTATGACGCTAAACAAACTAAAATTTGTTTTATAAGTATGATCAAGTACAACTCGAATAGAACCAAGTAGACTCGCGAAAATCTAACAAGTATGATGTAACCTAAGGCGCTTAATCAAGACACGACAATTAGCCTCTCAAGCTACCACCTCAATTTAATGAGGAAACAACTTTTAAAGGTTATGTTTTACCTAACAAAAATATTAACCAGATGGTAAGGGTCGTCAACCCGATAGATCTACCAACATAAACTACGGCTCTAAGAGTTAATGATTAAGACGTGCGGAGAGTGTCCGTCTGTAGACGACCTACGTGTACTAATACAAAGATTAATACTCCGTGCACTACCTAAAGCCATCAAATGTCTTTAATTCTAGTCCTACTAATCATACAGCATGTTAATCCCCCGATTAGAGGCCGTATGGGGCCCCTTTCGGCCATTGGGGGCCGCGTACAGAGTACCCGGCAATACTTTAGTTGATCGTTCAAAAAAAAAAAAAAATCAATCTCAAAATGCTACTAATAAATCCCTATAATTTATAAGGCTATTTTAGTAACCATCCTAAGTCTAATCAAGTCATTCACCATACTTTCTTAAATTAGTTATCCAAAAAGATTTAATACTTCATTAACCCTTACCTTGTCGACTCATTGGTGATCGGTTTAGTTTTTAGACTTCGTGTGCATGCGTTTCAATGTCAAACAAGTTTCCGAATATTACATGTTGACTTATGGACATCTAATAAACTAAATTTTAGACCTTAAGACCAACATATACTTCATAAAACAAGTCAAATGTGCTGTTTTAAAATAGTCTCAACATTTAGTCGTTAGGTGTTCAAAAAGTCGTTTTTCGGTGATTTTATCGCATAGTTTTACACTATAACCTCTCGTTTTCATGGTAAACATATTAGACATCCTAAATATTGATTTTTATACACATTTAGACATCAAATAAGCTGTTTTATATCAGGCCTAAATTTAATGTCTTAGACGCGTTATTATTGTCAAAATATGCGTTTTCGCGCACCTTTTGCCAATATACTTAGGTTTTCAACTTAGGACTCATATATACTCCTTAGTATTCCTTCTTTTACATCATTTTAAGTCACAAAAATTCTGTTTTAAATCAGTTTTAAATATCCTTCTCAAAAACTTGTATTTTTGGCGTTTTAAGCCGTAAAACACATTCGGATCGCCCATGCAAGGTCTCCCAAGCATATAAATCCTATCCAAACTTGTTTTACCCTTTATTAAGCTTATAAAAACCATATTGTTATTTAAATAGTTCAGACCTGTTTTATCACCCAAAAACTTAACAATAATAATGCAAAAACATGACATAAAGATCAAATAAACCAACAACAACAACCAAGCCCAGTAAATCCCACAAATAGCAAAGCTATCAGTAGGGTCTGGGGATGGTGGGATGTAGGCAAGCCTTACCTCTACCCCTAGGGATAGAGAGACCGCTTCTAGAGAGACCCTTTGCTCAAATACACAACGAAAAAAAAAAGAAGGTATACACACACACACAACTACTGATAACATCATAGACATTGAAAACAATGCATCGAAAGAATAGGCACTATACCACCATAAAACAACCTATGCACAAACATATAAAATCCGCATAACGTGAAAACAAAAAGTAAGACCCTACGAAACACCTAAAATACATTTTTCCCATATCCTAATAGTCCTTAGCCTTTATCCTTCGCCTCCATAAACCCCTATCATGGACCATGTCCTCAGAGAGGTGCAACCCCAGTAAATCTTGTATAATCCGCTCATCCCATGTTAATTTTGGTCTACCTCTACTCCTATTCCCTTCGACAGTGAGACCTTCTACCACTCTAACTGGCTTAGTCGTCTGTCTCCTCTTCACATGCCCAAACCATCTCAATCTCCCCTCTTTTATCTTATCCGAGATACTAGCTACCCCTAATCTATCCCTTAAAACCTCATTTCTTATCCTGTCTAACCGTGTGTGTCCGCACATCCACCTCAACATCCTCATCTCAGCTACCTCCATCTTATGTACTTGCATTTTTTTGATTGCCCAACAATCAGAGCCATATAACATAGCCGGTCTAATAGCTACCCTATAAAACTTCCCCTTTAAGTTAGTTGGAAATCTTCTGTCGCACAAAACCCCAGTAGCTGCTCTCCACTTACACCATCCAACCTGGATGCGGTGGGCTACGTCACTATCTATCTCTCCATCCCTTTGTACAAATGATCCTAAATACCTAAACTTAGTTACCTGTGGCACCATCTGTCCCTCAATGGTAATCTGAGTGACCTCTTCATTGCCCACGCCACTAAAGTCACAGTACAAGTACTCCGTCTTGGATCGACTAATCCTTAAACCTTTACTTTCTAGTGCTACACGCCACTCCTCTAGCCTCGCATTTAAACCTTGTTTACTCTCGGAGACTAACACAATATCATCTGCAAAAAGCAACCACCACGGGACCGTCTCCTGGATTGACTTTGATAACTCATCTAGGACAACCCAAACAGAAAAGGGCTCAAGGCAGACCCTTGATGGAGTCCTACTTCTACAGGGAAAGATTCAGTATCTCCTACAGGCGACCGAACGCTAGTCTCCGTCCTAACATATATATCTCTAATTAGGTCTATATACTTCCCAGAAACCCCTCTACTCTCTAAACTGTCCCAAATCAGTGTACGAGGCACGCTGTCATATGCCTTTTCAAGATCAATGAACACTATATGCAAATATCTCTTCTTCTCCCTATATTTTTCCATCAATCTCCTAAGGATATGTATTGCTTCTGTAGTAGACTGCCCTGGCATGAAACCAAATTGGTTAACCGTAACTTGAGTTTCTCTTCTAAGTCTAGACTCGATTACTCTCTCCCATAATTTCATAGTATGTCCTAGCAGTTTAATCCCTCTATAATTCCCACAACATTGGGCGTCTCCTTTTTTCTTATACAAAGGTACTACTACACTAGTCCTCCATTGATCTGACATCCTTCCAGATTTGAAAATAAGATTGAATAATGTTGTTAGCAATTGAACTCCTGCTTCTCCCATACACTTCCACGCCTCAATCGGTATGTTATCCGTCCCAACCGCCTTAGCCCTTCCCATCTTACTAAGTGTTGCTCTTACCTCTCCTTGTGTGATACGTCGATAATAACAATTATTCCTTTGGAGCCTTTGAGTAGATGAATTGTCATTTTCTTGTTGGAAATCCCTCCCGTTGTTGAAGAGATTTTGGAAGTACGTTTGCCACCGCAACTTAATGTCATGTTCCTTGACTAAAACGCGTCCATTCTCTCCTTTTATAAACTTCACCACCCCTTAGTCCTGCCTCCTACGCTCCCTAGCTTTTGCGATCTTGAACATATCATGCGCCCCCTCTTACTCCTATATCCTTTTATTAATTTACCTAAATCATCAAAATACTCTTTTTAATTCAGACCTCAAATACTTTTTAAAACCATTTGCATGTCTCAAAAATCAAAATATCTAGTCATCTAAAACTCAAAATAATCATATTTACACACACATACATACATACGATTACATACACACACACGACACCCATGCACTCATTTTTATTATTACCATTTCATCTTGTTTCTTTCCCCTTGTTTATTTTTACAAAAAAACCCTTTTCAAAACCTTTGATTTCTTGGTGAAAACTTGATTATATTCAGAAAATATAAAGATTTTATGAAAGTTTTAATTAAGAAACTCACCTTGTAAGAACTCCTTGTAAAATGGGTTTCTCTCTCTAAAATCTCTAGCTTTCTTGAAGGTTTTTGCTTTCTAATCACCCATAGTGTTATTATCTTCAAGTTTCTTTAAGCATTTTCATGATTGTTTTGATTGAAATAAGAAAATAGGGGTGTTTGTTGTGGGTTTCGGTTATAATGGGAAGAAGAAGAAGAATATGGATGGTTTAGTGTGTGTAAATTAAGGTGTAAAATGGAAGAAGTGGGTGTATTGGGATGTGGGTGGAGTCTTAAATAAGCAATCATATGTTGTGTGTAATAATAATAATAATAATAATAATAATAATAATAATAATAATAATAATAATAATAATAATAATAATAATAAACAAAATATTGATATTGTGTGGGGGGGGGGGGTTGTATAGTTTTGTTAGGACAAAGAGGATTGGTGAAACCACTTTTGGAAACCTTAGTCTAATTCACTTCTGTCAATTTTGGCTAAGTATAGAAGAACTGAAGAGAAGACAAGAAACTGCTGAAGAGAAGATATGAGAAGTGCTGAAGAAGAAACTTCATCAGAAGTTCTGAAGTCCAAACCAGACAAGTTCACTTCAGAAGTACTGAAGACAAACTACTCATCAGTAGTTGTCATTCATCAGCACTTAGCATCAGATATTTTCCACCGCCTTTTGTATCAGTAGTTTATTGTTTATTATTACTTTTAGCTGTAATTGTTTGTTTCAATGTTGCAACTTGTGCAACTTGTTTATGATATTTCTGTACTTGCTTTTTTGGCAAGATACATGTATGTAAACGTCTATAAATAGGAGGCTTCAACCTTCTATTTTAGACATTTATTTTAATAGAAAAATCCTTCAAAACACTTTCACTGTTCTATTCCATTTCATTATTTATTGTGAATCTGCCTAAGTATCTAATTCTCATTTACTGCTTAGATTCATAATAAATACTTGTCATTATTAGTTTCACTCATCAAGAGGGAGTAATAACTCCTCTTAAGTATAAAAAGTGTTGCTTTAACTTATACATTCCGTTGTGCTTACAATCTGATATACAAGAGCTTGCTAAACACTTAAGTGTCAAAGATAGCAAGTTCTTACTTAAACAAAGAGCATACTGATCCAACAATTGGTATCAGAGCATTGGTTTATCTGATCACATATTAATCTAACAAATTGAGAATCAGACACAAAACTCTTATTGATACTCAATAAAAGATCAAAAGTTCACTTTTTATCAACATCCATCACTTAAAAGAGTCATCTGACAAATCAATACTCTTTAAAATGGATCCACATAATACTGGTTCTACCACTAAACCTGCCATGCTTGTAAGAAATGAATACAACATATGGCAAAAGAGAATGGCACATACCTTGTCACAGACCAACACAGGTTGTTGGAGATCTGTGATATATGGACCACATAAACCAGTAAATATCAATCTTGAAACTAAAGTTGAGGTCCCTAAAGAACCAAAAGACTATACTGATGATGATTTCCTAAAGCTTGAGCTTGATGCAAAAGCTTTCTCTATGTTGGCAATGGCTCTCCCAAATGAGATATACTCTGGCCTTTTACATTGTGAAAGTGCCAAAGAACTCTGGGATTGTCTTAAAGAACAGTTTGGAGGAACTGAAGAGGTGATTGCCAACACCAGAGAAATCTTGGCTCAACAGTATGAAACTTTTGCTCACATTAATGGAGAAACTTTAACTCAGCAATTTGAAAGATTTTCCTCATTAATATCTGAGCTAAAACTAAATGGTCAGACCTATACAACTGTATCTATGCTTCATAGATTTTTAAGGTCTTTACCTGACAAATGGGAAACATACTCAATAGTCTTAAGATCTTCACCAGATTTTAGCTCCCTCACTCTTACAAAACTTCATGGGAGATTACTTACTTTTGAGAGAGAAATTGATCAAAAGAAGAAATTACAATCATCTGGTAAAACTGCTGATGACTACCTACCAGGTAGTACAGCACTTTTGGGACAAGACTCACCAACTTGTTCCTATGGATCTTATGACAACATTGACATAACAACTGGGATCTCATCAGAAAGATCTTTCCCAGGTTATGACAATGATGACCAAAGTCAAACTGCTGATAATCTATGTTTTATCATGGATGATTTGAAAAACTTTAGCAGTGATGACTTAGAAGAAATGGACATTTTACACCAACTGGCCATGCTAAGCATTAAAACTAACAAGTTTTATAAAAGGTCAGGAAGGAAATTTCCAGGATTGACCAGTAATACAAAAATTGGTTTTGACAAATCTAAACTGAGATGTCACAAGTGTCAGAAGTTGGGACACTTTGCTAGAGAGTGTAGAAACTCTAGCTTTAACCAATCACAATCTGGAAATAACTTTAACCCCAATTATAATAGGAATAATGGAACTCAAGGGAGTGCTCATTTTGTACAGGCACAAGCTCCTCAACAGCAATACATGCCACAAGTACAATATGTTCAAATGCCTGCTCAACAGATGCAGAGCCAACAATCAATCCCTCCCTTTCCAGCTGCTCAACAACCTCCACAGCCTCAACAACCCTCTCAACAAAGTCTTTTCACCTCAGGGTATGTTGACTGGAGCAGTCTTCCTTTTGACACCACAGAGTGCAATCCTGATGCAGACAACAAGTTGTTTGACATCAACTGGGGAGAACCAGACAATGGCAGAAAGAACTTTGCCTTAATGGCATTTGAAGGCTGTACTTCAAAATCTGCATTGTCACAGGTATCAAAAGAGTCTTTGACAAAACTTTGCTCAAATTCTTGCAAAGAATCTTTTGCTCTCATAAGAGAGACAAATGTGCACTTACAAGGAAAAGCCAATGATTTAGAAAGAAAATACACTCAGATGAAATGTGATTTAGAGAGAAAACTTACTACTAAAACAAAAGAAGTCTCTAAATTAACTAACTCAGCTATTGAAACCCAAGCACAAATTAAAATGATGATAGAAGATCTTGGGAATGTTAGACAAGAGCTTGCTGACACCAAGATCAGTTGTGAAAAATGGGTGGATTCTTGTAAGGGGTACCAGCTATTGCTAAACAAACAGAGTGCTTCAAATGTTAAGTTTGGCATAGGGTACAATCATGTTGAAACACCAACAGATTTCTCTCCCAAAACTACTGAAGATGGGAGAAAAATTGTTTCAAATGAAACTTCTGAAGGGAAAGACTGCACATCTTTCCATGAAAACTTTCTAAACAGAAATCCTGGTATTTTCAAAGAAAGTACTTCAGAAGTATTAACAAAATCTGACAACAAGCCATCAGTAGTTTCATCTACATCAGGAGTTGAGACCCTGAAAACTACTGATGAGCAAAATCTTTACACTAATGTCAGAAATTTGCCTTTAGATAAAAAACAAAAGGCAAAAGAGTGTGAAATTTGTGGTCTATTCAACCACAAAACAGAGTTTTGTAGATACAGAAAAGGAATTCAGTTCAATCTAAATATTAAACAACAGGTTGTGGGAAATCAAATCAGAAATGATTATGAAAGAATCTTTAATCTCAAGAAACAACAACCTGAAAACACCTTTTCTCAGAAAAAGATAAAATCTCAACTAAAATCTTTTTCTCAAAATTCTTTGTCAGTAGTTAGACCTGAATCATCAGCAGTTTCACAAACTGCTGAGATTCAAAATCTAATAAACTTGGTACAACTACTGATGACCAAGGTTGATGGTGGTCCTGAAAAAGATACCACCATGGCTCTTAATGAAAAATCCATTGCCAAAAAGACATGGATTTCTCAACCTGGTCAAAAACAAACTGTAACTGTTCTCAAGAGCAAACCCAAAGCCAAACAGGCTTGGGTTCCTAAATCTAAATAATTTGCTATTGTGTGCAGAGAGTTTCCAGGGGCTTAAACAGCATATGGTACGTTGATAGTGGAGGCTCTATGCACATGACTGGATGCAGATACCTAATAAACAATTTTATCAGCCAAAGAGAAGGATCTGTATCCTTTGGGAACAATGCTAAGGGATATGTGCTAGGACATGGCAATGTCTCCTCTGGCAAAATACAGTTTGACAAGGTCAATCTGGTTGAAAACCTTGAATACAACTTGCTAAGTGTGTCACAAATGTGTGATAAAGGATATTCTTCCTTTTTCACAAAGACAGCATGCAAGATCATCTCACCAGAAGGCCAGAAGTTGATAGAGAAGATCATTGAAGATCATACTTTGCTGATTGCCAAAAGATGTGGCAATGTCTATGCAGTGGACATTGAGAAAGACAAGGTATTGAACAACACTGCTTGTTTCTTCTCAAGGGCATCAACTTCAGAAACTGATCTCTGGCACAGGAGACTTGGCCATGTGAACTTTAAAACCATAAATAAAGTCACAAAAATGGGCTTGGTCAGAGGTCTACCTTTGAAAGTATACCAGTGTCAAGAACACTGTGTATCCTGTTTAAAGGGAAAACAACATAAGTCCTCCTATAAGTCTATTGAAGAATCAAAAACAACTGCATGTCTTCAACTACTCCATATGGACTTATTTGGACCTGTCAAGATTATGAGCCTTGGTAAGAAGAAGTACTGCTTAGTCATCATTGATGACTACTCAAGATTCACATGGGTATTCTTCTTATTCTCCAAGGATGAGGCTGCTGAAATCATCAAGTTCTTCATTCTACAAGTGGAGAAACAATATTCTCTACCTGTCAAAACCATTAGAAGTGATAATGGGACAGAGTTCAGGAACAAAACTCTGGATGAATTCTGTTTGTCTAAAGGGATTATTAGACAATACAGTGTTCCCAGAACTCCTGAACAAAATGGTGTAGTAGAAAGGAAGAACAGAACCTTAATAGAGGGAGCAAGAACAATGTTAGCTGACTCTGGGCTACCCTTGTACTTTTGGGCAGAAGCAGTTAACACATCATGTTATGTTCAGAATAGAGTTCTTGTGGTCAAAAGACATTCCAAGACTGCCTATGAAGTTCTTCATGGCATGAAGCCCCTTATCTCCTTTTTCAGGGCTTTTGGGTGTCAATGTTTCATCTTGAACATCAAGGAATCTATTTCAAAGTTTGCTGCCAAAGTTGACTCAGGTTACTTTCTTGGTTACTCTTCAACTAGAAAAGCCTACAAGATTTTTAATTCTCACACCAGGATAGTAGAAGAAACATTGAATGTCAAGTTCAATGAGTCAAAACACACTCTTATTCCAGCACATCCTGCTGAACTTTTTGACCTTGACAACTTCCATTTTGGACCTGAGAAGGTTGTTACTTCATCAAAACCTACTTATTATGGTGACAAAAGGTTTGATGATGAGGATCCCACACCATGGACTCCTCAAACAGTTATCAAGTCAACTTCAAAATCATCAGAAGTTCCACAAACTTCTGATCAAAAAAGTACTGAGCAACAAACTCAAACTTCTGGTTCAGTAGATCCAACTACTGAAGATCAAGGAACATCTGAACCAGATATTATAGACCTCAGTAGTTTGTTTGAAGAACATGAGCCACCTACACCTGTCAGTGGTTTATAACAACTGATTGAACACAGAGATCATCCACTTGATCAAATTATGGGTGATATAGCTTCAGGTGTTCTTACCAGAAACCAGCTCTCCAACTTTTGCCTATTTTCAGCCTTTATCTCACAGTTGGAACCAAAGAAGTACCAGGAAGCCCTCAAAGACAATAATTGGGTGCAAGCTATGCAAGATGAACTGCTTCAGTTCAACAAGCAACAGGTCTGGGAAATCTGTCCCTTACCTCCAAACAAGCAACCAATTGGCACAAGATGGGTTTTCAGGAACAAACAAGATGAAGCTGGTATGATAATCAAGAACAAGGCACGACTGGTAGTTCAAGGGTACTCTCAAGAAGAGGGAATTGACTATGATGAAACCTTTGCTCCAGTTGCAAGGCTTGAGGCCATCAGGTTATTTCTGGCCTATGCCATTTCCAACAAAATTAAAGTTTATCAAATGGATGTAAAGAGTGCATTTTTGTATGGAAAGATAAAAGAGGAGGTGTATGTCTGTCAGCCACCTGGGTTTGAGGATCCTTCTCATCCTGAGTGGGTGTACAGACTGGACAAAGCTCTTTATGGGCTCAAACAGGCTCCAAGAGCCTGGTATGATACACTCTCTACCTTTTTACTCAAAAATAACTTTACAAGAGGTGCCATTGATAAAACTCTTTTCATTAAACATGTTGGAAATCATGTCCTACTTGTTCAAATTTATGTTGATGATATCATTTTTGGTTCAACAAACACAAAACTGATGATCAAGGAAAACAGGTTGATCAAACCATGTACAGATGCATGATAGGTTCCCTTCTATATCTAACTGCTTCTAGATCAGATATTATGTTTTCAACAGGTGTCTGTGCCAGATATCAATCAGCACCAAGGGAATCACACCTTATAGCAGTCAAAAGAATTTTCATATATCTGAAAGGAACTCCAACACTTGGAATTTGGTATCCTGCTTCAAGCAATACCAAGTTATCAGCTTTTTCAGATAGTGACTATGCAAGGTGTAAGATGACAAGAAAGTCAACATCTGGTGGTTGTCAATTCTTGGGTAACTGTCTAGTGTCATGGCAATCAAAGAAGCAAACATCTGTTGCAACTTCAACTGCTGAAGCTGAATACATTGCAGCTGCAAGTTGTACATCACAGATACAATGGCTCCAATATCAACTTCTTGATTATGGAATCAAAGAGACCAAGACACCATTGCTTGTAGACAACAAATCTGCCATTAGCATCATTCAAAATCCTGTTCAGTTTTCAAAAACTAAACACATTGAGATCAGGTATCATTTCAT
Source organism: Ambrosia trifida (assembly GCA_028751855.1). Lineage (NCBI taxonomy): Eukaryota > Viridiplantae > Streptophyta > Magnoliopsida > Asterales > Asteraceae > Ambrosia > Ambrosia trifida. Next base: position 89,441,194 of record CM054124.1, read on the forward strand.
AAGAGATTGCTATGAAAATGGCAAGATTGAAGTGAAACATGTAGCAACAGCTAATCAAATAGCTGACATTTTCACTAAACCCCTTGACACATCAACATTTCAGAAGTTAGTATCCATGCTAGGGATGCTAAATTTGTAAGTGTTTCTATTTAGTTTTCTGCACATTTTTTGTTTTTCACTTACATCTATTTTCAAAACACTTGAAAAACTTCCGAAAAGAGAGAAACTACTGATGAACAAAACATCAGTATGGGGATAATTTCTGAAAAGTGAATAACTTCTGATAAAATAACCTTCAGAAGTTGTGAATAAAAGTATTTATAAAACATTTCTCATCAGCTGTTAAAACTACTGAAGAGGAAATGTGAACTACTGATGAAGATAATCCTTCATCAGCAGTTTAGTCAAAAAAGGGCAAATCTGACTTTTCTCATCATCAGAGGTTTTGACCTAGTCGGTTTAAAACTTCTGATAAAGAGATTTTTAATCTAGGCGGTTTAAAAACTTCTAATAAAGAAGATCCAATCGGTTAAAAACTTCTGATAAATATCTTTTTTCAACACTTATCCTTTCAAACTCAAAAAATTCCCTCCTTCTCTCTCAAAAACTCTCTTAAAAACCTAAACCTGCAAATCAACTGTTCGATCAAAACCCAAACCACATGGCTCTCGTTCTAAAACAGGGACACAATCAAAGGGCCTTTCTTGAAAAACAAGAAGGCTGGTCCCAATACGATGAGATCATTGATCTTGTCGTAAAATCCCAATATTTTACTGCTCTCACAATCGACCCACCAATTCATACTGAAACTCTAAATGAGTTCTGGGCTAATGCTGAGACGGTGACGGCTGATGGTGAAATTATCTCCCTCAACTCAAGAATAAAAGGGAAACCACTGACCATCACACCGGCCACACTGGCAACAAGACTGGGCCTGAATGATGTAGCTGCCCCTGATCATGTTGCTAACTCTGACATTCACTTAACCATGACAGAGTGTGGTTATCAAGGTACTCTCTCCCATGCTACTATCTTCAAAAAATATTTTGAACCAAAATACAAGCTTTTGTTTCATTATATTATTATGTGTTTGAGTCCAAAGACAGGGTCTTATGACCAGATGGCCTCTACTTTTCAACCAATATTTCATTCCATAGTGAATGAAACCAAATTCAGGGCATCAAAATTATTTTTCAATGAGTTGGTGTTACATCATAATAATACCAAGAAAAAGTTTTTGTTATACCCAAGGTTCATTATGCAATGCATAATAGGGGAACTGGGTAATGAGGTGCTTGTGGGAAAAGTTTCAACTTTAAATCCATTAACCTCACAAGCATACTCTAGGCATAACAAACCGGCTACCTGGCCAGAAGATGATCAGGGAGAACAACAAAAAGTCCCCCTGAAGCCCACATCTTCCAAACTCACACCATCAAAAGCCAAAAAGCCCAAGCCAACAAAAACAGAAACCCACCAACCCAAAAGAAAAGTTGTTCAGGAGGTTGAGATGCCTGAACATGCTCATGAGCAATCTGCTCTTCAAATAGGTGAGACTGAAACACCCTCTCAGTCTCATCCATCTCAAACCCCACCAAGAGCACCCATAAAAATCTTATTCAAAAGAAAAAGACTTAGAAAAACTGTTGTAACTGACACTTCTTTTGAAACTGCTGACCAACCTATTCAACCTATTGCCCAAAATTCTGAACCAACCCCTCAAATTTCTGAACCAGAGGCAATAGAGATTGCCAAACTTCTCTCTGGGCTAAAAGAGATAGCCCCACCTGATAATGTCAGTCCCCTACAACCACAACAAACAGGGGACATAACCATAGAATCAGACATGGATGTGGACATCACTAGCCCTAACCCAAGAGATGAGGGTGGACCAGGGTCTTTAAGCCCAATCTTAAAGTCTCTTGGAGCATCTTAGGCTGCTACTACTCAGTTACCACCCAATGGTGGATCTGAGGATAGAAGTAAAACAGCTAAGACCTCAGATGTGGCAACTACTGATGAAGGCTTAATGCCTGAGGTAGGAAATCCTCAGAACCAAGAACAAGAGGTTCATGAGAGAACTGAGTTGGGCTCAGCTCATGATTTAACTGAGACAGTCCTCATTGAGGACAACATCAGGGATTCAGATGATTCCATTAATTTGGATGATGATTCAACAACCAAAACTACTGAATTGACGGCACTTTATGAAGGTCCTGCTTCAGGGGTATCCAAGCTCAAGAAGCTAGTCACCCCTGAACAGGTTAAAGTCCACTCAATCCCTAAAACCCCTAGAGTGGCATCCTCTGTACAACATGAGGATCACCCAAAAACACACCCTTCACATCAAATGCCTACCCAATTCCCTGGGCCTTCAAGCATAGACATGAACCAACTATGCAGCCCAGGTGGTGACCTTTATCTTATGATGAATGCCCTCATCAAGAATCACCTCCAAACCTATACAGCTAACTTGGAGCTGTCCATCAAGAACCAATTTGGGGTGATTCAGACGAAGATGAATGATCTGCAGACCAAGATTGACTTCAACAGCAAACAAATTGCCAATCTGACAGATCAGATCAAACCTCTGAAGCTTATTGATGAATCCAAAAAGAGGGAGAAGATGAAGGAACCAATGGATACAGTTGAAGCCAGAAGAAAGGCAAGACTTGCTATCCTAGAGAGAGATCAGAAAAACCAGGCCAGAAAAGAAGCATTGGCCAAACAGTTTGGTGTCTCAGTGGAAGATATTGAAGACACAGAAAAGGAAGATGAGACCCAAACCTCTGAAAAATCCCTAAGGCATAATAAAGAAACCTCTGATGGTCAAAGTCCTGATGACTCAGAAGATACTGAAGACAATCCTTCAGTAGTTGACAAACCATCAGCAGTTGTCAACCCAACAGAGGTTAACACTTCCAAATCTCAACAAACTAAACCTTCCAGATCCACTGAACAAATCAAACCAACTTCTGCTCCTCCAAGGCCTACAACAACCACTACTATGACTGTCCTAACCCCTGCTCCAATCTCTCAATCTACTGAACTTCTTGAGCAGAGGTTAAAGGCAGTTCAACAAAAAGCCAAGGAAGACCAGATTTGGAAAAATCTGGAACAAAGGGATGACTTAGAGTTTGAAGAGAAGCTCCAGGCTTATCAAGCTGAACTGGAAAGACAGGCTGAAATTGATCATATTGCTGAAGAAGACAAAAGACAACAACTGGTGTCTTACATCACAAAGAACAGCAAGACTAAAGCCTACACACTCAAGGGACTCTCTATGCAAGAGCTGACAAGAAGGGCACAACTAATTGCAGACAGACTGGCCACAAGTAAAGAAGGAAAGGCCAAGAGAGCCCAGATGATAAATGAATTAGTAGCAGATGGCTATGGTTCAAAAGCCTCAGTATCCAGATGGAAAGAAGAAAGACTGATGGATACTTATCGAAAATATAAGGCTGCCAAGGCTGCAAATCCAGAGAAGTTTCAAACTGCTGAACCTTCAAGATCAGTAGTTAGAACTTCTGGTATTTTAACAAGAAGGCCTGCTACTCAAAGGAAGAAATCAGAGGACAATGTCAAAACTGATTTCAAAATGGTACTACTTGAAGGAAGTTCAGTAGTTCACTCAGATTTTGACATTGAGGAGAAACCTCTGATAACACAATTCAGGGATCCTTCCACCTTTGCCTACCAAATTCAAAAGACTATCAAAGAAAAGATGCATACCAAGGTAGTGACTGAACACCATCTCCCAACTATTCAGATGCCTGATATGCAACAACAACAACAACAAGGAAGAGACTCCCACCTGAGGCTTACTGAAATAGAAAGCATCCAACACTCAGGATCATCAACCCAAGGGACAAGTCTGGTTCCCTATACCTCTGACTTTGACAAGTCAAAGGTGCCTATCATCAGATGGTCACTTACTGCTAACAACTCAGTATTATTGACAAGAAGAGACCTTTCAAGCAGGGCATACAAGAAGATCAGTGATCTAAAGAAACTATCAACACAAGACCTGCTCACAATTCAACATCTGGAACCACAGAAAGGATCTCTATCTGATGGACAGTTAAACCGGCTAAAGAACACCATGTATAAAGAAATATGGAAGATTGTTCAAGACAGAAGAAGATCATAAGGAATTAGTAAGGTTTTGGGTTCATCAATCCAGGGGGAGATTGTTATGACAAAGAGGATTGGTGAAACCACTTTTGGAAACCTTAGTCTAATTCACTTCTGTCAATTTTGGCTAAGTATAGAAGAACTGAAGAGAAGACAAGAAACTGCTGAAGAGAAGATATGAGAAGTGCTGAAGAAGAAACTTCATCAGAAGTTCTGAAGTCCAAACCAGACAAGTTCACTTCAGAAGTACTGAAGACAAACTACTCATCAGTAGTTTGTCATTCATCAGCACTTAGCATCAGATATTTTCCACCGCCTTTTGTATCAGTAGTTTATTGTTTATTATTACTTTTAGCTGTAATTGTTTGTTTCAATGTTGCAACTTGTGCAACTTGTTTCTGATATTTCTGTACTTGCTTTTTTGGCAAGATACATGTATGTAAACGTCTATAAATAGGAGGCTTCAACCTTCTATTTTAGACATTGATTTTAAAAGAAAAATCCTTCAAAACACTTTCACTGTTCTATTCCATTTCAGTATTTATTGTGAATCTGCCTAAGTATCTAATTCTCATTTACTGCTTAGATTCATAATAAATACTTGTCATTATTAGTTTCAATCATCAAGAGGGAGTAATAACTCCTCTTAAGTATAAAAAGTGTTGCTTTAACTTATACATTCCGCTGTGCTTACAATCTGATATACAAGAGCTTGCTAAACACTTAAGTGTCAAAGATAGCAAGTTCTTACTTAAACAAAGAGCATACTGATCCAACAAGTTTATTATTATTTTTTGGGAATATTTCATAGAATAGTAACCAAGTTTCAAAAGTGTTCCAATTAGGTCACTCATCCTTTTTTTGGCCTAATTAAATGACTAAACATTCAAATCGAGTCTTGTAAAATTTTGTAGGTGTCAAGAATGACATTGAGGAGAAGATGTTAGAGTCAGGATTTTAAATATATGTAGATGTATTAAAAAAAGAAAATAACATGTTAATTATATTAAAAAATTAAAAAAAATATGCTAAATCCACATCATCACTTAACGTCGGCATTAATAGATAGGAAAAAAATAAACAAAAAGCCACATTACCATAGTTACCTACAAACTAGATGAAAAAACCTCTAATTACATACTAAGTGAATGTTGAGTGACCTAATTGAGACAAAAAAAATTGTTGAGTGACCTAAGTGGAACACTTTTGAAAGTTGGTTACTATTTTACAAAGTTACCCCTTTTTTTTTTTACAAGCTAATACATAATACCCGTACTCTACAATTTATGAAAACCGCTTATGTTAAATAGTTAAGGTTTTTACTCAATTTACCCATGATAATATTCCCCACTAAAATTATCCGTTTTTAGCTAAATAATTATTTTTAGGGGTCTCCGTCTCAAACCGGGTCTTAGTTTTGCGTTAAACTTTGAAGTACACCACTAATAGACCTTAACAATTTGAGAACTCCTGTTTCTAAATTTTATTAATTCCAACAATATTTTCTCCTAGAGAATATTATTTCACATTAAATTCACGCAACACGAGTGAAAACTAGACTTTTTAAAGTTAACCGAATTGTCACCAACGTTCAACATAGGCAATTTATCATTATATTTCTATGAGCTCTAATTATCACTAATTATGTCTAACACATAGCTTCTAATATTGTTTAATGATTATTATTTTATATAAGAATCATCTGAATTTTTACCGGTTGTCACAGTCTCCCCTCCTTTAAGAAATTTCATCCTCGAAATTTTCGTCTCGCGACTACCAATTTCGGTTTAGACGGAAATAAATGAGGATACTTCAGTTTCATCTGATCTTCTCTTTCCCAAGTGAATTCCGGTCCTCGTTTGGAATTCCACCTAACTTTCACTATCTTAATGTTGCTTCGCCTCAACTTCTGAATCTTCCAGTCTGTAACTTCGACGGGTTCCTCGACAAATCGTAATTTGTCATCAACATTGATTTCCTCTGGCGGTATAACCAACGTCTCGTCCGACAGACATTTCTTCAAATTGCATACATGAAATACATCATGGACTCCAGATAGTTCTAATGGTAACTTAAGTCAATATGCCACGGGGCCTATCCTTGCTAATACCTCAAACGATCCAATATAACGCGGACTAAGCTTTCCTTGCTTACCAAACCTAATAACTCCTTTCCACGGCGAGACTTTCAACATAACTCTATCTCCAATCTGAAACTCTAAAGGTTTCCTTTTATTATCTGCATAACTCTTCTGTCTATCTCTCGCTGCTTTCAATCTATCTTTGACCTGAAAAATCTTATCCGTAGTCTCTTGAATTATTTTCGGTCCAGTCAAATGTTTATCACCTACCTCTGCCCAACAGAGTGGTGAACGACATTTTCTTCCATAAAGAGCTTCAAACGGTGCAACATTGATACTAGAGTGATAACTGTTATTGTAGGAAAACTCAACCAAAGGGAGGTGAGTATTCCAATTCCCTCCAAAATCAATCGCACAAGATCGCAGCAAATCTTCCAACGTCTGAATGGTCCTCTCTCTCTTTGACCATCTGTCTAGGGATGATAAGCAGTACTCATATCCAATCATGTTCCTAACGCTTTGTGTAACGATTTCCAAAACCTTGATACAAATCGGCCATCACGGTCTGAAATAATCGATATCGGTACACCATGTCTAGACACGACTTCCTTCAAATAAATACGAGTCAACTTCTCAATATGATATTTTTCTCTAATGGGAAGGAAATGTGCGGATTTTGTCAATCGATTGACAATCACCCAAATAGCATCATAACCGCTTGATGTTCGGGGTAATTTCGTAACGAAACCCATTGAAATACATTCCCACTTCCATTGCGGAATCTCTGGCTGTTAAAGCAATCCTGATGGCTTCTGATACTCAGCCGTAACTTTCGCACAAGTCAAACATTTCCAACATACGTCGCTATCTCTCCTTTCATGTTCGGCCACCAATAATGTCACACCCCAACCGATGGTGGAATACATCGGGGCGAGACTTGGGATAGATTGTTCAAAGACTTCATGACACTAGAATTCGTGACAATATAATTTAAAGATAAAATTTCATTCATAGCATAATCATTGTCTAAAGGATAACGAAATACAAATTGTTTCATGAAAAGGAAAGTATAACATCAAAACATAAAAAATTAAACTAGTTGCAAGTTTCCAGTCCAATCCTAAGTAGTTTTCTTGATAAACCTACATTAAACATTTCCTGCAACATGTATAAAATATCTGTCAACACATAAAGCATTGGTCAGCATAATAGTTTGGGTCTAAGTACATAGTATAGAAAAGTCTACTCGAATCATCATGTTATAGGCATATGCACGTAGAACCATACAAACAGCAACAACACTCGATAACACAAAAGACTTCATCTTATCATGACCCATAAAAGGGGGCAACGTGTCAACCTATAGCGCTATACATGTAAGGTGGGTTGTTAACTAATCGTACATTTGTATGTAAGACTTTGAATTCTAACATGGCATAGCTTAATAGCATTTAGATTGAGCATAATAGTTTTAAGAGTATGAAATCGTTTAAGTTTTGATAGTGTTACATATTGAGCCCCAAAGAATAAAGAATAAAAGGGGGACAAGTATGAACTCACCTTTGGGTGCGTCTTGATATAGTTCCAAAGATAAGTCTTGGAAGTTTAAGCTTTAGCTCCGATTAACTAGAATTAAGAATTAGAGGGTCTTAGGTTCGAGTTAAGATTATAGGTTCAAGAGATTCATGAAAGCCTTTTAGGAAAACCAAGCACAAATTGCATTTAGGGCAATCCGGATGGTCATGAGATTAAGTTAGACCAAGCACAAAATCATCCTCGATGATTCGGATGGTATAAAGTTAGGAATGTGAATCCATTTGATAGGTTCATGTCATAACCACTTCGCTTATGGAATAAACGTGGGTTTTGGACATGGGATTTCCCCTTTCTAGTGTGGATAAATCCGTAGCACAAGAAGGGTCAAGAGAGTTGGTAAGGTAGGGTGTAACCACAAACCTTCCAAAGATTAATAATAAGCTAGTAAGATAGAAACTTGAAAGTATATGCTTATATTATTATATAGTATAGCTAAGATGTTTAAGTAAAGTTTGGGGACTGATTTGGATGAGTCTTGACTCTCCTTTGTCAGCCAATACCATAGCACAAATCTTTCTAACATTAGATTGTTAGTAGACTTGGTTGGTTCCTTCACGACAAACTATCTTAGGACATAAAAACAATTCAGAAAACAAACACCTTTGGGACCCTTTTAGGTGCTCTACCCTTATCACACTTCTGTGGATAAATATGGGGAAGATCCTAGAGGTTTCTCTAAGGAGTTTTGGATAAAAAGAGAAGGAAAAACTGAAAAGAAAGGGGGTTTGAGCTTGGAAAACTTACTGATGTGTTATCAAGAAGTATGCTCAAGAAACTTGAAGTTTAGAGAGATTTTTAGGAAGAAAATAAATGAACAAGAGATTATGGAGTGGGGAGGGGTTGTATTTATAGGTGGGTTAAGGTGGTAGGGTATTAAATAGAGTTATTGGGTAGTTAGAAGGAGATTAATTGGGTGTTAAGTCTAATTATTATAAAGTGTCATAATCTATTTTACATTCTGCTGTCTTGTCAAGTAAAAAAAAATCATCGTTTTTTTATATGTTTTATTTTTAAAAGTCTAACATTCAATTATGTAAATGTAAGTGTGGTGTTGTTTAAAAGTCAAAGAAAGACTAAAACTTAGATCACGTTTTTTTTTGTTTTGTTTTCTTTTTTTTTTTAAGTATTAAACATAATATATATATATATATATATATATATATATATATGTTTTATTTAAAATAAATATATATTATGATCTTAGCTAAATGAGTTTCTTGTTATGACGCCTAAATTGATTAGGATAAATTATAATGACGACTAGTCAAGAATTGGTAGGAGTAACATAAAAGAAACGAGTAAAGGCGAAATTGGAATTTGTTAAGTATAGAATTTAGAATATATGCAGAACTAAAAATCACGCGATGTTACATAAAGTTTGCGTCACATAGAATTTATAGAATAATTGAAATAGATTAAGATTAAATGCAATTGATAAAATACTTTTCCATTGATCATAAGCTCGGGATCACAAGGGTACAAAATGGAAAGATACAAGAATACAGGGATTAAAACAGAAAATACAAAAAGTACAAATGTTACAGTCTCCCCTACTTTAGGAAATTTCGTCTCAAAATTTATTCAAGTGGCTTGACTGAAAAGATGTGGGTACTTTTTCTTCATTTGCTCTTCATGTTCCCAAGTGAATTCGGGTCCATTCTTCGATTCCCAACTAACTTTAACTAGCGGAATACGTTTTCGTTTGTTTTGTTTGACTTCACGATCCATTATTTCCACTGGTTTTTCGACGAAATGCATAGTCTCATCAATTCGTACATCATCAAGAGGGATGTGTACGTTCCCTTCGGCTAAGCACTTCTTCAAATTTGAAACATGAAAGGTGGGGTGGACATTGTTGAGTTCTTGGGGTAACTCGAGCTTGTAAGCCACTTTCCCGATCCGTTCAATAATCTTGAATGGTCCAACATACCGTGGAGCCAACTTTCCTTTCTTTCCAAATCTGACTACTCCTTTCCAAGGAGACACCTTGAGGAGTACTTGTTCACCAACATTGAATTCAAGGGGCTTTCGCCGCTTGTCAGCATAGCTTTTCTGACGGCTTCGAGCAGCTAAGAGATTATCACGGAACTGGATGATTTTGTTGGTCATTTCTTGGATGATTTCGGGACCGGTGATCTGTGCTTCACCAATCTCCTGCCAACATATTGGAGAACGACACTTTCGGCCATAGAGAGCTTCGAATGGAGCCATTTGGATGCTGGTATGGTAACTGTTATTGTAAGAGAACTCGACCAATGGTAGATGAGCATCCCAGTTTCCACCAAAGTCGATTACATAAGATCAAAGCATGTCCTCAAGAGTCTGGATCGTACGTTCAGTTTGACCATCAGATTGAGGATGAAAAGTTGTACTAAGATTAAGTTGAGTGCCCATAGCAGCCTGAAATGTTTCACAAAGATGGGAGGTGAATCGACCATCACGGTCTGAGATGATTTCAAGAGGAATACCATGACGAAAAATTATTTCCCTGGTGTAGATATGGGCTAGCTTTTCCACTTTGTAGTCTTCACGAATGGGAATGAAGTGAGCTGACTTGGTTAAACGATCAATGATTACCCAAATTCTATCATGACCGGATGATGTTCGAGGGAGCTTGGTAATAAAATCCATAGCAATACTTTCCCATTTCCACATGGGGACTTCGGGCTGTTCAAGCAAACCCGACGGTCATTGTGTGATACCCCGCAATTTCAGGTTCTCACTGTAACTAAACTCTAGTTACGTTCCTTGCATTCTACTTAACGAGGGTTAGCTAGATAAGACACACGTTGCACAGTTATAGGTTAATAACTACATGAAGTGGTAATTCGGGGAATTACCAGACTGTATACATGATTAGTGAACCTCGGACATTGGTGAACCATGAAGTTAAATAACTGTGAATTAATTGATTGAGATTGATTGCAATTACGTGCTTCTATGATACTCTGTGAAACTATGTGCAAACTGTATGTGATTACGTGAACTTAAACCGAATACATTAATAAAAACCATAATGGATGGACCATTAGGATGGTTGGGGTCTTAACACATGGGGTTACACTTGTTACGGTCCAAAATAGCGAAAACATCGAAGAAAACAGGTTGTACAACAAAGCAGGCCACCCGGAGCGGGCCAGGGAGGAGTGAGCGGCCACTCACTTTCTCCGAGCGGCCGCACGCTCCCTCCAAGCGGCCGCGCGCAGCATCCTGACGCAACTAAACCGACTTAAAACCCTATTTAAACAATTTTAAGCCTCAAACAACCCCTAAACTCAACCCTAATCGACCCCTACCGCCCTATTACGAAATATTAACCCCTAAACACCTGCTAAGGCGCAAGAACATCGATCGGGAAGCTTTAAGAGCATTCGGTTGATTGTTTCGAAGAGCTTGCGGTATAATATTTAATCTATTGTGTTTTAATCTTCTTTAATATGTTATAAAACATTATAACTAAGTTTGTCCAGGTCTGAAACCTTTTTAAAAAAGATTAAAACTTGAGGTTTATAAAGATTGAATGGGCTAAACATGATCCTATGCGATTAGTAATATGATAGGTTGCTTGTTGCGCAAGTTTGTGATGTTTTGATCTTTAGGGTTTATGATTTTGCATGTGTTAGGATAGGTTCTGATCATGCTAGGTCTTATGAATATTTTGTGATGATTATTGATTGTTGTTGATCGATTATACGCACACGTGAGTCGTTTAAATAAGAGTTTATGCATGATTAAAATCTGGACAGAATGTTTAGGTCAACTTGTAGGGTCTGTTACGTGACTTAAATATGATGGTTTTGATTATTTCTTTACATGTTTGTATTATACCTGGTCTTAGCTTTTTATAATGGGTAAAATCGAGTGATTTGGACGTCGTTTGAATAGTTTTTGGAATTTTCTTTGAATAAAGGTCATATCAGATTTTCGAATTAACAAACTGAGTCAACTTTAAACAATCATAACTCGAGTTTTACAAAGAATTAAGTTATGAAATTTTTACAGTATATTAAAATTGGAATAATTTGGCTTTTCCAAGTGGATTCATCCCGTTTGGATGAATACACAATTTTTGGGAATTTTTCTACTAACCTGACCTGTTGTAGAAACTATCTGGACATACCTGTGATGTAAGATTTTTCATAATTTTTGTATTTAGTTTTTGGACAAAAAAAAATATGGGTTAACAAACGAAACTCAGAGAATATTTAGTAAAAATTTGGGAGTTTAATTCGTTGATTAAGTATTTTAAATAAATTAGTTTTCGTGGTGCATAATCTGTCCTAAAAACACAGATTGTGTATTATGGGTCTATGTGACTAATTGGAGTCCTATGTGGTATGTATTTGACATGTATTTGAATGGGCACTTATATGAGATGCATATTAAGTGTAGAACTAATGATAACCAACATATTCACCAACGGGTCCGTAGGGTTTACTTATGCATGTAGAATCACTAGGTGTCACTTACACGATTTTGAACATTTAAACGTCTTGGACAAATGGGTTATATGGTTTAATGGTATTACACATATACTTACTTAGTGACACATATACTAGGGAGTCGGTAGCACACCCTACTTTGGAGTTTGGATTTACTTGCTTGCATACTAAGGTGAGTTTCACTACTTTTTCTCAAAAGCATGCGTCTCAGGGTGAGACAACTTTGATAAACGTTTTCTAGTCCAGTTTGGGACTACTATTATAACTCGGATTGAGATGTTTTGACTCCTGTGGTGGGTCAGGTTTTCGTTACGAATCCTTGGGGAGGATTGCTCTTTGATTAGTTTAAAACTTGTCGGTCCTTTGTGAACTAAACACTCTATCACTTGAAAAGTCCTTGCATATTATTGGGTTAATCGCTGGAGGCGAACGGGGTATTAGTTGATAGCGCTATTAGGTTGTGCAGCAACCTCATGTTTGCGATGCTGGGAGCATGGGCATGAACTTCTGACCACATTTGAGAATAGTGTTGATAGACACTAGTTATTGAGGCAAACTATTATATTACTGAAGGTGTCCCAATAATACTGTTTAGTTGCAATGCGTGGGTTAGCTACCCCTAACACACTTAACCTGATAACACTTGAACATTTTGGTCTGGAGGGCCTACGCTTTTACTTGGTTACGTGGTTTTGGAAACCAGCGCATTTACTTACTCATTTTCTTTACCTTGTGAACTCACCAACATTGTTTGTTGACCCAGGATATACATGCTTTTGCAGGTAGTTAGCTTCTGGTGCCACGATTAGAAAGCACTGCACACTTCACTGCATTTGAGTCTTGGGCATACACCTAAATTACATATCATGCTTTTACGTTTTCTTTCATATGATTTTAATTTGGGCGCGTTGTTTTGCGCATGGTTTAAAAAGGTTTAAATTTGGTTTACGCTTCCGCAGCTTAACTAAACTTGGTTTTTGAAAACGAACTAAATGGTTTGGGCATTTAGAGTTCGTTCATATGACTTATGGATATGGGATCCTGGTATGTCATGCGCCTCGCGGTATAAACTCCGCAGTGGAAATTTGAGGGTGTGACATGTTGGTGCTCGGCTTTTACTTTGGAGCAAGTGAGACATTTGGACACAAAGAGAGCAATGTCCTTTTTCATACCGGGCCACCAATAATTGCGACGAGATCTTGATACATTTTATCCGCACCGGGATGAATGGAGTATCGGGATTTATGCGCTTCATTCATTATAAGAGTATGAAGGTCATTACGACTGGGAATCCAAATACGATCAAGGTAATAAAGAATTCCATTTGTCTTGGACTCCAAGTGTAACTCGGCACCACAAGACATTTCTTCGTATAGAGTATTTTCATTGACCGATGTATGCTGAGCATATCGAGTACGGTTGAAGAGATCATTTTGAAACTGAGAGCTACGAAGACGGTCGGTTTCTCGGATGTTGCACAGAACTGCGTGACCCTTTTGACTAAGAGCATCGGCTACTACGTTCACTTTACTAGGATGATAGCGAATTTCGCAGTCGTAGTCGTTTAACAATTCGACCCATCGTCGTTGCCACATGTTAAGATCCTTTTGATTGAAAATGTGTTGGAGGCTTTTGTGGTCAGTAAAGACAACACATTTTGTACCATAAAGGTAGTGTCTCCAGATTTTTAGGGCAAAAACAACAACACCAAGTTCGAGATCGTGAGTGGTGTAGTTCTTCTCGTGGATTTTGAGTTGCCTTGATGCATAGGCGATGACTTTGTCTCGTTGCATAAGAGCGCAACCAAGACCTTGATTCGATGTATCACAATAAACCACGAAATCGTTATTCCCCTCGGGAAGAGCTAGGATAGGAGCATATCAAAGCATGTCCTTGAGGGTTTGAAAGGCTTCTTCTTGTTTAGGACCCCAAATAAAAGGTTTGGATTTTTGGGTCAAAGCGGTGAGAGGTGTAGCAATTTTGGAGAAGTTGGAGATGAACCGACGGTAGTATCCCGCCAATCCAAGAAAAGAACGAACTTTGGTAGGAGATTTTGGTGCAATCCAATTCTTGACAGCTTCGATTTTGGCAGGATCAACATGAATACCTTTTTCATTTACAATGTGCCTAAGGAATTGAACTTCTTTTAACCAAAATTCACATTTAGAGAACTTGGCATAAAGTCGTTCGGCTCGTAAGAGTTCCAAAATCAAACGGAGATGTCGTTTATGTTCGGTTTCGGATTTGGAATAGATCAAAATGTCATCGATGAATACAATCACAAAGCGATCCAAATAAGGTTTACACACGCGATTGATTAAGTCCATGAACACTGCGGGTGCATTGGTTAAACCGAAAGGCATCACCATGAACTCGTAATGACCATATCTCGTGCGAAAGGCGGTTTTTGGAATCGTGGATTCGGAGTTGATGGTATCCCGAATGAAGATTGATTTTTGAGAAACAAGTAGCTCCTTGGAGCTGGTCAAAGAGGTCATCAATGCGTGGAAGAGGGTATCGGTTTTTGACAGTGAGTTTGTTAAGCTCACGATAGTCGATACACATACGAAAAGATCCGTCCTTTTTAACAAACAAAAAAGGAGCACCCCATGGAGAAGTACTCGGACGTATGAAGCCTTTTTCGAGCAATTCTTGGAGTTGACTAGCAAGTTCTTGCATTTCGGAGGGTGCAAGACGATATGGAGATTTTGCAACAGGTGTAGCACCGGGTATGAGATCAATACGAAATTCAACAGAATGAATCGGAGGAAGACCGGGTAGATCTTCGGGAAAAACTTTGGGAAAGTCACAAACGACAGGTATGTCCTTTATGTCTTTTTCCTTCTCTTTGGTTGTTACCATGTGAGCTAGAAATGCCACGTATTCCTTACGGAGATACTTTCGAGCTTTGGTACAAGCCATGAGCTTAAGTCCTTTTGAGGGTTTCTCACCATAGATTTGTAAAGTGTCACCACTAGGAAGTGGTATACGGATAAATTTTTCAAAACAAACAACTTCAGCATGATGTTTTGCAAGCCAATCCATGCCTACTATGATGTCAAAGCTTCCCAATCGCATAGGATTTAGATCTATGGAGAAATCATGATTATTAAGACTTAAAGTGCAGTTTTTGACAATGAAGTCGATAGAGACGGGTTCACCATTTGCGACTTCGACAGTGAAGGGTTTCGATAATTTAGATCGTGCACAAGCAAGTAAAGGTTCAAATTCTAAAGAGACAAAACTCTTATCCCCACCAGTATCAAAGAGTATAGAAGCATAAGACCCATTAACAAGGAACGTACCGTTCACCACATCATTTTCATTTTGAGCTTGGGCCGCATTGATGTTGAAAGCGCGACCCCTTGGTGGTTGATTTTGAGCCGGAGCTTGAACTTGAGCTTGGTTGTTACGGGTACATTGAGGAGCAAAATGGCTAGGATCACCACACTTAAAACATGCACGACCATTGCCAATGGCTAGAGGAGGTTGGTTAGCGGCTCGGGGTTGGTTGGCAACTTGAGGTTGGTTGTTTTGGGTTCTAGGGGCAACCTTGCAGTTTTGGACAAGGTGTCCATAGTGGTTACAATTTGTGCATAGACGACAAGCTGAATTAGTTGGGTGGTGAAAAGGGCATATGGCACATTTTGGGTGTACTCCGGTATAAGGTTTCTTGGCAGGCACTTGGTTAAGAGGAGTTGGAGCTTGAGCTTCGGTGGATGGAATTGTAACGACATAGTTTTGGATTCGGGATTTACGTTTGCGGTTGTTGCTATGGGTTGATGGGGTTTTGGCTTCCTTGGGTTTGTCGGTGGGAATGGTGGTGGTTTGATTGATGGTTTTGGTGGCGGTGTTTAGGATAGTTAAGGTTCCATCTTTCACTTGGTTATCCGAGATTTTGGAAGCTAAACGAATGGCTTTTTCTAGGGTGGTGGGTTCGGCTCCTTCAACGATATCACGAACACTCGTTGGGAGGCCTTTGAGATACTTAGCTATGATTCTCTTAGTGGTGTTGAATTGGCGAGGTACAAGGACAAGGAGTTGCTTGAAACGATTGGTATAGGAGAGGTTATCACCACTGTTTTGCTTGAGTTTCCAAAACTCTTCTTCAAGTCGCTCAATCTCTTGAGTGGGTCAGAACTCCTCAATCATGAGTTGCTTGAGTTCCTCCCACGGTAGAGCTAAAGCGGATTCGTTTCCACGGGTGACTCTCTCGCTTTTCCACCACTCGAGTGCCCTTGATTTGAAGACACTAGTGGCGTAATGAGTGCGGAGATCCTCGGGGCATTCGCTATTGATGAAAACTAGCTCGATGTGGTCGAACCATTCGAGCATAGCAGTAGCACCATCGTTTTCCGTGAAAGAGTCGGGTCGATGTAGGTTAAATTGCTTAAAGGTGAAGGAGGTAGTTTTGGATGATTCGACTTTTGAGTCAACAGAACCATGTGGGCTTGCGAAGGCTTGGATTTTGCTAACCACTTCGGGTATGACCTTGGCCATTTGCTTGGTCATGAAAGAGAGCATTTTCTTGTTGGTGCTTTGTTTTGAGCTTCTTCGGTTGGACATGGAAGACATCTAAGGGATAAACAAAAAGGGATTATGAGCTTTGATCAATGCTTTATTTGTATAAAGATTGCATTTTGTCTTTGTTTTTAGAAGTGAATTAAGCATACAAAGCACATAGTGTCAAATAGTTCAAGTAGCATGTAGTTTCACATTGTGTATAAAGCATAACACATAAGTATAAGCAAGTATAGTGCATTTGGACAATATAAAGGAGCTTGATTAATGTTGGTTTGTGATTATTAGTATTGTTTGGAGATTGCTAGAGTACTTGAGATGCGAGTCTTGAGAGCCTTTGCGAGTAGTAAAAAAAATAAATCGAATATATGTAGTGAAAACATAGCATGAAAACAACATTGAAAATAATATTAACATAAAATGAGAGGCTTGTTTTAAGCAAGCAATTGGAGTGTTCCGGAACGGAACTAAGACTAAGCAAAGTGGTTCAAATTTACCTTTGAGTTTGAAAACATGCTTTGGCCTAATAGGTGGAAATACTCCCACCGAACTTGCGGTTAACGGTATTCACCCTTCCAGTTACTACATGTTTCTTGTCATTAGTAAATTTGAGACTTTGGCGAGATTTAAAAAAATATCAAGGATTGAAACTAGTCGCTAAGTTGTGGATTTCACTCCTATCTTAGCGAGGTCGTTTCTTTGAGTGTGGTTTGTACACTTAGTCTAATGTGGTAAGAAATTAATTCTAACCTTCAATTGGTAAGTGTCCACTAGAACGAGAATTGTGAAGTTTCCACCAAGGTGAGGATGTCACTCCTATCTTGGTGTAGTTTAAAAAACACAAAGAATTTACGCGGATTGAAAGTTATCACCAAAGTGAGGGTTTCACGCCTATTTCGGTGATTTCCTTTCGTTTGTGGTATACGAGCGTCTTCGAGTGTAGAATAATCCACCAAATAGGTAGGTAAATTTTTACGACCAAAGGAATAAAGTAGAAGCAAGATAGGGAGAACAAGTATATTAAGCATGGAAAAGGAATGGTCTAAAAGGTTCTTAACTATAGTCTAGGTCAAACATGGTAATTTTTCCTAATTCATTATAGTCATGGCTTTGATACCAATCTGTCACACCCCAACCGATGGCGGAATACCTCGGGGCGAGACTTGGGATAGATTGTTCAGAGACTTCATGACACTAGAATTCGTGACAATATAATTTAAAGATAAAATTTCATTCACAGCATAATCATTGTCTAAAGGATAACGAAATACAAATTGTTTCATGAAAAGGAAAGTATAACATCAGAACATACAAAATTAAACTAGTTGCGAGTTTCTAGTCCAATCCTAAGTAGTTTTCTTGATAAACCTACATTAAACATTTTCCTGCAACATGTATAAAATATCCGTCAACACATAAAGCATTGGTGAGCATACTAGTTTGGGTCTAAGTACATAGTATAGAAAAGTCAACTCAAATCATCATGTTATAGGAATATGCACGTAGAATCATACAAACGCAACAACACTCGATAACACAAAAGACTTCATCTTATCATGACCCATAAAGGGGGCGGCGTGTCGACCTATAGCGCTATACATGTAAGGTGGGTTGTTAACTAATCGTACATTTGTATGTAAGACTTTGAATTCTAGCATGGCATAGCATAATAGCATTTAGATTGAGCATAATAGTTTTAAGAGTATGAAATCGTTTAAGTTTTGATAGTGATACATGTTGAGCCCCAAAGAATAAAGAATAAAAGGGGGACAAGTATGAACTCACCTTTGGGTGCGTCTTGATATAGTTCCAAAGATAAGTCTTGGAAGTTTAAGCTTTAGCTCCGATTAACTAGAATTAAGAATTAGAGGGTCTTAGGTTCGAGTTAAGATTATAGGTTCAAGAGATTCATGAAAGCCTTTTAGGCAAACCAAGCACAAATTGCCTTTAGGGCAATCCGGATGGTCATGAGATTAAGTTAGACCAAGCACAAAATCATCCTCGATGATTCGGATGGTATAAAGTTAGGAATGTGAATCCATTTGATAGGTTCATGTCATAACCACTTCGCTTATGGAATAAACGTGGGTTTTGGACATGGGATTTCCCCTTTCTAGTGTGGATAAATCCGTAGCACAAGAAGGGTCAAGAGAGTTGGTAAGGTAGGGTGTAACCACAAACCTTCCAAAGATTAATAATAAGCTAGTAAGATAGAAACTTGAAAGTATATGTTTATATTATTATATAGTATAGCTAAGATGTTTAAGTAAAGTTTGGGGACTGATTTGGATGAGTCTTGACTCTCCTTTGTCAGCCAATACCATAGCACAAATCTTTCTAACATTAGATTGTTAGTAGACTTGGTTGGTTCCTTCACGACAAACTATCTTAGGACATAAAAACAATTTAGAAAACAAACACCTTTGGGACCTCTTTTAGGTGCTCTACCCTTATCACACTTCTGTGGATAAATATGGGGAAGATCCTAGAGGTTTCTCCAAGGAGTTTTGGATAAAATGAGAAGGAAAAACTGAAAAAGAAAGGGGGTTTGAGCTTGGAAAACTTACTGATGTGTTATCAGGAAGTATGCTCAAGAAACTTGAAGTTTAGAGAGATTTTTAGGAAGAAAATAGATGAACAAGAGATTATGGAGTGGGGAGGGGTTGTATTTATAGGTGGGTTAAGGTGGTAGGGTATTAAATAGAGTTATTGGGGTAGTTAGAAGGAGATTAATTAGGTGTTAAGTCTAATTATTATAAAGTGTCATAATCTATTTTACATTCTGCTGTCTTGTCGAGTAAAAAAAATCAACGTTTTTTATATGTTTTATTTTTAAAAGTCTAACATTCAATTATGTAAATGTAAGTGTGGTGTTGTTTAAAAGTCAAAGAAAGACTAAAACTTAGATCACGTTTTTTTTTGTTTTCTTTTCTTTTTTTAAAGTATTAAACATAATATATATATATATATACTAGGTTAGCTTCCCGTGTTATACACGGGTTGAACAATTTAAGTTGTGTAAAACATAAAAAAAAAAAAAAGAAATTACATACTACCTAATTTTTTTTATTTTATAAATGAAGTATTTTTATTACATTTAAAAATAAAATAAAAAATTACAAACAATGTCTTTCTTAGAGGCATAGATTAGTAGGGCCTATCCGTTTTCTTCGACACGAACAAAAAGCCTATCGTCGGTGATGTGTTCATTGAGTTCCACACAACGATGCACTCGTCTTCCGTTGCGCTTCAACAAAAACAAATGAAATGTATAATGTAGAAATTAATGTATAATAAAAAAGAAGTATATCAATTGCACCTACAATTGGAGAATTCAAACTGCTTCACTTGGTCTTTGCCATCATCTATGTACTTCAGTATGGCTTACAATACCTGAATGTTAGCATGAACCAATTTTTTGGTCAACTCTCCTTTGACCATAGCACCATCACCTCTCTTTTTTTCCCAAAATGCCAACAAAAAACGTTTTCATGGTGCTTTGGTTCCATCTATTTCCAAAAAAAAATTGTTCCATAATGTTAAATAAGCACATAAGATAGACAAATTTTATTGGAATCTCATCTATTATATGGTTCTATCCATTTCCAAGACTACCACCACATATTGTTTCCATCTTTAGTAATCTTCACTTGTTTCCGGTAAACCTCATTAACCACTATTGTAACCAGTTCCTTGTTTTTGGAAACTGTTTGACAAATGCATACGGTAATAACTGAAACAACCAAAAAGGAACATGAGTAGATGTAAAAAAAAAGTAGCAGCTTATACATTAATAAAAGTGAAAGAACAACACATTTGATTCTAAAATTCAAACTAACGATGTATACTATTATGGAAATGATAATATGTACTTTTTATTATGATAGTTTGTCGTAAAGAAATGCCATATCGTATGCTTCAAGATTTAATATAGCGATTGTGGAAGAGATAAATACCAGAGTGTCCTTTGATGTATCGCCCAAAATATGACAAATGAATGCGCTTTTAGATAAGTCCATGAACCAAAAGAAAAATCACTTTCCCTTTTTGCCAACATAACATACGCACTTGAAGTAGTTTGAATTCTCTAGCATATCATCAAGTCTGGTCAATGAACATGCCTTTACAAAACAAAGAAACACTCGAATTTTCAATCCAATTCCTTCTATCGCACACAACTTCAAGAAAATGTAGTTTAATCTAGCATAATCTGTTCTCATATGAACCTGCTATAGTGATATACCTGACCCACTCGACCATGTTGTACCCACTCTTCTCACATACCTATGAAAAGATGTGATTAATTAAAATTATATAAAAATATCCATTAAAAGTTTATAATCGATTCAACATAAAAGAGTTCACTCATGTTTGTATACTGGCAAATCGATATAAACATTGAAACAAAAAAGCTGAAGTTTTTTAAGAAACATACACCTCGCAAATGATGTGGTAATAATACCACCCTTCTGCCCACTTTATGACTTTAATCATGCAAAAAAACACTTATTTGTTTGTTTCATAAGAAAATTATTAAGAGCAAAAAAATGGGCTTGTAAGTATGTCTCAAATTTTAATCATGTAAAAAATAGTTCATAAGTTAAAAGTTGACTTCAAGGTCAAACAAAAAGTTTTCAACTAAAAAATTAGATTGAGTTTGTCCCATGTTCTTTTTCAAAATTTGATGCTTAAATGGAATTCTGCAAGTATAATGAACATGAAAACAAATCATTCCAGGTTTTTAAAGAAGTTTAGTGTTAAAATTCAAAAGTCAAGAATCATAACTTTGACTTCAAAAGTAAAAAATTGTGGCAAACTTAAATAAAAAAAAATATGCATGATCAATCTGGGCAAGTTGTTTTTATAAAAAAAATGTCTATAATGAGAAATGCCGACTCCTTCTCTGAAAAAATAAATAGAATTATGCTGTTAGGCAAAATTTGCCTCTATTTTTTCAGTTTCCATCCCTCAACATTCTAATTTTGTAGGTCCCGTTTTTCATGATGGAAGGTAAATTTCCTACAGATTGTATTTAAAGAATGAGTTACATTTTATCACAAAAGGGCCACTCAAATAATTTAGCTACATAGGGGAATGATAAACAGGATGAACAAAGCAAGTTTAAAAACCGCCCAAACTATTATCCTTTTTGTGCATATACCCTCATAAAATTGTTTGATTCAATAATTTAAGTTATCATTGTAATAATATTGTTTTATAATAATAGACTTAAGTTTTGTTAGTTTTAAATTAGACAATAATGTTCTTACCGCTTAGGTGTTGCAACACTAAGGCAAGAAGATATCTTGAATGACTAATTGATTATCACAAACTCTGGGATGCAAATCAATATCATATACTCACAATAACCAAATTACAGTCAATAAATAGTACATATTACAAACAAATCGCAATACAGTTCCATAAATACGCAAAAAAGAGAAATTATAAATTAACCTGCTGAGATAATGGAGACAAAAGTAAAGCTTCATGGCGACGGTGTCGGAGTAAGACGTAGGGGCTGCCGGACACGACGACGAAATGCTGGTGTTGAGAGTTACACACAGTGATGTAGATTTATGAATCTCTTCTGTCACTTGATGTAGATTTACTCTATGTCGATGAACAAAACCCTGTTGGTCAACACAAGAACGTTAAACATGAATATAGTGAAATCAATCAATTAAAATAAAAAGTACCAAGAATCTAAAAATAGGAACCAGTTGATAACCTTCAATTCGTTGTGTCATTAGAGAAAAGAAAACCTAGGTTTTGCGAGAGTTAACAGGAATAGAAAACTGTAAATGTTCAATATCGGGGAGTGTATGATTGCAAAACATATAATCGGAAAAGCATCAATCCAGGTTTTTGAAAAACCCTAATTGAGGAATAAAGGAATGTTAAATCAAACATTATAAATATCTGAAACACGAATAACCCTAAACAACTTACCTTGATGCGATTAGGAGGGAAGAAAGAGAGAGATTGAGAGATGATTGTTTTTTTTGTTAGGGTTTGTGAGGATAATAAGGAGAGGAGAAAAAGTAGCTTACAAAGGAAGGAAGAATAGAAAATGAGCGGGAAAAAAAACTTGAGAGGCCCTCAAAATTTGACAAATGTCCCACAAAAGCTTTTATTTATATATATTAGTAGATATATATATGTTTTATTTAAAATAAATATATATTAAGATCTTAGCGAAATGAGTTTCTTGTTATGACGCCTAAATTGATTAGGATAAATTATAATGACGACTCGTCAAGAATTGGTAGGAGTAACATAAAAGAAACGAGTAAAGGCGAAATTGGAATTTGTTAAGTATAGAATTTAGAATATATGCAGAACTAAAAGTCACGCGATGTTACATAAAGTTTGCGTCACATAGAATTTATAGAATAATTGAAATAGATTAAGATTAAATGCAATTGATAAAATACTTTTCCATTGATCATAAGCTCGGGATCACAAGGGTACAAAATGGAAAGATACAAGAATACTGGGATTAAAACAGAAAATACAAAAAGTACAAATGTTACAAATAACATTCCTTCAAATCCTTATACATCTTATCAGAACTAGGGTGTATTGAATATTTCGACTTATAGGCTTCGTCCATAACTAATTCACGCATACCCCCTTTAAATAGTACCCAAACACGATCCATAAAATACATTACTCTATCAACCTTTGGACTCAACTCCTTAATCATCTTATACAACCGTTCATCCTTCAAATTCTCCTCTTTCAACGCCTCTTGTTGTGCTTCCTTAATTTGAGTCGTAAGGCTTGTATGAATTGTCAAACCTAGTGCTCGAACACGTAAGGGCTTGACCCTCTCCTTTCTACTCAAAGCATCCGCAACAACATTCGCTTTTCTAGGATGATACTGAATCTCACAATCATAATCATTGAGTAACTCTACCCATCTTCTCTGTCTCATATTAAGTTCTTTTTGATCAAATATATGTCGAAGACTTTTATGATCCGTGAAGACTGTATACTTGGTTCCATACAAGTAATGTCTCCAAATCTTAAGAGCAAAAACTACAGCTCCAAGTTCCAAATCATGCGTCGCATAGTTCTTCTCATGAACTTTCAATTGCCTCGATGCGTAAGCTATCACCTTACTATTCTGCATCAAAACACATCCTAATCCTTGATGTGAAGCATCATAGTACACCACAAATCCATCGTTTCCATTGGGAAGTGATAAAATCGGTGCACTACACAACTTCTCCTTTAAAGTCTGAAAGGTCTCTTCTTGCTTTTCAGTCCACTCAAACTTACGATCCTTTTGAGTTAATAGCGTCAATGGCTGCGCTATTTTGGAAAAATTACCAATAAATCCACGGTAATATCCTGCTAAACCCAAAAATTGACGTATCTTCGAAGGAGATTTAGGCACATCCCACTCCTTGATTGCCTTTACCTGCGCTGGGTCTACTTGAACTCCTTTCTCATTAATAACATGTCCTAAGAAATGAACTTCTCGTATCCAAAATTCACACTTCGAGAATTTTGCATAAAGCTTCTCGCTCCTCTGCAACTCCAAAATAAGCCTCAAATTTTGTTCATGATCTTCTTTAGTTCGCGAATAAATAAGTATATCATCGATGAATACTATTACGAACTTGTCAAAATAAGGTTTACAAACCCGATTCATAAGATCCATAAACACTGCTGGTACATTTGTTAAACCAAATGGCATCACCAAAAACTCATAATGGCCATATCGTGTTCTAAACGTCGTCTTGGGAATATCCTCTTCCACAATCTTTAGTTGATGATAACTCGATCTAAGGTCAATCTTCGAATAAAAGCTCGATCCTTGTAACTGATCAAATAAATCATCAATCCTTGGAAATGGGTATCAGTTCTTAATAGTAAGTTTATTCAACTCTCTATAATCGATACACATCCTAAAGGTTTCGTCTTTCTTCTTGACAAACAACACTAGTGCTCCCCAAGGTGAAAAACTTGACCTAATGAAACCTTTATCCAACAACTCCTGTAACTAATTCGAAAGCTCTTGCATCGCTGAAGGTGCTAATCGATAAGGGGACTTAGCGACTGGTGCAGCTCCTGGTACAAGATCTATTCGAAACTCCAATTGCCTTGAAGGCGGTAATCCAGGCAAATCCTCTGGAAAAACTTCGGGGTACTCTCTAACCACGGGAATCTCTTCTAATTTCTTCTCCTCAGCCTTGGTGTTTAAAACACTCACCAAAAATGCCGGGTATCCTTTCCGCAAAAACTTTTGTGCCTTCATCACGCTAATCAACCTCGATGACCTTTTCTCAGTTTTACCATGCACAACCAAAATCTCGTTATCCAATATTGGAATGCGAACTAACTTCTCACGTCATACAACTTCCGCGCGATTCTTAGATAACCAATCCATCCCTAATACTACGTCAAAACTTCCCAATTCTACGGGCAAAAGATCTATCTTAAACACATGATTTTGGAGTTGTAAGGTACAATCTCTAACTACCTCACGGGCCTCTATAATCTTACCATTTGCCAATTCTATTGAATAACTTTTATCTAATTCATTCGACTTTGAGCATAGAAATGGTTCAAATTTCTTTGAAACAAAGCTCATATCAACTCCGGTATCAAATAAAATAGATGCAAGTTGACTATTGACAAGAAACGTACTGGTCACCACTGTAGAATCTTGACTTGCTACACCTGCATTCATTTTAAAAGCTCTACCCCTTGCATTCGTTCCTCGAAGCTTCGGGAAATCTTTCTTGAAATGTCCTATAACTCCACACTCATAGCAACCTTGATCACTTCTACCCTTGTTTGGTTCATCCGGAAGTTTCCCTTTGCATTTCGGGGCCGTATGTCCTTGTCGACCACACTTATCACACATCGCTTTGCAATAACCTGTATGCGGAGCATCACATCTTGGTCATTTCGGTGTCCCTCCTCCAGTTTTCCTACCTTCACTGGCATTCACCGCATACAACCTTCCTATATCATGCTTCTTATTTCCTCCTCTCTTAGACTGTATCCTTGAACTCTCAATCCTTTTCCTTTTTCCACCAGAGGATAATGTCTCCGGCTCAACTTTCTTTTCAATCGCCTCAACTACTTTCTTAGCAATCTCACCTTTCTTGACCAATGTTCCTGCCCTAACTGCGTCATCAGTCAATGAATTTGCTAAAGATATAACACTTAGCATAGTAGTCGGTTTTGAAGAAGACACCATCCCTCTAATCTGAGGTGCTAAACCCCAAATATACCGCTCAATACGAGCATACTCTGGTGTAACTAATCTGGGAACCAACCTAGCTAACTCGTTAAACCTGGTAGTATAAGCCTTTATCTCCGCTCCACTCATGGAAAGCATCCAAAACTCTGCTTCAATCGTCTGCATCTCACTACGAGGACAATACTCCTTCAACAACATATTCTTCAACTCATTCCACGTAAGACCATATGCAACATCTTCACCTAATGCTTGCACTTGTGTATTCCACCAAGTAAGTGCATCATCTTGAAAAGAACAAACTGCATACTTAACTTTCTGAGTAGCAGAACAATTACTAATCATCATGACTGACTCCATCTTTTCAATCCATCTAATAATATCCAGGGACCTTCCGCTCCCGAAAATGCACGAGGATGACAAGATTGGAATGTCTTGTAAGTACATCCTTGCTCAAGGCTTCCTGTTTCATTCGAATACATCGCAATTACTATTTGATATACAATCAAAATAAAAACTTCATGAAACACTAGAACCTATCTCAAGTATTCCTTACCTGATGATCCTCCATTATGGACCCTTTCTCCAGATCCACGTCCTAATCCACCACTACCAAGTGCGCCTCCTCCTGGTGCGCTTCCACCTGTTGCGCCACCACCTTGACCTCTAGTCGCATTGGCATCTCTCTGGTCAAACACAAAATTCACTTGTTGCGCTATTATCCTAGCCAACTATTCAGGTGAAACGGGAAGTGAAGAACCTCCAGCCTTAGTACTTGCTCTCGTAACTGGTGCCATAATCCTTTTTCTGTATATTTTAGGGATAAAATATACATAAGAAATATGTTTACGATTTTTAAGAATTAATCATGTCAAGTGTATAAATAAAATCATTCGAAAATGACATTCATACTAACAAAATAATTCAAAGAAAACCATATACCATTAGCAATTTATACTAAAATAATAGACAACGATCAACACATCACAAAGATAATAAGCATGGGAACTAACTTCCATGTTAGTTCATCATCATAATATTTTAAGTACATAACTGGATAACTTGTTTAATTTTTTACAAAAGATCTAGCAACCACTACATAATGTTTTGGGAGATCATACTAAACAAAATGGTACCATATTACCACTTAACAAGTTTATCCATAAAACTGCCAAAATATAGGGCCTGATATGCCCCGATCAACACCAACTACCAACTCACAGGGTTTTACCCCCTCGAAGAACAGTAGCCAAATAGACCATCACAAACATCGCTAAATCCATGGAAGCACTATAACTCTCCTCGGCAGCTACCACTTGCTGCTCCATGCTAACCACTCATGCTTCCGCTTCCTCAATCTTCTTCTCTTTTTCCTCAACCTTCTTCTTAAACTCCATCAAATCTTTCTGAGTAACCAGAACACTACTCTCCAACCTCTCTATCCTCTCCAACTGGCTGTCCCTAGCCTGGCTATCCAAAACAGTATACTCCTCGACAGACGCCATCCTGCCGTCCATCCGCTCAACTCTACCATCCATAGAACCAACTCGACCATCCAAAGTCTCTAACTGGTCATGAAGTTAATCAAACTTACCTCGCATACAATCAATCCTTTGGTCCGACTTACCCATCCTAAAACGCAAAGCATCTGCTCTCCTCTCCACTGACTCAAACCTACCATGTAATGTAGAAATCCGATGCTCAGTGCGGGCTCCACGTGCCGCTAATGTAGCCACAGAACGCGCCACTGGCTCACCTGTCAATACTGGTATGTCGGCAGCAGTCGATGACTCACCACGCTCATACGTACGAGGTATACCCTCAATCTCTGCCCACTCACATAACTTCTTGGGTAACCACTTCTAACTGTCTAACTCCAACTTCCTAATCTTGCTACCTGTAGAAACATGCCCTTCCGTATCCAACGGTCTCTTACGAACAGGTAACATACTAGAAGACTGTGTCTCAACCTCAGGAACTCTAGTCTGTGGTTTGGCTGATCTAAACATAGCGAATAATCCATCATTCCGGGGCTCAGAAGGTAACATGAACAAAGGTATGGGTTCTCCGGTATAAGGTGCAACTACATGCTCCTCAGCCGTGGGTACAACAACCGTAGGCTCAACCATAGCTGGTGCAACTTCTACCTCATGAACATCATCCACGTTAGCCAATGGGGCCACTGGTGCTAAAACAGGGATATATGTATCCTACAAAGACTCACCGGAATCGATAGATGAATATGGCTTGGGTGGGGACTCTGGCTCACTCTCGGAACTAGATAAACTAATGTAGGAAGAAACCATGATCTGTGACAATCAATATTTGTACTTAATAAGTATATAATTACTTAATATAATTAATCACATAGGCACAAATAATATCATGTAATAGGAATGTAACTATTCTTAGTTATCCTTATCCAATGTACTCTATATGATGCATACTAAATCTTAAGCTTATAAATCATTTGTGAGCGTTCATGGTTATAGTAAAGACCTAAAATCCTCTAATTATCTATAACCATCGCTCTGATACCAACTTCTGTCACACCCCGACAGCGCACAGCGGAAAGCAAGTCATGAGGTAACGGAAGTTGTTACCAATAAGTTTAGAAACACACGGTTGATACGTATGGACATCTTGCAACCACCCTCTAGTTTTACATATTTTATTTTTCATGGTCAGTGAAAATTGTTAGTTAACAAGAAAATATGTTTCACCAAGGTGAAGCGTAGATTAAGTGAACATAGTTTTACAAATTAAAAGTAAAAGTACTTCAAACAACAATGTTTTACATATTATTAGAAAACATAGTTATTTTGTAGTTATGGTCCCAACATCATGTCCATAGTAGTGCCCTGCCAAACCCGCTCATCGAAACCTTATGCATCAGTACCTGAAAAACATGATTAAAAACATCAACAAAATGTTGGCGAGTTCACAGGTTTTATGACGCTAAACAAACTAAAATTTGTTTTATAAGTATGATAAGTACAACTCGAATAGAACCAAGTAGACTCGCGAAAATCTAACAAGTATGATGTAACCTAAGGCGCTTAATCAAGCCACGACAATTAGCCTCTCAAGCTACCACCTCAATTTAATGAGGAAACAACTTTTAAAGGTTATGTTTTACCTAAAAAAATATTAACCGGATGGTAAGGGTCGTCAACCCGATAGACATACCAACATAAACTACGGCTCTAAGAGTTAATGATTAAGACGTGCGGAGAGTGTCCATCCGTAGACGACCTACGTGTACTAATACAAAGATTAATACTCTGTGCACTACCTAAGGCCATCAAATGTTCTTAATTCTAGTCCTACTAATCATACAACATGTTAATCCCCCGATAAGTAAAAACGTTCAAAAACATTTAAAGAAAAGGGGCTGTGAAACTCGCCTTAAGCTTAGCTTCCAATAAGCCTTCTAATTCAATCTCAAAATGCTACTAATAAATCCCTATAATTCATAAGGCTATTTTTGTAACCATCCTACGTCTAATCAAGTCATTCACCATACTTTCTTGACTTCGTTATCCAAAAAGATTTAATACTTCATTAACCCTTACCATGTCGACTCATTGGTGATCGGTTTAGTTTTTAGACTTCGTGTGCATGCGTTTCAATGTCAAACAAGTTTCCGAATATTCCATGTTAACTTATGGGCATCTAATAAACTAAATTTTAGACCTTAAGACCAACATATACTTCATAAAACAAGTCAAATTTGCTGTTTTAAAATAGTCTCAACATTTAGTCGTTAGGTGTTCAAAAAGTCGTTTTTCGGTGATTTTATCGCATATTTTTACACTGTAGCCTCTCGTTTTCATGGTAAACATATTAGACATCCTAAGTATTGATTTTTATACACATTTAGACATCAAATAAGCTGTTTTATATCAGACCTAAATTTTAATGTCTTAGACGCGTTATTATTGTCAAAATATGCGTTTTCGCGCAACTTTTGCCAATATACTTAGGTTTTCAACTTAGGACTCATAAATACTCCTTAGGATTCCTTCTTTTACATAATTTTAAGTCACAAAAATTCTATTTTTGACGTTTTAAGCCGTAAAACACATTCGGGTCACCCATGCAAGGTCTCCCAAGCATGTAAATCCTATCCAAACTTGTTTTACCCTTTATTAAACTTATAAAAACCATATCATTATTGAAATAGTTCAGACCTATTTTTAAGTTAAAAATCACCCAAAAACTTAACAATAATAATGCAAAAACATGACATAAAGATCAAATAAACCACACTTCATTAATCTTACTCCTACATCCTTTTATTAATCCACCTAAATCATCAAAATACTCTTTTTAATTCAGACCTCAAATACTTTTTAAAACCTCTTGCATGTCTCAAAAATCAAAAGATCTAGTCATCTAAAACTCAAAATAATCATACTTACACACACATACATACATACGATTATATATACACACACACACACACGACACACGACAAACACACACACACACGACACACGACAAACAAACACACACACACACGACACACATGCACCCATTTTTATTATTACCATTTCATCTTGTTTCTTTCTCCTTGTTTATTTTTTCAAAAACCCTTTTCAAAACCTTTGATTTCTTGGTGAAAACTTGATTATATTCAGAAAATATAAATATTTTATGAAAGTTTTGATTAAGAAACTCACCTTGTAAGAACTTCTTGTAAAATGGGTTTCTCTCTCTAAAATCTCTAGCTTTCTTGAAGGTTTTTGCTTTCTAATCACCCATAGTGTTATTATCTTCAAGTTTCTTTAAGCATTTTCATGATTGTTTTGATTGAAATAAGAAAATAGGGGTGTTTGTTGTGGGTTTCGGTTATAATGGGAAGAAGAAGAAGAATATGGATGGGTTAGTGTGTGTAAATTAAGGTGTAAAATGGAAGAAGTGGGTGTATTGGGATGTGGGTGGAGTCTTAAATAAGCAGGGGGGGGGGGGTTTATAGTTTATTATTATTTTTTTTACAAACTAATACATAATACCCGTACTCTACAATTTATGAAAACCCGCTTATGTTAAATAGTTAAGGTTTTTACTCAATTTTCCCATGATAATATTCCTCACTAAAATTATCCGTTTTTAGCTAAATAATTATTTTTAGGGGTCTCCGTCTCATACCGGGTCTTAGTTTTGCGTTAAACTCTAAAATACACCACTAATAGACCTCAACGATTTGAGAATTCCTGTTTCTAAATTTTATTAATTCCAACAATATTTTCTCCTAGAGAATATTATTTCACATTAAATTCATGCAACACGAGTCAAAACTAGACTTTTTAAAGTTAAGCGAATTATCACCAACGTTCAACATAGGCAATTTATCATTATATTTCTATGAGCTCTAATTATCACTAATTAAGTCTAACACATAGCTCCTAATATTATTTAATGATTATTATTTTATATAAGAATCATCTGAATTTTTACCGGTTGTCACAAGTCTATCCTCAGGTTGCACATAAAACATAACATTGTTACATCCTGAATCCTGTTCAGTCCTTCAGTATCTTGAGGATGTCACATAGAAAATACAAGTTAGTTCTATCCTGAAGATTTCACCACCAACAATTGTTCCCAAAAATATGTTACCATCAATGGTCCTTCTACGAACATAGATCAGCCTAGTTGAACCATTAAAAAGTCAATTCCGAGGCCCATGTTATTAAAAGATTTCGGCTATCAACCATTAACATTTGTTAGTATAGGCCGGAACATGTTTTAGATCTATATTAGATCTAAAAGGGGTCTAAACGTGTGATGAACTATGTTTTCCTTCAAAAACCAACCACATATGATAAATTAGTACCAAACTACGGTTCATGACGAGATGAGAGATCCATTCCAACGGATCCTATCTTTCAAATAAACGGCAAAGTTTCATAACTTCACACACATACACAAACATGGTCCAAGTACACTTCACAAAGGCCCATGGAAGTCGGGTGAACAACTTGTATGATAAACAACCAACTTACCATGTCCATAATGATCATAGGGCATCATTTGTCAAGACAGTGACTATCTACGACTTCACTAGACCACACGTGACACTATCAGGTGAGTTTTTCACGACCCCATTTTACTGTTGTACATTTCGGGGGATAAACATGCTTCAATACTAGTGTCATTTACAAGTATGTGTGTGTGTGTGTGTGTACATTCTATCGTGACTGCCATGTGGAACATGAGACATTTTGGTTCATGAGCTCATTAGTCCTCGTACAACATTTACGGTAACCATTTGCTATCAAAAGCCATTGAACACTTTAATAGATCTTAAAACATGCACGACCATTGCCAATGGCTAGAGGAGGTTGGTTAGCGGCTCGGGGTTGGTTGGCAACTTGAGGTTGGTTGTTTTGGGTTCTAGGGGCAACCTTGTAGTTTTGGACAAGGTGTCCATAGTGGTTACAATTTGTGCATAGACGACAAGCTGAATTAGTTGGGTGGTGAAAAGGGCATATGGCACATTTTGGGTGTACTCCGGTATAAGGTTTCTTGGCAGGCACTTGGTTAAGAGGAGTTGGAGCTTGAGCTTCGGTGGATGGAATTGTAACGACATAGTTTTGGATTCGGGATTTACGTTTGCGGTTGTTGCTATGGGTTGATGGGGTTTTGGCTTCCTTGGGTTTGTCGGTGGGAATGGTGGTGGTTTGATTGATGGTTTTGGTGGCGGTGTTTAGGATAGTTAAGGTTCCATCTTTCACTTGGTTATCCGAGATTTTGGAAGCTAAATGAATGGCTTTTTCTAGGGTGGTGGGTTCGGCTCCTTCAACGATATCACGAACACTCGTTGGGAGGCCTTTGAGATACTTAGCTATGATTCTCTTAGTGGTGTTGAATTGGCGAGGTACAAGGACAAGGAGTTGCTTGAAACGATTGGTATAGGAGAGGTTATCACCACTGTTTTGCTTGAGTTTCCAAAACTCTTCTTCAAGTCGCTCAATCTCTTGAGTGGGTCAGAACTCCTCAATCATGAGTTGCTTGAGTTCCTCCCACGGTAGAGCTAAAGCGGATTCGTTTCCACGGGTGACTCTCTCGCTTTTCCACCACTCGAGTGCCCTTGATTTGAAGACACTAGTGGCGTAATGAGTGCGGAGATCCTCGGGGCATTCGCTATTGATGAAAACTAGCTCGATGTGGTCGAACCATTCGAGCATAGCAGTAGCACCATCGTTTTCTGTGAAAGAGTCGGGTCGATGTAGGTTAAATTGCTTAAAGGTGAAGGAGGTAGTTTTGGATGATTCGACTTTTGAGTCAACAGAACCATGTGGGCTTGCGAAGGCTTGGATTTTGCTAACCACTTTGGGTATGACCTTGGCCATTTGCTTGGTCATGAAAGAGAGCATTTTCTTGTTGGTGCTTTGTTTTGAGCTTCTTCGGTTGGACATGGAAGACATCTAAGGGATAAACAAAAAGGGATTATGAGCTTTGATCAATGCTTTATTTGTATAAAGATTGCATTTTGTCTTTGTTTTTAGAAGTGAATTAAGCATACAAAGCACATAGTGTCAAATAGTTCAAGTAGCATGTAGTTTCACATTGTGTATAAAGCATAACACATAAGTATAAGCAAGTATAGTGCATTTGGACAATATAAAGGAGCTTGATTAATATTGGTTTGTGATTATTAGTATTGTTTGGAGATTGCTAGAGTACTTGAGATGCGAGTCTTGAGAGCCTTTGCGAGTAGTAAAAAAAATAAATCGAATATATGTAGTGAAAACATAGCATGAAAACAACATTGAAAATAATATTAACATAAAATGAGAGGCTTGTTTTAAGCAAGCAATTGGAGTGTTCCGGAACGGAACTAAGACTAAGCAAAGTGGTTCAAATTTACCTTTGAGTTTGAAAACATGCTTTGGCCTAATAGGTGGAAATACTCCCACCGAACTTGCGGTTAACGGTATTCACCCTTCCAGTTACTACATGTTTCTTGTCATTAGTAAATTTGAGACTTTGGCGAGATTTAAAAAAATATCAAGGATTGAAACTAGTCGCTAAGTTGTGGATTTCACTCCTATCTTAGCGAGGTCGTTTCTTTGAGTGTGGTTTGTACACTTAGTCTAATGTGGTAAGAAATTAATTCTAACCTTCAATTGGTAAGTGTCCACTAGAACGAGAATTGTGAAGTTTCCACCAAGGTGAGGATGTCACTCCTATCTTGGTGTAGTTTAAAAAACACAAAGAATTTACGCGGATTGAAAGTTATCACCAAAGTGAGGGTTTCACGCCTATTTCGGTGATTTCCTTTCGTTTGTGGTATACGAGCGTCTTCGAGTGTAGAATAATCCACCAAATAGGTAGGTAAATTTTTACGACCAAAGGAATAAAGTAGAAGCAAGATAGGGAGAACAAGTATATTAAGCATGGAAAAGGAATGGTCTAAAAGGTTCTTAACTATAGTCTAGGTCAAACATGGTAATTTTTCCTAATTCATTATAGTCATGGCTTTGATACCAATCTGTCACACCCCAACCGATGGCGGAATACCTCGGGGCGAGACTTGGGATAGATTGTTCAGAGACTTCATGACACTAGAATTCGTGACAATATAATTTAAAGATAAAATTTCATTCACAGCATAATCATTGTCTAAAGGATAACGAAATACAAATTGTTTCATGAAAAGGAAAGTATAACATCAGAACATACAAAATTAAACTAGTTGCGAGTTTCTAGTCCAATCCTAAGTAGTTTTCTTGATAAACCTACATTAAACATTTTCCTGCAACATGTATAAAATATCCGTCAACACATAAAGCATTGGTGAGCATACTAGTTTGGGTCTAAGTACATAGTATAGAAAAGTCAACTCAAATCATCATGTTATAGGAATATGCACGTAGAATCATACAAACGCAACAACACTCGATAACACAAAAGACTTCATCTTATCATGACCCATAAAGGGGGCGGCGTGTCGACCTATAGCGCTATACATGTAAGGTGGGTTGTTAACTAATCGTACATTTGTATGTAAGACTTTGAATTCTAGCATGGCATAGCATAATAGCATTTAGATTGAGCATAATAGTTTTAAGAGTATGAAATCGTTTAAGTTTTGATAGTGATACATGTTGAGCCCCAAAGAATAAAGAATAAAAGGGGGACAAGTATGAACTCACCTTTGGGTGCGTCTTGATATAGTTCCAAAGATAAGTCTTGGAAGTTTAAGCTTTAGCTCCGATTAACTAGAATTAAGAATTAGAGGGTCTTAGGTTCGAGTTAAGATTATAGGTTCAAGAGATTCATGAAAGCCTTTTAGGCAAACCAAGCACAAATTGCCTTTAGGGCAATCCGGATGGTCATGAGATTAAGTTAGACCAAGCACAAAATCATCCTCGATGATTCGGATGGTATAAAGTTAGGAATGTGAATCCATTTGATAGGTTCATGTCATAACCACTTCGCTTATGGAATAAACGTGGGTTTTGGACATGGGATTTCCCCTTTCTAGTGTGGATAAATCCGTAGCACAAGAAGGGTCAAGAGAGTTGGTAAGGTAGGGTGTAACCACAAACCTTCCAAAGATTAATAATAAGCTAGTAAGATAGAAACTTGAAAGTATATGTTTATATTATTATATAGTATAGCTAAGATGTTTAAGTAAAGTTTGGGGACTGATTTGGATGAGTCTTGACTCTCCTTTGTCAGCCAATACCATAGCACAAATCTTTCTAACATTAGATTGTTAGTAGACTTGGTTGGTTCCTTCACGACAAACTATCTTAGGACATAAAAACAATTTAGAAAACAAACACCTTTGGGACCTCTTTTAGGTGCTCTACCCTTATCACACTTCTGTGGATAAATATGGGGAAGATCCTAGAGGTTTCTCCAAGGAGTTTTGGATAAAATGAGAAGGAAAAACTGAAAAAGAAAGGGGGTTTGAGCTTGGAAAACTTACTGATGTGTTATCAGGAAGTATGCTCAAGAAACTTGAAGTTTAGAGAGATTTTTAGGAAGAAAATAGATGAACAAGAGATTATGGAGTGGGGAGGGGTTGTATTTATAGGTGGGTTAAGGTGGTAGGGTATTAAATAGAGTTATTGGGGTAGTTAGAAGGAGATTAATTAGGTGTTAAGTCTAATTATTATAAAGTGTCATAATCTATTTTACATTCTGCTGTCTTGTCGAGTAAAAAAAATCAACGTTTTTTATATGTTTTATTTTTAAAAGTCTAACATTCAATTATGTAAATGTAAGTGTGGTGTTGTTTAAAAGTCAAAGAAAGACTAAAACTTAGATCACGTTTTTTTTTGTTTTCTTTTCTTTTTTTAAAGTATTAAACATAATATATATATATATATACTAGGTTAGCTTCCCGTGTTATACACGGGTTGAACAATTTAAGTTGTGTAAAACATAAAAAAAAAAAAAAAGAAATTACATACTACCTAATTTTTTTTATTTTATAAATGAAGTATTTTTATTACATTTAAAAATAAAATAAAAAATTACAAACAATGTCTTTCTTAGAGGCATAGATTAGTAGGGCCTATCCGTTTTCTTCGACACGAACAAAAAGCCTATCGTCGGTGATGTGTTCATTGAGTTCCACACAACGATGCACTCGTCTTCCGTTGCGCTTCAACAAAAACAAATGAAATGTATAATGTAGAAATTAATGTATAATAAAAAAGAAGTATATCAATTGCACCTACAATTGGAGAATTCAAACTGCTTCACTTGGTCTTTGCCATCATCTATGTACTTCAGTATGGCTTACAATACCTGAATGTTAGCATGAACCAATTTTTTGGTCAACTCTCCTTTGACCATAGCACCATCACCTCTCTTTTTTTCCCAAAATGCCAACAAAAAACGTTTTCATGGTGCTTTGGTTCCATCTATTTCCAAAAAAAAATTGTTCCATAATGTTAAATAAGCACATAAGATAGACAAATTTTATTGGAATCTCATCTATTATATGGTTCTATCCATTTCCAAGACTACCACCACATATTGTTTCCATCTTTAGTAATCTTCACTTGTTTCCGGTAAACCTCATTAACCACTATTGTAACCAGTTCCTTGTTTTTGGAAACTGTTTGACAAATGCATACGGTAATAACTGAAACAACCAAAAAGGAACATGAGTAGATGTAAAAAAAAAGTAGCAGCTTATACATTAATAAAAGTGAAAGAACAACACATTTGATTCTAAAATTCAAACTAACGATGTATACTATTATGGAAATGATAATATGTACTTTTTATTATGATAGTTTGTCGTAAAGAAATGCCATATCGTATGCTTCAAGATTTAATATAGCGATTGTGGAAGAGATAAATACCAGAGTGTCCTTTGATGTATCGCCCAAAATATGACAAATGAATGCGCTTTTAGATAAGTCCATGAACCAAAAGAAAAATCACTTTCCCTTTTTGCCAACATAACATACGCACTTGAAGTAGTTTGAATTCTCTAGCATATCATCAAGTCTGGTCAATGAACATGCCTTTACAAAACAAAGAAACACTCGAATTTTCAATCCAATTCCTTCTATCGCACACAACTTCAAGAAAATGTAGTTTAATCTAGCATAATCTGTTCTCATATGAACCTGCTATAGTGATATACCTGACCCACTCGACCATGTTGTACCCACTCTTCTCACATACCTATGAAAAGATGTGATTAATTAAAATTATATAAAAATATCCATTAAAAGTTTATAATCGATTCAACATAAAAGAGTTCACTCATGTTTGTATACTGGCAAATCGATATAAACATTGAAACAAAAAAGCTGAAGTTTTTTAAGAAACATACACCTCGCAAATGATGTGGTAATAATACCACCCTTCTGCCCACTTTATGACTTTAATCATGCAAAAAAACACTTATTTGTTTGTTTCATAAGAAAATTATTAAGAGCAAAAAAATGGGCTTGTAAGTATGTCTCAAATTTTAATCATGTAAAAAATAGTTCATAAGTTAAAAGTTGACTTCAAGGTCAAACAAAAAGTTTTCAACTAAAAAATTAGATTGAGTTTGTCCCATGTTCTTTTTCAAAATTTGATGCTTAAATGGAATTCTGCAAGTATAATGAACATGAAAACAAATCATTCCAGGTTTTTAAAGAAGTTTAGTGTTAAAATTCAAAAGTCAAGAATCATAACTTTGACTTCAAAAGTAAAAAATTGTGGCAAACTTAAATAAAAAAAAATATGCATGATCAATCTGGGCAAGTTGTTTTTATAAAAAAAATGTCTATAATGAGAAATGCCGACTCCTTCTCTGAAAAAATAAATAGAATTATGCTGTTAGGCAAAATTTGCCTCTATTTTTTCAGTTTCCATCCCTCAACATTCTAATTTTGTAGGTCCCGTTTTTCATGATGGAAGGTAAATTTCCTACAGATTGTATTTAAAGAATGAGTTACATTTTATCACAAAAGGGCCACTCAAATAATTTAGCTACATAGGGGAATGATAAACAGGATGAACAAAGCAAGTTTAAAAACCGCCCAAACTATTATCCTTTTTGTGCATATACCCTCATAAAATTGTTTGATTCAATAATTTAAGTTATCATTGTAATAATATTGTTTTATAATAATAGACTTAAGTTTTGTTAGTTTTAAATTAGACAATAATGTTCTTACCGCTTAGGTGTTGCAACACTAAGGCAAGAAGATATCTTGAATGACTAATTGATTATCACAAACTCTGGGATGCAAATCAATATCATATACTCACAATAACCAAATTACAGTCAATAAATAGTACATATTACAAACAAATCGCAATACAGTTCCATAAATACGCAAAAAAGAGAAATTATAAATTAACCTGCTGAGATAATGGAGACAAAAGTAAAGCTTCATGGCGACGGTGTCGGAGTAAGACGTAGGGGCTGCCGGACACGACGACGAAATGCTGGTGTTGAGAGTTACACACAGTGATGTAGATTTATGAATCTCTTCTGTCACTTGATGTAGATTTACTCTATGTCGATGAACAAAACCCTGTTGGTCAACACAAGAACGTTAAACATGAATATAGTGAAATCAATCAATTAAAATAAAAAGTACCAAGAATCTAAAAATAGGAACCAGTTGATAACCTTCAATTCGTTGTGTCATTAGAGAAAAGAAAACCTAGGTTTTGCGAGAGTTAACAGGAATAGAAAACTGTAAATGTTCAATATCGGGGAGTGTATGATTGCAAAACATATAATCGGAAAAGCATCAATCCAGGTTTTTGAAAAACCCTAATTGAGGAATAAAGGAATGTTAAATCAAACATTATAAATATCTGAAACACGAATAACCCTAAACAACTTACCTTGATGCGATTAGGAGGGAAGAAAGAGAGAGATTGAGAGATGATTGTTTTTTTTGTTAGGGTTTGTGAGGATAATAAGGAGAGGAGAAAAAGTAGCTTACAAAGGAAGGAAGAATAGAAAATGAGCGGGAAAAAAAACTTGAGAGGCCCTCAAAATTTGACAAATGTCCCACAAAAGCTTTTATTTATATATATTAGTAGATATATATATGTTTTATTTAAAATAAATATATATTAAGATCTTAGCGAAATGAGTTTCTTGTTATGACGCCTAAATTGATTAGGATAAATTATAATGACGACTCGTCAAGAATTGGTAGGAGTAACATAAAAGAAACGAGTAAAGGCGAAATTGGAATTTGTTAAGTATAGAATTTAGAATATATGCAGAACTAAAAGTCACGCGATGTTACATAAAGTTTGCGTCACATAGAATTTATAGAATAATTGAAATAGATTAAGATTAAATGCAATTGATAAAATACTTTTCCATTGATCATAAGCTCGGGATCACAAGGGTACAAAATGGAAAGATACAAGAATACTGGGATTAAAACAGAAAATACAAAAAGTACAAATGTTACAAATAACATTCCTTCAAATCCTTATACATCTTATCAGAACTAGGGTGTATTGAATATTTCGACTTATAGGCTTCGTCCATAACTAATTCACGCATACCCCCTTTAAATAGTACCCAAACACGATCCATAAAATACATTACTCTATCAACCTTTGGACTCAACTCCTTAATCATCTTATACAACCGTTCATCCTTCAAATTCTCCTCTTTCAACGCCTCTTGTTGTGCTTCCTTAATTTGAGTCGTAAGGCTTGTATGAATTGTCAAACCTAGTGCTCGAACACGTAAGGGCTTGACCCTCTCCTTTCTACTCAAAGCATCCGCAACAACATTCGCTTTTCTAGGATGATACTGAATCTCACAATCATAATCATTGAGTAACTCTACCCATCTTCTCTGTCTCATATTAAGTTCTTTTTGATCAAATATATGTCGAAGACT
Source organism: Ambrosia trifida (assembly GCA_028751855.1). NCBI lineage: Eukaryota > Viridiplantae > Streptophyta > Magnoliopsida > Asterales > Asteraceae > Ambrosia > Ambrosia trifida. The sequence goes on from CM054124.1 coordinate 89,481,546, forward strand.
TTTATGATCCGTGAAGACTGTATACTTGGTTCCATACAAGTAATGTCTCCAAATCTTAAGAGCAAAAACTACAGCTCCAAGTTCCAAATCATGCGTCGCATAGTTCTTCTCATGAACTTTCAATTGCCTCGATGCGTAAGCTATCACCTTACTATTCTGCATCAAAACACATCCTAATCCTTGATGTGAAGCATCATAGTACACCACAAATCCATCGTTTCCATTGGGAAGTGATAAAATCGGTGCACTACACAACTTCTCCTTTAAAGTCTGAAAGGTCTCTTCTTGCTTTTCAGTCCACTCAAACTTACGATCCTTTTGAGTTAATAGCGTCAATGGCTGCGCTATTTTGGAAAAATTACCAATAAATCCACGGTAATATCCTGCTAAACCCAAAAATTGACGTATCTTCGAAGGAGATTTAGGCACATCCCACTCCTTGATTGCCTTTACCTGCGCTGGGTCTACTTGAACTCCTTTCTCATTAATAACATGTCCTAAGAAATGAACTTCTCGTATCCAAAATTCACACTTCGAGAATTTTGCATAAAGCTTCTCGCTCCTCTGCAACTCCAAAATAAGCCTCAAATTTTGTTCATGATCTTCTTTAGTTCGCGAATAAATAAGTATATCATCGATGAATACTATTACGAACTTGTCAAAATAAGGTTTACAAACCCGATTCATAAGATCCATAAACACTGCTGGTACATTTGTTAAACCAAATGGCATCACCAAAAACTCATAATGGCCATATCGTGTTCTAAACGTCGTCTTGGGAATATCCTCTTCCACAATCTTTAGTTGATGATAACTCGATCTAAGGTCAATCTTCGAATAAAAGCTCGATCCTTGTAACTGATCAAATAAATCATCAATCCTTGGAAATGGGTATCAGTTCTTAATAGTAAGTTTATTCAACTCTCTATAATCGATACACATCCTAAAGGTTTCGTCTTTCTTCTTGACAAACAACACTAGTGCTCCCCAAGGTGAAAAACTTGACCTAATGAAACCTTTATCCAACAACTCCTGTAACTAATTCGAAAGCTCTTGCATCGCTGAAGGTGCTAATCGATAAGGGGACTTAGCGACTGGTGCAGCTCCTGGTACAAGATCTATTCGAAACTCCAATTGCCTTGAAGGCGGTAATCCAGGCAAATCCTCTGGAAAAACTTCGGGGTACTCTCTAACCACGGGAATCTCTTCTAATTTCTTCTCCTCAGCCTTGGTGTTTAAAACACTCACCAAAAATGCCGGGTATCCTTTCCGCAAAAACTTTTGTGCCTTCATCACGCTAATCAACCTCGATGACCTTTTCTCAGTTTTACCATGCACAACCAAAATCTCGTTATCCAATATTGGAATGCGAACTAACTTCTCACGTCATACAACTTCCGCGCGATTCTTAGATAACCAATCCATCCCTAATACTACGTCAAAACTTCCCAATTCTACGGGCAAAAGATCTATCTTAAACACATGATTTTGGAGTTGTAAGGTACAATCTCTAACTACCTCACGGGCCTCTATAATCTTACCATTTGCCAATTCTATTGAATAACTTTTATCTAATTCATTCGACTTTGAGCATAGAAATGGTTCAAATTTCTTTGAAACAAAGCTCATATCAACTCCGGTATCAAATAAAATAGATGCAAGTTGACTATTGACAAGAAACGTACTGGTCACCACTGTAGAATCTTGACTTGCTACACCTGCATTCATTTTAAAAGCTCTACCCCTTGCATTCGTTCCTCGAAGCTTCGGGAAATCTTTCTTGAAATGTCCTATAACTCCACACTCATAGCAACCTTGATCACTTCTACCCTTGTTTGGTTCATCCGGAAGTTTCCCTTTGCATTTCGGGGCCGTATGTCCTTGTCGACCACACTTATCACACATCGCTTTGCAATAACCTGTATGCGGAGCATCACATCTTGGTCATTTCGGTGTCCCTCCTCCAGTTTTCCTACCTTCACTGGCATTCACCGCATACAACCTTCCTATATCATGCTTCTTATTTCCTCCTCTCTTAGACTGTATCCTTGAACTCTCAATCCTTTTCCTTTTTCCACCAGAGGATAATGTCTCCGGCTCAACTTTCTTTTCAATCGCCTCAACTACTTTCTTAGCAATCTCACCTTTCTTGACCAATGTTCCTGCCCTAACTGCGTCATCAGTCAATGAATTTGCTAAAGATATAACACTTAGCATAGTAGTCGGTTTTGAAGAAGACACCATCCCTCTAATCTGAGGTGCTAAACCCCAAATATACCGCTCAATACGAGCATACTCTGGTGTAACTAATCTGGGAACCAACCTAGCTAACTCGTTAAACCTGGTAGTATAAGCCTTTATCTCCGCTCCACTCATGGAAAGCATCCAAAACTCTGCTTCAATCGTCTGCATCTCACTACGAGGACAATACTCCTTCAACAACATATTCTTCAACTCATTCCACGTAAGACCATATGCAACATCTTCACCTAATGCTTGCACTTGTGTATTCCACCAAGTAAGTGCATCATCTTGAAAAGAACAAACTGCATACTTAACTTTCTGAGTAGCAGAACAATTACTAATCATCATGACTGACTCCATCTTTTCAATCCATCTAATAATATCCAGGGACCTTCCGCTCCCGAAAATGCACGAGGATGACAAGATTGGAATGTCTTGTAAGTACATCCTTGCTCAAGGCTTCCTGTTTCATTCGAATACATCGCAATTACTATTTGATATACAATCAAAATAAAAACTTCATGAAACACTAGAACCTATCTCAAGTATTCCTTACCTGATGATCCTCCATTATGGACCCTTTCTCCAGATCCACGTCCTAATCCACCACTACCAAGTGCGCCTCCTCCTGGTGCGCTTCCACCTGTTGCGCCACCACCTTGACCTCTAGTCGCATTGGCATCTCTCTGGTCAAACACAAAATTCACTTGTTGCGCTATTATCCTAGCCAACTATTCAGGTGAAACGGGAAGTGAAGAACCTCCAGCCTTAGTACTTGCTCTCGTAACTGGTGCCATAATCCTTTTTCTGTATATTTTAGGGATAAAATATACATAAGAAATATGTTTACGATTTTTAAGAATTAATCATGTCAAGTGTATAAATAAAATCATTCGAAAATGACATTCATACTAACAAAATAATTCAAAGAAAACCATATACCATTAGCAATTTATACTAAAATAATAGACAACGATCAACACATCACAAAGATAATAAGCATGGGAACTAACTTCCATGTTAGTTCATCATCATAATATTTTAAGTACATAACTGGATAACTTGTTTAATTTTTTACAAAAGATCTAGCAACCACTACATAATGTTTTGGGAGATCATACTAAACAAAATGGTACCATATTACCACTTAACAAGTTTATCCATAAAACTGCCAAAATATAGGGCCTGATATGCCCCGATCAACACCAACTACCAACTCACAGGGTTTTACCCCCTCGAAGAACAGTAGCCAAATAGACCATCACAAACATCGCTAAATCCATGGAAGCACTATAACTCTCCTCGGCAGCTACCACTTGCTGCTCCATGCTAACCACTCATGCTTCCGCTTCCTCAATCTTCTTCTCTTTTTCCTCAACCTTCTTCTTAAACTCCATCAAATCTTTCTGAGTAACCAGAACACTACTCTCCAACCTCTCTATCCTCTCCAACTGGCTGTCCCTAGCCTGGCTATCCAAAACAGTATACTCCTCGACAGACGCCATCCTGCCGTCCATCCGCTCAACTCTACCATCCATAGAACCAACTCGACCATCCAAAGTCTCTAACTGGTCATGAAGTTAATCAAACTTACCTCGCATACAATCAATCCTTTGGTCCGACTTACCCATCCTAAAACGCAAAGCATCTGCTCTCCTCTCCACTGACTCAAACCTACCATGTAATGTAGAAATCCGATGCTCAGTGCGGGCTCCACGTGCCGCTAATGTAGCCACAGAACGCGCCACTGGCTCACCTGTCAATACTGGTATGTCGGCAGCAGTCGATGACTCACCACGCTCATACGTACGAGGTATACCCTCAATCTCTGCCCACTCACATAACTTCTTGGGTAACCACTTCTAACTGTCTAACTCCAACTTCCTAATCTTGCTACCTGTAGAAACATGCCCTTCCGTATCCAACGGTCTCTTACGAACAGGTAACATACTAGAAGACTGTGTCTCAACCTCAGGAACTCTAGTCTGTGGTTTGGCTGATCTAAACATAGCGAATAATCCATCATTCCGGGGCTCAGAAGGTAACATGAACAAAGGTATGGGTTCTCCGGTATAAGGTGCAACTACATGCTCCTCAGCCGTGGGTACAACAACCGTAGGCTCAACCATAGCTGGTGCAACTTCTACCTCATGAACATCATCCACGTTAGCCAATGGGGCCACTGGTGCTAAAACAGGGATATATGTATCCTACAAAGACTCACCGGAATCGATAGATGAATATGGCTTGGGTGGGGACTCTGGCTCACTCTCGGAACTAGATAAACTAATGTAGGAAGAAACCATGATCTGTGACAATCAATATTTGTACTTAATAAGTATATAATTACTTAATATAATTAATCACATAGGCACAAATAATATCATGTAATAGGAATGTAACTATTCTTAGTTATCCTTATCCAATGTACTCTATATGATGCATACTAAATCTTAAGCTTATAAATCATTTGTGAGCGTTCATGGTTATAGTAAAGACCTAAAATCCTCTAATTATCTATAACCATCGCTCTGATACCAACTTCTGTCACACCCCGACAGCGCACAGCGGAAAGCAAGTCATGAGGTAACGGAAGTTGTTACCAATAAGTTTAGAAACACACGGTTGATACGTATGGACATCTTGCAACCACCCTCTAGTTTTACATATTTTATTTTTCATGGTCAGTGAAAATTGTTAGTTAACAAGAAAATATGTTTCACCAAGGTGAAGCGTAGATTAAGTGAACATAGTTTTACAAATTAAAAGTAAAAGTACTTCAAACAACAATGTTTTACATATTATTAGAAAACATAGTTATTTTGTAGTTATGGTCCCAACATCATGTCCATAGTAGTGCCCTGCCAAACCCGCTCATCGAAACCTTATGCATCAGTACCTGAAAAACATGATTAAAAACATCAACAAAATGTTGGCGAGTTCACAGGTTTTATGACGCTAAACAAACTAAAATTTGTTTTATAAGTATGATAAGTACAACTCGAATAGAACCAAGTAGACTCGCGAAAATCTAACAAGTATGATGTAACCTAAGGCGCTTAATCAAGCCACGACAATTAGCCTCTCAAGCTACCACCTCAATTTAATGAGGAAACAACTTTTAAAGGTTATGTTTTACCTAAAAAAATATTAACCGGATGGTAAGGGTCGTCAACCCGATAGACATACCAACATAAACTACGGCTCTAAGAGTTAATGATTAAGACGTGCGGAGAGTGTCCATCCGTAGACGACCTACGTGTACTAATACAAAGATTAATACTCTGTGCACTACCTAAGGCCATCAAATGTTCTTAATTCTAGTCCTACTAATCATACAACATGTTAATCCCCCGATAAGTAAAAACGTTCAAAAACATTTAAAGAAAAGGGGCTGTGAAACTCGCCTTAAGCTTAGCTTCCAATAAGCCTTCTAATTCAATCTCAAAATGCTACTAATAAATCCCTATAATTCATAAGGCTATTTTTGTAACCATCCTACGTCTAATCAAGTCATTCACCATACTTTCTTGACTTCGTTATCCAAAAAGATTTAATACTTCATTAACCCTTACCATGTCGACTCATTGGTGATCGGTTTAGTTTTTAGACTTCGTGTGCATGCGTTTCAATGTCAAACAAGTTTCCGAATATTCCATGTTAACTTATGGGCATCTAATAAACTAAATTTTAGACCTTAAGACCAACATATACTTCATAAAACAAGTCAAATTTGCTGTTTTAAAATAGTCTCAACATTTAGTCGTTAGGTGTTCAAAAAGTCGTTTTTCGGTGATTTTATCGCATATTTTTACACTGTAGCCTCTCGTTTTCATGGTAAACATATTAGACATCCTAAGTATTGATTTTTATACACATTTAGACATCAAATAAGCTGTTTTATATCAGACCTAAATTTTAATGTCTTAGACGCGTTATTATTGTCAAAATATGCGTTTTCGCGCAACTTTTGCCAATATACTTAGGTTTTCAACTTAGGACTCATAAATACTCCTTAGGATTCCTTCTTTTACATAATTTTAAGTCACAAAAATTCTATTTTTGACGTTTTAAGCCGTAAAACACATTCGGGTCACCCATGCAAGGTCTCCCAAGCATGTAAATCCTATCCAAACTTGTTTTACCCTTTATTAAACTTATAAAAACCATATCATTATTGAAATAGTTCAGACCTATTTTTAAGTTAAAAATCACCCAAAAACTTAACAATAATAATGCAAAAACATGACATAAAGATCAAATAAACCACACTTCATTAATCTTACTCCTACATCCTTTTATTAATCCACCTAAATCATCAAAATACTCTTTTTAATTCAGACCTCAAATACTTTTTAAAACCTCTTGCATGTCTCAAAAATCAAAAGATCTAGTCATCTAAAACTCAAAATAATCATACTTACACACACATACATACATACGATTATATATACACACACACACACACGACACACGACAAACACACACACACACGACACACGACAAACAAACACACACACACACGACACACATGCACCCATTTTTATTATTACCATTTCATCTTGTTTCTTTCTCCTTGTTTATTTTTTCAAAAACCCTTTTCAAAACCTTTGATTTCTTGGTGAAAACTTGATTATATTCAGAAAATATAAATATTTTATGAAAGTTTTGATTAAGAAACTCACCTTGTAAGAACTTCTTGTAAAATGGGTTTCTCTCTCTAAAATCTCTAGCTTTCTTGAAGGTTTTTGCTTTCTAATCACCCATAGTGTTATTATCTTCAAGTTTCTTTAAGCATTTTCATGATTGTTTTGATTGAAATAAGAAAATAGGGGTGTTTGTTGTGGGTTTCGGTTATAATGGGAAGAAGAAGAAGAATATGGATGGGTTAGTGTGTGTAAATTAAGGTGTAAAATGGAAGAAGTGGGTGTATTGGGATGTGGGTGGAGTCTTAAATAAGCAGGGGGGGGGGGGTTTATAGTTTATTATTATTTTTTTTACAAACTAATACATAATACCCGTACTCTACAATTTATGAAAACCCGCTTATGTTAAATAGTTAAGGTTTTTACTCAATTTTCCCATGATAATATTCCTCACTAAAATTATCCGTTTTTAGCTAAATAATTATTTTTAGGGGTCTCCGTCTCATACCGGGTCTTAGTTTTGCGTTAAACTCTAAAATACACCACTAATAGACCTCAACGATTTGAGAATTCCTGTTTCTAAATTTTATTAATTCCAACAATATTTTCTCCTAGAGAATATTATTTCACATTAAATTCATGCAACACGAGTCAAAACTAGACTTTTTAAAGTTAAGCGAATTATCACCAACGTTCAACATAGGCAATTTATCATTATATTTCTATGAGCTCTAATTATCACTAATTAAGTCTAACACATAGCTCCTAATATTATTTAATGATTATTATTTTATATAAGAATCATCTGAATTTTTACCGGTTGTCACAAGTCTATCCTCAGGTTGCACATAAAACATAACATTGTTACATCCTGAATCCTGTTCAGTCCTTCAGTATCTTGAGGATGTCACATAGAAAATACAAGTTAGTTCTATCCTGAAGATTTCACCACCAACAATTGTTCCCAAAAATATGTTACCATCAATGGTCCTTCTACGAACATAGATCAGCCTAGTTGAACCATTAAAAAGTCAATTCCGAGGCCCATGTTATTAAAAGATTTCGGCTATCAACCATTAACATTTGTTAGTATAGGCCGGAACATGTTTTAGATCTATATTAGATCTAAAAGGGGTCTAAACGTGTGATGAACTATGTTTTCCTTCAAAAACCAACCACATATGATAAATTAGTACCAAACTACGGTTCATGACGAGATGAGAGATCCATTCCAACGGATCCTATCTTTCAAATAAACGGCAAAGTTTCATAACTTCACACACATACACAAACATGGTCCAAGTACACTTCACAAAGGCCCATGGAAGTCGGGTGAACAACTTGTATGATAAACAACCAACTTACCATGTCCATAATGATCATAGGGCATCATTTGTCAAGACAGTGACTATCTACGACTTCACTAGACCACACGTGACACTATCAGGTGAGTTTTTCACGACCCCATTTTACTGTTGTACATTTCGGGGGATAAACATGCTTCAATACTAGTGTCATTTACAAGTATGTGTGTGTGTGTGTGTGTACATTCTATCGTGACTGCCATGTGGAACATGAGACATTTTGGTTCATGAGCTCATTAGTCCTCGTACAACATTTACGGTAACCATTTGCTATCAAAAGCCATTGAACACTTTAATAGATCTTAAAACATGCACGACCATTGCCAATGGCTAGAGGAGGTTGGTTAGCGGCTCGGGGTTGGTTGGCAACTTGAGGTTGGTTGTTTTGGGTTCTAGGGGCAACCTTGTAGTTTTGGACAAGGTGTCCATAGTGGTTACAATTTGTGCATAGACGACAAGCTGAATTAGTTGGGTGGTGAAAAGGGCATATGGCACATTTTGGGTGTACTCCGGTATAAGGTTTCTTGGCAGGCACTTGGTTAAGAGGAGTTGGAGCTTGAGCTTCGGTGGATGGAATTGTAACGACATAGTTTTGGATTCGGGATTTACGTTTGCGGTTGTTGCTATGGGTTGATGGGGTTTTGGCTTCCTTGGGTTTGTCGGTGGGAATGGTGGTGGTTTGATTGATGGTTTTGGTGGCGGTGTTTAGGATAGTTAAGGTTCCATCTTTCACTTGGTTATCCGAGATTTTGGAAGCTAAACGAATGGCTTTTTCTAGGGTGGTGGGTTCGGCTCCTTCAACGATATCACGAACACTCGTTGGGAGGCCTTTGAGATACTTAGCTATGATTCTCTTAGTGGTGTTGAATTGGCGAGGTACAAGGACAAGGAGTTGCTTGAAACGATTGGTATAGGAGAGGTTATCACCACTGTTTTGCTTGAGTTTCCAAAACTCTTCTTCAAGTCGCTCAATCTCTTGAGTGGGTCAGAACTCCTCAATCATGAGTTGCTTGAGTTCCTCCCACGGTAGAGCTAAAGCGGATTCGTTTCCACGGGTGACTCTCTCGCTTTTCCACCACTCGAGTGCCCTTGATTTGAAGACACTAGTGGCGTAATGAGTGCGGAGATCCTCGGGGCATTCGCTATTGATGAAAACTAGCTCGATGTGGTCGAACCATTCGAGCATAGCAGTAGCACCATCGTTTTCTGTGAAAGAGTCGGGTCGATGTAGGTTAAATTGCTTAAAGGTGAAGGAGGTAGTTTTGGATGATTCGACTTTTGAGTCAACAGAACCATGTGGGCTTGCGAAGGCTTGGATTTTGCTAACCACTTTGGGTATGACCTTGGCCATTTGCTTGGTCATGAAAGAGAGCATTTTCTTGTTGGTGCTTTGTTTTGAGCTTCTTCGGTTGGACATGGAAGACATCTAAGGGATAAACAAAAAGGGATTATGAGCTTTGATCAATGCTTTATTTGTATAAAGATTGCATTTTGTCTTTGTTTTTAGAAGTGAATTAAGCATACAAAGCACATAGTGTCAAATAGTTCAAGTAGCATGTAGTTTCACATTGTGTATAAAGCATAACACATAAGTATAAGCAAGTATAGTGCATTTGGACAATATAAAGGAGCTTGATTAATGTTGGTTTGTGATTATTAGTATTGTTTGGAGATTGCTAGAGTACTTGAGATGCGAGTCTTGAGAGCCTTTGCGAGTAGTAAAAAAAATAAATCGAATATATGTAGTGAAAACATAGCATGAAAACAACATTGAAAATAATATTAACATAAAATGAGAGGCTTGTTTTAAGCAAGCAATTGGAGTGTTCCGGAACGGAACTAAGACTAAGCAAAGTGGTTCAAATTTACCTTTGAGTTTGAAAACATGCTTTGGCCTAATAGGTGGAAATACTCCCACCGAACTTGCGGTTAACGGTATTCACCCTTCCAGTTACTACATGTTTCTTGTCATTAGTAAATTTGAGACTTTGGCGAGATTTAAAAAAATATCAAGGATTGAAACTAGTCGCTAAGTTGTGGATTTCACTCCTATCTTAGCGAGGTCGTTTCTTTGAGTGTGGTTTGTACACTTAGTCTAATGTGGTAAGAAATTAATTCTAACCTTCAATTGGTAAGTGTCCACTAGAACGAGAATTGTGAAGTTTCCACCAAGGTGAGGATGTCACTCCTATCTTGGTGTAGTTTAAAAAACACAAAGAATTTACGCGGATTGAAAGTTATCACCAAAGTGAGGGTTTCACGCCTATTTCGGTGATTTCCTTTCGTTTGTGGTATACGAGCGTCTTCGAGTGTAGAATAATCCACCAAATAGGTAGGTAAATTTTTACGACCAAAGGAATAAAGTAGAAGCAAGATAGGGAGAACAAGTATATTAAGCATGGAAAAGGAATGGTCTAAAAGGTTCTTAACTATAGTCTAGGTCAAACATGGTAATTTTTCCTAATTCATTATAGTCATGGCTTTGATACCAATCTGTCACACCCCAACCGATGGCGGAATACCTCGGGGCGAGACTTGGGATAGATTGTTCAGAGACTTCATGACACTAGAATTCGTGACAATATAATTTAAAGATAAAATTTCATTCACAGCATAATCATTGTCTAAAGGATAACGAAATACAAATTGTTTCATGAAAAGGAAAGTATAACATCAGAACATACAAAATTAAACTAGTTGCGAGTTTCTAGTCCAATCCTAAGTAGTTTTCTTGATAAACCTACATTAAACATTTTCCTGCAACATGTATAAAATATCCGTCAACACATAAAGCATTGGTGAGCATACTAGTTTGGGTCTAAGTACATAGTATAGAAAAGTCAACTCAAATCATCATGTTATAGGAATATGCACGTAGAATCATACAAACGCAACAACACTCGATAACACAAAAGACTTCATCTTATCATGACCCATAAAGGGGGCGGCGTGTCGACCTATAGCGCTATACATGTAAGGTGGGTTGTTAACTAATCGTACATTTGTATGTAAGACTTTGAATTCTAGCATGGCATAGCATAATAGCATTTAGATTGAGCATAATAGTTTTAAGAGTATGAAATCGTTTAAGTTTTGATAGTGATACATGTTGAGCCCCAAAGAATAAAGAATAAAAGGGGGACAAGTATGAACTCACCTTTGGGTGCGTCTTGATATAGTTCCAAAGATAAGTCTTGGAAGTTTAAGCTTTAGCTCCGATTAACTAGAATTAAGAATTAGAGGGTCTTAGGTTCGAGTTAAGATTATAGGTTCAAGAGATTCATGAAAGCCTTTTAGGCAAACCAAGCACAAATTGCCTTTAGGGCAATCCGGATGGTCATGAGATTAAGTTAGACCAAGCACAAAATCATCCTCGATGATTCGGATGGTATAAAGTTAGGAATGTGAATCCATTTGATAGGTTCATGTCATAACCACTTCGCTTATGGAATAAACGTGGGTTTTGGACATGGGATTTCCCCTTTCTAGTGTGGATAAATCCGTAGCACAAGAAGGGCCAAGAGAGTTGGTAAGGTAGGGTGTAACCACAAACCTTCCAAAGATTAATAATAAGCTAGTAAGATAGAAACTTGAAAGTATATGTTTATATTATTATATAGTATAGCTAAGATGTTTAAGTAAAGTTTGGGGACTGATTTGGATGAGTCTTGACTCTCCTTTGTCAGCCAATACCATAGCACAAATCTTTCTAACATTAGATTGTTAGTAGACTTGGTTGGTTCCTTCACGACAAACTATCTTAGGACATAAAAACAATTCAGAAAACAAACACCTTTGGGACCTCTTTTAGGTGCTCTACCCTTATCACACTTCTGTGGATAAATATGGGGAAGATCCTAGAGGTTTCTCCAAGGAGTTTTGGATAAAATGAGAAGGAAAAACTGAAAAAGAAAGGGGGTTTGAGCTTGGAAAACTTACTGATGTGTTATCAGGAAGTATGCTCAAGAAACTTGAAGTTTAGAGAGATTTTTAGGAAGAAAATAGATGAACAAGAGATTATGGAGTGGGGAGGGGTTGTATTTATAGGTGGGTTAAGGTGGTAGGGTATTAAATAGAGTTATTGGGGTAGTTAGAAGGAGATTAATTAGGTGTTAAGTCTAATTATTATAAAGTGTCATAATCTATTTTACATTCTGCTGTCTTGTCGAGTAAAAAAAATCAACGTTTTTTATATGTTTTATTTTTAAAAGTCTAACATTCAATTATGTAAATGTAAGTGTGGTGTTGTTTAAAAGTCAAAGAAAGACTAAAACTTAGATCACGTTTTTTTTGTTTTCTTTTCTTTTTTTAAAGTATTAAACATAATATATATATATATATGTTTTATTTAAAATAAATATATATTAAGATCTTAGCGAAATGAGTTTCTTGTTATGACGCCTAAATTGATTAGGATAAATTATAATGACGACTCGTCAAGAATTGGTAGGAGTAACATAAAAGAAACGAGTAAAGGCGAAATTGGAATTTGTTAAGTATAGAATTTAGAATATATGCAGAACTAAAAGTCACGCGATGTTACATAAAGTTTGCGTCACATAGAATTTATAGAATAATTGAAATAGATTAAGATTAAATGCAATTGATAAAATACTTTTCCATTGATCATAAGCTCGGGATCACAAGGGTACAAAATGGAAAGATACAAGAATACTGGGATTAAAACAGAAAATACAAAAAGTACAAATGTTACAATTAACATTCCTTCAAATCCTTATACATCTTATCAGAACTAGGGTGTATTGAATATTTCGACTTATAGGCTTCGTCCATAACTAATTCACGCATACCCCCTTTAAATAGTACCCAAACACGATCCATAAAATACATTACTCTATCAACCTTTGGACTCAACTCCTTAATCATCTTATACAACCGTTCATCCTTCAAATTCTCCTCTTTCAACGCCTCTTGTTGTGCTTCCTTAATTTGAGTCGTAAGGCTTGTATGAATTGTCAAACCTAGTGCTCGAACACGTAAGGGCTTGACCCTCTCCTTTCTACTCAAAGCATCCGCAACAACATTCGCTTTTCTAGGATGATACTGAATCTCACAATCATAATCATTGAGTAACTCTACCCATCTTCTCTGTCTCATATTAAGTTCTTTTTGATCAAATATATGTCGAAGACTTTTATGATCCGTGAAGACTGTATACTTGGTTCCATACAAGTAATGTCTCCAAATCTTAAGAGCAAAAACTACAGCTCCAAGTTCCAAATCATGCGTCGCATAGTTCTTCTCATGAACTTTCAATTGCCTCGATGCGTAAGCTATCACCTTACTATTCTGCATCAAAACACATCCTAATCCTTGATGTGAAGCATCATAGTACACCACAAATCCATCGTTTCCATTGGGAAGTGATAAAATCGTTGCACTACACAACTTCTCCTTTAAAGTCTGAAAGGTCTCTTCTTGCTTTTCAGTCCACTCAAACTTACGATCCTTTTGAGTTAATAGCGTCAATGGCTGCGCTATTTTGGAAAAATTACCAATAAATCCACGGTAATATCCTGCTAAACCCAAAAATTGACGTATCTTCGAAGGAGATTTAGGCACATCCCACTCCTTGATTGCCTTTACCTGCGCTGGGTCTACTTGAACTCCTTTCTCATTAATAACATGTCCTAAGAAATGAACTTCTCGTATCCAAAATTCACACTTCGAGAATTTTGCATAAAGCTTCTCGCTCCTCTGCAACTCCAAAATAAGCCTCAAATTTTGTTCATGATCTTCTTTAGTTCGCGAATAAATAAGTATATCATCGATGAATACTATTACGAACTTGTCAAAATAAGGTTTACAAACCCGTATCATAAGATCCATAAACACTGCTGGTACATTTGTTAAACCAAATGGCATCACCAAAAACTCATAATGGCCATATCGTGTTCTAAACGTCGTCTTGGGAATATCCTCTTCCACAATCTTTAGTTGATGATAACTCGATCTAAGGTCAATCTTCGAATAAAAGCTCGATCCTTGTAACTGATCAAATAAATCATCAATCCTTGGAAATGGGTATCGGTTCTTAATAGTAAGTTTATTCAACTCTCTATAATCGATACACATCCTAAAGGTTTCGTCTTTCTTCTTGACAAACAACACTAGTGCTCCCCAAGGTGAAAAACTTGACCTAATGAAACCTTTATCCAACAACTCCTGTAACTAATTCGAAAGCTCTTGCATCGCTGAAGGTGCTAATCGATAAGGGGACTTAGCGACTGGTGCAGCTCCTGGTACAAGATCTATTCGAAACTCCAATTGCCTTGAAGGCGGTAATCCAGGCAAATCCTCTGGAAAAACTTCGGGGTACTCTCTAACCACGGGAATCTCTTCTAATTTCTTCTCCTCAGCCTTGGTGTTTAAAACACTCACCAAAAATGCCGGGTATCCTTTCCGCAAAAACTTTTGTGCCTTCATCACGCTAATCAACCTCGATGACCTTTTCTCAGTTTTACCATGCACAACCAAAATCTCGTTATCCAATATTGGAATGCGAACTAACTTCTCACGTCATACAACTTCCGCGCGATTCTTAGATAACCAATCCATCCCTAATACTACGTCAAAACTTCCCAATTCTACGGGCAAAAGATCTATCTTAAACACATGATTTTGGAGTTGTAAGGTACAATCTCTAACTACCTCACGGGCCTCTATAATCTTACCATTTGCCAATTCTATTGAATAACTTTTATCTAATTCATTCGACTTTGAGCATAGAAATGGTTCAAATTTCTTTGAAACAAAGCTCATATCAACTCCGGTATCAAATAAAATAGATGCAAGTTGACTATTGACAAGAAACGTACTGGTCACCACTGTAGAATCTTGACTTGCTACACCTGCATTCATTTTAAAAGCTCTACCCCTTGCATTCGTTCCTCGAAGCTTCGGGAAATCTTTCTTGAAATGTCCTATAACTCCACACTCATAGCAACCTTGATCACTTCTACCCTTGTTTGGTTCATCCGGAAGTTTCCCTTTGCATTTCGGGGCCGTATGTCCTTGTCGACCACACTTATCACACATCGCTTTGCAATAACCTGTATGCGGAGCATCACATCTTGGTCATTTCGGTGTCCCTCCTCCAGTTTTCCTACCTTCACTGGCATTCACCGCATACAACCTTCCTATATCATGCTTCTTATTTCCTCCTCTCTTAGACTGTATCCTTGAACTCTCAATCCTTTTCCTTTTTCCACCAGAGGATAATGTCTCCGGCTCAACTTTCTTTTCAATCGCCTCAACTACTTTCTTAGCAATCTCACCTTTCTTGACCAATGTTCCTGCCCTAACTGCGTCATCAGTCAATGAATTTGCTAAAGATATAACACTTAGCATAGTAGTCGGTTTTGAAGAAGACACCATCCCTCTAATCTGAGGTGCTAAACCCCAAATATACCGCTCAATACGAGCATACTCTGGTGTAACTAATCTGGGAACCAACCTAGCTAACTCGTTAAACCTGGTAGTATAAGCCTTTATCTCCGCTCCACTCATGGAAAGCATCCAAAACTCTGCTTCAATCGTCTGCATCTCACTACGAGGACAATACTCCTTCAACAACATATCCTTCAACTCATTCCACGTAAGACCATATGCAACATCTTCACCTAATGCTTGCACTTGTGTATTCCACCAAGTAAGTGCATCATCTTGAAAAGAACAAACTGCATACTTAACTTTCTGAGTAGCAGAACAATTACTAATCATCATGACTGACTCCATCTTTTCAATCCATCTAATAATATCCAGGGACCTTCCGCTCCCGAAAATGCACGAGGATGACAAGATTGGAATGTCTTGTAAGTACATCCTTGCTCAAGGCTTCCTGTTTCATTCGAATACATCGCAATTACTATTTGATATACAATCAAAATAAAAACTTCATGAAACACTAGAACCTATCTCAAGTATTCCTTACCTGATGATCCTCCATTATGGACCCTTTCTCCAGATCCACGTCCTAATCCACCACTACCAAGTGCGCCTCCTCCTGGTGCGCTTCCACCTGTTGCGCCACCACCTTGACCTCTAGTCGCATTGGCATCTCTCTGGTCAAACACAAAATTCACTTGTTACGCTATCATCCTAGCCAACTATTCAGGTGAAACGGGAAGTGAAGAACCTCCAGCCTTAGTACTTGCTCTCGTAACTGGTGCCATAATCCTTTTTCTGTATATTTTAGGGATAAAATATACATAAGAAATATGTTTACGATTTTTAAGAATTAATCATGTCAAGTGTATAAATAAAATCATTCGAAAATGACATTCATACTAACAAAATAATTCAAAGAAAACCATATACCATTAGCAATTTATACTAAAATAATAGACAACGATCAACACATCACAAAGATAATAAGCATGGGAACTAACTTCCATGTTAGTTCATCATCATAATATTTTAAGTACATAACTGGATAATTTGTTTAATTTTTTACAAAAGATCTAGCAACCACTACATAATGTTTTGGGAGATCATACTAAACAAAATGGTACCATATTACCACTTAACAAGTTTATCCATAAAACTGCCAAAATATAGGGCCTGATATGCCCCGATCAACACCAACTACCAACTCACAGGGTTTTACCCCCTCGAAGAACAGTAGCCAAATAGACCATCACAAACATCGCTAAATCCATGGAAGCACTATAACTCTCCTCGGCAGCTACCACTTGCTGCTCCATGCTAACCACTCATGCTTCCGCTTCCTCAATCTTCTTCTCTTTTTCCTCAACCTTCTTCTTAAACTCCATCAAATCTTTCTGAGTAACCAGAACACTACTCTCCAACCTCTCTATCCTCTCCAACTGGCTGTCCCTAGCCTGGCTATCCAAAACAGTATACTCCTCGACAGACGCCATCCTGCCGAGGCGTCTGTTTGTTGTGGGTTTCGGTTATAATGGGAAGAAGAAGAAGAATATGGATGGGTTAGTGTGTGTAAATTAAGGTGTAAAATGGAAGAAGTGGGTGTATTGGGATGTGGGTGGAGTCTTAAATAAGCAGGGGGGGGGGGTTTATAGTTTATTATTATTTTTTTACAAACTAATACATAATACCCGTACTCTACAATTTATGAAAACCCGCTTATGTTAAATAGTTAAGGTTTTTACTCAATTTTCCCATGATAATATTCCTCACTAAAATTATCCGTTTTTAGCTAAATAATTATTTTTAGGGGTCTCCGTCTCATACCGGGTCTTAGTTTTGCGTTAAACTCTAAAATACACCACTAATAGACCTCAACGATTTGAGAATTCCTGTTTCTAAATTTTATTAATTCCAACAATATTTTCTCCTAGAGAATATTATTTCACATTAAATTCATGCAACACGAGTCAAAACTAGACTTTTTAAAGTTAAGCGAATTATCACCAACGTTCAACATAGGCAATTTATCATTATATTTCTATGAGCTCTAATTATCACTAATTAAGTCTAACACATAGCTCCTAATATTATTTAATGATTATTATTTTATATAAGAATCATCTGAATTTTTACCGGTTGTCACAAGTCTATCCTCAGGTTGCACATAAAACATAACATTGTTACATCCTGAATCCTGTTCAGTCCTTCAGTATCTTGAGGATGTCACATAGAAAATACAAGTTAGCTCTATCCTGAAGATTTCACCACCAACAATTGTTCCCAAAAATATGTTACCATCAATGGTCCTTCTACGAACATAGATCAGCCTAGTTGAACCATTAAAAAGTCAATTCCGAGGCCCATGTTATTAAAAGATTTCGGCTATCAACCATTAACATTTGTTAGTATAGGCCGGAACATGTTTTAGATCTATATTAGATCTAAAAGGGGTCTAAACGTGTGATGAACTATGTTTTCCTTCAAAAACCAACCACATATGATAAATTAGTACCAAACTACGGTTCATGACGAGATGAGAGATCCATTCCAACGGATCCTATCTTTCAAATAAACGGCAAAGTTTCATAACTTCACACACATACACAAACATGGTCCAAGTACACTTCACAAAGGCCCATGGAAGTCGGGTGAACAACTTGTATGATAAACAACCAACTTACCATGTCCATAATGATCATAGGGCATCATTTGTCAAGACAGTGACTATCTACGACTTCACTAGACCACACGTGACACTATCAGGTGAGTTTTTCACGACCCCATTTTACTGTTGTATATTTCGGGGGATAAACATGCTTCAATACTAGTGTCATTTACAAGTATGTGTGTGTGTGTGTGTGTACATTCTATCGTGACTGCCATGTGGAACATGAGACATTTTGGTTCATGAGCTCATTAGTCCTCGTACAACATTTACTGTAACCATTTGCTATCAAAAGCCATTGAACACTTTAATAGATCTATTGGGTTGACACCCCCACTCTTGGTTAGTCGCTCTAACCAGTTACATACAAAAGAGTGTCAGTATTCTACTATACATACATTGTCTTTAGTGTACAATACGTGAGGTACCACAGTCAAGAGGTTTGGTTACGGGACTCATTGTTCGCACGGAAATCATTCGCTTAGCTAGCCTATGATTGGTCATACACGAATTACACGACTGTTTTACTTGTTACACCCAAACCCGTGAACTCACTAACATTATTGTTGACAAATCTTTTATTCATGTTTTTCAGGTAACTAATGGAGGGCAGCAGGGATTTGAGAGAGGGGTCCAAGCAGGCACTGGGTGGTATCATCATGGGTTAGATTTTTATTTTTCCATAATGTTGTGGTTCATGGTTATTCAGACAATGCACTTGTTTTTAGACTATGTTTCTCTACTCTATTAAGATCTATGACAATAACCATCCTATGATGGTACCTTTTAAATAAAATTATGTGTGTTGCTTGTACCTTGGGCTTGAAAACCTTTCAAGGTCGCATTCTCGTGTTTCCGTCTTGGCGGGGTGTGACACCTGTATTGTGCTACATGCTTATCAGGATCTGTGGATCCATCATAAAGCTTCATGCTTGGAGTCTGGAATCACTTTGGAATCTCTGCATCACATATTGAAGGTGCAAAACGAGACACCATGTGACATGCTAAGGATACTTCAAGGATGGGTTGTACTATCCCTGGTACACTAGATACCATATCTTTAATATTTTGAAGCTCTCTTGTCAATTATGGGCTTATACATGTATCCTACATAGAACCAAAATCATTAGTAGCAAAAGTACTAGAACTTAAATTATTACCAGTGTTATATCCTCGAGATGGTTTAGTGGTGTATCTTGGATCCCTAGTTATAGTCATCCTGGGTGCTGTAGTAGTTTCAGATGCAGAGAATCCAGTGTTCATAGGAATAAAATCTCCCTGATGAATGCCCCCAGAGATAGTGGAGTTGAAGTCTAAAACTTTGGGTTGTAGTGGTGTCACTACATCTTCAACTGGTCTCTTTGAGGATGTTTTGAGAGACTGAATTTCTCTCATCAGCATTTGGTTGGTGTCATGTTGCTTCTTCATTTGGTCCTTTATGATTGCAACATAGAAATGAGCTAATCATTGGATATCAAAACAGGAGAAGTAGATCCAGATGTTCCCATCCTAGATCTAGCAGTACTTTGAGGAGCATTTCGGGTAACATGATCAGAATTTTTGGAAAGTGCAGGGGAGGTGGTAATGTCACATTTCTGGCAGAGGTTGAGGATGGCATGGATAAAGACACAGATTTTGGGTTTGAGGCCATAGTTGTCAAGATTTTTGAAATGAGTTGATTTAGAATGAATTTTAACAAAGTTTTTGTTAAAAATAGCACCACTTGCCTCACGGTGGGCGCCAAATTGTTTTGGTCAAAAATTACTTGATAAAAATAACTTTGTATTCCAAATTAGTAAAAGTGAGGTAGAGTGATAAATATGTTTGTAGTGTATAAAAATCAGTTATATCTTCAAGATGGCACGTTAGGATATTAAAGAAACAATAATTGACAACTATGCTCAGGATGGTAAAGGAATTGGTCAGGATGGGCAATTATATCATGAGCATGTAAATGTCTGACAGAATGATAAGATAAGAAAAGATAAATGAATGTAAATGTAATGCAACAAGAGAACAACACTCGATATACGAGGAAAGCCCTTAATCACTTGATGATCGTCGGCACAAAACCTCAGGAGGAGTCTAGGCCCCTGCCTTGTTTGTTAATATTAATGTGGTAAAAATGAGTACAACTTTGGATGAGTGATGAACGAGCTACTAAGACTACAATGTTGTGTTGTGTGTGTAGAGAGATTATCAGGTGTTCTATAATGAGCAAGCAGGTATCAAGTTTCCTATACTCGTTTATCACCCCCTTTATATAGTTACAAATGAATAAATAAAAGATCCCATGAAATCTGCCTCCTTAATTGTGCTCCCTGACTGTTTCAGGTGAACGTTGAAGCAGAATTAACCAACATAGATGTTGGTATATCAGTTTCCATGATTTTCGCCCTTCATTTATGTTGGGCGGTTACACCTTTGACCTATTCTTTAGCAAAGGACTTCTTTCACACGTATAGCTCTTCCATCCTCAGATCTTTTGACTTAAATAAGACCATATAACCGTTAGGGAAGAGTTATAAGTCTTAGTATTATTTAATTGTACCTGCAATTACAAAACACTGTTACATCCCGAATCATGTTCAGTCCTTCAGTATCCTGAGAATGTCACATAGAAAATATAAGTTAGTTCTATCTTGAAGATTTCACCACCAACACCTGGGAACCTGAGAACCCCCCTTGGATCCGTCATTGGTTTCAGGTTCAAGTTATGTAACACACCGCCTCTAATATCATCAAATATTGTCCGCTTTGCCCACAAGAAGCTCACGGATTTGCTTTTTGTTGCACGAGTGAAAACTTCTCAGGACACTCATCCTAGTACTTCTCTTATCTGAGCACGCTTAACTAGAGGTGAACAAAATACCCGAACCCGAACCTGAAAAAATACCCGAATCCGGGTATTTTAAAACCCGGGTATTTTAAAACCCGGGTATTTAATACCCAAACCCGACTCTACCCGTAGGGTATTTTAAAACCCGGGTATTTATTATCAAACGAAGGCGTTAAATAAAGACGATAAATTACTCCATTATCAACGAAGACTTAACTATCTATGTATTTTTTATCACTTGTACTTAGGGGTGCTTAACGGGTCGGGTTCGCAGGTTGGTGGGTCCAACCCAACCCGAACCCGAAATTTTTACATGAACCCGAACCCGACCCGAACCCGACCCGAACCCGAAAATTGTGACATACATATAAACCCGAACCCGACCTGAATATTCTTGGGTTGACCTGACCCGTTCAACCTGATTTTTTTTTATTTTTTCACAAACTAATGTATTAAAATTAAAATTTTACTACAAAAAACACAAATATATATAAAATAGTATAAATAGGTTAAACGGGTCAACCCGCCCGGGTTGACCCGAACCCGACCCGTTTAGCTAAACGGGTTCGCGGGTTCAACCCGAACCCATTTAGACTAAATCTAAACCCGCTAATTTCGTGTTAGGTTCGGGTCGTGTTTTCTAGTCGTGTCGGATGGGGTTTTTTATAATCGGAAATAACAAATACAAACAACTATAAAAAAGAAAAAAAAAACACACGGATAGGGTTTTTTATACTCAAAAATAGGTATCTAATAACTTCGTGTGGGTATACCCGAAACCGGGTATTGAAAACCCGAACCCGAACCCGACCTGAACCTGGTATATAGGGTATGGCTTTTCATGAAAATACCCTACCCGAACCCGACCCGATTATTTCATAATACCCGGTTATACCCTACCCGGTCATACCCGAACCCGGGTACGTAACCGAACCCGGGTATTCAAAAAACCCGGTTTTGTGCACCTCTACGCTTAACTGTGGAGTTTTCATGTACTCCACAACCAACTAATCTCAAAACGCGTTGATGATTTATGAGGTAGGACATTACTTATGAACCAATATATCTCCTGGCCACGGATGATATGGGATATGCAAAACGTAAACTATATCTATACATATAATAAACCAAAGCCATTTTAATGACATGGCACTCAAAGAGGGTATTCTTTTCATTGAGTGTGCCATGTGTCATCCCATGTGGCAAGGGCTTTATTTTAGTAAAATAATAATTTAAAATTTAAAAACAAAATTAGATTTTTATCTCTAATGTTTTCTCCCATAACTTTTAAACGTTAATATCTTTTATATACGAGATTTTTTAAAGAAAAAAAATTACACCAAATTAACGAGCGTTTTATTATCTTTCCAACGGGTACCATAGTTCTATATAAAAAACGGAGAAAAAAAAGACTATTTTTTCTATGGTTTTGTTCATACAGGAAAAAAACACAAAGTGTTCATGTTATTTATTAATCATGTATAAGCAAGTCATTAGTTATGTTCAAACCAGTAAATATGATTTTTATTTACAACATGTGTTAGCATTGGAGTTGTACATTGTTTTAGGTTAGGTTTTAATATTAGAGTTATACAGTGTTTAAGGTTATGCACTAACATTGAAGATACATTGTTAATTGTCTTAGGTTAAGTGCTACCCGAAGCTTTCCTGCATGTAACTGTAAAACGCATCAGTCTATTTCAGGTGTAAAATTGATATTTCAAATTAAATTTCTCAACCAGGGACGCTCCCGGGATATATTAGTTTAAAAAAAATTGTGGGTTTGGGTCGGGCCTGGGATTAGGTGATACCCGACCCAATTACCCTTTTTTTTATATTAGAATATGATAGCACAGATTTGTTTAAAATAATAATAATAATAATAATAATAATAATAATAATAATAATAATAATAATAATTAATCATATATTGGCAAGTAATTAATTATGTTGTCATATTAGATATTTTATTATGTCATATTAGATATTTCAACCCGGGACGCTCTCTAACAGGTAATTGCTATGTTTTCTTTTTCTACCATATTCTGAAATAGCTCAAATCTTATTGTATGCAGTTAAAGACCTTTGACTGAATGTATTGGTGCTAAACAATCTTTGTCCCCTTGAAGTGTTTGGGATCTTAATATTCTGTTTTAGGTGTTGGTGTTGTAAGGTGAAATGGATCTTTTGGTATATTTTTTTAAAAGTATCCAATGTAAGTTGATACATAGATGCCATTTTATAGTTTAGATACTTCTAATTTTATTCACTTTACTTAGATTTCTCAACCCGGGACGCTCCTAGGGTATAAGCTAGTCTAATAATATTTGGATGAGGAGTAATAATGCATCCAAACTACCATTCTTTCTTTGAAAGCATCAATAACTTAGAAGCCACATATTTAAGTAGTCATCTTTCTAAGATATCCCTAAAAT
The DNA here is from genome assembly GCA_028751855.1 of Ambrosia trifida. Lineage (NCBI taxonomy): Eukaryota > Viridiplantae > Streptophyta > Magnoliopsida > Asterales > Asteraceae > Ambrosia > Ambrosia trifida. Next base: position 89,505,149 of record CM054124.1, read on the forward strand.
GGCCTTATTTTTATTTCTAACTTTGTGGACCTTAACCACCACCACCACCCTGGCCATCCCACCACCACCACCAATCCAGTGCACCGCAGAAACCACCGGCTGCGCCCTCCACAACTCCTACGGCATATGGGGTGACCGAAAAGACTGTTTCGCCTCCAAAGTGGTCCACCCGACTACACAAGACCAACTCCTCTCAATTGTAGCCAATGCAACCAAACACAAACTTAAACTCAAAGTAGTCTCCAAATTCTCACACACCATACCTAAATTCGCCTGTCCATCCACGAGCGACTCGTCGTTTCTTGTTAGCACCGATAAATACAACTCCAACATTGATGTTAATGTGGATCAACTCACTGTGACTGCGGATGCAGGAGTCGCTCTTCGGGATTTGATTAATAAGGTTGAAGATGCAGGCTTGAGTCTTGTAGCAGCACCATATTGGGAAGGTGTTAGCGTGGGCGGGTTGATAAGTACCGGTGCACACGGTAGTTCGTGGTGGGGTAAGGGTGGAGCAGTGCATGATCATGTGGTTAGTATTGATATGGTGGTTCCTGCAACAGAAACTCAAGGGTTTGCCAAGATTATTCATTTGAATGCAACAAATGAGCTACTTAATGCAGCCAAACTTTCACTAGGCACCTTGGGTATCATCTCCAAGGTATTCTTTAAATTTTGGAAAAACAAATATTATCTGTTGTTTTATTGTGTTTTTCAATATCGATTTTTGGTAACAGCACATATAAATCATCATAATATTCAACTTCAACTTTAACAATTTTATATATATGAATTTTTAAAGCATGAATAGAAATTTGTTTTTTTATTCTAGTTTCAACTTTATTCTTATATTATAAATGATATATACTTTTAACTTATTTAATGTTTAATAATATATGAAATATATTTTGTCTCTAATGACTTTTCTTCATTAGTTTTTTTAATATTAAATTCACGGTTATGTTTAGTTTTATTTTGTAAACTTCGTTATATAAGTTTTATTGGAAATGAGCTTTTATTCGAAATAAAGTAATTCTCGGTATTGTATGGTTTTCACATGTGTATTGATAATGTTATAAGTATTATTTTTATGGTTTTCGTTTTCTAAATAAGTAGATTTCGATATTTTTACACTACCGGTATCCAAAACTAATATAAATAAAACACGTTTCAATATTTTTTTCTTTTATCTTTTGATTACACGGAATAAGTAGTTGAATTATATAATATAAATTGCGATCTCAATGATTCCCAATTATGAAACTAGAAATAAAAATTAATATATAACGATACGCGATAATGTTTTCGTTGAAAATAATTGTTTGTCCACCTTTTCGTCTCAAACCTGGGTTGACTTTTAAGTAACTAATGATATCTTTATAATAATAAAATGCTTAGACATCCATAATGGGGTTTAATTTGACGTGAAATGCCTCATTAGCGCCCAAATACCACCCTCTGGGTTGTGAATGCTCTTCAAAATCAAAGGGGCATGATTTATTAACGCCGTGAAATCCCCTTTTTTCCTCTATCTTTGTGCAGCCTATTAAATCCATACATGTAAAGTGAAGGGGCTTGAAATTACTTGACCACTATATATGGTCTTACCAAAAAATAAATATTAATAAAATAGAAATTAATCACATCTATTTTAGCATCTTATTTCTCAAATAAAAATAGTTTGGTTTCTTTTAGGGGCTGTTTGGTAAGACTCTTAACGAGTCTTTGAATCATTATGATTCAGTATTTAGCACGTTTGTTTCAGTATCTAATTAATGAATTGGTTAAGGCTGAACCATTAAGACTTGAGATGTTGTTGAACTATTAATCACTGAATGAATTCATTTTACTTTCCCTACCAATGTGGGACAAGAAGACACTACAAGAAATATAGAGGTCCAACAAAATAAAACTTAATTATTCAGTACTTAATCAACCAAACAATCCTTTTTTTGGCTTTATTAAATTGATTAAATAATTTATAAATTCACTTTATTATAATGTAATTACATATTATTACATAAATCATCAAGACTATAGTATACGTCCCTGTAATTTTATAAAACTTAAGAAATAATCCTCAAATATGAGAAATTACATACATGGTCTATTCATTTTCAATTTGTAACACATTTAGGCCAAACTTTTGCAATTTATATCACCTTAGTCTCTGAAATTAGATAACATATGAGACTAAAGATGTTACAAATTGCAAAACTTTTGAGTATGTGCATAATTTTCAATATTTAAAGACTATTTTCAAAAAATTTAAAAGCAAAGGAGTATTTGTGTACTTTACTCGGTCATTAAACAATTAAACAGCACATTCAAGTAATTTTAAAAAGATATTTATACTTAATTTAACATTAATAAGATAATCAAATTAACCATGAGAACACACATATACTCCCTCCGTCCCTATTTAAATGTCATGGGCCTCAAAACACAAATTTTAAGAAATCTTTTGTTTGTATGTGGTAAAATGAAAATAATATCCTCAAAAGTGATGATTGTGTTTTGTCTTTTATGGGCAAAACTGGAAATTACATTTCTCTTTTTGGAAATTGACATTTAATTGGGGACAACCAAAAATAGAAAGATGGACATTTAAATAGGGACGGAGGGAGTATATATATATATATAAGGGTTCGGATCAAATACACAGTGAAAGAAAAAATAGGAAGTCGTAGGAAGGGTATCAAATGGATTCCGATTGAACTCATTCAAGCGGCATTGAAATCGTCTTATCGAACCCCACGACGTTAGTTTTTAGGTCTTTGTTTATTGGGGTTTTAGCTTGTAGTTTTTAGAATATGCGTGATATCATTGTGTCTTTTTCTTATTTTCATCATTGTGTCATTTTTTCAATTCATTGTGTCTTTTTTCTTCAGCGTTGTGTTTTTTGGCATTGTGTTATATCTTGTGGCTCATTGTCTCATATTTCATGATCTATTGTATTTTTTGTATCTTTCTCACCCTTCTCATTTTTTGTAGCCTTTGTAAAATAACTCAACCCATATATATAAAACCTTGTTTTGTAGTTTCTATAAAATTAAGCATCTTTTTCATGGCGATTATATCATTATACGAAGGTTGCAGGTATCATCGTTACAAAATTTACAAATGCTTAGAAAGTCTTAGCTACATAATATGTTACGTTTATAACTCTAGAATATTGTTTCAACATAAATAAATCACTGAAAAGGTGTTACGTTCAGTAACAAAAAGGTATTCGATGGAGTACTAAGAGCTCTTGAAAAACATATATAGGTAACACTTAGCTTAGAGAAAGGGTTCAAGAGAAGGATAACCTTAAATTTCACAGACGATGCCGGGCTGGAGGATGCATACATGAGTCACGCAAAAGCGCACGAATTTGGGGACATAACATGGTATCCCTCTAAACACATGGCCGTTTACAGGTATGATGATCGGGTTCCATTAACCACCAAAGGTGATGGTACCAATGACTTCATCGGTTTCCAGTCTAATCTCATCGTGGTCTCTAAATCTACCCGAGCCAGCGGTATATTCACAGTACTTCTTCATCTTTTCTCAACAAACAGTACTTGAATTATATTATATATATGTTAACTTCTTGCAGAAAAAGCGCTGGAAAAGGCAAAAAATGTAAAGGGAAAATGTGCAATGGCAAGCACTTTCATAGGCTACAAGAAACTAGTAGCCAATGGGTTGAAAAACAACCTAATCTTCACCGGATATCCGGTGATAGGACGCCAAGGCAAAATGCAAACTTCGGGTTCATGCCTCTACTCACCATCTAGTGACATTGCAAACGCGTGTGCATGGGATCCGCGTATTGATGGATTATTCTTCTATGAAACCACTGCTATTTTCCCTGCTGCTGATAAGTTCAGAGACTTCATTCGGGACGTCAAAGAGTTGAGGGACCAAAATCCAGACAACTTTTGCGGCATAGATATCTACAATGGACTTCTTATACGGTTCATCAAGGCATCAACCGCGTATTTAGGCCAGCCTGTGGATTCGGTGGTGGTCGACTTTAACTACTATCGAGCTGACTCAGCCATGAGCCCGAGGCTAAACCAAGATGTGATGGAGGAGATGGAGCAAATGGCGTTTTTCAAGTATGATGCAAGGCCACACTGGGCTAAAAACAGGAAAATAGCATTTTCAAATGCGGCAAAAAAGTACACAAGTTTCACTAAGTTTGTGGCAGCTAAAATGAAAATAGACCCACAGAATCTATTCTCGAGCGACTGGTCGGATCAACTGTTGTTTGGGATCAAAGGGGAGAATTACGATGGATGTGCTTTGGAAGGGGAATGTGTATGCTCCGAGCATAGACACTGTAGTCCGTCGAATGGTTATTTTTGCCAGTATGGCCTTGTTTATAAACAAGCACGTGTTTGTCGATACTCTCAGCCATCTCAGAGTTGATTGTTTATGTTTTAATAAAAAAACGATTGTTGTTGTCATTTGTTAGGAATCATGATATCATATACGAAGCGAAAGCGTTTTATATATTTAACAAAACGGCAATTATATATCTAATATATATATATATATATATATATATATATATATATACGTTTTATGTTTACCTTTATTAATTCGATTAATAAAATATTCCCAATAAGGATCAAGGTTATACGTGTATAAACAAATAAATAATATAAACAATCATAGAGGAATTTAAATAATAATCCACCTACACGTGAACTTATTTGATTCGTGTACCAGCGTGTAACTCTTCGGATCGTACCGAGTTGGGTTACGTTGATCTCGATCGGACATACTATATATCCAACCATTTTGAACAAGCATTTAAGCATTTTCTTTCGGGATATTTAACAAAATAGTTGTAATGGTGGCGACATTGCCATCGACATCACGAAAGGCCATCAAGGCCAGTAATCAACAAAAACTGACATGGACGACACGACCTATAATGATGTAAAGTTGTTCCATATCTAAATGAAATATAAACAATAAGCATGCCAATTTTTGTAAGTATACCATCAGCCTAATCATAAGCTTCTTCCTTCATATGTATTCTACATACAAATACAATAGGTGGTTACTCCAACAGTCTTGATTTTTTTTGGTTAAAAGGTATTTATTGGGATAGAGATGATAACCAATTTTCGGACGGAAGGGTGTCTCGAGAAAGATTTTTTTTTTGTCAAAATAGTGGAATTTTTCAAGATTTTTGTTTTTATGGTGGCTCTTAGAATCAAGTTTAGCAAAATAGTAGAACCGCAATCTAAGATTGCGGTTCTTGCCTCTGTGGCTGCTGACTCACTGTCTTCTCCTCCTTGGCTTCTGACACACCTTCCAACTCATATGCTGCCACGAGTTGTTGTTGCTGACTAAGAAAGAAGAGAAGAAGACCCGCAATCTTAGATTGCATTTGTCTGACAAAATAGTGTAAAGGTTGGAGTCTTCGGATGAGTATTGTGTTATTGTGAGTGTGTAGTATTATCAAATCAATGTAGGAATCCTGCAAATAGTTCTATCAAATAGTAATTTACATAGACAATGATCAAATCATCTGCACAAATGTTTAAATCAAGTTGTAAATGATACATTATAAATGAAAGAACAAGCATGCAAACCTTTATGAAAATAAAAATAATACACTAAAACCTCTCACATTCAAGCATTCAAACCTTTAGTTTTGTATCTTGCAAACAAAATCGTGAAAACTACAATGGCACATTTAAACTCGGGTCCAATAAACAATCAACTTCTATGGCTCCAGCCACAACATTGTTTGGCGTTTTTGTTCGAAGATAATGTTGGCCACGCCATAGAGATTGATATAAGGCGGGGGGACCATGCATTTTGGTCGGCCATTAAGAAAACATCTGTTAAACCCTAATATTGAAGATATGGTCCGGATGGCTGGTTTTGATGGGGTTATTGATTGCGGATACCGACTCCTTGACCGTGGTTTGATAACCACTCTAGTAGAAAGATGGCATCTAGAGACTCACACATTTCACCTACCATTTGGTGAAACGATGGTGACCTTAGAGGACGTTAACGTGCTCATGGGATTGCGTGTCAACGGTCCACCAATAGCAGGACTGGAGGATAAATGGATGTCCCAACAATGGTTAGAAAAAGTACAATCTTTGTTGGATATAGAGGCGGAGGAGAGCACGTTTACAGGAAATGGTATTTCCACCACCCAACTTGTAAAAAAATAAAGGATGAACTGCCCGAAGATGCAAATATAAATCAAATTACACAACAAGCATGTTGTGTGGTATTGATTATATTAGGCAATACATTGTTAGCCGACTCTTGCAATGGTCTGACATCATTGTCATCTTTAATCCATGTTGAGTCCTTACAAAGATGTCGCGAATATAGTTGGGGGTGTTGTATAGGCTTCTCTGTACAGAAACTTGTCTAAAGCCGCAGTCTACACCAACAAAACATGTGGAGGTCCTATGAACATACTACAGTTGTGGGCTTGGACACGAATCGGTGTAATAGCCCCTCAGTGTACAAACCAGTCCACCCCTGGAAAACCCTATGGTGCTATGTATGTATTTTCTCCATGACCATTATATTATATAATTATTTTTTTAAAGAAGCTAACCCATGTTTTAAATTATTATTTAAAGCTAGAAAGGTAAGCACAAGTTGAAGGAGGTCGCATCGCACTCATTGAGACAGTTGCGATCACAACTACAAAATTTACACATGGACTCGGTATGAGACTGTTTATGTTGTCTTAGAAGTAAAATATATTATGGTTTGCTAATAGCGTTTCTTATTAGTTTTTTACAACAGTTCATATGGAGACCCTATGTACACCACCTAGGGATGCTGCCAGAAAGTTGCAAAGAGGGTTCCGATTCTTGGCGTTCGGAGTGTTTTATTGTGTGGTTTCAGGTGGTTGAATACCACTCACCTTGTAGGGTCCTAAGACAATTTGGGATATGTCAAGGGATACCTATTGCACCACACCTTACCCCTGAAGTCCACAATGAGCTGCATAAGAAAAAGCGTTCTGGGAGACCATGCCGTTCTTGGTTCACAGATCATAGCGAGTATGTGGATTCTTGGAATGACCGCAAAAACCATAGAGTGGACGGGGAAGAAACGTCATTTCCTTGTGTGTATCTTGGTTATATGGAATGGTATTTAGAAAGAACAGTGGGATACATGACCAACCCGACAGCCATCCTGGTAGCACCGACGGGTTTTAGAGATAATGGTGGGATTGCCCAAGTGTTGGTATGTATATGAATTTTTAAAAATATACATAAGTGTATATTTACATTATAAGTTTTTTAACATTTAATTATCTGAATTCTGCAGATGGAAGGATATAGACAGATTAACCGGCAAGTGTCCAAAATTATGTCACCTGCCCCTTCACCCTTTAGGGCCAATCTTGGGGTGATTCAAAAGACTACCCAAACAGTGGTGTCACAACTTAGTGCAGGTGATCGTTTGAACTACCCTTCACGTCTTCAAGATCGCCCTGCTGGTTTGGATGGTGATAGAATTTCACACCCCGCCTAGGCGAAAACACGAGGTGCAACCACGAAAGGTTTTCACGCACAAGATATGAGCAAACATTCATATTTATTTATTTATAAAATACCAAACGTGTTCGATAACAACAAGTTTCACAAGATACAGTTTAGAACCCTTAGCGGGGTCAAAAGTTTTAATGACACGATACGTGGTGGTTGTGAATATTGCCCAATCGTAACCCAAGTTCCATCCATGCTTTAGTTACCTGAAAAAACATGCATAAAACTTTGTCAACAAAATGTTGGTGAGTTCACGGGTTATGTAAATCAAATGTAAAGTTTAATAAAATTCCTTGGATGACCCATCATTGTCTGATCAAGAACAATGATGATAAACCGTCATGAGTCCATAACCAAACCTCGACGAGTGGTTCCTTGTACATTGCACACACGACAATGAATCGTCATAAAAGAAATTCAAGCACTCTCATATCGTATAGACCGGTTAGAGCGACTAACCAAGAGTAGGGGTGTCAACCCAATAGATCTATTCAAGCATTTCTAGGCTATATCCATAGCTAATGGTTATGATAAACTAGTGAACAAGGGCTTTGATGAGTACTCTAAACATATCGTCTCATGTATACCGGTCGGCTAGGAATTCATTATAAAACTAGTAAACAATGCATGCTTTTCCCCAAAATAGAAAACAATAAAAAGGGGCCGTGAGAACTCACCTCAAGTCCGTGTGCAGTCTAGCAAAAGCGTATGTCCGACAACTAGGTATCTCGTCCTATACATACATGGGTACCTTAGATTTATACATATAGGTAATCCATGGTACTCGTGATTCACCCAATCCTTAGTGGTATGTTGGTTTAGTTTTCCTTGGTGACATCTATACATTACTTGGGAAAATAATAGTTTGGATAGGAAAAATAGATCTTATTTCCTAACACATGTTACTTTCATAAAGTATGTGTCCCTTTTGAAAAAGATTATTTAGTTCCCAAATACACTTAATCTTTACTATACACAAGTGTCATATACACATGTATTCATACCTATATATTCGTGCCTCTATACTTATATTTACATATGTGTATTTCCACACAAGACCATAGATAGAGATATCTATGAGACCTACACTTGTACATACATACCCATATACATATGCATCTTGTAGTCCATACACATTGTTATCTATGCTTTTGAGTTTGTTTTACACATACATGTATACTATGTATATACACGCACGCATACATATGTATGTACACACACAGACTTTGTTTTCACTACTAAAGTAAAGTAACATGATAACTTGAGTTCTTACATGTCTAAACACATACACATACATGCGTATGTATATTCACGCATACATATATACATATCACGCATGCATACATACATTCATAACTATCTATGGTGATGTTTTGTTATGAATAATAAACTATGAACTAAGGTGAACCATGAGATAAATAAACAAGGTAAAGAAGTAAATATGTTAAGGTTTATACCTCCTAGTGGATCCAAGATAGAAGGCAAGATGCTATATCTCCTTGGTTGTTCCTAGAACTTGATGGGGGTGTGTGTGTGTGTGTTTTGAAATAGGAGAGGGAGCAAGAGAGGTTTGTGGTGTGGTGAAAGGGTTAACTAAGGCCTCCTTATATAGAGGTGGAGATGAGAAGGTGTTAGGAAGGTGCTTAACATTTTAGGTAAGTCAACTTCTATGGATTATGGTGATTAGAGAATCTTTCTTAGTTTGGCTAATAATCTACTCATGTTCCATATCTTGCTAGCATATCCAAGGTCTAAATCACACTTTAGAAGGTCACTAATCTTATGATTGTGTTGGATGGATTCTAAGCATGAGTGACACTACATGAAGTCAACTATGGAAACAAATCAACACATGCTAATATAGAGTTTGACTTGGATTAAAAAAAAATTAGAGAGGGCATAGGGGGCGACAGTTTGGGGAAGGGAACAAGAAAGAGGGTTGCAAGCTATTTTGGGTAGTGATTTTCCCTAGTTCTTGGTGAATTAAGGAATCCTACTATGTTTCCTTTCTTTGTCCCAAATCTTGCAAGCAAATCAAGTGTCTTAATCACATCTTAAGGTTGACTAAACACTATGATGGTGTTGGGTAAGACTTGATCTAATGTGACAAGACCTTGTGGGTTCTAGAGATTGCAATAAACATGTGATAGATTAGTTTAAAAAAATAATAATTATGGATATGGGTGGGGGGTTAATCGGCCGAAAGAAAAGAAAAGAGAAGAGAAAGGAGAGTGGACACTTAACCAAAGTAGTAAACCAACATCCTTGATCCTAGGTGTTTAAGGAATATTGCTTTATATGGTTAAGCCACTAAATCTATACTTATTTGTCTTAGAAAGAATACTAGGATATGACACTTCATTGATGATGTTCCAAGTGTCTAGTAGAAACAAACCATTAAACAAAGTGGTGGTGATCATTTTTTGCTAGTAGATTTCATAAATCCTAGTGTTGATCACTTGTTTCAGCAAATATAGTTAAGTTTATAAAGGAACTAGTTAGTTTATTTAAAATGGAACAAAAAGAATATGTAGTGCTAGTTATAAATGTGCTTACTAGCTTCTTGTATGCATGTACATTTATATATATATATATATATATATATATATATATATATATATATATATGGGTGTCGTGTACACATGTACACATATGTATAGGTATGTTAGTTGAACAAATACTAGGCTTTATACATAAAATCCATGATGCTTCCCATTGTATTATTAAATAAATGGGCATCTATACATGATTTTGGAAAATCATTTGCAATCATATAAATTTGTGTCACCAAGATTCGTTGATATGGGTGAAATTATACTCGTTCGGACATTGCTAGACCATCTCGGGGGACTTATGCATATAAAATGTTATGAATAATGCATGGAAAGTTAAACGTTGACTAGAGAGTGTACGGATTTGACCTCGCTAAGTGGCGGGTGTCACATAGAAGCCGGCCTCAAAGAGCGCAGGTGCGAAGGCATAATCTGTAACACCCCAACCGATGGCGGAAACATCGAGGTGTCACGTAAGAATGAGTATACAGTAGCACATGGTATTCAAGTTTTAATTTGAAATTTATTTAAAGTAAGAAAAATATCCCAAATTGAAAATACATAATAAGTCTTGAATGGAATTCTAATACATCAAATAACCAAATAAGCATAAACTTCAATTTGTCTTCTCATGCTAACACTCTAATCTTCACGCATCATTATTTCTTGTTGAGTTGTAAAAATGGGGGGGGGGGGTCAACTATAAGTTGGTGAGAATACATAAGCCATGTCAAGCAATTAAGTTTAAGAATAAAAGTTTAGCAATTCATATGTCTATCGTAAGTTTAAGTCTACATGAATAAACAGGAAGTGTTGAATGCACATAATCAAACCTCCGACTAGTTTAGGTCCATCCCGTCATCCACGGTTCACCTTAATATCATGTTGGAACGATAACAATCACCCGCGCTCCCCATAAAAGATGGTCAACGAATCTAGGTGGGATTGTCAATCCAATAGATCTATTATTGAGTATCGCCGGCTTGGCCATAGCTAATGATTATGTATGTTGAAGTTTAAGTCTAACTGTTGTTGTTGTCTAAATCATGAGGCATTAAAGTTTACAACTAGACATGTATGTAGAATTGCTTAAGTATAATGTTGCAAGTATAAAGAATTGCATAAACATGGTTATGTAAACTCACCTTAGCAAAGTATTAAGTCTCGAGAAAAAGTATAAGTGTAGCCCCAAAGTTGCCAAGTATTACTCTATGTATAAGGTAACAAATAAGTCTAAGTCTTTCTAGTCTACAAGTATTTTCTAGGGTTTCGAATTGGGGATAACTATTTGTTTGATTAATAATCAAATTGTTTATTAAATATAAGAAATTCAATAAATAAATAAACAAAAGTCGTTGTGTAAACTTTAGATTAAAAATGGTCACATTATAAGGTTTTAAGTATGAAAATAGTTTTTATAAAATTATTTTCCTAAAAAATAGAATATTTAATCTATTTATTTCAAATTGTCAAAATATAACTTTAATATCTAAAAAATATTAAAATTAAAAAAAATTAAATTAAAAATTGTATTTCTGTTCTAAATGGACAGAAATAATTTATATAAATTGAAAAATGAATTTATTATGATTTATTTATGATTAAAAATAACAAAAATTGATAAAAAAATATTAAATAAATGATATTTCAGAAATAAAAATCATTTCAGAAATGTTTAATGTTATATAAACTCAGAATAATTTTTGTGGGAATTTATATAATCGTTTTGATATTTTTATAGAATTTTATAATTAAAATAGAATAAACTTGAAATATTTATTATATATATTAAATAAATAATTTTTGGAAAACTAAAAATTGTATGTTAAATTTTTCTACTAGAATAACATAAAATAATTTTTTGTAGAATTTATAAAGGAGTTTTAGTATTTTAAAATCATTTTTAAAAATAATAGAGAATATATAAAAGTAAAGGTTTTTAAAAAAAATATGTTGTGGTTGCCAAGGCTCGAACCCGGGTCTGAGACCGGGTGAGGTTTTATCACAAGCCCAGCCACCAACTGGGCTGGACCCTGAGAACGAATAAACTTCATTTAAAATTAATTATATGGTTAGGTTAAAACTGATTTATTATCCTTATAATTGAAAAGAATAAAAGCCGTGTAACGTGGGACTCGAACCCGCGTTCTCAGGTTCATAATCAGACAGACACAACCACTTGATCTAGATCGGTGGTTGTGTTTGGTTTGTTTCTGTTTTAATTATATAACCATGTCTGCAACAAGTTTCTTCCCCAAATCAAAATCGTATGAACCCTAGAAATTTCAATTGCACGAATTAATGATTGATACCCACAGAAAACATGGGGATTTTGTTTAGTCGATTATGAAGAATGAAAAACAACATCTTAATTGAACTTACAAGACGTTTTAGATGCAGAGATGCGAGTCAACTCCAAAAGCCAAGACACGAGTGATTTTTACGATTTAGGGAATGAGAAAGGTCTGTGATGGTGAGGTTTTGATTATCGGCACTTATAGGTGGTTCGGAAGCTTTAAATTTACATAATTACACGCGTATTGAACGAATTAGGGAATTGACCCATACCTTAATTATATACGCGTAATACTCATAATAGGTATGTATTAATTGAGGATTGCGTGTATTATGCGCCTTAGAATCTGTCTATCCGATAATACAAATCAATCAGATGTTAATTTACTTGTTTTATCTCAATCAAAAAGTCAACCAAGATTTTAGCTTGGTTTGGTCTTGTTGCAGCGAAAAAATCAAAAAGAAGAAGAATGGAGGGTGATAGTTAGGCCGGGTATGGTCTTGGGCTGGGTTAGTTTCTTGGGCTCCGAATTTTTTTTTTTTTTTTTAAGGGAAAGTTGGGTTGGGTTGTAGGTTATAGTGTTTGTTTTATAATTGTTATTATTATTATTATAAAAAAATGTTTTGACATTAATATAAATTTGCGATGTTACAGTCTCCCCTACTTTTAGAAACTTCGTCCTGAAGTTTTATTGAAAACACAGGGTTGAAGGTGATTGGGTAAAAATTAGGACATCTGTGGTTTGGAAAAATTTAAGTCACGGCATGAAGGTGAATAATCTGTTTTGAATAATTTGGATAAGAGGTTTGTTATCTGTGAGTTTTAAGGGTAGGATTACGTGTGTCTTAGAATCGCAAGGAGAATAAGAATCTTAAGTTTTAGAAATCCTAAAAGAAATGCATGAGTTGATGGACTATAGAAAGGCTAAATGAACTACCAGGTAACTAGAGTTTTATAATTGGTTATTCACCGAAAACCTTGATAGAATTTCAACCTACCTTAACGTACCTGTAAATTCATGATTACGTTCCGGACCGCAATCACCAATTTACCTTACATTAGGGTTTTGTGTCCTTCTATGACTCTACCGATTGTTGAGCAGGTTTGGTAGCCTCCACCAGTCGTTGAGCAGGTTGTAGGGCCTCTCCCAACTGTTGAAAAGACATGATGACCTCTACCAATCGTTGAGTAGGTTATTTGGTAGTCAACTAACTGTTGAACAAGTATTTCATCCACTATCAGTGTAGCATTTATTGCCAATTGATAGTATGTTTATGTAAGCAAGTTTATAAGTATAACGAATATGGTTTAGATATTGATATAGCAATTAGTTCACATTCAAACAAGCATGCACCCAAGTGTTATGATCATACTAGATAAACGACTCTCATGTAAAAGGCAAAGATTCCAATACTTGAATCAAAAGCGTCAATACATAGAATTTTAAATGCAAAATAACATTCAAACGGTGGAGGTTGTTGTTAAGTAGCTGAAGGGTCCCTAGCAGGATTATTTGGAGTAGCAAGGGCGTTTGCAGCAGGAATTCGACAAACATTCGCAAGATGCCCATACCTTTGACAATTGGTACACTGACGGCAGGGCACTTGGGTCGGGTGGTGATACTGACAGGTGTCACACTTAGGTTGGTTCCCGTTATATTGTTTCTTGTTGGGTGGGACAGTGGCGTCTATTGCAAAATTCCTAACCTTGCGCCTTCCATTGGTTGAGGCCTCAGTTTTAATTTCAACGGCAGGTTGGGGAGTATCCTTCGCAATAGTTTTCTTTTCCCCTTTCCGAGTCAGGGTTCCTGCCTTCACATGGTTATATGTTAGGGTGGCCGCCAAACGTTTTGCTTCCTCCAGGGTAGCAGGGTTCCTTCCCCACACCGTGTCTTGAATCTGCATGGGTAAGCCACCAATGTATTTTTCGATCGCAATAGGCAAGGGGGTGACCTTGTGTGGTAGCAGTAGACTAAGTTCGTGAAAACGAGTGTTGTAGGCAAGGTTTTCTCCACTATCTTGGACAAGATCGTGAAACTCGTCTTCCAATTTCTTGATTTCATTACGAGGGCAGAACTCTGCCTTCATAATGTCTTTAGCTTGATCCCAAGTTAAGGCCAGTGCGAGTTCAGCTCCACGTGTCCGTTTTTCTTCGTTCCACCATGTGAGTGCTCGTTTGTGAAGAACACTCATAGCATAACGAACCTTAAGGTTATCGGGACACTCACTATTTATGAACGTATTCTCGATACCCTCGAACCATTGTAGGAGTCCAGTAGCTCCTTCATCTCCACTGAACTTAGGGGGATTACAGGTATTAAAGTGCTTAAGAGTGAAAGCTGGGAGACCATTCCCGTTTCCATTCCCGTTTCCATTGTGGTTTCCATTGCTGTTTCCGTTGCCGTTTCCGTTCATCTGGATGACTTGAGTTAGTAAGTTAGGAACCAGAGTTGCGATCTGTTGTGCCATTTGTTGAGAGATGATCGCAGCCAGTTGAGCATCAACGCCATTGTTGTTGTTGTTATTGTTGTTGTTGTGGTTAGCGTCGTGGTTATGGTTGTGGTTGTCGCCACCTTCCTCATGGTTCTCACCATTGTTATTGCGAGTGCTGCGACATGGAGGCATGATCGGTAAGAGACACAATGAAATGAATGAGGTAATATAAGGAATGTAATCATTTATTCATTAATTAAAACGAATAAACGAAAACGTTGACTTATCAAAGATTCTAGATTTTAATAACATAGTGAAGACATGCTTTAGCCTATAAGTGAACACTCATCCCGAGAATTCCCAAGTAGGCATCCGGGTCCCTCGTCTGATTAAGATATATGCGCAATGCCAGCCTAGACAGAAGACTCAGAATACTGGCGTTCAC
Organism: Ambrosia trifida; assembly: GCA_028751855.1. NCBI lineage: Eukaryota > Viridiplantae > Streptophyta > Magnoliopsida > Asterales > Asteraceae > Ambrosia > Ambrosia trifida. Next base: position 89,520,415 of record CM054124.1, read on the forward strand.
CCTTCCAGATTGCACGTGTTCGTTATTAAAAATCTAGAACTTCGACGAGATTTCAAGGTGATTCAGGCTAAACCTGAGGATTTTGTCCTAATAGTCTAAGAGTAGATCCAATGATGGAGAGCAATCTTCTTGTAGGGATTAAAGTAGGGATAAGAAGTAGGGGGGAGATAGAGGATAGCAAGTAAAAGGAGCAAATACCGGTTATAATCCTATGGTTATAGACTAGATTATTTTCCTAATAACCTAATTCCCTATAACCATCGCTCTAATACCAATCTGTAACACCCCAACCGATGGCGGAAACATCGAGGTGTCACGTAAGAATGAGTATACAGTAGCACATGGTAGTCAAGTTTTAATTTGAAATTTATTTAAAGTAAGAAAAGTATCCCAAATTGAAAATACATAATAAGTCTTGAATGGAATTCTAATACATCAAATAACCAAATAAGCATAAACTTCAATTTGTCTTCTCATGCTAACACTCTAGTCTTCACGCATCATTATTTCCTGTTGAGTTGTAAAAATGGGGGGGGGGGGGGGTCAACTAGAAGTTGGTGAGAATACATAAGCCATGTCAAGCAATTAAGTTTAAGAATAAAAGTTTAGCAATTCATATGTCTATCGTAAGTTTAAGTCTACATGAATAAACATGAAGTGTTGAATGCACATAATCAAACCTCCGACTAGTTTAGGTCCATCCCGTCATCCACGGTTCACCTTAATATCATGTTGGAACGATAACAATCACCCGCGCTCCCCATAAAAGATGGTCAACGAATCTAGGTGGGATTGTCAATCCAATATATCTATTATTGAGTATCGCCGGCTTGGCCATAGCTAATGATTATGTATGTTGAAGTTTAAGTCTAACTGTTGTTGTTGTCTAAATCATGAGGCATTAAAGTTTACAACTAGACATGTATGTAGAATTGCTTAAGTATAATGTTGCAAGTATAAAGAATTGCATAAACATGGTTACGTAAACTCACCTTAGCAAAGTATTAAGTCTCGAGAAAAAGTATAAGTGTAGCCCCAAAGTTGCCAAGTATTACCCTATGTATAAGGTAACAAATAAGTCTAAGTCTTTCTAGTCTACAAGTATTTTCTAGGGTTTCGAATTGGGGATAAGTATTTGTTTGATTAATAATCAAATTGTTTATTAAATATAATAAATTCAATAAATAAATAACAAAAGTCGTTGTATAAACTTTATATTAAAAATGGTCACATTATAAGGTTTTAAGTATGAAAATAATTTTTATAAAAATTATTTTCCTAAAAAATAGAATATTTAATCTATTTATTTCAAATTGTCAAAATATAACTTTAATATCTAAAAAATATTAAAATTAAAAAAAATTAAATTAAAAATTGTATTTCTGTTCTAAATGGACAGAAATAATTTATATAAAATTTTGGTGCAAAAATATTGAAAAATAAATTTATTATGATTTATTTATGATTAAAAATAACAAAATTTGATTAAAAATATTAAATAAATGATTTTTCAGAAATAAAAATCATTTCAGAAATGTTTAATGTTATATAAACTCAGAATAATTTTTGTGGGAATTTGTATAATCGTTTTGATATTTTTATAGAATTTTATAATTAAAATAGAATACACTTGAAATATTTATTATATATATTAAATAAATAATTTTTGGAAAACTAAAAATTGTATGTTAAACTTTTCTACTAGAATAACATAAAATAATTTTTTGTAGAATTTATAAAGGAGTTTTAGTTTTTTAAAATCATTTTTAAAAATAATAGAGTATATATAAAACTAAAGGTTTTAAAAAAAATGTTGTGGTTGCCAAGGCTCGAACCCGGGTCTGAGACCGGGTGAGGTTTTATCACAAGACCAGCCACCAACTGGGCTGGACCCTGAGAACGAATAAACTTCATTTAAAATTAATTATATAGTTAGGTTAAAACTGATTTATTATCCTTATAATTGAAAAGAATAAAAGCCGTGTAACGTGGGACTCTGACACACGTTCTCAGGTTCATAATCAGACAGACACAACCACTTGATCTAGATCGGTGGTTGTGTTTGGTTTGTTTCTGTTTTAATTATATAACCATGTCTGCAACAAGTTTCTTCCCCAAATCAAAATCGTATGAACCCTAGAAATTTCAATTGCACGAATTAATGATTGATACCCACAGAAAACATGGGGCTTTTGTTTAGTCGATTATGAAGAATGAAAAACAACATCTTAATTGAACTTACAAGGCGTTTTAGATGCAGAGATGCGAGTCAACTCCAATAGCCAAGACACGAGTGATTTTTACGATTTAGGGAATGAGAAAGGTCTGTGATGGTGAGGTTTTGATTATCGGCACTTATAGGTGGTTCGGATGCTTTAAATTTACATAATTACACGCGTATTGAACGAATTAGGGAATTCACCCATACCTTAATTATATACGCGTAATACTCATAATAGATATGTATTAATTGAGGATTGCGTGTATGGTGCGCCTTAGAATCTGTCTATCCGATAATACAAATCAATCAGATGTTAATTTACTTGTTTTATCTCAATCAAAAAGTCAACCAAGATTTTAGCTTGGTTTGGTCTTGTTGCAGCGAAAAAATCAAAAAGAAGAAGAATGGAGGGTGATAGTTGGGCCGGGTCTGGTCTTGGGCTGGGTTAGTTTCTTGGGCTCCGAAATTTTTTTTTTTTTTTTTTTTTTGAGGGAAAGTTGGGTTGGGTTGTAGGTTATAGTGTTTGTTTTATAATTGTTATTATTATTATTATTATTATTATTATTATTATAAAAAAATGTTTTGACATAAATATAAATTTGCGATGTTACATAATCGAAGACATGTTGGTGTTCATGATGAAGAAGAAGTCCCGTGAATGATCAAGATGTGACGGTAAATGAATTCTTTGATGACGGAATGGACAAGGTTTTTTTTTTGCTTCGTTGGGAACGGCTCCTACATTAGATCTCCCATCAGGGCCTTCTCAACAGAACACCCAACAACAAAACACCATGGAGTCCATAGTACATAGTCCATTCAATAGTCCAAGTTTTATGACACCGTCACAAAGTAACTTCCCAATAAACCCACCCATGAACACTGGGCAGTCTTCCATCAATTATTTTTACACACCAGTACCTATACAGTTCGATGAGCGTCGATATCCAGAACGCAATCGACGTGCTCCTCTATGTGGTACTGGAGGCCGATTTTGTAACCAACCTGGATGTGGTCCTAACTGTAATAACTCACTATTGTAATATATGAAATGGTTGTTTTAATTATATAATAAGTGTATTACAAGTCTAACAAATACAAAGTTTAATATTAAAACAATTATACATATTTGAATATTAATACAAATTATACAAGTTATAAAATTGCAGATGTAACACCCATTTAACCATTGGGCACCGAATCAAAGTGTGCAACACACAGACTCTAATAATGGCGGTTGTTGCCCCAGTAGCAGCACCATTCAACTTGAGCTTTTGTATGAAGCACTCACCCCCTAAAAGTTTAGTGGATGGCTGACTCAGAAAGTCCCCCATCCACCGTGTAATTCCATGCAGATGAAACAATAATCCAAAAACATATCATTCTAAGAATATACAATGACCCACTATATGGACGATGAACTAGGTATAGAATTGCGGGGTTTTTTTTATAAACACTAGGTTGTTGTTCCAAACATCAACTTCCATGGATTACGATTGTATTGGCAGGAGGTTGTATTGTAGAAATCTGAAGGATGAGATATAATTATGCACGCACAAAATTATATATGCCGCAACTTCTTAACAAATTCCTAACTTTAGATTGTGGTTTTAGTGACCTGTTTTATAAATCCGCAATCTTAGATTGCAGGTTAAGTGACCTTTTTTTATAAATCTGCAATCTAATTGCGGTTTTAGTGTCATGTTTAATAAATCCGCAATCTTAGATTGCGGTTTTAGAGACATTTTTTGTTTAAGTTAGTATTAATGGGAGTGACTCTAATGGTGAATTCAGATATCACATGTAAATCTTTGATAACCAGATAATGGACTCCCCTATTAAAGACCATATAATGGAAGATCTTCAACAATCATATCCTATGGTTGGTTATGTTCTTGATACCCCTCCAGAAAAGATGGTTAAAAAAATGCATTGGTACACACTACCCACCAGAGAGTCCAAAAAATGGTGTCAAACTGGACTAGAGTATTATAGTAACAGTGATGCTCTGTTCTGTTATTGTTGTTTCATTGGTAGGACACAACTGGGCTTGAATTTTGGGGAACACTAATCGGATACGAAAACGAAGGTTATTTGTGGCCCCTGGAAAGCAACTGAACTTGTGGTGTTTCCTATTTTCTTAAGTATATTTCAAATTATACTTATGGTTCGTTCTGTTTTAGCATGTGTGGGGTTAGGTAAACAGGTTGATGAGGTTCCGATGGGTATTGATCACAAACCGTAAAGACTCGCAACATATGTACCCTTGGACGATTCTGCCCCCTCAGTTCTTGGACCTTTTAGCTGTAACATCCCGTTTTAAAATAAAAATAAAATATTTGATGAGTAGATAGCGGGTAAAATGACTCATTTAAATGAGAGACATTTAAACGAACGTTCGTTGTCAAGTATCGTTTAAAAGATATAATTAAACAGAAGATATCTAGATGAGTCATGGCTAGTGGATGAGATCTAAAGGAGTATTTATTGTTATAGGAGACCATATAGTAATAATAAAATATACATTATATTTGAACCCTATTCCGTTTTTAATGAAACTTAGTAATAGATAATAATATCTTGTATATTTCGAATGTAAATCAATTTGTAATTAATGTCTATCTCCTCCCTAAAATAGGAGATATGATTATTGTATATTTATAGTGGTTAATGATAATGAGAACCCTAAGGGAGTTTTACCACCTTTCATGGTATCAAGAGTCATTCTCTATACCTCCTCCTCGATCCCTAATTCGTCCGCCTTTCTTCCTGCTACCGCTCCTTCACCTCCACTCTCATATTTTCTCCTCACCCTACCCTCCCAAATCGACCCTTCCTTCTTGTCGATATGACTGGCCCAGATCCTAAAACTTCTGCCACAACTCCTCCGGCCGAAACCAAACTATACCCGGCCACCACCCTCGAAATCTTCTCCAATATTAAAAACTTCATCCCAATAACCCTCGAAATCGCGTCTAGCCAATATGCCTCATGGGCCACCCTTTTCACCATCCATTGCAAGGAGTTTCTTGTCCACGACCATCTTTTGCCTCGCCCAAACCAAACCCAAACCCAATTCGAAGCCTCAACAGGTCCTACTCAACCTCTTAGCGAGTGGGAACGCTTAGATGCCATTGTGTTATAATGGATCTATAGCACCGTCTCTAATGACTTTTTACACACCGTCATGGACAAAACCGTCACCGCGTATGAGGCTTGGAAGGCAATCGATGACTTGTTTCACGACAATAAAAGTGCTCGTGCCATCCACCTCATGCACAAATTCTACAACACACGCCTTGATAACTTCCCAAACATCACCTCCTATTGTCAAGAACTCAAGGTTCTTGCGGATCAACTAGCCAATGTCAATGCCCGGTCTCTAATGATCGTTTAGTCCTACAATTAATTGCGGGATTAAACGAACAATATGAGGGCATCGGAACTATCATCACATCACAAGAACCCCTACCCAACTTCTACAAAGCCCGGTCCAAAATCGTTGAGGTTGAGTCCTGTAAAGCCGAATAAGCCTTATACAACTCCAAAAATGTTGGAACCGCCTTGAACACCTCTACTACCCGTAACACCTCACAACACAACCAACCCGACTCACGTACCGAAACCACCAACGATCGTTACCGAGGCCACGGCAGAAGCCGAGGCCGGGGTAGAGGTCGTGGGTCATTCGGACGTGGTTGACCCTTAGAATACCCACAACACCAACCCTACTGGCCACCTCCTTCGATGTGGTCTTTCCCCAACAACACTTACCCACCACCACCGGCCCACTACTCTCCGTACTACCCTAACCAATAGCCCATCCCACCCTGCCCTTATCCCACTTCCTCTCGGCCCAATGGACCGTCCTAGGCAGCCGGTTTACTTGGCCCAAAACCTTCTCAAGCGCATCATGCTTATACTCCCACGGACATCTAACATGCTATGTACACCATGCCCCTGCAACAACCGGATCCCACACTCTACATGGACACGGGCGCTACTAGCACTATGGGTAACGACCAAGGTGAGTACCATACTTTTTTTTTAATAATAGCATGCATAAAAATATAATTTTTTGAAATGGGCAAACCATCCCGGTCCTTGGCTATGGCACCAAATACCTACCCAAACGGTTTCCACCCTTTGTCCTTAAAAATTGCCTATATGCACCTAAACTACTTAAAAACCTCATTTCTGTTCGTCGGGTTACAACCGACAATTCTGTTAGTGTCGAATTTGACCCTTTTGTTTTCTTGTAAAGGATTACAAGACCTGGACCCATCTGCTCTGGTGCAACAGCAGCGGTGATTTATACCCTCCTGTTCTCGAGCAGGGCACTTCACAAGCCTCCGCATTTGCAGCCATCTCCTCCAGCTTATGGCACCAATGTCTCGGTAACCCGGGGCAGTTATCTTTACAGTCTTTAAAGCATTCCAGTTTCATTGATTTCAATAAATGTAAAGACATTTTTTGTCAGTCATGTGTGTTTGGTAAAAGTAATAGACTTCCTTTTCATGCTTCTACTTCTATTTCTATCAACCTTTTAACATAGTTCATAGTGATTTGTGGACATCCCCGGTTATTGTCCATCACTATTATATTTTATTTTTGGATGATCTCACAAATTTCTTGTGGACATACCTATTAGTTAAAAAGTTGGATGTTTTTTCAACATTTTGCCCCTTTGCAAACCTAATAAAAACACAATTCCAACACACAATCAAAACCTTCCAATGTGATAACGGATGTGAATACGTAAACCATGCTTTTCAAAACCACTTCCAAAACAATGGCATGCTTTTCCGCCTATCTTGCCCACATACCTCCTTCCAAAACGAGAAAGCCAAGCGTAAAATACGCACGATTAACAACATACTTAGCACATTGTTATCCCATGCTTTCTCTCCCCACCTATTTCTGGCCCTATGCCCTTGAAGCCGCTACATACCTACTAAACATCCTACCCACAAAAACCACCCGTGACAAAACACCCACTGAACTACTTTACCTATCCACCCCATCCTACGATCACCTTAGTGTGTTCGGTTGTTTGTGCTACCCTCTCACTCCCTGCACCGCAATTCACAAACTTGATAACCGCTCCCAACCATGTGTTTTCCTAGGTTATCCTTCCAATCATCGTGGGTATCGATGCTTTAATCTCGAAACTAAACAATTTATCATTTTCACGTCACGTCGCCTTCGACGAAACGACATTTCCTTTTAAACAAACCATTGCCCCTCCCCCTTCCTATGAGGTGTTCGATACACCCATCCCACCTTCTGTTTGGCCCTACATCCAACCTAAGCCCAACAACCCTCTTGGCCATCACTCGGGTTCAACCGTCTGCCCTAACCATCCAGCCCAAACTGTCCCTGGCCCAATACAGCTCACTAACCCCACACCACCAGCCCAACAACCGGTTACCCTAAATTAACCCGCCCAATCTCCCGGCCCATCCACAGTCAACGAGCACCAACCTAGCCCAATCGCCACTACACATACAGCCCAACCCATCCCACCGGTACCGCCACAGACTCCTCACCCCTCAGCCCCCACCCAACCATCCCATTCCCAATTTCTACATCTCCCTAACCGTAGGGAGATAGTGCATCAAGCTGTTCGCAAGGGCCAACTTGATCCTCTTCCCCAGGGATCCCCGATAAGGGAACCCTAGGAGATTCGTCGACTCCAACTACCGTCCATACTAAATAGATAAGGATATAGAGCGGGTAGCGGGAATCGAACCCACGTCGTTAGCTTGGAAGGCTAGGGGTTATAGTCGACGTCGATTCATTCTTTTTAACGCCTCTAATTCAAAACCGAACATGAAACTTTGGTTTCATTCGGCTCCTTTATGGAAAATGGATCAATTGCTAGATTTAAGATGTGAACCAACTTACAAAAAAATGATACCCATCTAAAAAAAAAAGATACCCATAACATATATGTTAACTTTTTGTTTGAAAATATTCAATTCAAAGACCCTGCTTTTTCATGGTAAGAAGGGGTAGAGAAAATTCCTTGAGCCAATGTTCGAGTACCAGGCGCTACGGCGCTGAAGTAACCCATCGCCAACTAGGGTGCAACATTCTACTACTTCGCCTAGCAGCACGACACTTGTCTTGCTCGCCCACAACCCCGTTTTCATGGTTTAGGCTGCTCCCATTTCGCTCGCCGCTACTACGGGAATCGCTTTTGCTTTCTTTTCCTCTGGCTACTAATATGTTTCAGTTTGCCATGTTGTCTCTTGCCTTTTTATACATATGTTTATAAAAAAAATCACTTACCTGTGTTTCCTTTTTACAAAATAGGAGAGAAATAAAAATACCAATTGCAAGTTTTTGATTCAGATATAATTATAGACAACACTAACAAGGATAAAGTTACAACTTTAACTTGAACTTACGTAATTGATAATGATTTTAAATTCCACATCCTCAAGTTACGGATATGTCAGTATTATATAAAATAAAAGTAAATTTATTAAATAAAAATAATAATAATATAATACGAATAATATTTAATAAAAGTAAATTTATTAAAGAAAAAAATAAATAATAAAATACGAATAATTTTTAATATTCAAACAGCTACTTTTCAAACGGATACTTTTCCAACGAATACTTTTCCAACGGCTACCTTTCAAACGGCTAGTTTTCTAACCCTATAAATACAAGACAAAAAACCAATTATCACTCATAATTAAATCTAAACACAAAAATTCAAAGATATGGGTGGTAGTTATCCTACCGAAGCAGACGGACCTTCCAACCTCAGACGATATTCTCACCGCCAACGTGCCGGCCGACGTTCACAACCAGTGTCGTCTCCTCCTCCTCAACCAGTGTATACTCCTCCTCAAGCCGTATACACTCCTTCTCAACCAGTGAAAACTCATCAACGTCTACTCTACACTCCAAACCAAGTAATAATCCCTCCTCCTTTATGAAGTCAATCAAGTGTCGGTCCAAACGCTCCTGTTATAGATGAGGAATTTCACTAAGCCTATGACTACACTATGGTTATACTCCAATTTAATCAACTACAAGTTGGGGAGACACAATCAAACTTCACCCCAAACACTCCCGTTTCAAACATCCATCCAACACAAGTCGTACATAGCTTGGCTGAAGGGTACGAAATTGACCATGGTGAGGAGTACGTCACTATGGACGATGAACCGGATCGTCTTCCAAGTCCTGACTTCGGATGCATCCGCTCAGATGCTAGGTTGGACGGTCATGATAGCGATTGTGACATGTCATCTCCAGAGTAAACTCCTAAGGATTCGGATCGCATGTATTAGTTGGTGTGTTTAAGTAATGTTTTAATTAATGTTTTAGTTTAGGTTTATGTAAAGTTTTAATTTAACTTCATGTAATGTTTTTAATTATCTTTGTATAATATATTAACGAATCCAAAATAATCGAATACCCCGAATATATATACATATATATATATATATATGAAACTTAAACATGCAATTCAAACTGTAACATCCCAACCGATGGCGGAAACATCGAGATGTCACGTATTGACGATTGTTCAGTAGCTCATGGTAAATAATAAATTTCAATAATTTATTTAAATAAATTACATACAATTGTTCTAAAGAATTTGTACATCAAATGAGAAATACAAAATATACATCTTCAGCATTAACTCTAATCTTCAAGCAAAGCTATAACCTGAAACATGTTAAGTTTGAAAATATTTTGGGTCAACAAAAGTTGGAGAGAATTACATAGGTTTGAATATTGAATAAAATTTGTACAATTCGAGTGTCATGACAAGTCTAGTCCATATGTGAAAACAATACTACCCGATAAATCGTGTGCATAATCAAACCTTGTGACAAGAATATTGTGGTCCATCCCATACGCATATGGTTTACTCGTTTATGTTGCGATAACAATCACCCACGCGGCCCATACTGGAGGTAACGTATCCGGGTGGGGTTGTCAGTCCAATAGATCTATCATTGTGTATCGTTGGCTTGTACGGAGTTAATGATTATGCTAGTCTAATTGTGCTTACCATAGTAATGCTTAAGACATAATGCAACATAGAATAACACATAGACACTTATGCTGAATTGTAATTGAAAATGTAACATGTTTCACCCCAAAATAGTGAAAAAGGGCTATATAACTCACCTTAGCAAGCAAGCAAAATCCAAAATATGCAATAGGAGGTAAATATTCCCCAATGTCTCAACCTAGATTTGGCATAATAAAGTCTTAGTGTCACAAGTCTAATAAGTCTAAGATTTATAGGTCGATAGATTAAGGTTCTCTAGTTTTGGGGAAAGACGCTTATATGTTAATGGTTTAGTTAAAATATAATAATAATATTTAAAATATTATTATTCTTAAGTAGATTAAACGATATAACTCTTGAAAGTATGAAAAATATTTTCTATTTATAAACTTACAAAATTTATGTTAACAAAATAGTCCTTTTAATGGTTGAAATAAAGCTTAGGCAATATTTACACAATAATATTTAGAATATTATCATTTCACAAGAACATAGATACCGTTACAAAATTCTTGGTATTTAAATTGTCAAAAACGTAGGTTTGATGATTCTTTTTATGAATTAAATGAGATAATTGTTATTCAAAATAATTCAAATTTAAATTATAACATAAATATGACGATTATTAAGTTAACCAAATTTTCAGAATTGAACTTGAAGTGTTGTATATAATATTTATTAGTTAAGTAGGTTTTATATTCATAAAAAAAACGACTTCAACCCGGTTCTGACCTAGGGTCGAACCCGGGTCTTGGTGACAATGCAATAATGATACAACCTTACCAATAAAAAGTTTAAAACGTGTTTTCAACACAAGTCATCTTCCCCATTTAACAACCAAACCAAACCCGCCCCCATAATCTATTCGATTAACCCACAAATAGTAATCGATACTAGAGATTTTCTTAAGGGTTTGTAAAGCTAAATCCTAATCGACTGATGTGAAAACAAATATTCGATTTATAACATACCAGAGGCAAGGAATGAAGCGAAAAACAAGAAGATCGGAAACAGGTTCTGTTCCGGCAACTCGCGGCGACGGACAAAAGCTATGAGCAGGTTTGGTTCCAGCGACGAACAGAAGCTACAAACGGTTCCGGTTCCAGAGGCGTAATGTGAAGAACAGTGGGATTTATTGTGGGTGTTGAGATGAATGAGGAGCAAAAAGAATGAAAAGGTTCAATTTATAGAAGTTTTTGTGATAGAGATTAAACTTAAATTTGAAATGGAAATATGTTAAGTTCGGCTAGAATTGTAACAATTTATCCGAGATCTAAGAAATAAACATACGATAATCATGGGGATTTTAGTCGATTTGGATAAATATAAATGTGATAATTACTCCTCTGATGCACCGATCAGTTTCATGGGTATGTTTATTATTTATATATACAATATATTTTACATAGAATTTGGGTGCAGTAACAAAAAAAAGGAAATGGCATAGTATGTGGGCTACACATGAATGCGTAATTTTGGAGAACAATTTCATTATAAAACTTAAATAAATTATAGGATTTGTAAAGTAACTCTATATATAATAATGTGTTTATAATGTCTCAATAAATTACGTTATTAGAACTAAGGTTATTTAGGTATATATATAAAAGATATAGTATTATAGTAAAAATAACTAGTATATTTTGCATATAAGTAATGATTATTTTGATAAATTAAATTTTGAATTTTGGAGAAGTAAAATTTTTACCATTAAGGGTTCAAAATGGGGTCTTTATCATGGCAAAAGCTACGATGAGTAAGAAGAAATATAAAAGACACTAAGATGAAATAGTTAAGAATAAACGAAAACTTATTACATAAATTGGAAATTGTATTACATGAAAACAAGGGGGCGTTGTGCGAGGTTACAGTCTCCCCTACTTTTGGAAACTTCGTCCCGAAGTTGTTAAAAAACACAGGGTTGAGGGTGATTGGGTAGAAATTGGGTTAAGGCACAACATGAATTTATAGGTAATAGAATAAACTACTTCGAATAAGAGGATTGATATGCGTGAGTTTTAAGGGTTGGATTAGGTTGGTCTGAAATAGCGAGGAGAATAAGAATCTAGCAAAACACTAAACTTAAGTTTTAGGAATCCTAAAAGAGACGCATGAGTTGATTGACTATATTAAGACTAAATGAACTACCAGATAACTAGAGTTTATAATTGGTTATCTACCGAAGACCTTGATAGAATTTCACAATACCTTAACGTACCTGTAAATTCTTGATTACGTTTCGGACTGCAATCACCAATTTACCTTACATTACGGTTTTGTGTCATCCTATGACTCTAGACACGCACACACACGGTGCAAAATAACCTTATGATTGAATCGTATACAATGTATCCAACTGTTGAGCAGGAAAAAGACCTCTACCAGTCAGTGAGTAGGAACCTCCACCGATTGTTGAGCAGGTGTGATGGCCTCTACCAGTCGTTAAGCAGGTTGTTAGGACCTCTACCGACTGTTGAGTAGGCATGATGACCTCTACCAATCGTTGAGTAGGTTATTTAGTACTCTACTAACTGTTGAGCAAGTACTTCATCCTCTACCAGTTGTTTGATTAAGTGTAACAATCGTTTTTGGTTTAACACATAAGTTGCAAATTGATAATACATACGTGTAAGCAAGTTTGTAAATGCATCAAGTATCAAGTATAGCATGTGAGTTGTAATAGAGTTGCCCTAGACAAGGTTAATGACTCTAAGTGTGATTATAACAAATAGTTCATATTCCATGATTTCAAGTATCATATTCCATAATAAAATCCTCATGTATAACTAGGGATTAAGTTTGATGCAACACACAATCAAGTTTCAATAGTTTGGTTATCATGGGTATCTAGTTCATGTTTGAGAAGGTGAAGAATATAAGTCTAATTCTTGAGAGGATGGTGAAAAATCTTGAAGTAGAATCAAGGTTGTGAGAGATAGTGAATGTGAAGATAGTTGATAAAGAGTTTATTTTATAGTAAGGAGATTATGTAGCAGTGCAAATTGCGGGGTTTGGATCAAAGGTTAGAATCAAGTGTATGAGAATACATGATTGTGGTATATGCCAAATATTGTAAAATTTTGAAGTTGAAAATGAGTGAGTGTCGATGGAGAATTTAGAGACTAAATATTGTTCCTACCGATGGGAAGATTTTATTTTCAAAATTGGTCTTGTACAAAAAGCAAAAGTCGTTAAATAGTACAAACTAAGTGAGCTTTGATTAAAATAGTTCAGTTAGTTGGAGGTTTTAAACATGACATTAGGTTTTGAAGGTCAAGGTGACATTATATCGAAATCCTTTGTTACGCTAATGAATAAACATTTGAATTTAGAAAGTAAGTTTGAGGACACCTTTTGACAAAAAAAAAAAATATGTATTTTTCCATGGTTTATAGGTGATGAAAATTTGACAAATATTAAGAAATCTTTAGTGTTGTGCTAGGGTATGCTCAGGTTATGAGATTACAATTTAGAAATATGTAACATGTTGAAAAAGGCAATAATATGATTTGAGTAGGGTGTTGAAAATAATCAAACAAGTGGCTAATATGGTAAGTTGAAGTGTGATTGTGAAACTCATATTTGATTATGAAATGGGATTTAAAGCTTAGGTTTTAATGAGAGTGGAGCATTTCCAACAAGGGAAACACGAGGAGTGTAATCATTTATTTGTCAATCCTAACAAATAAACGAAAACGTTGACTAATCAAAGTTTCCAGATTTTAATAACATAATGAAGACATGTTTTAGCCTATAAGTGAACACTCATCCTGTTGCTACAACAAGGAAAATGACCGGGATTAGGTTAAGAGATGTTTAGGTTTGTAAGTTAAGGGTATGTTAGGTTAAAGTTATGATTTAGGGAATCCTCTAGCTCCTAGAAGGACCTGCACAAGGTAGCAGACACCGTTAGCCTTAATGCAGGAGGGGGCCTCCTGCGTTTGGACTCCGGCGTGAGAATAAGTATGTATTCGATTGGAGTAAAGGAATAATGAAGTAGAGAGTATAAGAGTAAGGAGAAGAAGTGAGAAGTGGGTGTGTGGAATGACAACCTAAGGGTCTCCTTATATAGGTAGCGGAATTCTGCCCAGGAGCTCCCTTATGGCCATAGTAATAAGCCAAAGTACTTTTTTACATTTCCAATGTTTTTACTATTTGCTTTCTGCTGCATAGCTACCGTATGGCAGCCAGGCTGCCTTATATTAGCTTTTCAGCTCCAATAAGTCAGGCAAACCTTAATACTTCACTTTGCTTTATTTTTTGATAAGGGATTAAACGTGGTCGTTTTAGGACCCACGTCATCAGCCCCCAGTCATAAGCATTTATAAAGAAGTTATAAGTACTTGTGACTTGTAAATTATCTCCTACCTCGGTGGCAATGTTAGCCAATCTTACCTTGGTACCAAGGAGTTATCAGATTCCAAGCTCCCTCATGGGAGCCTTATATTTGTGTAGTGCCTTCGCCAGTTGTTTATGTAAATTTCTGTCCCTTCGTTCCTCATTATGACCCCTTTTTTTAATTAATATTAATGGCCATCATTGCTTTCTTGGGAGCAGCTTACGTCCCATCAGCTGCTGCGTGCGGCTACTGATTTGATGGGCGCCCAGGCTGATGTCATCCTACTGGACAACTGGGCGGTTTACTTCCTTGGTAACCGTTTTTTATCATTAATTTCAAATTTTGAATTTATAAAAGGAGATAACTCCTCCTAATTTCTCATTCCATTCCCTTTTTAGTAAAACTTCTCTCTTTCACCCACAATCGCCTCTTCGCCGGTGTCTTTCTTTTCTTCTATAAAACCTGGTAAGTAACTTCCTTTTCTTTCACACTTGTTTTTCATTATGTCTAAAAACGATCTTGCTTCTCAGTTTACTCGGTTATCTAAATCCGATGCCGAACAGTTTTGTTCGGAGGTCGGTATCCCTGTGTCTTTTGAACCCTCCATTCCGAAAGGGAAGACTCCAGTAACCTTTGTTTCCCCAAGCAAGATAGCCATTTACACTTGCCAGTTCGACCAGGGTAACCTTCGGTACCCCTTTTCTAAATTTTTTCTTAATGTTCTCGAGTAGCATCAACTTGGTCTTGATCAGTTGTGTCCCTCTGGTGTAGCCCGAATCATCCACTTTAAAATCATGTGTCGTTGTCTTGGTTATGAGCCTTCTCTGGCCATGTACCGTCGATTCTTTAGGTTGGCTAAAAATGGGAACTGGTTTACCATTGAAAAAACTCAGTGTGAACCGGCCCTGATTTCAAGTGTTATTGGTCTTGTGTCTACCTGGAAAGATAAGTTTTTCTTCTTGAACTCCGATTTCCTGCCCTTTAAAGCACCAAGGAGGTCTTCTGATGATCCTCTGAATGAGAGGGAGCCTGACCCTGACACTCTTGATCAGAAGCTATTGGAAAAGCTTCGTGTTTTTCCTACTCGTCTCCGCACCTTTCCTAGAGATTTTCTGGTCATGATGGGTCTGAGTGTTAATTGGGATGATCCTGAAACTGAACCTGTGATTTATCATGGTGGGGAGGGTATGTGTCATTTTGGCTTGCTTTCTCTCCCCAACTTTTGCTACTTTTTCCTTTTTCTGACTTCTTTTCCCTTTTTTGCAGAAATGAGTACCCTTGATTTCCTTGCTCTGGACGACATTGCTGATGTTAAGTTCAAGGTCCGTGCCTCAGGGGAGGGGAAGAATGTGGTTGTAAGGACCGAGCATGTCCGTTTCCAAGGGGAGTATACTAGTGTTATCTCGTCATCCTCAATTGCTGCGGAGCCTTCGGGGAAGAAGTCTGTTACTGTTCGTCGCTCCAGCAAGCGACTTCAGGGTGTTTCTTCTGGCCCATGGAATATACCTGCTATCCCCTTGGTCATTGAAGAGGAGGATGAAGACTCTTCCTTGATAGCTTCTGCCATGGGATGTGTACCTGCCTCAGGGAAGGGCAAGTTGACATTGTCTTCCCCTAAGAAGGATGATGCTTTGTTCAAGAAGCCTAAGGATGTGGTGATCAAGGGTGGAGATCAGAAGTTATTATTGTCAAAAGCTGAGGGTGGTGAAGAAGTATTTGTACCGAATTGGGATGTTAAGAGTACCGATGTTTTGAAGAAGGCTTCCGTCTGTCGGGATTTGATTGACCATTGCATCCCTGATGCAGAAAGGGCCACACACAGGGAGTGGATGGACAAGGATTTGATGAAAAAGATGTATTACCATTTCGGTCAGTTTTTATCTTTGTTCCCGGATGGGATGGCTAGGTGGGGTGGTTTGTTACTTCGGAGTGAGCAAGTTGAAGGTGCCTATGAGAAGCACGAGATTGAGCTGGTGAAGGTGAAAGGGGAACTAGCTAAGTATGTTGCACGGGAGAAGGACCTGGTGCATGAGTTGGCCATATCCAGGACCCAGCTTGGTTTGGAGAAGGAGAAATTTGACAAGATGTTCAAAGGGTTAAATAATGAGAAAGCGAAGGTTGTTGAGGAAAGGGAAGGTCTGGCTCGGGCTAGGGAGGCGGTTAAACAAGAGCAGGTTGCTGTGGAGAAGGTTGGTATGGAGCTCAAGGCTCCAGTGGATCATTTGACTGAAGAGAAAGAGTGGCTGGTTTCTAAGGGGGTTGCCCGTTTTGTCACCAACTTGCTGCATTCCCAGGAGTTCAATGCTCCGTTGGCTGACATTTACGCCAAGGCCATAGCCTTCGGTCGTCATGGGGGAATTCAAGCTGGTTTCAAGGCAGCCGAGGAGGGTCAGAAGATTGAGGAGCTACCATCTTTTAAGCCTTTTTCTGGGGAAGAGTTTGTGAATGTTGTGAAGGCGATGGAGCTTTCCACTTACCCTTACATTGCAGCCATTGCTAAGGCTTCCTAGCAGCCTATCTCCTTCCTGCAAGATTTGGAGCCGGAAGGTTTGAAGAAGGAGGTGGCCAATGAGGTCTTTAGCTCATATGTGTCAAAGAGGCCCCTTAGGATCATGTTGGAGGGAGCTGATGGTGGGGAAGGTAGTTCTAAGCATCTTAAACCTGCTGATTCGTCAAGAGTTCCTGATTTGGAGCAGGTATTTGAGAGTCCTTCCCCCCTTCAGGCTTTGAAGATTGATTCCACCCCTCCTGCTGGTGAAGATGATCCGTTTGCTGGCCTTGACACTGAGGACCTCTATGGAGATGTTGGTAACCAAGCTCTGGCTTTCACTGGTGAGGGTGATACCACCGATGAAGCCGAAGATTCTGTCACTCCATGATCTAACCATGTTTTAAGCTTTCTTTATGTTTTAGCAGTATTATTTAATGAAACTCTTTTGTACCTAGACTTAGGACTTTTATTAATGGGAATGCTCCCCCTCTAGGGGTGATGCCTTATTTATGTTTGATGTTTGGTTGTGCTGGATATTTTACTTGTCGTTTATAGTGTTTGCAATGTCTTTAACCTTTTTCCTTGAGGTGGATGCTGCAGTCACCCAACCCAGGCTACTAAGCTAAGGAGCCGATGCAATACTTATTCTATCAGCTTGTTTGTTTGCAACCTTATTTAATGGCTGTTTATATGAAATGTTCGTTTTTTGTGTTTGATGTGAACATGTAAGAGCTGTCTTGGTGTGAGGAGCTCACCCTCTTTCATGGGTTTAGGTATTCCTTCTAAGGACTTGTCCCATGGAGTTATGGATTGTATTAGGAACTCACCCTATATACAGGAAGGTTATTAGCCTTGTTACCTGTTGAGCAGTTGTGGCCTAGGAGTTCATCCCCGTTTCATGGGTAGGTATAGCGCCGGATCCCATGAAGCCTTGTTAGGAGGGGCTCACCCTTTGATAAGATAAGTGACAAGTGCATTGTTCTTAAAACAAACTTCATTCATTCATTAGTCATTTCATTTGGGATACATATTAGCGTTACAACCATCAAACATAGAATCGTTTTAAATGTTTGTCATTCCGGTGCCTTGGGACCATGTTTCCATTGGGATCGGCTAGCTTGTAGGATCCTCCTTTGTAGGCTTCCTTGATGACATAAGGACCCTCCCATCGGGGACCTAGCTTCCCTACACTCTGCTGCCTGCTAGCTTCGTTGCATCTTAACACAAGGTCCCCTGGCCTGAAGACCTCTTTTCTAACCCTTGTGTTGTAGTAGGCTTCGAGTTTCTTTTTGTACCTAGCCTCCCTGATGGAGGCTTGGTCCCTTAATTCTTCAAGGAGGTCTAGGTTGAGTCGGACCTCCTTGTCGTTGTGTCGTGCGCCTTGTCGAACATTCCTTCCTGAGCTTACCCCTATCTCTGCTGGTATGATAGCTTCACTTCCGAAGACAAGGCTGTAGGGTGTCTTCTCGTGGCTTGTCATCTCCATGGTTCTGATAGCCCATAGAACGCTTGGGAGCTCGTCAACCCATTTCTTGCCATATCTTCTTAGCCTTGCTTTAATACCTTCGACGATGCTTCTGTTCATGTGCTCAACTTGTCCATTGGACTGGGGGTAAGTTACTGAGCTGAAGACCTGCTTGATGCCCAGCTCGGAGCACCAGCTGCTGAATGGCTTGTTGGTGAACTGTTTTCCATTGTCAGTTACGATCTCCCCTGGTAGCCCATATCTGCAAATTATCTGCTCCTATACGAAATTTATCACATGCTTCCCTGATATGGTAGCTAACTGCCTGACCTCCGGCCACTTGGTGAAATAATCAATAGCTACCAAAAGGAACTTCACCTTTCTTGGAGCCTGTGGGAAGGGACCCACTATGTCCATGCCCCATTTATAGAAGGGCCATGCAGAGATGATGGGTACAAGATCGTGTTTCAGGTTGGTCTTCACCGGCGTTTGCAACTGACATGCTTCACACTTTCGGATTGTCTCGAAGGCATCTTTGTGTAGTGCATGGTTGGCCAATAATAACCGAGGTTCGTAAGCTTTGATACCACAGCACGAGGCCCGGCATGCATGCCACATATCCCCTCGTGTATCTCCCTGATGAGATAGTTGCTTTGATTGGGTCCGACACACCTGAGCAGGGGTGCCAAGTACCCCTTTTTATAGAGCTTGTCATCTTCAACCACATATTGACTCGCCTTGATGACCAACCGATTTGCTTCTTGCTCACTGTCTGGCAGCTTCCCTTCTTTAAGGTAGGACATAATGGGAGTCATCCATGTGGCCTCTGTTTCAGTGACAATATCTTGGACCTCTTTGTCATCAATGGATGGTTCCCAAAGCACCTCAACCAGGACCTTTTTCGTTAAGTGAGCAAACGTTAGGGAAGCCAGCTTGCTCAGGGCATCTGCCTGCTTGTTCTTGGTTCTTGATACTTGTTCTAGTGTGAAGGCTTTGAATTCCTTGATGAATTCCTTGACCTTGTCTTTATACTTGATCATTGAGGGCTCCTAGCTGTGTACCCTCCATTTACTTGCTTGACTACCAGGTTTGAATCGACAAACACTTTCAATTCTTGTACTTTCATGCACTTTCATGCTTCTTTCCAACCTTAAACCGGCTAGTAGGGCTTCATATTCAGCAACATTGTTGGTGCAGGGGAAGTCTAGATGGAGTGCATAAGTGTACTCAGTTCCATGGGGTCCCTGATGACAAGACCAGCCCCGGAACCTTCTACACTTGAGGCTCCATCAGTGAAAAGACACCACTTCCCTTTGAGGTCAGGTTATACTTCTTCGACCTCATTGTGACATCCGTCACCCTCGTCTTGCATCTAATTGACAATAATAGCCCTTCTGATATTTCCATTATAGCCCTCGTAAGTTTCGTCGTTTTCAAATTTAATTTTAAAGCGAAGTAATTTTTTTTTCATTTATACTAATTATAGATCGAGTATAAGTTTTAATCAAATGCGTAGGTGAAACGTGTTCGTAAAAGATTTATAAAAAAAAATATATAGTTTTACAAAGCTTTAAAAACATTTTTGGTTAATTTATATTAACTTGGTTAGTGTTTTATAAAGAAAAGACTAACTAAACTTGAATAGAACTAACTAAGTTAAAGTTGGGGGACCAATCCTGCCAATAGCCAAAATATTCAAATCTGAATTCCCTTTCTTCTTGTTCCTACCCGTTTTTTCCGGCAGAATAATTCCGGCCGCCGGAGTTTCTTTCTGGCGAGCCTTAAACACACAAATTAAAGGCCGTTTCAGTTTTCTAGTAATCCCATAACGTCTCTCCATCAGTTACGAACCATAAGGGATTAGTTACAAGCGTTTCTTATCGAGATTATTTGAGTTTCAATCGGGTTGGGTTATGTAACCGACCGCACCTTTAAAACCAATCATTACGCATCATGTAAGACCCTATAATATAAACTGAACACCTCATTGCATTCCTGCACTTTAATCGCTTCAAACCCACCAAAGAAGCGCTTCAATTCGTCGCTGAAAGGCTGCTAAATTTGCGATTATTACTTCGGCTCTTGAAGCTTCACTTTCGACTAAGAATCGTGCTTGTAAGTCCCAATTTATTATGCCGTTTTACTCTTTATATCATGCTCTACGAAAGCCCTATGATTTCTTGGTCTCACTTTGTTGAAATCGGGTTATTGAATCTAAGGTTAGGGTTAGGGTTCTTGAGCTAGTATTTGGGGAAGAAGACTAGTTTATCATATTATATAAATAGTTATATATTTCATACAAGTTAACAATCTTAGTATGTGGTGTAGTGGTTGGTTGTGAGTGTTGTTGTCCAGAAGACCCGAGTTCGAACCCTTGCACCACCATTTTCATTCCTTTTATTTTTTTCCAGCATTTACTCCTTATTTTCCATTTATTTGATTATTTATATATAATACATAAATATCTTAGAATATTCATAATAAATTCATTTTTGCTCCAAAAATTATAAAAATTTAGGAGTAGCTTCTTGACACCTCATAGAATATTATCCCACTTTTATTTTCTGGAAAATGTTTTATTTTTATATTTTTAATGAATTAAATTGTTTTAACCGTATTTAATTGATTAAAAATTCATTTTTAATGATTTTAATCTCAAACTTTTTGGGTAATTATTTCTAATCATCATGAACTTAAATAAAAATTATTGGTTCAGAAAACATTTATTTTTATTTATTTTCCTATTTTTAATCATTTAAACATGATTTAATCTCATTAAATCAGTTTTAAATATAAATAAGTTTATAAAAATTATGAGAAAACTATTTTAATTAATTTACATAAGAAAGCATCCAATTTCTATAAAAAAAAGTATTTTTGAGTCATGTCTTGTATTATTAACATTATTTATGTTTAATTAGATATAATTAAACATTTATTTATTTATTTACACTATTTAAACATCTATTTTATAAATATTCTCTTATAAAATAGAAATGTCTTATGATTGAAAGTCTTTATTATCATTGATGGATTTTTGAGTAACTCGTAACTATTTATTTCAATAATTATGATTATTGTATTTATTTATAATAATTAGTTAAAGTAATTAACTAAATTATTTTGTCTTAATTATTTAAACATATTTTCCAACTAAAATATTTAATTGGTAATAATTATATTACTTAAATTATATTACAAACTTTGGTATATTATTTTTAATATACAACTTTTACATTAATTCGACTAATCATAAAAACTATAATTCCCCAAATCGACTTAGCAAACCCTAATGCCTTAGACCCTAGTTACCTTAGACTTTTTAGACACTCCCTTATTAGTATTCTTACATATTATAGGTTGAATTCTTCGGAATTCCCGTTACTTAGCTCACGACCGCTTAAGTGGATTTTGGTCGCTTTCGCAAACTGTGAGTATATCTTTCCCCTTTTTTACCGTTTTACTACTTTGGGGTGACTCATGTACTTATATATTAATCAAGTTTCAATTTCTTATACTTAATGCAATTCTCATGTGTGTTTGCTTTATGTTAATCGGTGTGTCTATGACTTGTCAAAATCATTAACCGCTGGGCGGCCTAGCTTTTCAATGAATAGTACTATGGTATACCCCCTTGAGACTCTGTTAAGAGAATCTTGGTCATTGTCTTGTTAATTCATTATTCAGTTGGTTAGTCATGTGTTAGTCATTATTCTCAGGTTTGGTTTTGAACGGATATTACTTATTTACATAATTGCAAATGGTACCGCACATGAATTGCTAAACATTTTTCCTACTATATTTATTTAAACAGGGTATGCTCACCAATACAATTTTTGTATTGACCAAAATATTTTGTACATGTTTCAGGTTGTTTTGAGACGCTTCTTTTAGGCTTTTGGATTTTATATTTCAGTCCTGTCTACATTGTATTTTAGCTAGACTTGTCACTTTAGAATTATTGTATCCTGTAATTTCATTTCAATGTAATATATTATTTAATCAATGTATTCAATTTTACACTTTAGTCCATGAGCTATTGAACAATCGTCACTACGTGACACCTCGATGTTTCCGCCATCGGTTGGGGTGTTACACTCATTCATCTCTTCTTCTGTCTGCAGGATGGGTAATTCGGCTAGAAAGTCAGTAAACACTTGCCCTTTGTAAGCCCTTCTAGGTACGTTAACTATCTTGTGCTCCCCTAGGCCAATAGCCCATTTTGCCAACCTCCCCGAATCTTCCGGTTTTTCAAGATGGAGCGTATGGGTTGGTCGGTGATTACCCTCATTGGGTGAGCTTGGAAATATCGCCTTAGCCTCTTGGCCATGTGTACAAGTGCCAGCACAAGTTTTTCCATGGGAACATATTTGATTTCAGCATCTTTGAGGGCTCTGCTGACGAAATAGACAGGTATTTGCTCCTTTCCTCGATCAATCAAGAGGACTGAGCTAACTGCTTCCGATCCGGCAGACAAGTAAACTGTTATTACTTCCCCCTTTTCGGGTGCTGCCATTTCTGGCAGGGAAGCTATGTGTTTTTTAAGCTCAAGGAAGGCAGCCTCTGCCTCTTTTGTTCAACGGAAATCCTTTTTATCGATACAATTCTTGAGTGTTTTAAAGAAGGGCAATGATTTTTCCAAGGATTTAGGCAAGAAACGTTTCAGGGCAGCGATTTTACCGTTGAGGCTCTGCACTTCCTTCTTTGTGGTAGGTGACTTCATGTTTAGGACAGCTTGGATTTTGCTTGGATTTGCCTTGATGCTTTGCTTTCCGACTATATGACCAAGGAACTTCCCTTCCTCAAACCCAAAGGAACACTTTACTGGATTGAGCTTCATGTTTATCCCTCGAAGTTTATCAAAAGTTTCTCGGACGTCTTTGATCATTGCCTCCCCAAACTCGCTTTTGATGACCAAGTCATCTACGTAGGCTTCCATGTTTCTCCCGATCTGCTTGGAGAAGGCTTGGTCCACCAACCGTTGGTAAGTGGCTCCTGCATTTTTCAAGCCAAAGGGCATCTTTCGGTAACAAAAGATCCCCTTATCGGTGTGGAAGGCTGTTTTCTCCTCGTCTTCTTACTTCATTTGAATTTGGTGATACCCCTTGTAGGCATCCAGGAAGCACTTGTATTGGAAGCCAGTGAAGGAGTCGACCTTCCAATCAATTTCGGGCACGGGGTAGCAGTCTTTAGGGCAAGCTTTATTAAGATCCTTGAATTCAACGCACATCCTCCAAGTTCGATCTTGTTTAGCTACCATGACTGGATTCGACACCCATGAGTGGTATTGAACCTCCCTTAAGATGACAGCTTCTACCAACTTTTCAACCTCTTGACATGCAGCCTGGCTCCTGGCAGGGGCCAAGCTTCTTTTCTTTTGGACGACAGGTTTATAGGAGGAAGCTATGTTGAGGGAGTGCTCAGCCAAATCTCTTGGGACCCCAGTCATATCTCTCGGACACCAGGCAAATACATCTTGGCTTTCCGGCAAAAGGTTGATTAGTTCAAATATAACCTTATCAGGGAGTAGGTTGTTTACTTTGATGGTTTGCTCCGGATAGGCAGGGTTTATGCTGACTTCTTGAATAGGGTTGTCAGCTGGTGCCTCTATCTCCCGAGGGTGTTTGGCTTCCTCCACGGAGGCTATTAGAAGGGCTTCGGCTGACGGCTTCAAGGATGCAATTCCGTTAGGAGTTGGAAGCTTCATGAGGCCATGCGTCGTTGATACTACAGCATCAAAGGTGGCAATGCCCGTTCTTCCAATGAGGATGTTGTAGCTCGACGGGTATCTGATTACGGAGAAAGTCAGCTCCTCCGTTCTTGACAAGTCCCCATCTCTGAAACAGACACTTAGGGTGAGCTTCCCTAGGGGATGTGCACGTTCCCCAGAGAAACCCACAATAGAGGCGTCTGATGGTTTGAGTTTGGATCTGATTTCTGGGCTCAGCGATTCAAAACACCGTTCGTACATTACTTCTGATGAGGCACCACCGTACATGTACACCCTGTCTACTGGGAAGCCATCCAGTTCAGCTTCCACTATTACGGGGGTAATGATCAGTTCATCCGGAGCAGGGGGAAGGCAGATGTATTGTTTGTTCCAAGGCTCAGTGTGAGCCCTCTTGATCTGCTGGGCCCCTTCGTATCTGATCATGTTGACCTCTTTGTCTTTCTTCCCATCATCCTTTCTCCCTTGATATATTTGATCAGGTGAGCCAGTTCACCGGACTTAACGGCCACTTCTATTCTCTTTTTCAACTGATAACGGTCATTTGTGTGGTGTCCGATGTCGTTGTGGAAGGCACAGTGCTTGCTGGCCTATCCCTCTTGTTGGCAGGCTTGGACAAGGGTCTGGGAGGTCGAAAGGTGTACTTGACCTCCTCGGTGGAAAGTATCTCCTGAGGGGTCTTGGTGAGGACTGTGAACACGTGCCTTTCTCTTTCCTGGTACCTTCCTGATCTGGGGGACCGTCGTCTTTCCTCATTTCTTCTGGACTCGAATGGTCTACCAGATCGTTTCTCATTGTAGGGTTGGAAACTAGGTCTTCGGGAGCTTTTTGAACCATCTCTCCAGCTTCCCCGGTCCCGTTTCCTGGTATCCTGCCGCGTGAGAGCTTCTTCTCCCCGAAGGAAGGCTTCTGCTCTTTCGAAGGCCTCCTCCATGGTTTGGGAAACATCTTCATGAAATCTTCTTAACAACTTTTTGGGACGAATGGCCCCCATGAATCCCGACACTCGAATCTTTTCCGTGGCACCACTATATTGTAGGCCCTCCCTCTTATATCTTTCGATGAAGCTACGGAGATCCTCGTGTTCCCCTTGTTGGATCTGATACAGTATGGCAGCATCTTTAGTGCACTTCCTCAGGGGATTAAAGTTCGAGGTGAAGCTTCTCCTCAGATCATCAAATGAAGAGATACTCTGAGCTGGGAAGCCACAAAACCACAGACGGGCTGGCCCTACCAATGTCTGCATAAACATGTGGCAGCACTCAGCATTGTTCCATTTTTCCACAGTGGCTGCTCCGGAAAAAAAACGTTCAGGTGGTCGTCGGGATCCTCAGTCCCATCGTATGTTTTCAGATTAGCCGGCATTTTGATCTTATTGGGGAAATCAAAGTGTGCTATGTGCTCGGCAAAGCATTCTAACGACTTGGGACGGTATGGCTCTGAGGGGGTAGCCTCAATTCTGACTTCTGCCGTAGAGGTTTGAACAAGGGGTTGGGAAACTCCCAGACCCTGACCTCTAGGAAGGGATGTTGCTTGTACTTGGTTTAACGGAAGTGGGTACTGCTACGGGTACCCTCCAGGCCATGCAGGGAAATATGGTGGTATATAAGGTGAGTATTGAGGCTGGGAGTAGTTGGGATACGTCGTTCCTGAAGGGGTAACAGGCCCTCCAGCAAGACATCCAGCTCCTACCAGGGAGGTAGCCACGGCACTGCTGGCTAATGGTATGGACCTCAGAGCTTCTACGAAGGAGAGAGGTGTTGAGGACGACAAGCAAACTTGCGTGGTTCCCGACAACTGTCTTGTCGTGTATTCTTGGACCCCGGGGGAGAGCACGGTACTGCTAGGACCTTCCCGTGAAAAAATACCTCCCTGACTGTTCAAGTAGGGGAGAGGATTTGTGTTGACACGTTGGGTTGCCGGGGATGTGGTAGTTCCCAGCAACGGAGGAGCTAGTGAGAGGGTGACAATAGGTTCCTCGTCATAAGACAACCTGACTTTTACGCCTCTGGACCTCTCCTCTCGCACATAACCATTCAGGAGGTCTCGGAGTTGCAAGAAATTCCTTCGTACTCCCTCTGGGGTGATATCCATTCGTTCAACAGGGAACAACACGTCGTCTCTAGGAGACGAATAAACAGCCCTTGAGGCCGGTGGAGTTTGATAGTTGAGCATATCTCCTAGAGACGGTTCGATGTGTGGTCCGTCCGTTCCAGGTGGCCGGAGTTTCTAGAAGAACCCCGTCTTGGTGGCTATCTCCACCGGTCATCACAAAAGAAGGTTACTTAGGAACAAATGGGACTGAAGAACTTTCAACAATTTTGTTCAAAGTAGCAACAGCCCCACGGTGGGCGCCACTTGTTGCTACAACAAGGATAATGACCGGGATTAGGTTAAGAGATGTTTAGGTTTATAAGTTAAGGGTATGTTAGGTAAAAGTTATGATTTAGGGGATCCTCTACCTCTTGGAAGGACTTGCACAAGGTAGCAGACACCGTTAGCCTTAACACAGGAGGGGGCCTCCTGTGTTTGGACTCCGGCGTGAGAATAAGTATATATTCGATTGGAGTAAAGGAATAATGAAGTAGAGAGTATAAGAGTAAGGAGAAGAAGTGAGAAGTGGGTGTGTGGAATGACAACCTAAGGGTCTCCTTATATAGGCAGCGGAATTCTGCCCAAGAGCTCCCTTATGGTAGCATCCTTACTATACCTAGTTAGCATTGACTCTCTTTATGTTCCCTGCAGTGAGACTTTGCCCATTTAGTACATTTTCAGCTTTTGCTACTTCCTAGGCATGGCTTAGAGCTGTGTGATGTTTTGTCTCATGCCCATAGTAATAAGCCAAAGTACCATTTTACATTTCCAATGTTTTTACTGTTTGCTTTCTGCTGCATAGCTACCATATGGCAGCCAGGCTGCCTTATATTAGCTTTTCAGCTCCAATAAGTCAGGCAAACCTTAATACTTCACTTTGCTTTATTTTTTGATAAGGGATTAAACGTGGTCGTTTTAGGACCCACGTCATCACATCCCAAGAATTCCCAGGTAGGCATCCTGGTCCCTCGTCTGATTGGGATTTATGTGCAATGCCAGTCCTAGACAGAAAACTCAAAATACAGGCGTTCACCCTTCCAGATTGCACGTGTTCGTTATTAAAATATAGAACTTTGACGAGATTTTCAAGGCAGTTCAGGTTAGGACCGAAGAATTTTGCCCTATTAGTCTAAGGGTAGATCCAGTGATGGAGAGTAATCATCTTGTAGGGTTTAGGTAGGGATAAGAAGTAGGATGGAGATAGAGAATAGAAATAGGTAGAGTTGCAAGTAAGAGGAGCAAGTACTGGTTAAATTCCTAAGGTTATAGACTAGATTATTCTTCTAATAACCTAATTCCCTATAACCAAGGCTCTGATACCAATCTGTAATACCCCAACCGATGGCGGAAACATCGGGATGTCACGTATTTACGATTGTTCAGTAGCTCATGGTAAATAATAAATTTCAATAATTTATTTAAATAGATTACATACAATTGTTCTAAAGAATTTGTACATCAAATGAGAAATACAAAATATACATCTTCACCATTAACTCTAATCTTCAAGCAAAGCTATAACCTGAAACATGTTAAGTTTGAAAATATTTTGGATCAACAAAAGTTGGTGAGAATTACATAGGTTTGAATATTGAATAAAATTTGTACAATTCAAGTGTCATGGCAAGTCTAGTCCATATGTGAAAACAATACTACCTGGTAAATCGTGTGCATAATCATACCTTGTGACTAGAATATTGTGGTCCATCCCATACGCATATGGTTTACTCGTTTATGTTGCGATAACAATCACCCACGCGACACATACTTGAGGTAACGTATCCGGTTGGGGTTGTAAGTCCAATAGATCTATCATTGTGTATAGTTGGCTTGTACGGAGTTAATGATTATGCTAGTCTAATTGTGCTTACCATAGTCATGCTTAGGACATAATGCAACATAGAATAACACATAGACACTTATGTTGAATTGAAATTGAAAATGTAACATGTTTCACCCCAAAATAGTGCAAAGGGGCTATGTAAACTCACCTTAACAAGCAAGCAAAATCCAAAATATGCAATAGCAGGTAATATTCCCAAATGTCTAACCTAGATTTGGCATTATAAAGTCTAAGTGTCACAAGTCTAATAAGTCTAAGATTTATAGATCGATAGATTAAGGTTCTCCAGTTTTGGGGAAAGACGCTTATATGTTAATGGTTTAGTTAAAATATAATAATAATAATATTTAAAATATTATTATTCTTACGTAGATTAAAACATATAACTCTTGAAAGTATGAAAAATATTTTCTATTTATAAACTTACAAAATTTATGTTAACAAAATAGTCCTTTTAATGGTTGAAATAAAGCTTAGGCAAGATTTACACAATAATATTTAGAATATTATCATTTCACTAGAACATAGATACTGTTACAAAATTCTTGGTATTTAAATTGTAAAAAACGTAGGTTTGATGATTCTTTTTATGAATTAAATGAGATAATTGTTATTCAAAATAATTCAAATTTAAATTATAACATAAATATGACGATTATTAAGTTAACCAAATTTTCGGAATTGAACTTGAAGTTTTGTATATAATATTTATTAGTTAAGTAGGTTTTATATTCAGAAAAAAAAAACGAATTCAACCCGGTTCTGACCTAGGGTCGAACCCGGGTCTTGGTGACAATGAAATAATGATACAACCTTACCAATAAAAAGTTTAAAACTTGTTTTCAACACAAGTCATCTTCCCCATTTAACAACCAAACCAAACCCGCCCCCATAATCTATTCGATTAACCCACAAATAGTAATCGATTCTAGAGATTTTCTTAAGGGTTTGTAAAGCCAAATCCTAATCGACTGATGTGAAAACAAATATTCAATTTATAACATACCAGAGGCGAGGAATGAAGCGAAAAACAAGAAGATCGGAAACAGATTCTGTTCCGGCAACTCGCAGCGACAGACAAAAGCTATGAACAGGTTTGGTTCCAGCGACGAACAGAAGCTACAAACGGTTCCGGTTCCAGAGGCGTAATGCGAAGAACAGTGGGATTTATTGTGGGTATTGAGACGAATGAGGAGCAAAAAGAATGAAAAGGTACAATTTATAGAAGTTTTTGTGATAGACATTAAACTTAAATTTGGAATGGAAATATGTTAAGGTCGGCTAGAATTGTAACAATTTATCCGAGATCTAAGAAATAAAGATGCGATAATCATGGAGATTTTAGTCGATTTGGATAAATCTAAATGTGATAATTACTCCTCTGAAGCACCGATCAGTTTCATGGGTATGTTTATTATTTATATATACAATATATTTTACATAGAATTTGGGTGCAGTAACAAACAAAAAAAGGAAATGGCATAGTATGGGGGCTACGCATGAATGCGTAATTTTGGAGAACAATTTCATTATAAAACTTAAATAAATTATAGGATTTGTAAAGTAACTTTATAAATAATAATGTGTTTATAATGTCTCAATTAATTACGTTATTAGAACTAAGGTTATTTAGGAATATATATATAAAAGATATAGTGTTATATTAAAAATAACTAGTATATTTTGCATATAAGTAATGATTATTTTGATACATTAAATTTTGAATTTTGGAGAAGTAAAAGTTTACCATTAAGGGTTCAAAATGGGGTCTTTATCATGGTAAAAGCTACGATGAGTAAGAAGAAATATAAAAGACACTAAGATTAAATGGTTAAAAATAAACGAAAACTTATTACATAAATTGGAAATTGCATTACATGAAAACAAGGGGGTTGTGCGAGGTTACACAAACATAAAAAATTGTAGACCATTTTACATTTACAAAATATACACATGAAGCCGAAGCACGCATGTTATCCCTAGAATTTACAACAAACATAAATACTTTAACAAATCTATCAAATGGACCAAGACTTTGCAGCATTTACACTACCAACAATTGTAATAAAACTTGCACTCTCTCCAGGTGAAAGCACCACATCTCTAATATAAGTAACTCTCCATGCAGATGTAACATCGATACAATGAGCAAAAAAATGTGCTTTTTCCAAAAACACCAGTTTCAACTTTATAAGGGTAATTATGGTAAGCCAGATTATTATACAAGTCAGCATGCCGGCTATGGTTACCGTGGTAGTAGTAGCAACAAACTCAAAACGTGCAGCATTTCCAATCGCATTGGTCATGTGAGGGCCTTAGAAGTTACCCTACCAAATAAAACCAAGGGCATCTTCAACCATAATCTCTAGGCTACGTTAATTAACTCTCCATGACATAGATTTGGGAGGACCGTCACCTCTCCAATATAATTAACTCTCCATGCAGATGTAACATCAATCCAATGGGCACGAAAGTGTGCTTTTTTCAAGAAAACCAATTCCAAGTTTATAAGGGTATCAAAAAACTCATGTGTTTCCGAGACAAAAAAAAATCTATCATGGAAAATCCACCCATGTCAACTACTGCCACTCCAACAGCCACTAACGACGCCATTGAAAATGGTAGAAAGAAGAGACCAAATGGCATGAGGTAGAAGATTTGAGTAAACCACCACTTCCATATTATATGAGTCTCCTGCAGATGTAACATCAATCCAAAGTAGGAGTAGACAAAAAAGCCAACACCGGAAATCCGGTCTCAAAAATCTGGAGTAGAAATACATAAAATAAAAGATAAACAAAGAATTGGTGAAGAGACGTTGGTGCCTGTGTAAATGCTATTTTGGACAATAAAGGTCACTCCAGAGACACTAAAGGTCTTCCTTAGTTGCAACTGGTCACACCACAGACCGTAAACAAAAGATGGAAGACGACGCGGGAGTGTGAGTAGCAGATGTAACATCGATCCAAATAAATAGGCAATATTACCAGCAACATTCTCATTGTTACTGATGTTGCAGGATCATGCATCCTGCCAAAAAAAAAAAGTTTTTTGTCATGACTTCCATGTAAATGTGAGAGTACTCTGAATGTAAATGGTACTCCAGATTCCTTCCTACACCTTCATGCCATACAGGAACACCCCATTGCAAACCCCATCCTCCCTGCCTGCCAACACCCCAGCATCCACTATCATTGGCGGGAAATAAAAGGGAGTTGAGAATTTTACCTCTACAACCCATCCTCCTGCATGCCACCGCCTCTGCTGTTGCTCGGGAAATAGTTCAGTTGGGGATGCCATTAGAAACTGGATGGACTTTTCTACGTTTTTAGGGCCCTCCGATATTAATATATTTTAAATTACTTGTACCGATTTTACATATTGACGTGTTATAACACATGCAGATGTAGCATCGATCCATGTAATTTCATGCAAATGTAACATCGGCCCAACAAAAATAAAAAACCATAGCCTCAAACAATGTATAGTATACACCCATGAATTTCCATAGTTGTCACACGCCACGATCTTTTTTTCTTCTTCATATACCACGTACAATAAAACCTTGTGTACCCCGATTTTTTTTACTTTGTATGGAAAATAATGTGTTGCATGGAAAAGGATATATGGAATACGGATATACGTTGTGTTGATCTTATTTTTTGTATGGAATTTGGATATAAGTGTGGTTCATGCCATATATGGTGAATGAATCTGTAATGTGTTTCATGGAAATGGAAAAAGATATATGAAAATGCTTTCTCTATGTTCAAAAGACATATGTGTACGTAAACCCGCAATCTGAGTTGGTGTGCTTTTATTAAAACTTCCAAAATCAGAAAAAATATACACCGCAACTTGAGATTGCGGCATTCCTTTTTTTTAATACCGCAATCTGAGATTGTGGGATACTTCCAGCCACGTTGCACTTTTGTTCTAGTCATCTTCGACTCAGTCCAGTCATCTTCGACTCAGTTGCCACCTAAGCATGTGTAACTTTGTACTTTTCGTATTTTCTGTTCTAGTCCTTGTATTCTTGTATCTTTCCATTTTGTACTCTTGTAATTCCGAGCTTATGATCAATGGAAAAGTATTTTATCAATTGCATTTAATCTTAATCTATTTCATTTATTCTATAAATTCTATGTGACGCAAACTTTATGTAACGTCGCGTGATTCTTAATTTTCTTGTATTATAAATGCTATATTTAAACAAATTCCAAGTTTGCCGTTACTCACTTTTTTTATGTTACTCCTACCAATTCTTGACGAGTCATCAATATAATTTACCCTAATCAATTTAGAAACTCATTTAGTTAAAATCTTAAAATATATTTATTTTAAATAAAACGTATATATATATATATATATATTATAATAGTTTACGTTTGAAAAAAATAAAGAAAACAAAAATAAGAAAGAAAAACGTGACTTTTATAGTCACTTTGACTTTGTGACAAAAATGACAAACAACATTCAAACATTTATGGTTTCATTCGATTTTTTTTTACTCGATGAAACAGTATAGAATATTATTAGGATTATTACTTATTATTTAAATTTAAACCCCACTTAATCTCCTCCCAACCACCCTAATAACTCTATTTAATACCCTACCACCTTAACCCACCTATAAATACCACTCCTCTCCACCCCTTAATCCTTTGTCCATTCATAATCTCTCTACAATCCCTCTCTAATCCTCCAAGTTTTGAGCAAACTTCCTGATTGCAATCAGTAAGTTTTCCAAGCTCAAACCTTCTTTCTCTTCTATTTTTCTTCTTCTTTTTCATCTAAAACTCCTTGGAGAAACCTCTAGGATCTTCCCCATATTTATCCACATGAGTGTGATAAGGGTAGAGCACCTAAAAGAGGTCCCAAAGGTGGTTGTTTTCTGAATTATTTTTATGTCCTAAGATAAGTTTGTTGTGAAGAAACCAACCAAGTCTACTAACAATCTAATGTTAGAGAGATTTGTGCTATGGTATTGGGTGACAAAGGAGAGTCAAGACTCATCCAAATCAGTCCCCAAACTTTGCTTAAACTTCTTAGCTATACTATATAATAATAATATAAACATATACTTTCAAGTTTCTATCTTACTAGCTTATTATTAATCTTTGGAAGGTTTGTGGTTACCCCCTACCTTACCAACTCTCTTGACCCTTCTTGTGCTACGGATTTATCCACACTAGAAAGGGGAAATCCCATGTCCAAAACCCACGCTTACTTCATAAGCGAAGCGGTTATGACATGAACCTATCAAATAGATTCACATTCCTAACCTTATACCATCCGAATCATCTATGATGATTTTGTGCTTGGTCTAACTTATTCTCATGACCATCCGGATTGCCTTAAAAGCGATTTGTGTTTTGGTTTGCCTAAAAGGCTTGCATGACTCTCGTGAATCTATAATCTAAAACTCGAACCTAAAACTCTAATTCTTAATTCTAGTTAATCGAGCTAAAGCTTAATCTTCCAAGACTTATCTTTGGAACTATATCAAGACGCACCCAAAGGTGAGTTCATACTTGTCCCCCTTTTATTCTTTATTATTTGGGGCTCAACAAGTATCACTATCAAAACTTAAACGATTTCATACTCTTAAAAACTATTATGCTCAATCTAAATGCTATTATGCTATGCCATGCTAGAATTCAAAGTCTTAGATACAAATGTACGATTAGTTAACAACCCACCTTACATGTATAGCGCTATAGGTTGACACGCCGCCCCCTTTATGGGTCATGATAAGATGAAGTCTTTTGTGTTATCGAGTGTTGTTGCCGTTTGTATGGTGCTACATGCATATGCCTATAACATGATGATTCGAATATACTTTTCTATACTATGTACTTAGACTCAAACTAGTATGCTCACCAATGCTTTATGTGTTGACAGATATTTTATACATGTTGCAGGAAATGTTTGATGCAGGTTTATCAAGAAAACTACCTAGGATTGGACTAGAAACTCGCAACTAGTTTAATTTTCTATGTTTTGATGTTATACTTTCCTTTTCATGAAACAATTTGTATTTCGTTATCTTTTAGACAATGATTATGCTATGAATGAAATTTTATCTTTAAATTATATTGTCACGAATTCTAGTGTCATTAAGTCTTTGAACAATCTTCCACAAGTCTCGCCCCGATGTATTCTGCCATCGGTTGGGGTGTGACAGATTGGTATCAGAGCCCTGACTATAGGGAATTAGGGAAAATTGCCATGTTTGACCTAGACTATAGTTAAGAACCTTTTTTACCATTCCTTTTATCATGCTTAAAATACTTGTTCTCCCTATCTTGCTTCTACTCCATTCTTTTGGTCCTTAATATTTACCTTCCTATTTGTGGATTACTCTACACTCGAAGACGCTCGTATAACACAAACGAAAGGAAATCACCGAAATAGGCGTGAAACCCTCACTTTGGTGAAAACTTTCAATCCGCGTAAATTCTTTGTATTTTTGAAACTACACCAAGATAGGAGTGATATCCTCACCTTGGTGGAAATTTCACAATTCTCGTTCTCGTGGACACTTACCAATCGAAGGTTAGAATTAATTTTCTTACCACGTTGGATAAAATGTACAAACCACACTTAAAGAAACGACCTCGCTAAGATAGGAGTGAAATCCGCAACTTAGCGACTAGTTTCAATCCTTGATATTTTTTTTTAAATCTCGCCAAAGTCTCAAATTTACTAATGACAAGAAACATGTAGTAACTGGAAGGGTGAATACCGTTAACCGAAAGTTTCAGCGAGAGTATTTCCACCTATTAGGCCAAAGCATGTTTTCAAACTCAAAGATAAATTTGAACCACTTTGGTTAGTCTTAGTTCCGTTCCAGAACACTCCAATTGCTTGCTTAAAACAAGCCTCTCATTTTATGTTAATATTATTTTCAATGTTGTTTCATGCTATGTTTACGCTAGATATATTCGATTTTTTTTTACTACTCGCAAAGGCTCTCAAGACTCGCATCTCAAGTACTCTAGCAATCTCCAAACAATACTAATAATCGCAAACCAACATTAATCAAAGCTCTTTTATATTGTCTAAATGCACTTTACTTGCTTATACTTATATGTTATGCTTTATGAACAATGAGAAACTTCATGCTACTTGAACTATTTGACACTGATGACGTGTGTCCTAAAACGACAACGTTTAGACCCCTCGTCGAAAAGTTAAGCAAAATAAAATTGATTAAGAGGTTGCCTGACTTAGTGGAGCTGATATAAGGCAGCTTACCTGCCATATGGAAGCCTCAGGGCAGAAAGTAAACAGTAAAAAACCTTGGAAATACAAAAAGGGGATTTTGGCTTATTATCATAGCAAAGGACAAAACACCACACAGCTCCAATCTTTGCATTGGAAATGATAAAAGCTGAAAACATCCTAAAAGGGTAAAGTCTCACTGCAGGGAACTAAAAGAGGGTCAAACACAACCAGGTATGGTAAGGAAGCTACCCTGAGGGAGCTCCTGGGCAGAATTCCATTGCCTATATAAGGAGGCCCTTGGGTAGACATTCCACACACACTTCTCACTTATTCTCTCTACTCTGATACTCTCTACTTCATTATTTCCCAACTCCAAATGAATACATACTTATTCTCACGCCGGAGTCCAAACGCAGGAGGCTCCCTCCTGCGTTAAGGCTAACGGTGTCTGCTACCTTTGTGCAGGTCCTTCCAGGAACTTGAAGACCCCTGATCCCACAACTAAATCTGAACCTAAACTTAAAACCTAAATCTCAACATAATATACCTTTAACCTATAATCCTAAGCATCTCCTAACCTAATACCGGTCATTTTCCTTGTTGTAGCAACAAGTGGCGCCCACCGTGGGGCTGTCGCTACTTTGAACAAAACTGTTGAGAGTTTCTACAATCCCATTTGTTCCTAAGTAACCTCCTTTTGTGATGACTGGTGGAGATAACCGCCTAGGAGGGGGTCTTTCAGAAACTCCGGCCACTAGTCACACCTCAGGTGACGCTTCTGGCCATGAAACACCTGGAACGGACGGACATCAAGTCGAACCGTCTCTAGGAGACATGCTCAACTTCCAAACACTGCCGTCCTCAAGGGCTATTAACTCGTCTCCTAGGGACGACTTGTTGTTGCCAGTTGAACGAATGGACATCACCCCAGAGGGAGTACGAAGAAACTTCTTGCAACTCCGAGACCTCCTAAACGGTTACGTGCGAGAGGAAAGGTCCAGAGGAGTAAGAGTCAGGTTTTCTTACGACGAAGAGCCTGTTGTCACCCTCTCACCTGGTCCTCCGTTGCTGGGAACCACTACCTCACCAGCAGCCTGACGTGCCAACACAAATCCTCATCCCTACCTTAACGGTCAGGGGGATATCTACTCAGGAGGAGGAGGTCCTAGCAATTCTGTGCTCTCCCCGGGGACCTCAACACTACTCCCCTATGAAGAAGCTTTGAGGTCATTACCTCTGGCCAGCAGTGCTGTGGCTGCCTCCCTTGCGGGAGCAGGAAGTCTTACTGGAGGATCTGTTGTCCCTCCAGGAACGATGTATCCTAACTACTCACAGCCTCAATACTCGCCCTATCCACCACCTCTGAACCAAGTACCAGCAACCCCCCTTGCGGGAGGACAGGGTCTGGGAGCCTCCCAGCCCATGGTTCAAACTCCCATGGCCGAAGCTAGGGGCGAGGCTACACCTTCGAAGCCGTACCGACCTAAGTCGTTAGAATGCTTCGCCGAGCATATCGCTCATTTTGATTTCCCCAACAAGATCAAAATGCCAACTAATGTGAAAACATACGACGGCACGGAGGACCCTGATGATCACTTGAACATCTTCTCTGGGGCAGCAACTGTAGAAAAATGGAATGATGCCGAGTGCTGTCACATGTTCATGCAAACCCTGGTGGGACCAGCTCGTCTATGGTTCAGTGGCCTACCGGCTCGGGGCATTTCCTCGTTTGATGATTTAAGGAGAGGGTTCACCTCAAACTTTAACCCCCTTAGGAAGTGCACCAAATATGCCGCCATATTGCACCAAATCCAACAAGGGGAGCATGAAAACCTCCGTAGTTTCATCGAAAGGTACAAGAGGGAAGGTCTGCAGTATAGTGGTGCCACCGAGAAGATCCGGGTGTCAGGATTCATGGGGGCCATCCGTCCCAAAAAGTTGCTAAGAAGGTTCCATGAAGATGTCCCCCAAACCATGGAGGAGGCATTCGAGAGGGCAGAAGCCTTCCTCAGGGGAGAAGAAGCATTAACTTGACAGGATTCCAGGAAGAGGGATCGAGGGAGCTGGAGAGACAGCTCAACAAGCTCCCGAAGACCTCCCTTCCAACCTTACAATGAAAAACGATCAGGAAGATCCTTCGACAATCAAAGGAACGAAGAGAGGAGACGATCCCCAAGGTCAGGAAGATACCACGAAATAGAAAGACAAGTTTTCACTGTTCTCACCAAGACCCCTCAGGAGATACTCTCCACGGAAGAAGTCAAGTACACCTTTCGACCTCCCAGACCTTTGTCCAAGCCAGCTAACAAGAGGGATGCCAGCAAGCATTGTGCCTTTCATAATGATACGGGGCATCACACAAACGATTGCTACCAGCTGAAGAAGAGGATAGAAGAGGCTGTTAAGTCCGGGGAGTTGGCTCACCTGATCAAAGACATCAAAGGAAGAAAGGATGAAGGAAAGAAAGACAAGGAGGTCAACATGGTCAGTCTTGAAGGGACCCAGCAGGCAAAGAAGGCTCGCACCGAGCCTTGGAACAAACAATACATCTGTCTTCCTCCTGCTCCCGACGAACTGATCGTCACGCCGGTAATAGTGGAAGCTGAACTTGATGGCTTCCCTATAGATAGGGTGTACATGGACTGCGGAGCCTCATCAGAGGTGATGTATGAACGGTGCTTCGAATCCTTGAGCCCGGAGATCAAATCCAAGCTCAAGCCATCGGACGCGTCCTTGGTGGGTTTCTCGGGGGAACGAGTACATCCCTTAGGGAAGCTCACACTTAGCGTTTGTTTCAGGGATGGATACTTGTCAAGGACAGAAGAGTTGACTTTCTCTGTTATCAGGTACCCTACAAGTTACATCGTCATCTTTTCTCTGTCAAGGACAGAAGAGTTGACTTTCTCTGTTATCAGGTACCCTTCAAGTTACAACGTCCTTATTGGAAGAATGGGAATCGCCACCTTCGGCGCGGTAGTATCAACAACACATGGTTTAATGAAGCTCCCCACTCCTAATGGAGTTGCAACCCTGAAGCCGACAGCAGAGGCTCTTTTGATAGCCTCCGTGGAAAAAACCAAAGACCCCAGGGGGCCAGAAACGCCAAACAGCGGTCCCATCCGGGAAGTCAGCATAAACCTGCCTACCAGGAGCAGACCATCAAAGTAAACAATCTGCTTCCTGATAAGATTATGTGTGAACTAGAAGTATGGCTGAACACTCTCTTAACATAGCCCCCTCATACAAGCCAGTCATCCAAAAGAAAAGAAGTTTGGCCCCAGCCAGGAGCCAGGCTGCTTGTCAGGAAGTGGAGAAGCTGGTTGAGGCAGGTATCCTCAGAGAGGTCCAGTATCACTCTTGGGTAGCAAACCCGGTCATGGTTGCCAAACAAGACGGATCTTGGAGAATGTGTGTCGATTTCAAGGATCTCAACAAAGCCTGTCCTAAAGATTGCTACCCCTTGCCCGAGATCGATTGGAAGGTAGACTCCCTCACTGGCTTCCAATACAAGTGTTTCTTAGATGCCTACAAGGGGTATCACCAAATTCAAATGAAGCAAGAAGATGAGGAGAAGACGGCCTTCCACACCGATAGGGGAATCTTTTGCTACAAAAAGATGCCCTTTAGTTTGAAAAATGCAGGGGCTACCTACCAGCGGTTAGTGGATCAAGCTTTCTCGAAGCAAATTGGAAGGAACATGGAAGCTTATGTAGATGACCTTGTCATCAAAAGCAAGTCTGGGGAAGCAATGATCCAGGACATCCGAGAAACGTTCGACAACCTCCAAAGAATAAACATGAAGCTCAATCCTGTCAAATGCTCCTTTGGGTTCGAGGAGGGGAAGTTCCTGGGCCATATTGTTGGAAAGCAAAGCATTAAGGCAAACCCAAGCAAGGTCCAAGCCGTCCTTGATATGAAGTCTCCTACCACAAAGAAGGAAGTGCAAGCCTAAACGGTAAAATTGCTGCCTTAAAACGTTTCTTGCCTAAGTCCGCGGAAAAATCCTTATCTTTCTTCAGAACACTCAAAAAATTGTGTTGACAAGAAGGATTTCCGCTGGACAACCGAGGCAGAGGCTGCCTTCCTGGAACTCAAGAAACACATAGCTTCCATGCCCGAAGTGGCAGCCCCTGAGGAAGGGGAAGTAATAACAGTTTATTGGTCTGCAGGAATGGAAGCAGTAAGCTCAGTCCTCTTGGTAGACCGAGGTAAAGAGCAAGTTCCCGTCTACTTTGTCAGCAGGGCCCTCAAAGATGCCGAAGTTAACTACACTCCCATAGAGAAGCTTGTGTTAGCACTTGTACACACTGCCAAGAGAGTAAGGCGGTACTTCCAAGCTCACCCAGTAAAGGTCATCACAGATCAACCCATACGATCCATCTTAGAAAAACCAGAAGATTTGGGGAGATTGGCAAAGTGGGCCATTGGTCTAGGGGAGCACAAGATAGAGTACCTGCCAAGAAGAGCTTACAAAGGACAAGTGTTTGCTGACTTTCTTGCTGAGTTGCCTACCCTGCAGGCAGAAGAAGAAATGAACGAGGTCAAAGAACAGCCTGACTTCAAGGGGAAATGGTGTCTTTTTACTGATGGATCCTCAAGTGTAGAAGGTTACGGGGCCGGTCTTGTCATCAAGGACCCCCACGGAACCGAATACACTTATGCCCTTCGTCTAGACTTCCCCTGCACCAACAACGTTGCTGAATACGAGGCCCTCCTGGCCGGGTTAAGATTGGCAAAAAGAATGAAGGTACAAGAGCTAAAAGTCTTCGTTGATTCGAATCTGGTGGTCAAACAAGTAAATGGAGGATACACAGCCAAAGAGCCCTCAATGATTAGGTATAAAGACAAAGTCAAAGAGTTCATTAAGGAATTCAAAGTCTTCACACTAGAGCAGGTGTCAAGAACCAAGAACAAGCAGGCAGATGCCCTCAGCAAGCTGGCCTCCTTGACGTTTGCTCACCTAACCAAGAAGGTCCTAGTCGAGGTGCTGAAAGAACCATCCATTGATGACAAGGAAGTACAAGATGTTGTCACCGAAACAGACTCCACATGGATGACGCCCATTATGTCCTACTTGAAGGAAGGGAAACTACCAGAAAACGAACAAGAAGCTAAGCGGTTGGTTATGAAGGCAAGGCAATATGTAATCGAAGACGACAAGCTCTACAAGAAGGGATACTTGGCACCCCTACTGAGGTGTGTGGGCCCCAATCAGAGTAACTACCTCATCAGGGAGGTACATGAGGGTATATGTGGCATGCATGCTGGGCCTCGCTCCGTGGTATCAAAGCTCATGAACTTGGGCTATTATTGGCCTACCATGCACAAGGATGCCTTTGAGACAATCCGAAGATGTGAAGCTTGTCAGCTGCAAACACCGGTGAAGACCAACACCAAGCATGACCTTGTTCCCATCATCTCGACATGGCCCTTCTACAAATGGGGGATGGACATTGTGGGTCCCTTCCCACAAGCTCCCGGAAGGTTGAAGTTCCTCCTTGTAGCTGTCGACTATTTCACCAAGTGGCCAGAAGTCAGGCCATTGGCTACCATCTCAGGGAAACATGTGATAACTTTCGTATGGGAACAAATAATCTGCCGATATGGGCTGCCAGGGGAGATGGTGACAGACAATGGGAAGCAGTTTTCCAACAAACCTTTCAGCAGCTGGTGCTCCGAGCTAGGAATCAAGGAAGTCTTCAGCTCAGTAGCCTACCCCCAGTCCAACGGACAAGTTGAGCGCATGAACAGAAGCATTGTCGAAGGTATTAAAGCAAGGCTAGGAAGATGTGGCAAGAAATGGGTTGATGAGCTCCCGAGCGTCCTTTGGGCTATAAGGACCCTGGAAAAGACAAGCCACCAAAGAACACCGTATAGCCTTGTCTTCGGAAGCGAAGCTGTCATACCAGCCGAGATAGGAGTAAGCTCAGGAAGAATTGCCCGTCAAGACGCTCAACACAACCAAAAGGAGGTCCTACTCAACCTAGACTCCTCGAAGAGTCAAGGGACCTAGCCTCTATCAGGGAGGCCAGATACAAAAAGAAGCTTGAAGCCTACTACAACACAAGGGTGCGAAAAGAGGCTTTCAGGCCAGGGGACCTCGTGTTAAGGTGTAATAAAGCCAGCAGGCAGCAAGACATAGGCAAGCTAGGTCCCCGATGGGAGGGACCTTATGTTGTCAAGGAAGCACACAAAGGGGGATCCTACAAGCTAGCCGACCCTAATGGCAGAATGATCCCAAGGCATTGGAGTGACAAACACTTGAAACGTTTCTATGTTTAATAGTTGTAACGTCTCTTTGTATTCCAAAAATCATGATTAATGAATGAACTATGTTTCAAATTATTAACTTGTCGCTTATCTTATCAAAGGGTGAGCCCCTCCTAACTAGGCTCCATGGGATCCGGCGCTATACCTACCCATGAAACGGGGATGAGCTCCCAGGCCACAACTGCTCAACAGGTAACAAGGCTAAGTAACCTTCCTGTATACAGGGTGAGTCCCTAATACAATCCACGACTCCATGGGACAAGTCCTTGGAAGGAATACCTAAACCCATGAAAGAGGGTGAGCTCCTCACACCAAGACAGCTCCCACATGTTCACAATACACGAAAATGAACATATCACTGAAAAACCGTTTAAAAAAGGGTTAAACATAAACAAACAAGCTGATAGGGTAAGCATTGCATCGGTTCCTTAGCTAAGTATCCTAAGTTGGGTGACTGCAGCATCCAACTCAAGGAGAAATGTTAAAGACATTGCAAACACTATAAACGACAAGTAACAGAGTCAAGAAAACAAAACATTAAACATAACTAAGGCATCACCCCTAGAGGGGGAGCATTCCATTAAAAACCAACATAAAACGCCCCAAGGGCTAATTACAGTAGAGTCTGATTACAAAAGACATTCCAAAAACTTAAAAAGTCTAAAACAAGGCTGGATCATGGAGTAGCAGAGTCTTCGGCTTCATTGGTGGCATCATCCTCACCAGTGGAAGCCAAGGCTTGGTTACCAACATCATCGTAAAGGCCATCAGTGTCAAGACCTGCAAATGGATCATCTTCGCTGGAAGGAGGGATAGACTCAACCTCCAGAGCTTGAAAGGGGAAGGACTCTCAAATACCTGCTCCAGATTAGGAACCTTTGAAGAATCAGCAGGTTTTGCACGTTCAGAACTACCCTCCCCACCGTCAGCTCCATCCAACATGATCATGGGAGGCCTCTTTGACACATAGGAGCTAAACACTTGATTGGCCACATCCTTTTTCAAACCCTCTGGCTCCAAATCTTGCAGGAAGGAGAGAGGCTGCTCAAAAGCCTTAGCAATGGAAGAGATATAAGGATAGGTGGCAAGCTCCATGGCCTTCACGGCATTCACAAACTCTTCACCATATGAAGGCTTAAAGGACGGCAGCTCCTCAAGCCCCTGACCCTCCTGAGCCGCTTTGAAACCAGCTTGAATCCCTCCATGGCGACCAAAAGATATGGCTTTTGCATAAATATCCGCCAGAGGAGCATTAAACTCTTGAGAGTGCAGGAGGTTGGTAACAAAACGGGCTACGCCCTTGGAGATTAGCCACTCCCTTTCTTTAGTTAAATGGTCCACCTGGACCCGGAGCTCCGTTCCCACCTTCTCCACCGCAGCCAGCTCCTGTTTAACTGCCTCCCGTGCCAGAGCCAACCCTTCCCTCTCCTTAGCAACTTTCGCTTTCTCATCGTTCAGACCTCTGAACATCTTCTCAAACTTCTCCTTCTCCAAGCCAAGCTGGGTCCTAGACACAGCCAATTCATGGACCAAATCTTTCTCCCGAGCAGCAAGCTTTGTCAGTTCTTCCTTCGCCTTCACCAACTCGGCCTCATGCTCTTCATAAAATTCCTCCACTTGTTCTCTTCTCGCCATCAATTCTCCCCACCTTGCCATACCATCGGGGAACAAAGACAGAAACTGCCCAAAGTGATAATACATTTTCTTCATAACATCCTTGTCCATCCATTCTTTGTGAAGCTCTCTTTCGGCATCAGGGACACAATGGTCAATCAGATCACGACAAACAGAAGCCTTCTTCAACAGATCAGTAGCTTTAATATCCCAGTCCGGCACAAACACTCCTTCACCAGGCTCCCTCTGGGCAGGAACGTCGGAAACATCATCGACAACAGCTTTAGAACTCTCACCTCCTTCGCTTCGCGACAATTTCGGACTAGCACCCTTGACAACAACATCCTTTGGTTTCTTGAAGACAACGTCATCTTTCTTTGGGGAGGACAATGTGAGCTTGCCTTTCCCTGGGGCAGGAGTATACCCCAAGGCAGTAGATATCAAAGAAGAATCCTCGTCTTCATCTCCAAAGACCAAGGGAACAGCAGAAGAGCTCCCCTGACCCGAAGAAGCAGTCTGAAGTCGCTTACTGGAGCGACGAACGGTGACAGACTTCTCCCCTGATGGTTCCACAGCAGTAACAGATGACGTAACCACACTTGTGTACTCCCCCTTGAAACGGACATGCTCAGTTTTCACCACCACATT
This sequence comes from Ambrosia trifida, assembly GCA_028751855.1. Lineage (NCBI taxonomy): Eukaryota > Viridiplantae > Streptophyta > Magnoliopsida > Asterales > Asteraceae > Ambrosia > Ambrosia trifida. The sequence continues at coordinate 89,564,405 of CM054124.1, forward strand.
CTTACCCTCAACAACATTCCGAACCTTGAACTTCACATCAACAATGTTATCTAAAGCCAGGAAGTCCAGAGTACTCATCTCTGCAAAAAGAAGAATGGTTAGATAACACAAAAATAAGAAGGATACCAAAGAGGAGCCAGGGAGACACCTACCCTTCCCACCATGATATATCACCGGGTCAGTCCCAGGATCATCCCAATTAACACTCAGGCCTACCATCACCAGGAAGTCCTCAGGGAAGGTACGGAGACGAGTAGGAAAACTACGGAGCTTCTCCAACAATACTTGGTCAAGAGTGTCAGGATCAGGTTCCTTCTCGTTTAAAGGAGCATCCGAAGACCTCCGAGGAGTTTTAAAGGGTAGAAAATCAGAGTTTAAGAAAAAGAACTTGTCTTTCCAAGAAGAAACAAGCCCAATAACACTAGAAATGAGGGCTGGTTCACATTGAGTCTTCTCAATAGTAAACCAATTCCCATTTTTAGCCAACCTAAAAAACCGCCGGTACATAGCCAAGGAAGGCTTATGACCATGGCAACGACATACTATTTCGATGTGCAAGATCCTAGCAACTCCGGAGGGACATAGTTGATCAAGAGAAAGTTGGTGATACTCTAAAACATTCAGAAAAAATGTAGAAAAAGGATACCTAAGGTTACCCTGGTCAAACTGACGTGTATACACGGCCACCTTGCCAGGGGGAACAGAGGTCACAGGGGTTTTCCCCTTCGGAACAGAAGGATCAAAGGACAATGGAATTCCGATCTCGGTACAGAACCGTTCAGCATCGGACTTGGATAGACGAGTGAACTGGGATGCAAGATCAGTTTTCGACATAATGAAAAACAAGTATGAAAAGAGAGAAGGTTGCTTACCAGGATTTATAAGAGAAAATAGGGTTCGCCAGTTAAGGAGGATCGTGGGAGAGAGAGAGCAGTTTTCCAAATGGGGAAGGAAATGAAGAATAAAAGAGGGGTTACCCCCTTTTAAAAGAATTTAAAATTTGAATTAATTGCCATTGGGCGGTTACCAAGGAGAACCGTCGCTCAGCTGTCCCATAGGGTGACGTCAGCCTAGCCCCTTGTCAAATCAACAGTCATCTCGGGCAGCTGATGGGACAGGCATCTGCTCCCAAGGAAGTAATGATAGCCGATAATATTATTTAAAAAGAAGGCTATCATGACATATACAAGGCCAGAAGCTTGCACGAAATTTGATGAAGGAAGAAATATGGAACCAACGCTCCTATGAGGGAGCTCGAGGTCTAACAAATTACCCGGTACCAACATAAGCCTGAACAGCGTTGCCATCGGGGAAAACGACAATTTACAAGTCACAAGCACTTCTAACTTCTTTACAAATGCTTATGGCTGGGGGGCTGATGACGTGTGTCCTAAAACGACAATGTTTAGACCCCTCGTTGAAAAGTTAAGCAAAATAAAATTTATTTAGAGGTTGCCTGACTTAGTGGAGCTGATATAAGGCAGCTTACCTGCCATATGGAAGCCTTAGGGCAGAAAGTAAACAGTAAAAAACCTTGGAAATGCAAAAAGGGGATTTTGGCTTATTATCATAGCAAAGGACAAAACACCACACAGCTCCAAGCTTTGCATTGGAAATGATAAAATTTGAAAACATCCTAAAAGGGTAAAGTCTCACTACAGGGAACTAAAAGAGGGTCAAACACAACCAGGTATGGCAAGGAAGCTACCCTGAGGGAGATCCTGGGCAGAATTCCACTGCCTATATAAGGAGGCCCTTGGGTAGACATTCCACACACACTTCTCACTTATTCTCTCTACTCTAATACTCTCTACTTCATTATTTCCCAACTCCAAATGAATACATACTTATTCTCACGCCGGAGTCCAAACGCAGGAGGCTCCCTCCTGCGTTAAGGCTAACGGTGTCTGCTACCTTTGTGCAGGTCCTTCCAGGAACTTGAAGACCCCTGATCCCACAACTAAATCTGAACCTAAACTTAAAACCTAAATCTCAACATTATATACCTTTAACCTATAATCCTAAGCATCTCCTAACCTAATACCGGTCATTTTCCTTGTTGTAGCAACAGACACTATGTGCTTTATATGCTTAATCCATTTCTAAAAACAAAGACAAAATGCAATCTTTATACAAATAAACCATTGATCAAAGCTCATAATCCTTTTGTTTATCCTTTAGATGTCTTCCATGTCAAACCGAAGAAGCTCAAAACAAAGCACCAACAAGAAAATGCTCTCTTTCATGGCCAAGCAAATGACAAAGGTCATACCCGAGGTAGTTAGCAAAATCCAAGCCTCCGAAAGCCCACATGGTTTCGTTGACTCAAAAGCCGAATCCTCCAAAACTACCTCCTTCACCTTTAAGCAATTTAACCTACATCGACCCGACTCTTTCACGGGAAACGATGGTGCTACCGCTATGCTAGAATGGTTCGACCACATCGAGCTAGTTTTCATCAATAGCGAATGCCCCGAGGATCTCCGCACTCGTCATGCCACTAGTGTCTTCAAATCAAGGGCACTCGAGTGGTGGAAAAGCGAGAGAGCCACCCGTGGAAACGAAGCCGCTTTAGCTCTACCGTGGGAGGAACTTAAGCAACTCATGATTGAGGAGTTCTGCCCCGCGCAAGAGATTGAGCGACTCGAAGATGAGTTTTGGAAACTCAAGCAAAACAGTGGTGATAACCCAACCTATACCAATCGTTTCAAGCAACTCCTTGTCCTTGTACGTCACCAATTCAACACCACTAAGAGAATCATAGCTAAGTATCTCAAAGGCCTCCCAACGAGTGTTCGTGATATCGTTGAAGGAGCCAAACCCCCCACCCTAGAAAAAGCCATTCATTTAGCTTCCAAAATCTCGGATAACCAAGTGAAAGATGGAACCTTAACTATCCCAAACACCACCAAAACCGTCAATTAAACCACCACCATTCCCACCGACAAACCAAAGGAAGCCAAAACCCCATCAACCCATAGCAATAACTGCAAACGCAAATCCCGAAACCAAAACTATGCCGCTACAATTCCATCCACCGAAGCTCAAGCTCCAACTCCTCTTAACCAAGTGCCTGCCAAGAAACCTTATACCGGAATACACCCAAAATGTGCCATATGCCCTTTTCACCACCTGACTAATGTAGCTTGTCGTCTATGCACCAATTGTAACCACTATGGACACTTTGTCCAAAACTGCAAGGTTGCCCCTAGAACAAAACAACCAACCTCAAGTTGCCAACCAACCCCGAGTCGCTAACCAACCTCCTCTAGCCATTGGCAATGGCCGTGCATGTTTTAAGTGTGGTGATCCTAGCCATTTTTCTCCTCAATGTACCCGCAACAACCAAGCTCAAGTTCAAGCTCTGGCTCAAAATCAGCCACCAAGGGGTCGCGCTTTCAACCTCAATGCGGCCCAAGCTCAAACTGAAAATGATGTTGTGAACGGTACGTTCCTTGTTAATGGATCTTATGCTTCTATACTCTTTAACACTGGTACGGATAAGAGTTTTGTATCTCTAGAATTTGAACCTTTACTTTCTTGTGCACGATCTAAATTTTCGGAACCTTTCACCGTTGAAGTCGCAAATGGTGAACCCATCTCTATTGATTTCATTATCAAAAACTGCACCTTGAATCTTAATGGCCATGATTTCTCCATAGATCTAAATCCTATGCAATTGGGAAGTTTTGACATCATAGTAGGCATGGATTGGCTTGCAAAACATCGTGCCGAAGTTGTTTGTTTCGAAAACTTTATCCGTATACTGCTTCCTAGCGGTGACACTTTACAAATCTATGGTGAGAAAGCCTCCAAATGACTCAAACTCATGTCTTGTACCCAAGCTCGAAAATATCTCCGTAAGGAATATGTTGTTGTTTTGGCTCATGTGGTAACAACCAAAGACAAGGGAAAAGGCATAGAAGACATACCCGTCGTTTGTGACTTTCCCGAAGTCTTTCCCGAATATCTACCCGGTCTTCCTCCCACTCGTTCTGTTGAATTTCGCATTGACCTCATACCCGGTGCTACACCTGTTGCAAAAGCTCCTTATCGTCTTGCACCTTCCGAAATGCAAGAACTTGCTAGTCAACTCCAAGAATTGCTCTAAAAAGGCTTCATACGCCCGAGTACTTCTCCCTGGGGTGCTCCTGTTTTGTTTGTTAAAAAGAAAGACGGATCTTTTCGTATGTGCATCGATTATCGTGAGCTTAACAAGCTTACTGTTAAAAACCGATACCCTCTCCCACGCATTGAAGATCTCTTTGACCAACTCCAAGAAGCTACTTGTTTCTCAAAAATCGATCTTCGTTCGGAATACCATCAACTTCAAATCCACGAATAAGATATTCCAAAAACCACCTTTCGCACAAGATATGGTCACTACGAGTTCATGGTGATGCCTTTCGGTTTAACCAATGCACCTGCAGTGTTCATGGATCTAATGAATCGAGTGTGTAAACCTTATTTGGATCGTTTTGTGATTGTCTTCATTGATGACATTTTGATCTATTCCAAATCCGAAGACGACCATAAACGACATCTCCGTTTGATTCTAGAACTTTTACGTGCCGAATGACTTTATGCCAAGTTCTCTAAATGTGAAATTTGGTTAAAAGAAGTTCAATTCCTTGGGCATATTGTGAACGATAAGGGTATTCATGTTGATCCTACCAAAATCGAAGCCATGAAGAATTGAATTGCACCAAAATCTCCTACCGAAGTTCGTTCTTTTCTAGGATTGGCGGGTTACTACCATCAGTTCATCTCCAACTTTTCCAAAATTGCTACACCTCTCACCGCTTTGACTCAAAAGTCCCAACCTTTCATTTGGGGTCCTAAACAAGAAGAAGCCTTTCAAACCCTCAAGGACATGCTTTGTGATGCTCCTATTCTAGCTCTTCCCGAGGGGAATGATGATTTCGTGGTTTATTGTGATGCATCGAATCAAGGTCTTGGTTGCGTTCTTATGCAACGAGGCAAAGTCATCGCCTATGCATCAAGGCAACTCAAAATCCACGAGAAGAACTACACCACTCACGATCTCGAACTTGGTGCCGTAGTTTTTGCCTTAAAAATCTGGAGACATTGCCTCTATGGTACGAAATATGTTGTTTTTACCGAGCACAAAAGCCTCCAACACATTTTTAATAAAAAAGATCTTAACATGTGACAACGACGATGGGTCGAATTGTTTAACGACTACGACTGTGAAATTCGCTATCATCCAGGTAAAGTGAATGTAGTAGCCGATGCTCTTAGTCGAAAAACTCATGCAGTTCTATGCAACATTCGAGAAATCGACCGTCTTCGTAGCTCCCAATTCCAAAATGATCTCTTCAATCGTATTCGAGACGCTCAGCATACATCGGTCAATGAAAATACTCTGTATGAAGAAATGTCTTTTGGTGCCAAATTACACTTGGAATCTAAGGCAGATGGGATTCTTTATTATCTTGATCGTATTTGGGTTCCCAATCGTAATAACCTTCGTACACTTATAATGAATGAACCGCATAAATCCCGATACTCCATTCATCCCGGTGCGGATAAAATGTATCAAGATCTCCGTCGCAATTATTGGTGGCCCGGTATGAAAAAGGACATTGCTCTCTTTGTGTCCAAATGTCTCACTTGCTCCAAAGTAAAAGCCGAGCACCAACGACCATCGGGTTTGCTTGAACAGCCCGAAATCCCCATGTGGAAATGGGAAAGCATTGCTATGTATTTCATTACCAAGCTTCCTCGAACATCGTCTGGTCATGATAGTATTTGGGTAATCATTGATCATTTAACCAAGTCAGCTCACTGCCTTCCCATTCGTGAAGATTACAAAGTTAAGAAGCTAGCCCATATCTACACCAAAGAAATCATTTGTCGTCATGGTATTCCTCTTGACATCATCTCAGACCGTGATGGTCGATTCACCTCCCGTCTTTGGGAAACATTTCAGGCTGCCATGGGAACTCAGCTTATTCTTAGTACAGCATTTCATCCTCAATCTGATGGTCAAATTGAACGTACGATCCAGACTCTTGAGGACATGCTTCGATCTTGTGTAATCGACTTTGGTGGAAACTGGGATGCTCATCTACCATTGGTCGAGTTCTCGTACAATAACAGTTACCATACTAGCATCCAAATGGCTCCGTTTGAAGCTCTCTATGGCCGAAAGTGTCGTTCTCCTATATGTTGGCAAGAGATTGGTGAAGCACAAATCACTGGTCCCGAAATCATCCAGGAAACGACCAACAAAATCATACAGATCCATGATAATCTTTTAGCTGCTCGAAGCCGTCAGAAAAGCTATGCTGACAAGCGGCGAAAACCCCTTGAATTCAATGTTGGTGATCAAGTACTCCTCAAGGTATCTCCTTGGAAGGGAGTAGTCAGATTTGGATAGAAAGGAAAGTTAGCTCCACGGTATGTTGGACCATTCAAGATCATTGAACGAATCGGGAAAGAGGCTTACAAGCTCGAGTTACCCCAAGAACTCAACAATGTCCATCCCACCTTTCATGTTTCAAATTTGAAGAAGTGCTTAGGCGAAGGGAACATACACATTCCTCTTGATGATGTACGAATTGACGAGACTATGCATTTCGAGCTTATGATCAATGGAAAAGTATTTTATCAATTGCATTTAATATTAATCTATTTCATTTATTCTATAAATTCTACGCGACGCAAACTTTACGTAACGTCGCGTGATTCTTAATTTTCTTGTATTATAAATGCTATATTTAAACAAATTCCAAGTTTGCCGTTACTCACTTTTTTTATGTTACTCCTACCAATTCTTGACAAGTCGTCAATATAATTTACCATGATCAATTTAGAAACTCATTTAGTTAAGATCTTAATATATATTTATTTTAAATAAAACATATATATATATATATATATATATATATATATATATTATAATATTTTAAGTTTAAAAAAAAAAGAAGACAAGAAAAAGAAAGAAAAACGTGACTTTCATAGTCACTTTGACTTTGTGACAAAAATGACAAACATCATTCTAACATTTATGGTTTCGTTTGATTTTTTTTTTTTTTTTTACTCGATGAAACAGTATAGAATATTATTAGGATTATTACTTATTATTTAAATTTAAACCCCACTTAATCTCCTCCCAACCACCCTAATAACTCTATTTAATACCCTACCACCTTAACCTAGGGCTGTTCATGAGCCGAACCGAGCCGAGCCAGGTCAAGCTCGCGCTAGGCTTGGTTTTAAACCGAGCCGGCTCAGCTCGGCTCGGATTTGAAACCGAGCTGAAAATCAAACCTCAAGCTCGGCTTGGTTTTAAACCGAGCCGGCTCGGCTCGGCTTTGTTTGGCTCGAATTTAAAAAGAAAAAAGAAAAATTGGCTTTCAAAATTCAATAATCTAAAATATTATTCAATAGTTAAAAATAACACATTTAAATTAAGTTCAATCTAATACATTACAAACTATAATCAAGTTCAAAAAATACAAATAAGTCTTAAATTTCAACGGAATACAATATAAGTTCATCCGCATACGAATTAACCCCCTAAATATGCAATAGATGTCTTATTGAACTCCTAAATACTAACATATTTGAAATAAAAAGCAGTATTGAGTTTGATAACTTGACTATTTTGGACAATTATCATTATGCAATGGTTTATTTAAATAACTTGATTAGTTGTAACTTCAATCCCAAGCACACAATCTCCATGCTACTATTACCAAATATTAAACATGTAACATATTCCCCAACTTTTTTAACATTTTTATAGTATATTATATATATATATATATATGTATATAACAAAATATATTAATAATTAGAACTATCCAAGCCAAACCGAGTCAGCTCGGCTCGTTACGAACCGAGCCGAGCTAGGCTCACTTTCTAAACGATCCGAGCCGGCTCGGCTCAGTTTCAAACCGAGCCATATCGAGCGAGCTTTTTTCGAGCTAAATCCGAGCGAGCTCCGAGCCACTAGCTTTTTGGACAGCCCTACCTTAACCCACCTAATAATACCACTCCTCTCCACCCCTTAATCCTTTGTTCATTCATAATCTCTCTACAATCCCTCTCTAATCCTCCAAGTTTTGAGCAAACTTGCCGATTGCACATCAGTAAGTTTTCCAAGCTCAAACCTTCTTTCTCTTCTATTTTTCTTCTTCTTTTTCATCTAAAACTTCTTGGAGAAACCTCTAGGATCTTCCCCATATTTATCCACATGAGTGTGATAAGGGTAGAGCACCTAAAAGAGGTCCCAAAGGTGGTTGTTTTCTGAATTATTTTTATGTCCTAAGATAAGTTTGTTGTGAAGATACCAACCAAGTCTACTAACAATCTAATGTTAGAGAGATTTGTGCTATGGTATTGGGTGACAAAGGAGAGTCAAGACTCATCTAAATCAGTCCCCAAACTTTGCTTAAACTTCTTAGCTATACTATATAATAATAATATAAACATATACTTTCAAGTTTCTATCTTACTAGCTTATTATTAATCTTTGGAAGGTTTGTGGTTACACCCTACCTTACCAACTCTCTTGACCCTTCTTGTGCTACGGATTTATCCACACTAGAAAGGGGAAATCCCGTGTCCAAAACCCACGCTTACTTCATAAGCGAAGCGGTTATGACATGAACCTATCAAATGGATTCACATTCCTAACCTTATACCATCCGAATCATCTATGATGATTTTGTGCTTGGTCTAACTTATTCTCATGACCATCCGGATTGCCTTAAAGGCGATTTGTGTTTTGGATTGCCTAAAAGGCTTGCATGACTCTCGTGAATCTATAATCTAAAACTCGAACCTAAAACTCTAATTCTTAATTCTAGTTGATCGGAGCTAAAGCTTAAACTTCCAAGACTTATCTTTGGAACTATATCAAGACGCACCCAAAGGTGGGTTCATACTTGTCCCCCTTTTATTCTTTATTCTTTGGGGCTCAACATGTATCACTATCAAAACTTAAACGATTTCATACTCTTAAAAACTATTATGCTCAATCTAAATGCTATTATGCTATGCCATGCTAGAATTCAAAGTCATACATACAAATGTACGATTAGTTAACATCCCACCTTACATGTATAGCGCTATAGGTTGACACGCCGCCCCCTTTATGGGTCATGATAAGATGAAGTCTTTTGTGTTATCGAGTGTTGTTGCCGTTTGTATGGTTCTACATGCATATGCCTATAACATGATGATTCGAGTAGACTTTTCTATACTATGTACTTAGACTCAAACTAGTCTGCTCACCAATGCTTTATGTGTTGAAGGATATTTTATACATGTTGAAGGAAATGTTTGATGCAGGTTTATCAAGAAAACTACCTAGGATTGGACTAGAAACTCGCAACTTGTTTAATTTTCTATGTTTTGATCTTATACTTTCCTTTTCATGAAACAATTTGTATTTCGTTATCTTTTAGACAATGATTATGCTATGAATGAAATTTTATCTTTAAATTATATTGTCACGAATTCTAGTGTCATGAAGTCTTTGAACAATCTACCACAAGTTTCACCCCGATGTATTCCGCCATCGGTTGGGGTGTGACAGCATGAACCGCAATCTAAGATTGCGGTTCTACCAAAATCAAAAACAACTTTCTGACAACAACCAAATGCACAAAAACTTTATAAAATTCCACTATTTCAGCAAAAAAAATCCTCGAAAAATCTAACTCAATTAAAAAAGATGATGGAATGCAGGTAAGTAAGTATATATTTTGGCATAATTTTTCCAGTTGTGAATGAATAAAATAATATATAATATTTGAAAAATAAAAACAAAGAAAGAAAGAAAGAAAGTATACAGATGATACCACATAAATCATCAGCTTTTGTTGGGCTTAACTCTCAGACTTAGATCCTTGTAATCTCCATAAGCTGATTCATTCTAATTATATTCCATGTTTGGGTTGTTTGGAAAACACAGTTTAAATCGAAAGCTAAGGTGAGTTTTTTTTGGGAGCTATATCTTGCAGACTACATGAAAGAAGTAGAGAGAAACTATAATCATATTATACAAGATATATATACATGTACGAGTTGTACCTAATTCTGAATAATAAAGTTGGGAATGATGGCGAAACTTGAAGGTCAAATCGGAAGAGGCCTGACTCAATCCATATAAAAAATACCTACGAAAATCGTAAACTTTAACCACTGAGCCAAAAAACAGAGGGGGCCGGGCCACCCCTGCCTCTCACTAACCTTCGCTATTGGGTACATTATGTCTGTCAATTATGATAATTATATATAATACAAGATGCATGTTATTTACACAACAACAAAATTAGGTTTACGAAACCCTCTACGGGCCGTATAGGCCCATACGGCCCGTAGAATGTGTCAGTGTAATAAATGAGACAACCCTCTATGGCCCGTATTGGCCTCTATGGCCCGTAGAGGTGGGTTGGTCAATTGCATTAAAACCCTATACGGCTCATAGTGAGCTCTACGGCCCGTAGTATCATACGAGGTACGAGGACAATCAATGAACAGACTGACTTGCAATGTGTCAGTCTAAAAAGCAACTTATATACGGGCCGTAAAGGCCTCTACGGGTCGTAGATAGCCTGGTTGGTGAGTTCATTTATACCCTCTATGGCCCGTAAAGACCCATACGGGCCGTAGAGGTCCCCATATATTCATCTTCTTTGGCTTCCTTTCTCAAACGACGAAAGATTTTTAAAAAACCAAAACCATAAAATCCGATCAATACCAAGCTACCAAGATGTCTTCGGGGCACCTCAATAATGTTTCGGGTGAATGGGAGCACTCGTTTGACTTATCTTATGTCTCGGAAAGCATATTCGGACCCATGGTGGAACGTGGTGAGGAGGAGGTTAGATCCGTTGTTCGGTGACGGAAAGGCGCTGCCCGATTTGAACCAGCTGCCCGATTTAAACCAAAAGTACGAAGAAGAACCAGAGTCATTTGACGTGTCGCCAAGTCATCAACAGTACAACAACGGGACTTATCATTCGCACGAGGAGGGTCATGGCAGCTTCAAGGACTCACACGAGGGAGGTGATAACGGTGGCGACAAACCTGGCCCAGATTTTTCATTTGAAACAAGTCAGGTGTGCTTATGTAGTTACACTTGTTTATAATGACAAAATTACAAATTTTTGTCCTTTAAAAATACCAAAACTATGGACTGGGTCCTTTAAAACTTTTAGTTTCAGTCTTTATCCTTTATATTAAATGTTGCCACGATTTTTGTCCTTTACACTTAACTCAGTTAGTATAATCAGTTAAGTCACCCCACGTGCAATGCACGTGAGGGTATAAACGTAATTTTACCCCATTTTAATCCCTTATAAAATCTGATTTATCACTTCCATCTCCCCCAAATCTAATTCAAAGATCAATCAAAAACCCTAAAAAATCTCACGCTTATCATTCTACCAATAGAAGAACTCTCTAGCATATTTAGTACTTGCAGAAACGAATCATCTAAATAGCAAAGTAAAGTTATAAACATCAACCACAACATTATCTACAGATCAGATGCTAACTAGAACAAACCAAACTAAAAAACAAACTCATTAACCAAACATTTCATTGCAAACACAAAACTTTTGCATACTACACCAAAACACATGAATTTGCACTAAAACCTTCAACAAACCCTGACTGCATCTTTTCTTTCTTTCTTTTTTTTTTGTCTCAGCCTCCGGTAACCACTGTCGTACACCTTCACCATTGTCCACCACCTTCCAAACACTCACAACCATCACCAACAACCATTATCCGCTAAAAACCCTAACCTGACTGACCATGGAACACCCATTGTACACCACCCCACCAGCGAACACCACCATCGTCACCTACCACACCCTCGATCTACACCAACACCACCGTCGTTCACCACAAGCACCGTCTCCACCATTATAGACCACGATACCACTCCGCCAAACCACACCAACAACTTAAACCACCATCCCTATTGTTGTCCAAGACGTCTTTACAACTGCTACACCACCACACCAACAGAAAACCATGAACGATTGAAATAAAATGGGAGAGGATCGATTGTTGTAGAGGGTCAATTTTTTAGGGTTTTTGATTGATCTTTGAATCAGATTTGGGGGAGATGGAAGTAATAAATTAGATTTTATAAGGGATTCAAATGGGGTAAAATTACGTTTATACCCTCACGTGCATTGCACGTGGGGTGACTTAACTGATTATACTAACTGGATTAAGTGTAAAGGACAAAAATCATGTCAACATTTCATATAAAGGATAAAGACTGAAACTAAAAGTTTTAAAGGACCCAGTCCATAGTTTTGGTATTTTTAAAGGACAAAAATTGTAATTTTGTCATTTATAATTTAGACCCGTGTATATTTAGCCCCGTACATAAATTTGTTTTAGGGTTTGTGAGATTTGAACTCGTATATATATTGTTCAAAAATAATTTTTAGTTATTTGAACTCGTATATAAATTTTGCAGGTATTCGGGTCTCTTAAAGACCTAACAGATTGGGTTTTCGAAAAGGCAAAAAATAACGGTTATATCACCGTATTTGGACGTACTGTTTAAGACGGCGGGGGGCCGGATAGGAGGATAAAGACGGCATGGATACGATGTGACTGTAGTGGCAAACATCATAGTGTAGCCAAAGTTCGAAAGACGGGCAGTAAAAAATGTAATTGCCCATTTGAACTAATAGGGAGATACAGCTCCAGCTACGATGGTTGGAATTTGGAGGTCAAGAACCAAACACATAATCACAGACCTTTCCATTTCCAAAATATCGAGGGTCACATGTATGCTAGGAGGCTGGGTCCAAGCGAGATAAAGTTGGTGGATACACTTTATTTTCAAAACGTTACGCCAGCACACATACATTCGGCCGTCAGAAAACAAAACCCGGATAGTCCCTGCATTTTACGAGACATACATAACACAATAACCAAGGTTAAACATTTATTATACGGCGGCAAGACTCAAATGCATGTATTATTATTATTATTATTATTGTTGTTGTTGTTGTTGTTGTTGTTGTTGTTGTTGTTGCTATGCAGGCACTCGAAAGCACATTGGTTGAGAAAAATTTGTTTACTTCACCCGGCAGAATCCCTCGACAAATGGATCAAGGATATTTTGTTTGTTCATCCCACCTCGCACATATTGTGTCGTGTGTTCCCGCATGTATTGATGATTGATGCGACCTACAAAACAAACGAGCATAAACTTCCGTTTGTTCAAGTTGTGGGTATGACATCAACATCCAAGTCGTTTTGTGTCGCTCATGCATTTATCTCCCGTGAAAAAAAAAAGGATAACTACATAGAGGTGCTACAGAGGCTCAAAGAGTTGCTAGAAGATAGTACGGAGCCCCGTGCTATGATAACTGATTGTGAGAAAGTGTTGATGAATGCATGCGACATAGTATTCCCAGCAGTTTCGAAGTTGTTATGCGGGTAATACATATTATTATTATGCAGGTGGCACATTCAACAAAATATATTAAAGCACCGCAGACAAGCATTTGGAGATGAAGACTGGAAAATATTTGTGAAATCTTTTAAGCGACTTTGTAAATCTTCATCTCCGGAATTTTGCAAGCACTGGCTAGACCGACTCTACAGACGACTATGTCAGGACAAACGATCTGGTACATATTATATTAATTTAGTTTAAAACGCATGCATACACACATTAACAATATCTTTGTTCTATTTTTTACGGATGTTTTTGAATATTTAGAAAGGGTCTGGCTCAATGACTATAAAGAAAGGATTGTTTCTGCATGGACAGACACAAACTACAAATTTGGTCAGTATATGACCAACAGAGCTGAGAGCCAGCATTCAAGGTTTAAGATGCACATTAAGGGGCCTAACAACTCGCTCCACAAACTTGTGATGATTGTAGACGAAGTGGTAACGTCACAACAGATAGCAATAAACCACTCATTTGAAGAGAGTCTGTCGATGAAAAAGGTGCACCATGACATACTGATTTTTGAGGACCTACTCGGTAAAATTTTCCATGCATCGAGTTGTTGCTAACTTATTTAAAAAATATAGAGAAGTTGAGGGAAAGAAGAAAGAGTTATGGTCACCAGCTTTTCACGAGTTGTGAGTTGTCGTGTGCATGTCGAATAGATTCGTATATAAATAAAGGTAATACCATTACTTTATTAACTATTATTATTATTGAATACAGGAATAAAAATACAGTTGTCCGAAGTAGACGTCTTCTGTACACGATTGAATTATCAACCGGAAGTAGTTGGTAGGGAAGGCGACCTTGCGAGTGAGTGGGAAAAAAGTCAAAGAGAAACTAATGTCACAATCACCGCGGGTTCAAAGAAATATGTTGTCAAAATAACGTCGGTGGTGAATCCAAGTATGACTGACCATCAACCTCCTGAGGTACAAAAAAATACTTGCGGGCGCCCAACTACAAAATAACAGAGAAAAAAAACAGGAGGGGGATGCGAAAGAAGATGTTATTATTATTATTATTATTATTATTATTATTATTATTATTATTATTATTATTATTATTATTATTATTATTATTATTATTATTATATACAACTTGTGTTGATCATTAGAATATATAATCTGTTTGGGCGTTTCTTTTGGGAAACTTGTAGACAACTTGTGTTGTCTGGTTTGAACGAAAACAGGGGAAATTCTGCCCAATTTATTATTATTATTATTATTATCATTATTATTATTATTATTATTATTACTATTATTATTATTATCATTATTATCATTATATATTGTTATCCATTGCAGGAGGACGAGCTTGTTAGAAGACGTAGGCCATCAGATCCAAGTAAAGACAACATGAGTGTATGTGATGAAAATTTTCCACTGTTAGTGGGGGACAGGTACATAAATAATCATTCATACATACATACATACATACATACACATACATACTTACACACACCCCTAATCATGATTTTCCACTGTTTGGCGATGACAGGTATAAATTGGCGATCCAAAACTTTACGCGTTGGCTTTATTTCCTTTTTCGACAGTTTATCACACACATTCAAGATGTTCAGCCGGACGGTAACTGAGGGTTCTGATCTGTAGCTGTGTCTTTAGATGCGGAAGAGAAAGCCTGGTCTTTGATCCGCCAAGTTCTTCTAGGGGAGATAAGGACTACACGCAAACAATAGTGGTTGATAGTTCTCAACAGATGGAGAGATGGTTGGTACGGCCACATATACTCGACCATATATTAAGAGGGAGTGGGGAATGCGCCCCATTCAAAATGGATGGATATGCCTAGCACCAGATTACTGATTTTTCAGGCATTTGGTGTGGTTCTTCAAGTCTTCTCTGCTGATGAAGTGAGCACTATCTTCCCTTTGTTCACTCATCCTGATGACCTACCAGACCATCGTATCATATCGATAGCCCATGTGAACACCAACCACTACATCATGCTTCAGCTAGAAGAAGACGTTCCAATGCCACATCCGAATGGAGCATGGTTGACTTGGGTAACTCCACAGGAAAACCCATGCTCTAATCAGTGAATGCCTTGTGACATCCACTATCCTCTTTTTTTCATTCTTTAATATACTTATAAGGAAGTGAGGTTAAACGAAAAAGCTTTTATTTTTATTTTTTTCCTGATTCCATGGTGTCCGTATTTTTTATAATCTTAATTCTTTCCAAATAATTTTAGATAGATAGTTCTTAGTATTCATGCATACTTATGTTTAACTGTTCCCCAATTTGGTTTTCTTTCATAAAAACGTAAAGCCAAACTTATTTCATTGATTACAGTATGAACCCATGTAACATTTAAGCATGGGTTTAATGCTAAGGCACACATAAAAACGTGTGGTGTTTCTTCAAAATATTTAAGAAATTTTTCAACCATTTGGGGTATCATTTGCTTAAACAATTCATTTTTTTCTTCAAAGTCATATATTGTTTGACACATTAAATGTAATTCTTTCATAGTTTCCGAACTAGTTGGATAATAAATCCCCATAATTTTGTAGTTGCGTTTTTAAAAACCTCAAGAAATTCCGTAAGTTGTTTTATACAAACCCAACCCTCATCGGGAAACGGTGTAACTCGATAACGCCTAGCAAGCCTATTATGAAACCATTATAAGGTTTCTTTTTGTTTCAAAGCGCTTTCGAACATTGTAAATGTCGAACAATTAAATCTTTTCTTGCTTGTTTCCATAATTTCATACAATGAAATTTTAAAGTAATACGACTTACGTGCTTGTAACGAGGTTGGAGTGTGTCACGAATCAAGCTTCTCAATGCGGGATTGTCGAAGTGGTTAAACGGCGGCAAACCTTGTTGAATCACAAACTTCGCCATTCGGTCTTGAACCTTGTTAAAGTCAGAAAGAAAAATCCCACCTTGAGTATCAAGTTGCGTTAGACCACTCACCTCGACCGGATTATCTTTAATTAGCTTACAATACTTGGCTTTATGTTTTCTCAAAGTGGAGTTTGCGTTTGGTTGGAGAGTAGTGTGACGTGTGCGGATATACATATAATTTTACAATGAATAAACACACGTTTGGTTTTAATATTTATAAAAATGGTTTATACCTTAACATTAAAACACACACAAAAAGGTAAGTGTACCATGTCATATATGTAGTAAGTACAGATAAGAACCAGATATCGATCCATGGACGCGAGCGGATGCAATAGTACTTAAACTTTATCCCCGATTTACCAGTAAAAGATAGTTTTGAAGTTGTTTATACTAAATTAATTCTAAAACACTAAATAAACATAAGTAAGACTCCAAATACAATAAATATATATATATATATATATATATAGGACACTATAGTAACAATCCTAGCATGTTAACTACATAACATATGTTAAACAAGCACGAGATCAACATTCTCATTTTCAGACAATTAGTATCCCTTGCGGGAATCCTAACATGACAACTATACGGCAAGCTAACACGAGAACACAAATTAACCACCTCAAATTGTTTATTAGCGAGCAGCTAATATAATCTCATGCGAATCTTCTAAAGATAAGTTAGTCACTGGTTAAGAGTTTTCTAACCTCCCTAATCAAGGCAAGCAATACCGAAAACAAAATACGACCACCTAGACTAGCATAAAGTAGAGCATATCACAAACTATTCCATTTTACCAACTTTGAACACAAATCTACTAAGATCGCCATTTTCACCAAAATAACTAGCAAAGATCAACAACCGTGTCAAAGATCAGTAACGACACCATTAAGCTTTTAAAACCCTTTTATGTGCCGATAAGCATTTCTAATCATTATTCGACTGACTTTAACCAAACCAATACCCGTTTACAGTTTCATGGTGTAAACACATTAACAAGTTAACTAGTCTACTACCGATCGATTAACCAGGTGGTTTCTTCAACAAGTATCCGACTAACACGAAATAATAATCATCAAATTCATCCAAACATAACAAGAAATCCAACAACAATGAAACATGGTTGCAATATGATCATCAAGATTCAAACATGAAAAACTCCAAAATCATACAAAACAGGATTAAACATACAAACGATTGTTCTACTACTAGATACTAGTGTTTTTACCTGTAGGTTACAATCTATAACATAAACATCACAAATATACATAACAAAATCATATTTGAATAAGTTTCAATGTTTAAGGATTCAAACCATAGAATGTAAATGTGATGGATTAGATGATGATGATATGGATCTGGATCACTTCCCGAGCTTGTTCTTCGCCTTCACAACAGTTCTTTAGCTCCAGAAATCGCCCCAAATCATCCCAAAAATACCTAATGATTTAATCAGTGAGTTATGCTCTGTTTTTATAAAAGTCTCGAAAAGGCGAATGGCCGTGCACAGCTATGCACGGTCGTGCACTTTATTTTGATCGTGACGTCATTGATGTGACAGGCAAGTGGGCTAGTGGTCTCTGAAAATATATGGGAAACCTGCACGGTCGTGCAAGATTCTTGCACGGTAGTGCTGATCAGGAGGTACTCGGGAACATGGTTGCACTGCCTTGTGCACTGGCAGTGCAACTGAGAAGATGGGCTCGCACGGTCACATACACGGTAGTGTAGACCTAGGTGTCCGAGAATCAGAGTTGCACTACCTGTTGCACTGGCAGTGCAGCTCTCAGTTACCGAGCCAGGGTGATCCGCACGGGAGTGCAGCCTTGTGCACGGCCGTGCGGATGTGTCAGTGTCTTTTAGAAGTTTGCTGGAAATGTCTGTTTCATCCAGATTTCGCTCGTTTTCTTTGAGTTTGTCTTTGGGGCATCGTTTAAGACATGCAATAACAATACAAAGCAATTAAGTACCGAATTCGTACAATTTTGGTCGAAAACGAGTAATTTGGGAGTTTAATCGGGGATTTATATATGTATAATTTAACGTATATCAAGTACCATACTTTCTACAACGTGCCTTTTTTTCACCATTCGACATAAGACAGAAGTCGATATAACCATTGCTGCTGTGTGCGGTGATGATGGTGCACTACTAACCACAACAGGTGGCGCATAAAGAGACGAGCTAGCAGCTGTAGGCAGAGCAGAAAGAGTAGCCATTGTGCTCAATACACCACCGTTATCAATAATCAATAAGTCATTACTAGGAAAATTCATCTCAGCATCCATAGATGGAAAATCAGCAGATATGTTTCTAGAAAGAAGGTTATTCATCACAAGATCCTGATTAACTACTTCTGGGTTCCTCGTGACAGGTGGCAGATTCAAATTGATCGAGTTTTCCCCCAAATCCTTCATAAAAGCATCGACCTGCAATTTAAATTGACGTGGCAATATGTCTGCTACATATTAATTTCAGGGAATTGTAGTTTGTTAAGTGTAAGCTATGGATTAAGGTGAGGAGGTGGTGTTGTTGTAGGTGGTGGGTAGAAGAGAGAGGGGATGGTGGTGGAGGTGTTGCAGGAGGAAAGAGGAGATGGTGAGGAGAGAGAGGGTGGCGGTGGATATGGTGGTGGTGGTGGGTGGATGGGTTGGTTGGAGAAGAAGATGGAGGGGCATGATAGTAATTTCACCAACAAACTAACAGAACAACTAACGGATATTAATAAGAGGGACGTAAAGTAGCCTGACAAACCACATGGACTTAGAGTGTTATACTCGTGCTGAACATGTTAGTTGGGGAAACCACATGAACGAAAACTGCAATTAACTCTTATAACAAAAAATTAGGGGTGTGAATTTCTGACACGCCTCGAACCTAACACGAAATTAGCGGGTTTGGGTTTAGTCTAAATGGGTTCGGGTCAGGTTCGGGTTGAACCCGTTTAGCTAAACGGGTCTGGTTTGGGTTAACCCGGGCAGGTTGACAGGTTAACCCGTTTAACCTATTTATACTATTGTTTTTCTTTACAATATGCTTTATGTTATAAATTAAATTGATTAGATATTTTATGTTACACTTATAACTTAAAATAGAAATTGGTATGAGATTTTATAAATGTTTTATATATGTTTGTGTTTTTTATAGTAAAATTTTAATTTTAATACATTAGTTCGCTAAAAAATAAAAAAAAATCAGGTTGAATGTGTCGGGTTCGGGTCAACCCAAGAATATTCAGGTCGGGTTCGAGTTCATATCTATCTTACAATTTTCGGGTTCAGGTCAGGTTTGGGTTCATGTAAAATTTTCAGGTTCGGGTCAGGTTGGACCCACGAACCCGACCCGTTAAGCACCCCTAAAAAAATACATGTTTGATGTGTATATATATATATATATATATATATATATATATATATATATATATATATATTGCAAAGCTAATAATCCTACATGTTATAATATTATGCAATCGCTCCTTTGAGAGATGCCACATAGGATGTGATGTGGCAACTCTAGACCAATTAAAAAAAATACATGGTTTAACCTAATCTATTAAATGCCTAATCTACTAAATGTAAATATTAAACCTTTATTATTTTCTCTCATGTTTCCTCCCATATAAAAAAACAGAGAAAAAAACGACTATTTTTTGTAACCCGACAAGTATTGTGTCAGGTTTGGGATTAGTTTAAAAAAAATGTGAGTTTGGGTCGGGCCTGGGATTAGGTGATACCTGACCCAATTACCCGAAACCACATACCCAAATACCCGAACTATATACCCGATCATATATCCATGAATTTTTTAACGCATCACATAACCCTTAGAGTAATGCGTTCGATATTTCAATAAATAACTTTTTTTCCTTATTTCATGTTAGTTTTTTTTAGAATGATCGATTACAAACTTCCGAATTCATTTGACATTATATAATATTTTGTAATGGCACTAGATTTATACCCCGGCGTAGAGATGCGTTTTTTTTTATATTTAAATATGATAACTTATAGCAGAGATTTGTTTAAAATAAATAATAATATTAATAATAATATTCATTAATCATATATTGGCAAGTCATTAATTATCTATCTATATATATATATATATATATATATATATATATATATATATATATATATATCTATTATCTATTATCTATTATCTATCTATTAATATATATAAAAGAATTGAACATTGCTGACGTGGCGTGCAATGGTACCTTCAACCTCTCCATGAAACTGCCACGTGGCATCATAATTGAAAGATTTTATTGTTTTTGAATTATTTTCTTTTTAATTAAAAAAAAAGATAAACATAAAACCCTAAATTTATCTCTTTATCTCTCAATTCTCAATTACTAAAATTAAATTGAATTATTTTAGGAAAAAAGAATTTAAAAACAAATTTAAATTTCTCTCTCTTATGTTCCTCCCATAATTTTTAAACGTTAATATCTTTTATATTCGAGATTTTTTAAATAAAAAAATTACACCAAATTAACGAGCGTTTTATTATCTTTCCAACGAGTACCATAGTGCTATATAAAAAACGGAGAAAAAAACGACTATTTTTTGTGGGGTTATGTTCATACAGAAAAAAAAAACACAAAGTGTTCAGGTTATTTATTAATCATGTTTTTTCTTTTAAACCGGGTTCTTATCTACGATGTTGAAATTCAGCCCAATCGCCATGCTATCATTGGAATTTTACTATTCTAAAGATGGATAGGTATACCTCATCAAGAAAAGCTAGGAGAAAGAATCGCGCAACACTGCAACACATGATGT
Source organism: Ambrosia trifida (assembly GCA_028751855.1). NCBI lineage: Eukaryota > Viridiplantae > Streptophyta > Magnoliopsida > Asterales > Asteraceae > Ambrosia > Ambrosia trifida. Next base: position 89,585,547 of record CM054124.1, read on the forward strand.
CACCTTATAACAAGGTTATTTTTTTATTTTTTTAATTACAAGAGTAATAATTATTACTATTAGTATTATTAGAATGGTTAAATTTTTCAACCCCCATCATGAATTCTACATCTATATAAGTCAAAGTCAAAGTCAAATTGTAACATATTTTAAATTACGTGAAGATGATTATATGTTGAATGTTATTCTTTTAATACTGTATTATGTTTGATATGGTTTATGCTTTTTATTTTTTTTTTAACTTTTTAAATAAATGTTTTTTTAACTAAGATTGATTATGTTTAACTTATTTACTCTTTTCGTGATTTGAGTTTTCTTCTATTATCATTTTTTATTAAATCATATTAAATTTTTCAACCCCGGGACCTTCCCGGGGTAATCAGCTAGTAATATATATAAAAGAATTGAACATTGCTGACGTGGCGTGCAATGGTGCCTTCATCCCCTCCATGAAACTGTCACGTGGCATCATAATTTAAAAGATTTTAATGTTTTTTGAATTATTTCCTTTTTTAATTAAAAAAAAAAGATAAACATAAAACCCCAAATTTATCTCTCTATCTCTCAATTCTCAATTAATAAAATTAAATTAAGTTATTTTAGGAAAAAAGAATTTAAAAACAAATTTAAATTTTTCTCTCTTATGTTCCTCCCATAATTTTTAAACGTTAATATCTTTTATATTCGAGATTTTTTAAATAAAAAAATTACACCAAATTAACGAGCGTTTTATTATCTTTCCAACGAGTACCATAGTGCTTTATAAAAAACGGAGAAAAAAACGACTATTTTTTGTGGAGTTATGTTCATACAGAAAAAAAAACACACAAAGTGTTCACGTTATTCATTAATCATGTTTTTTCTTTTAAACCAGGTTCTTATCTACGATGTTGAAATTCAGCCAAATCGTCATGCTATCATTGGAATTTTACTCTTCTAAAGATGGATAGGTATACTTCACCAAGAGAAGTTAGTAGAACGAATCACGCAACACTGCAACACATGGTGTCACCTTATAACAAGGTTAATTTTTTTATTTATTTAATTACAAGAGTAATAATTATTACTATTAGTATTAATATTATTAGAAGTGTTATATTTTTCAACCCCCATCATGAATTCTACATCTATATAAGTCAAAGTCAAATTGTAACATATTTTAAATTACGTGAAGATGACTATATGTTGAAGGTTATCCTTTTAATACTGTATTATGTTTAATATGGTTTATGCTTTTTATTTTTTTTTAACTTTTTAAATAAATGTTTTTTTAACTAAGATTGATTATGTTTAAGTTATTTACGCTTTTCGTGATTTGAGTTTTCTTCTTTTATCATTTTTTTATCATTTTTTATTAAATCATATTAAATTTTTCAACCCCGGGACCTTCCCGGGGTAATCAGCTAGTATATATATATTGCAAAGGGATTAATCCTACATGTCATATTCTTATGCAATCTCTCCTTTAAGAGATGCCACATAAGATGTGATGTGCCAACTTTAAACCAATTAAAAAAAGAAATAAATATGATTTAACCTAATCTATTATAATCTTTAACCTAATCTATTAAATACTTAATCTACTAAATCTAAATATTAAACCTTTATTATTTTATCTCTCGTGTTTCCTCCCATAACTTTTAAACGTTAATATCTTTTATATACGAGATTTTTTAAAGAAAAAAATTACACCAAATTAACGAGCATTTTATTATCTTTCTAACGAGTATTATAGTGCATAGTTGTCAAAGCGCTTAGGCGCACTCAAGGCGCATAGGCCGAGCCCGGATCCTAGGCGCAAAGCGCATAAAAAACGACGGTTTTTTATAATTAAACGCATAGTATAAAATACATTTTTTAGGGATTCTAGAGATGTTTTAGGTTTGTTTAGGGCTACTTTAGGATGTTTTATGGTTGTTTAGGACTTGTTCACGACTCATTTAGGATGTTTTAGAGGTTTATGCAACTTTTAGCCTGAATTTGGCCGTAAATCAGCCCTGATAGTGCGCCTCAGTGCCTAGGCGCGCGCCTCAAAGGGCGCAGCGCACTTGGTGGGCCTTAAGCCTAGGCACGCCTAGGCGCACTTTTGACAACTATGCTATAGTGCTATATAAAAATCGGAGAAAAAAATTACTATATTTTGTAACCCGACAGGTATTGTGTCGGGTTTGGGATTAGTTTAAAAAAAATTGTGGGTTTGGGTCGGGTCGGGTCTGGGATTAGGTGATACCCGACCCGATTACCCGAAACAACATACCCAAATATTCAAACTACATACCCGATCATATACTCATGAATTTTTTAACGCATCACATAACCCTTAGACTAATGCGTTCGATATTTTAATAATTAACTTTTTTTTTCTTATTTCATGTTAGTTCTTTTTAGAATGATCGATTACAAACTTCCGAATTCATTTGTAGTGGCACTAGATTTATACCCTGGCGTAGAGATTCGTTTTTTTTTATATTTGAATATGATAACTTATGGCAGAGATTTGTTTAAAATAATAATAATAATATATTTTATTATGTTATATTAGATATTTCAACCCGGGACGCTCCCGGGATAAAAACTAGTGTTGTCATATTAGATATTTTATTATGTCATATTAGATGTTTCTGTTGGAGACAATTAGTAGTCGAAACAAAACGCGAACACAGAATTTTGTGGGAAGGACTCACCCACGACGCCTTTTTATTTTATTAAAAAAACTTAAAGACTCAAACTCATAATAAAACCAATACATCGACCAACCTTTTATACTACTCCTTAACTTGGCATGCAAGCCTCTAATATTAATCCTACCATGACTCTATTTCCTATCCTTAATCAAATACAAAGTATTCAATATTTGAATATTAAAGCATATCCATATCTATTTGTTATTATCTCCAAATTTGCAGCACCTTCATTATTATCTAATTGGACTCATTTGGACCCAACCCATTAATTAACGCAAACCCATTAAGATTAAGCCCAACAGTTTCGACCCGGGACGCTCTTGAGATAAAACTAGTAAATTAAATATTACGTATGGCGTTAGAAGCAAAACGTAAAACTGAATCAAAGAGCATCCTAGTAAGGTGAGTGCCTCCTCCCTCTCTCAGCTTACCTTCCATTCCATTTCCCCAACTTCTTTCTTTCTAGGGTTTTAATAATAATAATAATTTCCTTAAAATCAATCAATCAATTAGCTATGGCCATAATCGGAGACGCCTTACGGCAAGCATTCATGCAGAAACACGAATACGAGAGTCTTCGTGACGAGGATAAAGCTTGGACTAAACTCCAACGGCCAATATTCACCTCTCTTTTCGCTTTCATTACGCTCTCCATCTTGGTTTCTACTGTGATTAGTTTGAAGATTATGTTTCCCAGTGATCCTGGAAGGCGCCCCTTTTGCAATGATCTGAGGATGCAGCCTCTTTCCATTAATATCACCACTATCGCTGCTGCTGCGGATGAGGACCGTCTTGCCGGTGCCTTTGTTCTTACGGATCAGGAGACTGCTGATTATTATTGGATGCTTGTCTTTCTTCCCTCTGCTATTGTTTTTGTCTTCTCCTCTCTTTATCTTGTTGCAGGTCACTAATTCATTCATTCTCTCTTCCTTTTCTTTTTACATTTATTATTACTATTATGCATAGTAGAATTAGGTAATAATACTTTTGAAGAATGTATAAAAATGGCTCTTAAGTTTAATACAATAGAATTAGAAACAGGATTGATTGATTGCACAGACTTACTTTTAGGGGTCTCTGTTTATGTTAAATATTGTCATGATTGAAATATTTTGTTGAGATTGAATTATAATGACCCTTCCTGAACTGCTGAAGATATGTTGATTAATTTACGGAACCTAAGCAGTTAATATCGCCGATATATCCGCTATATCGGTCCGATATATCGGTTATCGGTCATCAACCGATATACTGATACCGATATTTTGACCGATATTTTGTACCTATATTATCGGTGATACTGACCGATATTTGACCGATATCTTACCGATATTTGATCGATATATCACCGATATTCCCGATATCAGTATCTTTCTTATTAGTTCTTCTATTTGTCTTGCTTCTTATTGATATTGTTAGTGTTTTAAGTCTTAATTGTTAATTTTCAGTGTTAAATATTAGTGTTTAAAGTCTTTATAAGTTCCCACTTGCTACAATTGTTATTGTTTTGCATGTTGCAAGAGGTCAATCTGTTAATTGTAGGAGATTATATTTAATTGTTAATGTTAAACTTCTATATATATGGATTTTGCATTATATAAAAATTACCGATATCCCACCGATATCTCACCGCGAAAACCGATATATCAAATATCGGTCCTCGACCGATAACCGATATTTTCCGACATTAACTGCTTAGTACGGAACTGCGTTTTTGCTCTAAGATCTTATGCAAAAGGATGCATATCGCCTTGAGGCGCGCCTCAGAAGCGTTTTTGTTTAATGTGAGGCGCATACCATTGTTCAAACACCTGAGGCGCCGCCTCAGAAGCGTTTTCAGACCAAATCGCCTTGAGGCGCGCCTCGAGGCGCACGCCTCAAGCGTTTTTTTAAACCATGACTCGGACAACAGACACCATATTAATATATGACTCACAGTATATGCAAATGCAAAGAGAAAAACTATGACACTAACGAAGATCGACTAGTTTATAGTTATGACATTAACATAAGATTCTTATAGGAACTCATGGTTTGTTCTTGTAGACAAGAGTCTCTGGTGTAGATGTTTAGCCTTTTTTTTCTCATGAAGGGTTTACCTATTTACTTGAGAAGTGTCTGCTTTACAGAACTGATGTCCCTTGTGATTTCTTAGTAGGTATCACCCCTGGAGATCCGATATTTGCATTATGTTATATTGGTATTGTGGGCTGTTCTTTTACTAAAAATGTGTTATCACAAAGTTTGTTTGTTGAAGCTGCATTTGTGCTGACTTCGATGTCATCAGTTATTTATTGAGCAGATACAAACTAGCAAAGTGGTTCTGTTATATTAGCAAATAGCAAGCACAGAGGTTATAAGAAAGTCTGTTTCTGAACCTTGTAAACAATCTGAAAACTAAAGTGCTCAGTACTCACTAAAGAAAACTGAGGTATGAGTAGCAATGTGTGATAGATACAAATGACAAGGGAACAAAGCAGCAATATTCGTACAGAGAAATGATCATTTGGCTCTTTTTTCTGTAATTTTCAAAATTTTGAGTTTGTTGAACTTTCAATTGTGAGGCAATAGGTAGACTTGCACATTTTGTAACGGAGCAACCATGCATAGCCAGTTTATCATTTTATATACCTGAGGTGGCATTGTAATTTGTAAGTATGCTATAGTTAGGTATCACAAGAAAGAAAACACAGTTCAAAGAATATGATTTCTATATTATGTAATAGCTAAATTCTGCTTTTTTTCTTCTTTGAAATGCACAATTAGCCAATTAGGGCAGCTTTTGTAGAGTGTAATAAAAATGGGAACAATCTTGGAAGTAAAAATTTATCTTCTGACTAATTAAAGATAAAGGTGGACAGTTTTTTTGTGAAGTTGCTATCTAGATTGAAAGAATTAATTAAACAATGCTCGAAAGTTAAAGCCTTACTGTAGCTTAGATAAAATTGTTAAAACCGAATATCCGATGTTATAGTGGTTTCCGGTAAGTCTGGATAGTGGACATTCTATCATCTGTTTGGAGTGCAAGTTGGATTCACTAGAGTCGTGATTCACTATGGGGTGGCATTATGTGTGTGTTATAGCCATGTTCATGCTCAATATCTGAAGTATCTTGCTACCTTTGCTTAATTGCTTGCTTGATTTTGTATGCATGCTACTTTACTGTTATCAGTAGTTTATTGGACATTTTCCATAACTATTTTAATATTTTTTAACCCATTGTCATTTATGCAATTCAGCATTGTGTTCAACTAGTAAAAATTATATGCAGGAATTACTGTATCTTATACTGGTCAAACGAGACATGGATGCCTGAAGGTGGTTGAAAATAACTACTGTGCTTCTAAGAGAGGTATCTTTCTGGATCTGTTCTGACTTGATTTCTGCTTATATTGAAGCCGCGCTCTTTGACTTATGTCTAGTTTGGCTCTAATGTTGGGCCGAGTACCATGCTGCTAGTTTTTGGTTTAAAGGTAACAACGATGCCACGATGGTGACATCATTAATCTTAATTAGGTCAAATTAGTGCTAAATAATTGGACAATTGAAGTAAAAAAGCTTTTGATCTAGATTCTAGGACAATAATAGAATGTTCTTTTGAATTTGTTGCTTGGGTTTCATAAAACATGGTGTGGGTGGCTGGGTATTGAAATTAAGTGAGCCTATCTTTATCTATTCCTAAGCAAGGAAGAGTTAAAACGTATATTGGTGGCACTTACTGCATGGGGAAAATATGTTTTCTGAGGCTTTTGAACTATACTCCCTAATAACCAAGTAAGCAATGAATAATTGAGGATAATGTAGGTGGTATACATATTCTATAATGTGACGGCATTGGGATCTGTTTCAACATATTGATTGGACCTCTGTAAGGCGAAGGCAGTTCTATTTGTGGATTATGAACTATAATTAATTTTAGATAACATAATAAAAAAATACACACAATTTAATAATATAACAAACATGAACTACCTACCCTATTTTTGAAGTTTTTTTTTTACAGCCAAAGAAGCTCATAAAACAAAACATTACTTTTGTCTAGTTGCACCACCAAATAAGCACTATTTAGGGAGTTCCTACTTGTATTCATTACCAAATACTTATCGCTGAAACTCTCTTTGTAATTCCTCTCAACCATAGCTTGCCCCTCAGTTCAGCACCTTTTAGAACTCAAATTGTAATTGCAATAATGTCATTTTGTAATTGTAGTCATGCCTTGTTTGCTTTTAATTTATAAAATGGAATAAGTGTTTGTGAGTCATCACAAGTCTCAACCCAACTTGTATAAAGAATTGCATGTTTCAACCGTCTTGCCACCTGGATATTGTTTGTACCCTCATCTTTTGTTGTCCTCTTCACGTGTTGTATGATTGTTTCTCTATATTGATATAGTTTGTCACATGTTAAATTGTTAAGATAGATTCCTCCACATGAGAATACATCATTAAATGCAAGACATCAGGATTTGTTAATGTGACGGTGTGAATGCAGGCGGAGTTCGTTGTCTATCGGTTCTAAACTTGGTGTTTGGCATCATATTTGCTGTTCTGGCACTGTTTCTTGGTTCTACTCTGCTGACACTAGGAAGTAAGTGCTCCATACCCTTGTTTTGGTGCTATGAGATTGCGTCATGGGGCCTAGTCATTTTGTATGTTGGGACCGCCTTCCACCTCCGAAGAAAAGCCGGTCTTGATGAAACAAGCCGTAATTTGGGGCTGGAAATGTTGGAAGCAGAATTTACACCGGATGTGGAGAGACGAGTAAACGAGGGGTTTAGATCTTGGATGGGGTCATCATATTTCTCATCTGATGATGACGACGATGAGGAAGATCCACGAACTCTGTCCCGTACTAGTACTAATTCAAGTAGGCAAAGGGTGTGAAACACTTTTTCTTGCAAATCTCCGCGTATACTAGAAAGAAAGAAACACGAATGCAAAACTAAAGGAGGAAGAAGGGCATTCGCGGAGGCAAGCACGTATTTCTTCATTGTAGGTAAAGTGATAGTGAGTTTTGTACAAAACTTCTGATTTTGATGATTTTAAATGTATAATGTCTTCTTTCTCAAGTTGGGTGTTGCTCTCTTTGCTAATATTTATATAAATAATAGGCTCGTTTAGACCCGCGTCTAGTGAAGCTTGTGTTGGAGCCCTTTTGTAAGTAAGCTTTAATTTGGAAATTAGACACGCGCTTGTTTAACTCAGTTTGAGCTGATCCGAGTAACTTACAAGTCGCTCAGCTTGCTTACATAAAAGTGCTTATTTGATTGATTACATTTTTTGAGCAGAAAAAACGAAACGTTTATAAAGCTACCAATGATGCAGAAGGTTGGACTGCAAAACATCACAAAACAACAAATACAGCAAAATAAAGCTACCAGTCTCCATTGCATCTCTCGCTTAACTTGGATCTGTTTCTGATCAAGTCGAATGACTTTTCTTCCAGCAGTAAATGCATAGGCTTGTTTCTATTATTGAATACTTTCCCATTCCTGTTTAACCATAAACTCCAAAGCGTTTGTAAACACACCGTGAGTATTACCTACTTTTCGTGTGCAGCAGGTCCCCCACCGACTCATGCAGGCTGTCTTCTGGGAGATGAAGCCAAGCAAAAACCTGTGACCAAGTAATGCTTGCAACTGGACACTGTACCAAAACGTGGTCAGCAGTTTCTTCTCCTAACGTCCTAAGTTGCAATATACGGGTTTTGAATGAAGAAAATATTAAATAGTTGGTATTATAAAATGATATTTTAAAATAAGATGTACTGTTACTACTGTATTTTTTAAAGATAAGGAAGAATACAAATGGGTCAACTATGAGAATAATATATCTACTATCTACTATAATATATAAATAAAACCATTTGTGGGACACATGTCATAATATGAGGGCTTCTAATTTTATTTTCCCGCTCATTTTACGGGTTACCCATTTAGATCATTCACGCTCCATATGGATCTTTTATGACCCGACATATAAAACCATATTGTTAGTTCCTCAAACGATTTCTCTCTCACACATGACAATTTCCTTCCCTTTTCTCCCCCATCGTTCCATAATAACCTAATTTCACTTCGCCGTCGCCAGGTAATACGTTTATTATCAACATATAATCTCTTCCATTTACATGTTTATATATATCGATTCTTTATTTCTTCTTTGATTTTGAAATTTATTGAATATTAGGGTTTCTATTGACGATTTCACATCGACTTATATTCGCACTCCGTTTAGATTGTTTAGATATATGGATTCTTTATTTCTTCTTTGATGTTGAAATATATTGATTATTACCGTTTATATTGACGTTTTCATGGTGATTTGCATCAGGTATATTCTTAATATTTATTGTTGTTATTTTTTGTTTGATTTCGATATGATGTAATATTTAGGGGTTTCTTTCATTCGATTTGCATTTAGGGTTTGTTTCCCAATTATATGTTGTTTGATTGTGATTCACATCATGTATGTTCGTAAGGTTCATTCGATTTCGATTTGATGTAGTGTTTAATGGTTGGTTTTAGAGGAAACATAACAGTGGTGGTGGTTTTTGTGTTGTTTACGTCTCAGTTAATGTCAACATCAACATCAGGTAAGGGTTTTATTTTCTAATTGATGAGGTGGAGGTGGGGGTGGTGGGGATTTTGAGGGTGCCGTTGACGGAGGTGGCAATGGCTGGGATAACGGAAGGAGATGGCAGAGCTTGATTGCATTTAGAAGAATATTGTCTTTTTGTTTTGTTTAAGTTTGCTAACATCTACAAATTTTTGCAGTTGATATAACAAATCAAACAGACGATAATATGCTTTCTCCCCGTATGATTTACCTCATATAATTTATATCACGGATGATAGAAAGATAAGAGACTTAAACTCTTTAGTGGTGGGATTGATTGGTTTGTAGAAGAGAAAAAAAAAAAGAGGGAGTATGATTAAGCATACTTCATGTATTTTATTGAAAATTGGCCAACGTGACATAGCTTTTAAGTTGTAAATATAGTATCATATCATGATGCTGAAAAAATGGAGGAGATCATATTTATTTAGCTTCATGTAGTGGGTTCTGTTTTCATTTTTTTTATCCCCCATAATAAGTTAAATATATACTTGTGGTTCTACTGAGTCATCTTATTATTAGCTTGAATGACTTTGTTACAGACTTCTTACGCTTTAGTCTCACCAATTCATTATCAAATCTATTTTTGGGTAACAGCCTTATGCGGGTTTTGAAGGTGGTTGCATTTCCAGTATTTGGATATGCATCTACTGAAGAAATAAATTGCAAACCTTTTAATCCATTGGTAGGGTATACTTATGAGGCAGATTATCCAGATAAAGCTATTCATTTTTTTCTCTGAGAATGTTAATTCTTTACTAAAATTGTGAGTTATTATCTTCAGCTTTTAGAGCTGATACTCAGTTAAAATCTTTAACTTAATTGTTTTAATCTTTCAACAGATCCGTCATCACCCGATGATTGTAGCATGTCACTATGAGGATAAATGATGGTGGAGGTGGGGATTCTGAGGGTGGCATTGATGATGTGGCAATGGCGGGGATAGTACCGCTGCCGATGGTGGAAATAATAGAAGGTTCGGCGTGTTGTAAAAGCCACTGGATTGTTTGACCTTCTGACTTGGGACCAAGTTCACCACTCAGCTGAATTGTATATTATTTGACAGCTTACTTAATTATTTTATTAAAAAGTTATATCATCTTGGAAGACATCCTTGAGAGCGTCAGATAAAGAGAGATGAACGATTTCAGCCGTAATCAGTTACGGCAACTCAAGGGGTGGTGCAACGATTCACAGCAGTGATGGGCATGTGTTGTCGTTTTCACATAGATCGATTGCATAAATTAAGGACTTGGGTTATAATTATTGTTTCTATAAATTTAGAGGTTTTATCTGAAGGCAGCGTTTAAGGTTCCGAAAACTAGAGTATAGCCGCTAACGAGTCGAATGAATGACGGAGAAGGCTCTGAATGGCACACGAATATTCAGAAAATGTCTATTAAGGTTAACGACATTTATTCTTTAACCAAAAATAGTGAGCTATCACGTTAATTGTTTTTTGATTTAAAACTAATAGTGGTAAAAATATGTGCATTCTGAAAAATAAAGTAGTTAAATTTGTGAAAGTGTGTGTGATTTTGTGTAAAAGTTCATTCATTGATGTGATTTGTTATAATTTCTCTCATTAGTTTTAGTTTGCTTCTGTTACGATAATTGAACGTGTATACTCATTCTATTTCGATTGCAGTTTTAATTTTATCAGCAAACATCATCAATGATTACTACAATACTTTGTAAATCAACCACTTTTGTAACTGTAAAGGTTGCATAAGAAAGATGAAGGAGGAACTTGGAAAATGTGATGCCAAATTGTTAGAAATTGACCCTGAGATGGGGAAATCCATTATCTTAACAACCACTGCTACACACCCTTTGATGGAATGGGTGTTGGAACCTTACAGACAGCCACATTTGACAATTGACATGGACTCAACATGCTTTTAATGAAAATCTTGGTGAGGTTTTGAAGGTTTCTAAATATGCATTTGCAAGGTTGAAAGGAAGTTGGTATTCTTTGCTTAAAAGAACTGAAATGAAGCTTCAAGATTTACCGGTTGTGCTGGGGCTGTTATGCTTTGCATAGTATATGCGATTTGGGGGGGGGGGGGGGGGGCAGGGAAGATCGAACCCAGGTTGGTTGTTTAGGTTGTGGATGATGGATGATTCCTGAAATTGCATTGAGGTTTGAGGTTGCTATGAAGACTAGAGGCATAATGACACACAATCTTTTGCATCATAGTCGTACTGGAACTTCATTTTGTGATATCTTCATTGTAAGTTTTTGCAATCTGTATCATGGTTTTTGTTAAGATTTGTTGATTTGGGATTCACTTACCGGAAATGTATGAATATTTGGCATTTAGATTCAAATATTCAATGAATTTTATACACATTTACAATTCTTTTCATTTATGTAAGATGGCTTTATAGACATGATGCATATTGTGGGGGTGTTTGGGATTGATTATTCAAAATAGATTATGCGTTTTGAAAAAGCAGGGGTGGAGCTGCTTATAGATTATTGCGTTTTGGTAGCCTAAAAAACTGATTATCTGCGTTTTCAAAACGCAATCCAAACACTAAAAACTGATTATCTGCGTTTTTAAAACGCAATAATCTAAAAATTAGATTCAAAACGCAATACCAAACACCCTCTGTATCGACAATGGATGGAGTTGTGACGACCGGGAAAATTTTTTCTTTTTATCGCTTCGTTCTATTTTGCTTCGGGAAATTTTCGGGACGAAAATTCTTTGAACTGGGGGATGATGTGACACCCGGCAAACTCCGGTTAATAACTTTCGCTAAACTAGTAAGTCTACCTTAGCGAGTCATGCATATTACGTCCTTAACGAGGTCAGTCGAGTCGATATGATGATTCTGGGAATCATCGGGAGTCGTTATGATGATCCGCGGGGTCATCGGGAGTCGGTCCATAACTATGGGTACAAGGATCGGCGATTCGTGGACTCGCCGGGTTTAATGCACACACGAGTCTCGGGTCCCGGGAATTGGTGAACGGATGTAAACGTGTTAGTTATCATGCATTATATGTTTGGAATCATTATGTGACTTATCGGTATGTGAATATGTGTTTATATATGTTAAAATAGTGTTTAACGCGCCAAAAACCCATTCCAGAACCTTATAGGCGATTAGGAGCCTGGGGGGACTCCTAATCGCGTGAACAGGGGCGAGTAGGAGGCCATAGGGGCGAGTAGGGGCTCTACTCGCCTGTATATAGGCGAGTAGGAGTCCTACTCGCCTGAAACCATCTGCTACTCGCCTATACTGCTGCACACGGGTCAAAACACCTATAAATAGAACCCTTAACTCCCTAAACACCATTTGTGCAACCCTAACTGACCCTAAGCCTCCCACACACCTTGAAACACCTCTGGAGCTTGCTTTGCTTCAAAACACACCATCACCAAGCTTATACACCCTTCTTTGATAAAATCCAAGGTGTGTTCTTCATCCTACACCTTTGTAAAGTTGTTGTTTTGGTTCCCCAAAAGTCCAGACCTTGTTTTGCTAAGATTGTGTCTTTAAAAACCTTTCAAAAGAGTTCTAAAACAAGTCTACACCATAATACTTGCTATATGTGAAGTATTTGTGCATATGATGATTGTTAGTGATTATAACATGAATGTTTCCATGAATTTGTTGTACTTCTGATGTATTAGTGTAGTTAGAATGATTATCTATGAGTTTAAGCCCTTGTTATGATGTTTAGATACAAGTATGCATTTTGACCCATTTGGGTAATTCTTGAAGAATAGGATGTATGATATGATTCATTGCTTGTTTGTGGTTAGAAATCATGTTAGGATGATGATATAACATAGAGATGATGAATTGCAACTTGTAGGAGATGAAATCTGATTGTTTCCATTTAAGGAAAGATAAGGTTGGTTGGTGAAACCTAGTACTTTGCCATTTTCGGAAATAATCGCACCGAGCCCGTTAGAACAGAGGTAAATTGGGGGTTTTTGCTTGAAAAGGGTTGGTTAATAGTTTAGTTTTGATATTGGGTGTTTTTACATGTTTCGGATCTGATTTGGAGGGTTTAACGCGCGAAAACGCGCAACAGCAGAGCATCAGGCGAATAGGGCCCTACTCGCCTGAAGCTTCATGCGAGTAGGAGCCTACTCGCCTATAGCTTCATGCGAGTAGAGCCTACTCGCCTATACCCTCCCTCCTACTCACTAGTTGACTTTTCCTAATCGCATGAAGGTTTCCTAATCGCGCGTACTGCTGTCGTAAACGCGTTTTGACATCCCGGAACATGATTTGACACCTAGGAACATGATAGGAACCCCGGGATACACCCAATGACTTAGTAAGACGTGTTCGGATCTGTTTATGCGTTAATCGGACGTTATGCTAGACTAGGTGAACTATTGCGCGTATTAAGTGTTTAATTGCATATGTTGCATGATGTCTTATATCTATCTAACACGTGGAATGCCGGGTCACCAATGGGATGTCGGGTCTTGTCTGGCACGGTCGGTTTAACAGTTAAAGGTGTTTTCAAACGTTTTTGGTCATGGTCTGGACATTCGGGGACTAGTTAACCTACGGGTTATTAGTCCGGTTACTTACATACATCTTATGATAGGTCGCCGCTATTTGGGGCTATCATAGCACACTGATTTAACTGTTTTCAAGTAACGCGATCTAAGGTGAGTTCACGGCCCCATACTTTATTGGTTTTGTTTTCGGGGTGAGAAACATGCGTATACATTTTGGATCACACATTTACATGTTATAAGTTATAAACACACGTTTTCATGTTATACTATGGCTCACATCTTATTACTATACGGTTCATCTAAGTCCCTTAGAAACCACTAATACGGGTATGTAGCGGGGAAATATGGATAGCGCTATTGGGCCTGACAAACCCCACTCGACGGCTGGAGGCCGGGCGGGTGCATGTTGTCTCAATCACACTAGGCTTACCGAAGATGAGGTAGTCTGTAAACAGGGGTATCACACAGTCAGCAATGGTTTCGCCCGTATGAGTAACACACTTGACGCCTAGCTAGCGTACGAACAAGCATAGTATGAACAGTAACAATAACGGTAACGGTAACAGTTTTCAAAGGACTAATGAAACGATTATTGAAAAAGAAAAACCTGTGAACTCACCAGCATTATATGTTGACATTTTTGGCATGTTTTCTCAGGTCGCTAAGGTAGCGGTCAATGGCTAGGCGCGCACGGAGTCTTGCACGGCGTCTAGGAGTCTTGTTGCATATTAAACTATGATTTAAAAAAAACTGTAATATGTCTTTTGGTTGTAAACAGGAAATGCTTCTGCTGCTGGTTTATGGCTCAAAGCATAATGTTTTGGTTGTTTAATGGAATGTCTTACGTATTTTCTTACATTTAGTTGTCGTTTGTTGTGACCGTTGACTTGGATCCTGGTGTGTCACGCGCCTCGCGGTAAAACCCCGCATGTGGAAATTTGAGGGTGTGACAGATTGGTATCAGAGCCAATGGTTATAGTGAACTAGGACTGCATGTAGAGTCTAGTCTATAGCCGAGTCTTGCACACACTAGACGGTCACATACGTATGAGTCGTGTCTTTGGGTAAACATATTAACTTTGTCGGGGTGTCGGTATCCTTAACACACAGTGGCATATTATATCCCTTGTCTTTGTTGTTTCTATCTCTACTCTATCCTTCCTTTCGGGTTAAAGTCAGAGGGACTTGTTTGTTGAACTCTCCACGGCGATGGTGTACATTGGGGCAGCTTCGACTCATTCTCGAGATCTGTCCAGGATTCGGACATCTCCCTTCTATGCTCCAATGGACACACCTGCTTACACACACTAACTTGCACATGCGCTCGTTGCAATTTACCTCTAAGTGATTAGTCACTTGGAAATTCCTTGGGTTGGTCGTTTCTTCTAAGTTGAGGGTATAGAGTGGCTTGAGGTTCAAGCTCGGGGCACGCCTAGAGGACTATGTAGAGCAATTTATCATTTCGGGTGCACACGAAATCATAAGTTGAAATGCATGGAAGACCTGGTGGACCTTGCGTTGGGATCAATGGTCACGTTTGGACCCAATTCCTTATTCCTTTTTGATTCCTGTTGGTTTAGCATTGGTGATGGACTGAGTGTTTTGTTCTTGTTCTGGCAGAAGATGTCGAGAGCTCGTGGCGGTCGTAGGGGTGGCCGTGCTGGCGGCCGCGGTGGTGGCGGTCGTGGCAACATTAACATGACCCAAGAGGAGCTGAACAATCTGATGCAACAACATGTGAATGTGGCTTTAGCTGCGTTCCAAGCTGCCCACAACGCTATGGGTGGTAAGTCGATTGCTACCTACTCTACCTTGTTTCTGAGTATCTTATTTCCTTCCTTGATTGTTTACCTGAGTGTACTGTCCCAGGTGGCGCTGTCAATCCCCCTCCACCTCAGTGCTCTTACAAAAAGTTCATGGATTGCAAACCCCACAACTTTAATGGGACTGAAGGGGCAGTGGGACTGCTCCGGTGGTTGGAAAAAGTTGAGTCAGTGTTCTCTATGTGCAGTTGCCCGGCGGGCGACCGCGTGAAGTATGCTTCGGCGACCCTTGAGGGTCAAGCTCTGACTTGGTGGAACTCCACCACCCAGACTTTGGGTATTGGGGAAGCCCACTGTAACACCCCAACCGATGGCGGAATCATCGAGGTGCCACGTAGTGACGATTGTTCAAAAGCACATGGTACTAAAATGTAAATATCATTGAATAATCCAAAATTGTCTTACATGATAATGGAAATTACATTGTCTATATGAAATGGAAATATAGAAATGACTGAAATAAAATAAAGCACTAAAAGTCTCTTGCTAAAGCATTAGATCAAACTGCACCTGAAACATGTACAAAATAGATTTGGTCAACATATGAAATGTTGGTGAGCATTCCTAGTTTTGATATATATAGTAGGTTAAAAAGTTATACAATTCAAGTGCAAGCTACAGTGCAAATATGTAAACTATGTATCATACAAATGAGCGAAATCAACCCTGTGACTGTATAATGTACTGTATGAACTGTAGTGTACTCAACCAATAAATGGATGATAACTTAACACTGGCCACGGATTCTCCGATGAAAAAGGGGGAGAATCAATCTAGGCGGGTTGTCAATCCAAATAGCGCTATCCAATGTTAAGGTCGGCTTGTACCATGTTAATGATTTCACTAAGTACAAATGTAATCCACATGTATTGTCTAAGCATAAAGCACGTTGTAAGCAATGCACATAGTACTAGAATTGTATTGTAAAAATGTAAACTTGTAATTGAAATTGTAATAGTGTACATGTAACACCCCAAAAATGTATAAAAGCAAAAAGGGGTAGGAATACTCACAGTTCACGTAATGACTTGAAATTGAACTTGGACAACGAAATATGAATTGAGATTACTCCCAAATGATCAACCTAAAGTATTCGATAATGTGTAAGGGAAATAACTCTAGGATACATGTACTTCTAGGGTTTCGAATTGAGGATAAACGTTTATTTGATAAATTAATGAATTGTTTATTAAATATATGAAATTTAATAAACAAATAAATAAAAGTCTCTTTGCAAAATCTTAAGTTGAATATAATCATATCATAAGGTTTTAAGTATGAAAATAATTTTTATAAAATTATTTTCTTGAAAATAGAATATTTAATTTAATTATTTCAATTTGTCAAAATATGACTTTAATATCTAAACATACTAAAATCAAAGAATTCTTGAATTAAAAATTGTATTTCTGTTCCAAATGAATAGAAATAATTTATGTAAAATTTTGGTACAAAAATATTGTAAAATGAATTTATTATAATTTATTTATGATTAAAACTAACAAAAATTAATTAAAAATATAAAACAAACGGTTTTTCTGAAATAAAAATATTTTCTGAAATGTGTATTGTTGTACAAGTTTAGGATAATTTTTGTGAGATTTAATAAAATCGTTTAGATATTTTTATTGAATTTTATAATTTTAAATGAATAAACTTGTAATATTTATAATATATATTAAATAAATTATTTTTGAAAAACTAAAAATTGGATGATGAACTTTATCAGTGGAATAGCATAAAATAAATTTTGTAGAATTTATAAAATAGTTTTAGTATTTTAAAATGATTTTTAAAAGAATAAGGATTATAATTATAAAGGTTAAAAGTGAAAAAAAAAAAATGGTTGCTTGTTGTGGGGTTCGAACCTGGGTACAAACCCGGTTCCATGCTTTAAACAAAACAACCCAACCAACTGATCTGTGGATCATATTTGTTTTATTTCGAAATCGTTTAATATATAAACTTGTTTTTAAACGTGTTCTTCCCCAATTCAATATCAAATGAGCCCTAATTCCTAAACACATTCAATTCGTGTTCAATAGCCCCTAAATCTTTGGGGCTATTGTTCACAAAGGGCCGAACAATGAAACCCACAACAATTATTGAACTTACAATGACGAATTGAAGCAAGAACACGAGTCAACAGAAAAGTCAACGTAGCTCGATTACTTGATTATAATGCAAAACAGAAATGATTGAGAGTGGGGTTTTGTATTTCGGCACCTTTAGAATGAAGGGAAGTGTTCAATTTATAGGGTAAAGGTCCGGTTGTTGATTTGGTAAGCTTTGACCACGTATGAATGTATGCGCGTGTAATTAGCTTAAATTTGGGAATGTTTGACTCTAATTTATTGTGTAATGGACGCGAGTTGATCAAGGGAATCATTAGTCACGCAATAACAGAGGTTAATATGTGTTTGGAGGTTAATTAGGAAAGCTGGTTAAGGTTTTGGGTGTGGTTACTGTGCGCGTGAACAGCAAGAGAAAAGGAAGGGGAAACAGGTCTGTTTAGAAGAGGATTTATATTATTTCAATCCAGTTTAGAACAACAATGAGCCGTAGCTCAGGTGGTAGCGCGTGTGGGTGTGGTTTGGCCGAACTGACTCGGGTTCGAGTCTCAGCAGAGACAAAGTTTTCTCCCCTTTTTTTTTTAATTCAGATACAAAGGGGAGAGGTTTGGGCCAGCTATTGGGCCTGCTTACTGGGCTTCGTTTTAAAGAATAAAAAGGGGGTTTGGGCTATGGTTTGGTTGTGTTAATAGGTTAGAGTGGTGTTAGTTGGGCTCAAGTATTTTTGGTGGGAATAAGGCTTGTATTTTTTTTTTATTATCATCATCATTATTATTATTATTATTATTATTATTATTATTATTATTATTTTTATTTTTATTATTATTATTATTATAATTAAAAAGTGACGGATGTCACAGCATCCCCTACTTTTAGAAACTTCGTCCCGAAGTTATTAGAAACATAGGGTTATGGATGCTTGGGTAACAATTAAGGTAACTGTGGTTTGGAGAATTCGAATGATTTGGATATGAGGTCTGATAGGTGTGAGTTAAGGATTGGATTAGATTCGTCTCGAATAATAAAGAGAATAAGAATCTAGTGAGTCAATAAATTGTAAGTTTTAGGAACCCTAAAATAAATGTACGAGTTGATTGACTATAGAAAAACTAAATGAACTACCAAGTAACTAGAGTTTGTTCCTGGTTCGACTTCCAGTCTCACTTTCAATGCATCATTAGTGTTTGTATACAGGGTGTACCGCAGCTAACCCACCACACCTTTGATACCTTGAAAACGTACTGGACGTCTTCCCAAAAACTCTAATAGAATTTCACACTACCCTAATGTACCTGTAAATTCATGATTACGTTCCGGACCGGAATCATCAATTTACCTTACATTAAAGTTTTGCGTCCTTCTATGACCCCACCGATTGTTGAGCAGGTTCGATAGCCTCCACCAGCCGTGGAGTAGGTTGTAGGGCCTCTCCCGACTGTTTGAAAAGGCATAGCGACCTCTACCAATCGTTGAGTATGTTCGATAGCCTCCACCAGTCGTGGAGCAGGTTGTAGGGCCTCTCCCGACTGTTGAAAAAGGCATGATGACCTCTATTAAGTGCAACAATTATTATTCACATAGATTGCAAATTGATAGCATGTTTATGCAAGCAAGTTTGTAAGTACTACAACCATTAAGTGTAAGTGTTATCATGAATAATTAATGAATAGTCAAGTTAAAGGAAAAATCAAGTTTAATAAGCAATGATGTTTTCTTAGAAAAGCTTTGTAAGATCAAGTATCAAGTCTAAACGTTTCAAATAAATGTAAGTGTACGGTTAAAATAAACGTAACCAATATGATAGATTACCAATTTGTGTTCGTACATAATAGTATGCAAGGAAATCTCTAGATGTTATATGCCTATGAGTATGTCATAATTGGGTACAAAATGATAATAAGATCAAGAAAATGAAAACTCGAGTATCAAGAATAATTAAATGTGCAGTGAATAGTCAAATTAAGGGAAAATCAAGTTTCATAAACAATGATGTTTTGGGAAAATCCTGTAGAATCAAGTATCAGGTTTTTAGTAGTTTGATTATCATGGGTAACTAGTTCATGTGTGAGAAGGTGAAGGATATGAATTTAGTTCTTGAGAGGATGATGAAAAATCTTGAAGCAGAATCAAGGTTGTGAGCGATATTGAATGTGAAGATAGTTGATAAAGGGTTTATTTTATAGTAAGGAGATTATATAGCAGTGTAAATTTTGGGGTTTGGATCAAAGGTTATAATCAAGTGTATAAGAAAACATGATTGTGGTGTATGCCAAATATTGTAAAAATTTGAACAAGTCAAAAATGAGTGAGTGTTGATGGAGAATCTAGAGACTAGATTTTATTCCAAAAAAAAAAAAAAAATATTTTCAAAATTTGGTTTTGTACATAAGGCAAAAGTTGTTAAATAGTACAAGCTAAGTAGGCTTTGTAATAGTTTAAAACATTATATAGAAAATCGTTTGTTACGTCAATAAATAATCAATTGAATTTAAGTTCGAGGAAAATATGTACTTTGTAAAGTTACTAGGTAATACAACTAGTTTTAGAAATCTTTAGTTTGTGCTAAAGTATGAGGTTATAGTTTTTTTTTTTTTTTTTTTTTAAAAAAAATAAATAACATGTGGAGAAAAGAAATAATATGATCTGGGTAGGGTGTTGAATATTTAAAAGGTGGCTAAGAGGGTAAGGTAAAGTGTGATTGTGAAATCCATAGATGGTTATGAAAGTATGAATTTGTAAGCAATATATGAAAATCGTGAAATACAAAATATTGTATATGAACCGAGAGAGTATTATTGAAAAAGCTTGCATAAAATGCTTGGAGTGCCCTTGTCTAGCTGTAAAGCCCAACAAGGACGTTGACTTTTCAAAGGAATTGAACCCAATGGTGATCAAGAAGACGTGCTTTAGCCTATAAGTGGACACTCACTCCAGGAATCCCCAGGTAAGCATAACAGGTCCGTAAATGGATTTATGCGCTATGCTTGCCTATGCCAGAAAACCCAGTGTACAGGCGTCCACCCTTCCAGATTGCACGTGTCCTTATCACACTCATTAAAGTTCAACAACTTTGAAGGAACAAAAGTAAGAGTAGGCATTATGCCTAAGAGTGTCTTCATGAAAGGTACTGTCCCTGTTCCATGATGATGTAGACTTTCCACTCCCTGTAGGACTCCGTCTCTATGCACCATGATGAAAGATAAGAAGAATAGAGAGAGAGAAGAAGGGAAAGGTAGAAGGAGGATAGTAGGGAGAAATGAGGAGTAGGGTAATTCAGGAAATATTATGCATGCAAGTTGTAGTTCGGTTATAGTCTAGGCCTTTTTATCTAATAACCTAGTTCCCTATAACCATGGCTCTGATACCAATCTGTAACACCCCAACCGATGGCGGAATCATCGAGGTGCCACGTAGTGACGATTGTTCAAAAGCACATGGTACTAAAATGTAAATATCATTGAATAATCCAAAATTGTCTTACATGATAATGGAAATTACATTGTCTATATGAAATGGAAATATAGAAATGACTGAAATAAAATAAAGCACTAAAAGTCTCTTGCTAAAGCATTAGATCAAACTGCACCTGAAACATGTACAAAATAGATTTGGTCAACATATGAAATGTTGGTGAGCATTCCTAGTTTTGATATATATAGTAGGTTAAAAAGTTATACAATTCAAGTGCAAGCTACAGTGCAAATATGTAAACTATGTATCATACAAATGAGCGAAATCAACCCTGTGACTGTATAATGTACTGTATGAACTGTAGTGTACTCAACCAATAAATGGATGATAACTTAACACTGGCCACGGATTCTCCGATGAAAAAGGGGGAGAATCAATCTAGGCGGGTTGTCAATCCAAATAGCGCTATCCAATGTTAAGGTCGGCTTGTACCATGTTAATGATTTCACTAAGTACAAATGTAATCCACATGTATTGTCTAAGCATAAAGCACGTTGTAAGCAATGCACATAGTACTAGAATTGTATTGTAAAAATGTAAACTTGTAATTGAAATTGTAATAGTGTACATGTAACACCCCAAAAATGTATAAAAGCAAAAAGGGGTAGGAATACTCACAGTTCACGTAATGACTTGAAATTGAACTTGGACAACGAAATATGAATTGAGATTACTCCCAAATGATCAACCTAAAGTATTCGATAATGTGTAAGGGAAATAACTCTAGGATACATGTACTTCTAGGGTTTCGAATTGAGGATAAACGTTTATTTGATAAATTAATGAATTGTTTATTAAATATATGAAATTTAATAAACAAATAAATAAAAGTCTCTTTGCAAAATCTTAAGTTGAATATAATCATATCATAAGGTTTTAAGTATGAAAATAATTTTTATAAAATTATTTTCTTGAAAATAGAATATTTAATTTAATTATTTCAATTTGTCAAAATATGACTTTAATATCTAAACATACTAAAATCAAAGAATTCTTGAATTAAAAATTGTATTTCTGTTCCAAATGAATAGAAATAATTTATGTAAAATTTTGGTACAAAAATATTGTAAAATGAATTTATTATGATTTATTTATGATTAAAACTAACAAAAATTAATTAAAAATATAAAACAAACGGTTTTTCTGAAATAAAAATATTTTCTGAAATGTGTATTGTTGTACAAGTTTAGGATAATTTTTGTGAGATTTAATAAAATCGTTTAGATATTTTTATTGAATTTTATAATTTTAAATGAATAAACTTGTAATATTTATAATATATATTAAATAAATTATTTTTGAAAAACTAAAAATTGGATGATGAACTTTATCAGTGGAATAGCATAAAATAAATTTTGTAGAATTTATAAAATAGTTTTAGTATTTTAAAATGATTTTTAAAAGAATAAGGATTATAATTATAAAGGTTAAAAGTGAAAAAAAAAAATGGTTGCTTGTTGTGGGGTTCGAACCTGGGTACAAACCCGGTTCCATGCTTTAAACAAAACAACCCAACCAACTGATCTGTGGATCATATTTGTTTTATTTCGAAATCGTTTAATATATAAACTTGTTTTTAAACGTGTTCTTCCCCAATTCAATATCAAATGAGCCCTAATTCCTAAACACATTCAATTCGTGTTCAATAGCCCCTAAATCTTTGGGGCTATTGTTCACAAAGGGCCGAACAATGAAACCCACAACAATTATTGAACTTACAATGACGAATTGAAGCAAGAACACGAGTCAACAGAAAAGTCAACGTAGCTCGATTACTTGATTATAATGCAAAACAGAAATGATTGAGAGTGGGGTTTTGTATTTCGGCACCTTTAGAATGAAGGGAAGTGTTCAATTTATAGGGTAAAGGTCCGGTTGTTGATTTGGTAAGCTTTGACCACGTATGAATGTATGCGCGTGTAATTAGCTTAAATTTGGGAATGTTTGACTCTAATTTATTGTGTAATGGACGCGAGTTGATCAAGGGAATCATTAGTCACGCAATAACAGAGGTTAATATGTGTTTGGAGGTTAATTAGGAAAGCTGGTTAAGGTTTTGGGTGTGGTTACTGTGCGCGTGAACAGCAAGAGAAAAGGAAGGGGAAACAGGTCTGTTTAGAAGAGGATTTATATTATTTCAATCCAGTTTAGAACAACAATGAGCCGTAGCTCAGGTGGTAGCGCGTGTGGGTGTGGTTTGGCCGAACTGACTCGGGTTCGAGTCTCAGCAGAGACAAAGTTTTCTCCCCTTTTTTTTTTAATTCAGATACAAAGGGGAGAGGTTTGGGCCAGCTATTGGGCCTGCTTACTGGGCTTCGTTTTAAAGAATAAAAAGGGGGTTTGGGCTATGGTTTGGTTGTGTTAATAGGTTAGAGTGGTGTTAGTTGGGCTCAAGTATTTTTGGTGGGAATAAGGCTTGTATTTTTTTTTTATTATTATCATCATTATTATTATTATTATTATTATTATTATTATTATTATTATTATTATTATTATTATTATTATTTTTATTATTATTATTATTATAATTAAAAAGTGACGGATGTCACAGCATCCCCTACTTTTAGAAACTTCGTCCCGAAGTTATTAGAAACATAGGGTTATGGATGCTTGGGTAACAATTAACGTAACTGTGGTTTGGAGAATTCGAATGATTTGGATATGAGGTCTGATAGGTGTGAGTTAAGGATTGGATTAGATTCGTCTCGAATAATAAAGAGAATAAGAATCTAGTGAGTCAATAAATTGTAAGTTTTAGGAACCCTAAAATAAATGTACGAGTTGATTGACTATAGAAAAACTAAATGAACTACCAAGTAACTAGAGTTTGTTCCTGGTTCGACTTCCAGTCTCACTTTCAATGCATCATTAGTGTTTGTATACAGGGTGTACCGCAGCTAACCCACCACACCTTTGATACCTTGAAAACGTACTGGACGTCTTCCCAAAAACTCTAATAGAATTTCACACTACCCTAATGTACCTGTAAATTCATGATTACGTTCCGGACCGGAATCATCAATTTACCTTACATTAAAGTTTTGCGTCCTTCTATGACCCCACCGATTGTTGAGCAGGTTCGATAGCCTCCACCAGCCGTGGAGTAGGTTGTAGGGCCTCTCCCGACTGTTTGAAAAGGCATAGCGACCTCTACCAATCGTTGAGTATGTTCGATAGCCTCCACCAGTCGTGGAGCAGGTTGTAGGGCCTCTCCCGACTGTTGAAAAAGGCATGATGACCTCTATTAAGTGCAACAATTATTATTCACATAGATTGCAAATTGATAGCATGTTTATGCAAGCAAGTTTGTAAGTACTACAACCATTAAGTGTAAGTGTTATCATGAATAATTAATGAATAGTCAAGTTAAAGGAAAAATCAAGTTTAATAAGCAATGATGTTTTCTTAGAAAAGCTTTGTAAGATCAAGTATCAAGTCTAAACGTTTCAAATAAATGTAAGTGTACGGTTAAAATAAACGTAACCAATATGATAGATTACCAATTTGTGTTCGTACATAATAGTATGCAAGGAAATCTCTAGATGTTATATGCCTATGAGTATGTCATAATTGGGTACAAAATGATAATAAGATCAAGAAAATGAAAACTCGAGTATCAAGAATAATTAAATGTGCAGTGAATAGTCAAATTAAGGGAAAATCAAGTTTCATAAACAATGATGTTTTGGGAAAATCCTGTAGAATCAAGTATCAGGTTTTTAGTAGTTTGATTATCATGGGTAACTAGTTCATGTGTGAGAAGGTGAAGGATATGAATTTAGTTCTTGAGAGGATGATGAAAAATCTTGAAGCAGAATCAAGGTTGTGAGCGATATTGAATGTGAAGATAGTTGATAAAGGGTTTATTTTATAGTAAGGAGATTATATAGCAGTGTAAATTTTGGGGTTTGGATCAAAGGTTATAATCAAGTGTATAAGAAAACATGATTGTGGTGTATGCCAAATATTGTAAAAATTTGAACAAGTCGAAAATGAGTGAGTGTTGATGGAGAATCTAGAGACTAGATTTTATTCCAAAAAAAAAAAAAAAATATTTTCAAAATTTGGTTTTGTACATAAGGCAAAAGTTGTTAAATAGTACAAGCTAAGTAGGCTTTGTAATAGTTTAAAACATTATATAGAAAATCGTTTGTTACGTCAATAAATAATCAATTGAATTTAAGTTCGAGGAAAATATGTACTTTGTAAAGTTACTAGGTAATACAACTAGTTTTAGAAATCTTTAGTTTGTGCTAAAGTATGAGGTTATAGTTTTTTTTTTTTTTTTTTTTTTTTAAAATAAATAACATGTGGAGAAAAGAAATAATATGATCTGGGTAGGGTGTTGAATATTTAAAAGGTGGCTAAGAGGGTAAGGTAAAGTGTGATTGTGAAATCCATAGATGGTTATGAAAGTATGAATTTGTAAGCAATATATGAAAATCGTGAAATACAAAATATTGTATATGAACCGAGAGAGTATTATTGAAAAAGCTTGCATAAAATGCTTGGAGTGCCCTTGTCTAGCTGTAAAGCCCAACAAGGACGTTGACTTTTCAAAGGAATTGAACCCAATGGTGATCAAGAAGACGTGCTTTAGCCTATAAGTGGACACTCACTCCAGGAATCCCCAGGTAAGCATAACAGGTCCGTAAATGGATTTATGCGCTATGCTTGCCTATGCCAGAAAACCCAGTGTACAGGCGTCCACCCTTCCAGATTGCACGTGTCCTTATCACACTCATTAAAGTTCAACAACTTTGAAGGAACAAAAGTAAGAGTAGGCATTATGCCTAAGAGTGTCTTCATGAAAGGTACTGTCCCTGTTCCATGATGATGTAGACTTTCCACTCCCTGTAGGACTCCGTCTCTATGCACCATGATGAAAGATAAGAAGAATAGAGAGAGAGAAGAAGGGAAAGGTAGAAGGAGGATAGTAGGGAGAAATGAGGAGTAGGGTAATTCAGGAAATATTATGCATGCAAGTTGTAGTTCGGTTATAGTCTAGGCCTTTTTATCTAATAACCTAGTTCCCTATAACCATGGCTCTGATACCAATCTGTAACACCCCAACCGATGGCGGAATCATCGAGGTGCCACGTAGTGACGATTGTTCAAAAGCACATGGTACTAAAATGTAAATATCATTGAATAATCCAAAATTGTCTTACATGATAATGGAAATTACATTGTCTATATGAAATGGAAATATAGAAATGACTGAAATAAAATAAAGCACTAAAAGTCTCTTGCTAAAGCATTAGATCAAACTGCACCTGAAACATGTACAAAATAGATTTGGTCAACATATGAAATGTTGGTGAGCATTCCTAGTTTTGATATATATAGTAGGTTAAAAAGTTATACAATTCAAGTGCAAGCTACAGTGCAAATATGTAAACTATGTATCATACAAATGAGCGAAATCAACCCTGTGACTGTATAATGTACTGTATGAACTGTAGTGTACTCAACCAATAAATGGATGATAACTTAACACTGGCCACGGATTCTCCGATGAAAAAGGGGGAGAATCAATCTAGGCGGGTTGTCAATCCAAATAGCGCTATCCAATGTTAAGGTCGGCTTGTACCATGTTAATGATTTCACTAAGTACAAATGTAATCCACATGTATTGTCTAAGCATAAAGCACGTTGTAAGCAATGCACATAGTACTAGAATTGTATTGTAAAAATGTAAACTTGTAATTGAAATTGTAATAGTGTACATGTAACACCCCAAAAATGTATAAAAGCAAAAAGGGGTAGGAATACTCACAGTTCACGTAATGACTTGAAATTGAACTTGGACAACGAAATATGAATTGAGATTACTCCCAAATGATCAACCTAAAGTATTCGATAATGTGTAAGGGAAATAACTCTAGGATACATGTACTTCTAGGGTTTCGAATTGAGGATAAACGTTTATTTGATAAATTAATGAATTGTTTATTAAATATATGAAATTTAATAAACAAATAAATAAAAGTCTCTTTGCAAAATCTTAAGTTGAATATAATCATATCATAAGGTTTTAAGTATGAAAATAATTTTTATAAAATTATTTTCTTGAAAATAGAATATTTAATTTAATTATTTCAATTTGTCAAAATATGACTTTAATATCTAAACATACTAAAATCAAAGAATTCTTGAATTAAAAATTGTATTTCTGTTCCAAATGAATAGAAATAATTTATGTAAAATTTTGGTACAAAAATATTGTAAAATGAATTTATTATGATTTATTTATGATTAAAACTAACAAAAATTAATTAAAAATATAAAACAAACGGTTTTTCTGAAATAAAAATATTTTCTGAAATGTGTATTGTTGTACAAGTTTAGGATAATTTTTGTGAGATTTAATAAAATCGTTTAGATATTTTTATTGAATTTTATAATTTTAAATGAATAAACTTGTAATATTTATAATATATATTAAATAAATTATTTTTGAAAAACTAAAAATTGGATGATGAACTTTATCAGTGGAATAGCATAAAATAAATTTTGTAGAATTTATAAAATAGTTTTAGTATTTTAAAATGATTTTTAAAAGAATAAGGATTATAATTATAAAGGTTAAAAGTGAAAAAAAAATGGTTGCTTGTTGTGGGGTTCGAACCTGGGTACAAACCCGGTTCCATGCTTTAAACAAAACAACCCAACCAACTGATCTGTGGATCATATTTGTTTTATTTCGAAATCGTTTAATATATAAACTTGTTTTTAAACGTGTTCTTCCCCAATTCAATATCAAATGAGCCCTAATTCCTAAACACATTCAATTCGTGTTCAATAGCCCCTAAATCTTTGGGGCTATTGTTCACAAAGGGCCGAACAATGAAACCCACAACAATTATTGAACTTACAATGACGAATTGAAGCAAGAACACGAGTCAACAGAAAAGTCAACGTAGCTCGATTACTTGATTATAATGCAAAACAGAAATGATTGAGAGTGGGGTTTTGTATTTCGGCACCTTTAGAATGAAGGGAAGTGTTCAATTTATAGGGTAAAGGTCCGGTTGTTGATTTGGTAAGCTTTGACCACGTATGAATGTATGCGCGTGTAATTAGCTTAAATTTGGGAATGTTTGACTCTAATTTATTGTGTAATGGACGCGAGTTGATCAAGGGAATCATTAGTCACGCAATAACAGAGGTTAATATGTGTTTGGAGGTTAATTAGGAAAGCTGGTTAAGGTTTTGGGTGTGGTTACTGTGCGCGTGAACAGCAAGAGAAAAGGAAGGGGAAACAGGTCTGTTTAGAAGAGGATTTATATTATTTCAATCCAGTTTAGAACAACAATGAGCCGTAGCTCAGGTGGTAGCGCGTGTGGGTGTGGTTTGGCCGAACTGACTCGGGTTCGAGTCTCAGCAGAGACAAAGTTTTCTCCCTTTTTTTTTTTTAATTCAGATACAAAGGGGAGAGGTTTGGGCCAGCTATTGGGCCTGCTTACTGGGCTTCGTTTTAAAGAATAAAAAGGGGGTTTGGGCTATGGTTTGGTTGTGTTAATAGGTTAGAGTGGTGTTAGTTGGGCTCAAGTATTTTTGGTGGGAATAAGGCTTGTATTTTTTTTTTATTATCATTATTATTATTATTATTATTATTATTATTATTATTATTATTATTATTATTATTATTATTTTTATTATTATTATTATTATAATTAAAAAGTGACGGATGTCACACCCACGCAATGCCCTGGACAGAATTTGTCCGACTTCTGAAAAGTGAGTACTGTCCGAGGGACGAGGTACAAAAGCTCGAGCACGAGGTCTGGAATCACAAAATGGTGGGGTCCGAGATTGAGGTGTATACGGCTAGGCATAATGAGCTGGCGGTGTTGTGCCCGGATCTACACACGCCGGAGTACAGGAGGATCGAGCATTATGTTGCGGGGCTGGTACCGGAGGTTAGAGGGTTAGTAACTGCGGGAAATCTTGCGGTGTATTCTGAGGTTGTTCGGTCGGCTCACAGGCTGACGAATATGAAGGTTGCTGAGGGCGTTTTACCTCCAAGGGGCACCACTATGAAAGCACCGGTGGACCACAAGAGGAAGTGGGATGGTTCTGGTAAGAGCTCGGGTTCGGGTCAACCGCAGCAGCAGGTGAAGAGGGTTGAAGCTTTGGGATCGTCGTCCGACCTGAAACAGGGTGGGTATACCGGGAAGAAACCGAGGTGCGATCTGTGTGGGTTTCATCACTATGGGAATTGTGACAGGTTTCGTTGCGAGCGCTGTAATAAGACGGGCCACTTTGCTAAGGATTGTCGGGCCAGTCTTCCAACTAAGCCGGCTCAGGCTACAGGTGCTACTCCCGCTTCGTGGGGAAATCAGGGCTGCTACAACTGCGGGGAAACGGGGCATTTCAAGCGCGATTGTCCTATGATGAAACAGGACAATGATGGAGGCAAAGGGGAAACTGATACTACTACCGGTACGTCCTTTATTTGTCGTGTTGCTTCCCTTTTACTTTGGCTTTCGTACTGTCAAGCGTTTCATATCCGTTAAACTTTATCTGTTACTATCCCCTGTGTCTACACCTTGGGAGGGTAAGTCCTTGGTTATCGTGCATCGTGCTGCATTTTGTTCGGGTCTCGAGTGTCTAAATTCGATGTGAGGAGGTAGTCTGGAGGCACTGCTTGGACGGTACCTGATACTTCGTTTATACCGATCTCAAGGGTCTTCAGCATACCTCCGGTCGGGTCGGGTTGGTTATGTGACAGTTAACTACAGCCGTTCCATATTCGTGTCGAGGAATTAGCTTCTCGAGTCGGAGTACTCATTCTTAACATCTCTAGTCGCGACCCTTATATCTTCCTGTACTTTCGGGGAACGTTGCCTTGGGCGCTGAATGCTCAGTTGCGTGCTTGGTGGGTCATCTCTTGTGTTATCTAGATTCATTACGGTTCACGTGGTGGGCCGAGACTCTGATGGGTCAGGGGTTCCCGTGTGCTTGGGTTGACACTCATTACTGTCGGAGAGCGAATCTCGGGGCGAGATTCCTTTCAACAGGGGGATGATGTGACGACCGGGAAAATTTTTTCTTTTTATCGCTTCGTTCTATTTTGCTTCGGGAAATTTTCGGGACGAAAATTCTTTGAACTGGGGGATGATGTGACACCCGGCAAACTCCGGTTAATAACTTTCGCTAAACTAGTAAGTCTACCTTAGCGAGTCATGCATATTACGTCCTTAACGAGGTCAGTCGAGT